>CM060187.1:45160702-46360702 GCA_030549335.1 Pontederia crassipes | reverse complement strand
TGTAATTATAAATATAAAATACTATATATAGTTATATATAATATTTATTTTTTATTTTACCGTTGGTTTGAACTGTCGCTAATTATTATCGACGGTCGGAACCGTAAAAAATTGTAACGGTTCGTACTATCGCTAATTATATTAATAAAATACTCTTTATATTATATTATTATATATTTACCGACGGTCGTGACCGTCGGCAATTGCGGCGGATAGATATCCGTCGAAAATATCGACGTTCTTAATAGTTAAAAAATAAAATAATAATATAACAAATTACATAATTTATTATTTTTATTTTCGACGATTGTAATCGTCGGAAATTCCGTCGAAAATTCCGATGGATCAATATCCGTCAGAAATATCAATGTTCCTAATCGTCAAAAAATAAAATAATAATATAACAAATTATATAATTTATTATTTTCATTTCAGACGGTTGTAACCGTCGGAAATTTTATCGAAAATTACGCAAAAATATCGACGTTCCTAATCGTCAAAAAATAAAATAATAATATAATAAATTACATAATTTATTATTTTTATTTCAGACGGTTGTAATCTTCGGAAATTCTATCAGAAATTGTGACGGATCGATATTCGTCGGAATATCAACGTTCCTAATCGTCGAAAAATAAAATAATAATATAAAAAATTATATAATTTATTATTTTAATTTTAGACGGTTGTAACTATCGAAAACATTTCCGTCGTAAAATTCGTCGCAAATTACGACGGATAGAAATTCGTCGAAAAATGGCATTTTTCATGTAGTGAAATTTGCACTGCAAATAACACTTTTTTCAGGATCAATACCGAAGTTCTTTGGCAATCATAGGAGTTTTTGGAACGCCAAATGGACCGCTATAACATTTCTTAATAACACTTCAAAATTTTAATAACATTGCTTAGATGTATAACGCTGATAAGTGGGAAAACTTGAATTAAGAATTGGTGAAAACTAAAAAGGAAATGAATGTGGAAAATTAATAGGAGAAAGGAATTAATGGAAATGGAAAAAGGAAAGTATTAAAATGAAATTAAATAAAAAAATATAAAAGGAAGTAAAGAGTGATGTATGACAAACTAAATTAATATATTATCACCATAAAATAGTATCAAAGAATAAAATAAAAGAACTAATATAGTATATCAGTAATAATAACTTAAAATCTTTTTATGAATATTAAAATTTAATTAATATATTTTTATTATAAAAAGGAAATAAATATGGAAAGTAATAGGTAGAGAGGAATTAATGGAAGTAGAAAAATAAAAGTATTAAAATAAAAGTAAAGAAAAAAATAAACCTAAGAGTGATATATGTCAAAACGAATCAATATATTATCACCATAAAATAGAATTAAACAATTAAACAAATTAATTAATATAATATATCAATAATAATAACTCTAAGTCTTTTTTTTATGAATATTGATATTTAATTAATATCTGTGTATTATGTTTTTTATGAATTAAGGATATGACTATCTTTTTATGCATTATATAATATTGGTTATCTACATCTCTATAAAATTGTTATAAATTATATTATCTTAATAAAATCCAATTGAATTTGGTTGAATATGATTGAATTGGTATCACGCCCCATTTGGTCGTCTGGTCCGATAATCGATTTGGTTATTAAAATATCGATATAAGAGTACTTATTAGTAACTTTGAAGTAATCCTCAAAAGTTGTCAATTTATGACTTTCCTCCCTCTTATTTGAATACAAAATGAGCCACCAAGCACCCTTACAGTCCACTAACTTTTTAACCAGAGGTTTCACGCTTGGTGAATTTCTTGCATGATCAAATGCCATCCTTTGGAGCCGTTTGGTCAATAAAATATTGCTCTACTATTTTACCTCGACTTCGAATTAGTCGGATGCTAATAGTTTTAAACACCGGAGACTCGAAAGAGTATAAAACATGACATTCTTGGACTATACAGTCTTTGGCAATGCAACTTTTCATTCCCAGCTTTTGGTATCAAATCCATGCTTGACCAACTAGCAAGTAGCAATGCTTGGCCAACTCAAGGCAGACCTAGGATTTAAAGTGTTATGGGTGCAAGAAATATTTTTTTAATAATTTCTAATACTAATATAATTAATTTAAAATAACAAAATAAATTATTTCATGCCACTTAAATTAAAAGAAATTTAAGAAAATGAATTATTAACATTGTGTTCATTAGCTAGTTACCTCGTCTATAAATAAATACAGCTTCATAAGTCTCACTTTATATACTATAAATTATTATTTAAATAAAAATAGCTAACTAAATAAGAAAATTCATCTTGAAATTGATTAGGATGATTTATTTGAGAAGTGAATTAAAGAACATAAATAATAAGTTTTAAAATACTTAATTATGTTGGGACATGTTAAAACTAATCGTGAAAATTTATTTTATTAAGATTTTAAAGGAATCTAAGTCAATTCAAATCTTTGAATTATAATTATTTAATATTAATATATTGTCGAATTGTTATATACCTAGTAATATATTAACTTCAAAATGAAAAATGCTACATGATGGCAACATATATATGCAACTCAAAGCATATCCACACACACATCGTCGGGGACACAAATAGGGGGCGCCACCTTCTCCCTCCGATGTTGGCAAGGTTGTCGAGGTTGAGGGGGAGGGGGCGACGCCTCCCTTCTCTTTTTAATTTTGTTACTATTTATTATTATTTTGTATTTATTTTTTTAATAATGTGTCACATAGGAAAAATTGGGAAACCACCTATACAAGTCAAAGGGCAACCGGTGAAATAAGTCAATAGTTGATTGACAGTCTAATTATAAAATAAAGTTGAAAAAAAGAGTTGAGAAAAAGGATAAACTTGAAGAGAGTTTATTCGAGAATTTTATGTACAAAGTTCCTTAATGTCCACTTTGATGAATAAAAAATTTGAAACTAGTGAAATATAATGTTTGTAAAACTTTTGTAATTTGTAACTATTGGAAGAACTTACCAATATGAGATATTTTGGTTTATTTTATCCGGTTAACCTCATTAGCGGATAAAGAAAATTTACGTTTGATCAATTGCCCCCTTGATTATAAATAGTATTATATGAATTATTTGTTCACTAGGTTATATGTTATCTTTGATCTATTTATCCACTTGATTATAAATTTTACTTTTTAATTATCTACTTAATCATGTATTATCTTGGTATTTATGTTAATTAGTTAAGCATTTAGTTAAAGTCAAGTGTGACTTGATTGTTCACTTGATCATTGATTGCACATCCAATCATGCATCTGATCAATATTATGTGTGATTTAGATGATGCCTTTAACTTTATCCTAGTAATGATAATGTGCTCCCAATTATAATTAAATAGATTAATATGACATGAGTTGAAAGTTGTGAACTATCATGTGTATCGATTATATCAGTTGTTATTTGTCAATTGCTCAATTGTATTAGTTAAAATATACCTTATATGGGTTAAAGACATCCCGCTTGAAAGTGATATTCTCTCATTTGTATGTATTGACAATACACATTAAAGAAAACCACACTTTGATACTCCCTATCTTTAAAATGAGACACTAATTGTGGCTTGGCCTTTAATTAATCCTCTACATTAATACCATGACACTACAAAAAAATTACTTTTAATGATCATAATTAACAAAGATATTCAAATTTGATCATTAAACACTTACTAACAACCTGATAAAAATCTAGTCATCATCAACAATAAGGATAAAATTTAACTAAAGAAACAATAATGGACTTGACATTAAAATATTTAGATTAACGACTATCATCTTGCCATTAAAAAATGTCTTAAAATAATATTTAGAATATATATTTATTATTATTTTGTTTTCTTCTTTTAATTTTATATTCCTTCTTACCCAATAATATTCTTATTTATTATTTTAAGTTAAAAATAAAATAATAAATTATACTTTATGTTTTAATATTATTCTTCAAGTCTTAATATCATTAATAAAAGATAAACAAATTTCTTCACTTTTAATTTTTAATATCATTAATAAAAGATAAATAAATATTCTTCAAGGCGAGGTCCTCCTCCCTTCTATGCGTCCGGCGTCGGCGAGGTAGTGTAGGTGTGTTGCCTCGCCAATTCTTTTTTTAGTTTTTATTACTATAATTTATTATTATTATTTAATAATTTACTGACGTGGAGAATAGTCTACATGGTGGTGCCACGTCAGATGTTTACCCACGTGGTGGAGAGAGAGTGTCACCATGTCAACGAAGTGACCATGGAATGGGCGTTCAAAGGTGAAAAAGGACATTCGGTGCAATGAATTAAAAGATGGAGGGCAATCATATTACAAATTAAAGTTCGAGGGCATCGTTGAGTAAACATTAAAGTTGGAGGGCATTTGACATAACTTACTCATTTATAGGATTTAATGGCCATGCAACACCATGTGTTGGAACGTTGTGCAACGTTCGTGTATCACAGTCGTTCATCTGATTTCAACGTTACAGATCAAATTCGAAAAAACAACCGACGACGAGCGACCTGCCACACACACACACACACTCTCTCCTTGGCGGTAAAAGGCCTTAGGACAACTTTTTTCCATCTCATGCTATGGAAGATGATGATTCACGATCGTGGTCGTGGCCCCATTGGAGCTCTCGTCTCTTGACAGATTATTGACACCAACAACCGGCGCCATTCATGCATCATCCTAGTCAGGCATTGGGACTTTCCCTCCTCCCCTATCTTCGACCTTGGTGGCCACCGAGGTTGGTCGCTAGCGCTTCATCCATTGTCGCAATCTCGGCAAGCCTTCATCGATGCCCTTCATTAGGTGGCTCAACATCAATATGATGATCATTGTGACGCCCTACAAGGACTGGCCAATGGATGTCCAGGAACCATTACGCCCTAACAACTCCACCATCAATCATATGGTCCCTACGTGACCCCGAGCGTGGTTCTGAGTGAATACCACATCCTTGCAAGGACGCTTGCACCTTCAACCTCGACCTTAAATTAGTATAAAATTTGGCAATGTTTGGACGGTTCCGACTATGGAAGCTGTAGGATTTATAACAGATATAAATCATAAAGGTTGCGGAATACCTCTTGCAATGGAAGCGAATCATCAGGGCTTTTCCACGAACTCTTGACGAGCGCACTTGTATCTCGGGATCGAGGACTGAACCTCAGGGAACGAAACACCTTGCCACAGCACAAGTACCTCTGGAAAAATCTCCTCAAAAGCATGATTTGAACCTCTAGTATGGGCCCCATTTTATAAGAGAGGAAGACTTTGGCGATAAGCTAGGTAGAATGCATCACGCGCTTCCATTGCGCGTGATGACCTGTCGCCTTAACGTGCAATTCTCGCAACACGCAGATTGCGTGATCCGTCCAATCCATGCTACATAATTTTATTTCTTGCTACTCAAAGTAACAACACCATTGTTGAATAAGAAAGTGTATATTTTTGTTCATCAACGTCACCAGCCCAATCGGCATCGGTGAATCCAACAAGTTGTAGACCTCCTCAATGATAGCTTGAATGCAAGATCTGCAGTACCCTTGAGGTATCTCATGATTCTCTTCACCGCCTTACAGTGTTGGCGTCCTAGATTAGACTGATATCGACTAACTAGACCCACGATAAAATATATGTCCGGCCGAATATTATAGTGTACATCAGGCTACCGACCACACTTGCATATGGAACATTGGGCATTTTCTTTTGTTCCTCTAGAGTTCTTGGGTACATGCCCAAGCTTAAAACCTCATTTTTCATAATAAGAGTGTCAATGGGTTTGCAGTCATCCATGCGACATCATTTCAAAATTTTCTTTATATATGATTCATACGAGAAAGCAAGAAGTCATTTGGAACAGTCGCGTTGAATTTTCACACCTAGGCTGCTTGACCCATGTCCTTCGTCTCAAACATGGAGGACAATCATTACTTAATGGTAATGACAAAATCACTATTATTTTTAGTTATTAAAATGTCATCCACATATAACGTCAAGATAGCAAAAATTATCCCCAAACTTATGAACTTACCACTGTCTAGATGGTTGTTTAAGTCCATAAATTGATCGGCACCGTCTGCATACTTTGCGCTCTTCTTCTTTTACAACCAAGCATTGAGGTTGCTCCATGTAAATTTTCTCATATAGTTCTCCATTGAGAAATACAATTTTTACATTTTGATGTAATTCTAAGTCCATATGCCTGACTATATCTAATATTAGAAGAATTGAAGCAACCTTACAATAGGTGCTAAAATTTCTTCATAGTTAACATCCGTTGTTTGGGTGGAACCTTTTGCCACTAGGCGAGTTTTATATCTTTCAACTGATCCATTCATGTCACGTTTAATTTTGAGAACACATTTGTTTTCAATTGCATTACGCCCTGGCGGGAGATCAATCAAGTTCCAAACTTGATTTTTCTACACAAACCCTAACTCTTCCTCGATCGTTCTTCTCCAACTTCTATCATTCTTGGCCGACGAGGAGATGCGGCCTGCCTTCACGAGTACGTCGAGAGAGTGCTGAGGCGCACCAAACGTCCGTCGGATCGCCCCTACTCTGTGCACGCCACTCTTGTTGCTCTGTGCTCGCCGTTCGCCGAAGAGAAAGAAGAAGAACATAAGAGGGTGGCGGCCGATGGAGTGAAGTCGAAGGGGACGCAAGGTTCCTCCTCGTGCACTCTTATAGCTCCACCTTGTCCGAATGAAAGGAGGATTTGGGGGGGGGGGGGGGGGTGGAGAATCGGGGGAGGAGGTTTCTCCCCCGAACCCTTGTTCTTCGTTTCTTTTTTTAATTCGAATTTCTTTTCATGTGTAATCTTTCCACGTTTTATTTTGATCTTTCCTTGGTTGTTTTTGCCGCTCGTTACAATTTCAGCATAATCCAAATGGTACTTAACCATCCCTGCATCAAGAGTTGTCTTTCCAATGCAACTTTATACCGTGTATGACAGTTACCTTTGAGTTAAATGTGGAGGTACTTGCCACAAGCAGTTATTTCGAAAAAAAAATTGGAATGCAACAATTATTCCCAATTAACTCGTAAATAAAAATTGCACTGACTTTCAATATTAATTCGCTAATCACTTTAATATAAAGGAAAAATTATCAACTTATGAAAGTTATAGAACTCCGACAATTAATTTCATTTCCTTCGTAAGCAAGGAGGCGATAAAAAAAGGGTTATTTCCTCTAACCACCCTTAAACTATCGCGAATTACCACATCTAATTTTAGATTATGAACTTTGTTTTTTGAGTACTTAAACTATCATGATTTTTTCAGTGTGGTCCTTCCGTCAATTTTTTCGTTATTTTTTTTCGCATTTGTGAAAAGTCCATTATACCCCTGCTCTAAATTGAATTTTATTTTTACATAAATAATATATAATAATAACTATAAAAAATTAAAAAATGCCACGGAGTGTGTATCCACCAGCGTATGATATTGTCCGCTTTGGACCTCGGCCCGCACGGTTTTATCAAAATGCGTCACACTTAGTGAAGAACATATTCTCATATATACACAGCATCTCTCCCGTGACTTATGCATGTGAGACTAATCCAAGGCATGCCTCATGCATTCAAAACGTGATGTGAAACGAGGATCTCGATAAGAGGTAATATTAGTTGGAACTCCATGTAGTTGGACAATATCACACGCTAGTGGGGAATGTTACATATGTTTGGTGCATGAGGCATGCATTGGATTAGTCCCACATGCATAAGTCACGGGAGAAATGCTGGGTATATATGGGAACATGACCTTGGCCTAGTAGGACGCGTTTTGGGAAAACCGTGCGAGCTTAGGCCCAAAGCGGACAATATCCTACACAAGTGCAAGAATGTTACATATGATATCAGAGTCACTCCGCGTGAGCCTCTGTGCATGGTAGGGTGCGATCACTCAACGAGGACGTTGAATCTCCTAAGAGGGAAGGGTGCATGAGGCATGCATTAGATTAGTCCCACATGCATAAGTCATCCCACATGCATAAGTCATGAGAGAGATGCTGGGTATATATGAAAACATGATCGTGACCTAGTAGGACGCGTTTTGAGAAAATCGTGCGGGCTTAGGCCCAAAGCACGCCGCCCCCTGCAACGCGACGAGGGGTGGCGACCCCCGCCCCTCTTTCTCGACGCCGAGAAAGAGGACGTAGGGGTCCCCCCTTCTCTTTCCCGACGTCGGGAAAGAGAAAAGGGGGGGGGGGGGGGTCGCCGCCCCATGCGTGACGACGACGCAAGTGTTTTTCCTTTTTTCTAAATTATTTCTATATTTATTATTATATATTATTTTATGTAAAAATAGAATTCAATTCAGAGCAGGAGTATAATAGACTTTTTATAAATGTGAAAAATAAAAAAAAATAACGGAGAAGTCGACGGAATTGGACGGAAGGACCAAACCGAAAAAATCGTGATAGTTTAGGTACTAAAAAAATGAAGTTCGTAGTCTAGAATTAAATGTGATAATTCGCGATAGTTTATGAGTGGTTAGAAGAAATAATTCTAAAAAAATTAAGGTGAAGTAAAGAGTGAAAACAAGTTAAATGATTAATTAACTCAGAAAAAAACAGGTGGAGACAAGTGGAACTAAATAACAAAAGAATCGAGAATATAAGTGAGGGACTAAGAAAAATAAGGGAATGAAGCAGATCCCTCGTATTTTTTTAATCCCTCCTGCAAATTAAAGATGGAATCTCGTGACCTCCAGATCTATTTCGTGCCTATTTGTCTCGTCCGTAGCACGAGCGGTGATGGAAGCAAATCCATCAAATCAAAGCCAGACAACAGCATGCCAAAAGGGCCTCGATCAAAGGACATAGTCCTGCTGGTCCTGGCAGAGCTCCTTCCTTAGCTTGCGCGAGAACAATTGGCAAGCATCCATGCTGAGATCAATGGCCGCGGCTAGAGCGATGAACAGCGCCACGTCCGCCATGCACGACACATGTTGCACCCCTACCTGAACCTCCGGCTTGCTGACCTTGCCCTCCCCTTCGACCGTGGACGCCATGACGAAGCCCCCGGCTCCGGCGAACGGCCACGACGAACCGGAGAACACGTCCCCGACGACGCCCGGGTCGATGCAGAACTGGCCGCCTCCTCGGACGCGGAGGGACGACTGGGCGATGGCGAGGCTGCCGCTTGGCCCGGCGTCGGTGACGAGCTCGAACCTGTAGCCCAGGGCTTCGACGGGGCCGCGCTCGCGCCAGGCCTCGAGGCGGCCCCACGGCTTCCAGTTGGTGGCGGACAGGCCGACGTCGCGGAGGATGAGCCACGCGCCGGGGTTGGAGCGGGAGACGCGGTCGGAGCCGGGGGAGGGTACGAACGGCGTGACCATGGAGGCGGCGGCCACCGGACGGCCCGAGAGGTCGTGGATTGTGACCGCCCAGCCCTTGCGCTGCTCCCTTCTTTGGACGCCCCTATCACCCGCCATGGAAAGGAACCACCGTCTCAGAGTTGTGCTCTTGGAGGCGTCAGATGGCAACGATCTGGGGATCAACGTATTCATGTCATTGCACGTTAATATTGATGGCCATGCATGAAGTCCAAAGAAGCAACGACGTTTTTGCACTATCAAAAAATTAATTATCAGTCAAATTTCAAGGTTATCTCTTTTCGTTTTCTCCTATAAAAAAACAAGGATTTAAATGGTTAAAGAAAACATAATATATTTACATGATTTTAATTAGTTCGACGCGTGACCGTTGTCAGTTTATAGAAAATGTTGACACATGAGTCAATCTGCTTGTGGATTTTTTCTTTTCAGTTTAGACCTTGAGGCTACTAATTAATGCCTCACTAATTTGATGTTTTAATCAAACTGATGATTCCGAAATCAAATTAGGACTACTACTTTTTGTGTATTAGAATCCTGCTAATCAAATTCGTTTATCTCCTTGAGACCAAATATATGCCGTGCTGTCTTAACGAACAAAAATTATAAAAATGCACATCCCCCAAAAGCATGTGTTTCCATGTAAAAAATGTTAGTTTAACAAAACCAAGTACAACATGATCAGCCGTATACGCTTAAGCAATGCATGTGATTTTAATCTCTCTCTCTCTCTCTGTTTTACATAAGTTAATGTGTGCATCACATATTTGCGATAATGGATGTTCTTTGCACTTACTCCAGGACAATAGTGAAGTTTGACTGATGTTTATCTTGTACAATTTAATAAGTACCCATAAAAAACAGACAACTGAGACAAGTAACATAGAATATTTTTACAAAAAACAAGGGAGCATATTTTTTGTCTTTTAATTAATTAAGCATGAAACCAATAGCAAAAAGCTGGAAACAGTTAGGTTTGTCTACTAGTATACGAGATGACAGGATGATAGTAGTGCAGGTTATTATAGGTAATCTGCCAAGCAAACCTAGAAATGTAATATACATGTTTATCTCATTTTATAATTACATCAAACCACTCTAGAAGATTAAGACAATACATCTTTTACATTAGTTCCTAAATCCTAATGTTCTTTCGAAATTGCCTGATTTTACAGGACAAAAACAAAGAATTTAAGATGCCAAATATGAGAATGGTATTTTAGATGGGAAACGATAACAACTAATACACTTTCTACTGAAATTTACGGACCTGGATCTGGCGTTCCGCCGGCGGTCGACGTTGAACCGGCAGCTGAACACCGGCTGTCGAACGGACCCGTCTTGTCCGCTCCCACGGCCGCCACCGCCCTGGATCTGGTACACCACCGGGCTGCACTCCGGTTCGCCACCGAACTGGAACACAAACCGGGGGTCCGGTTCGGACCGGACGACCAGGTGCATCCTCGCCTCGCAGCGGCCGTCCCCGACGCTCACCCACCCGTTCTGCGCCACCGTTGGCCGCGTCCGCGCCGCGTCCAGGTCGACCTTGACACGAGCACGACCCAGCAGCCGGCCCGAGCTGAGGCCGCAGGCGTTCCCCATCCGACCTGTGTAGACCGAGACGTCGAGCGCCGCGCGCTTGCCGGAGAGCTTCTGGAGCGTGGCCGGGTCGAGGTTGATAACGACCGGAGACGAAGGCGTGGCGCCGGTGGCTGCGGACGGCGGCGGCTCCATTAAGCTAGTTGTGGACGTGGGGTCGAGGACAAGAGGGAGAGGCGCTGTCTGGGAACAGGAAGGGGAGTCCTGGAGCTGGAGCGTGAAGAAGCACGGGGCGCCCGACGGGTGCACGCCGGGGCCTGCGACAGGCCGCGCCACCGCCGGGAGCTTTAACGCCAGGCCCTCGACGATGAGCCGAATGAACGGGCACGGATCCATCTACTTTCTCTTGTGCTGGGTCGCCTCCTGCGAACAGAGCAGATCGAGTATATAAATGTATATAGCCAGTGGTTATGATGAATCCCCGCAACGTTGCTTTGTTTAATGTAAAATGTATTAATTTGAGCGTAAATAAGCTAAACTATTGGTGCAAGTAGGATTGAGAGCGTCATGGACTCATGGGGCTTTCTTATATAGGGAGGAAAAAGGTGTTGGTCACCTGGTCAATTTAATAAAAAAATATATCATATTTTACCTGATAATGAAAGGAGAAAACTGATAAATAAAATATTGTAATTTTTTTAAAAAAAAAGAAGATAAAAATCTCTCCTCAGGCGGGGGGTGGTGGGTTGGGAAAGATGGACAATTGGGACATATGCAAAGACATTAGACACCACGGGCAAAGGACTGGGAATTCATCCAAAACTTTTCCCTGTTTCATACGCGAACAAAGATAAGAGCAATTCTCTTCTTCTTGTTAAATTGACAAAGCCACTGTGTAATGTTCATGACTCAGAATAATAACTAATTTTCTTGCCAATATATAGAACAACTCTTTTGTTCTAAAAACAATTATTTTATTGTTTTATCATATTAATAATCGCACACAATTAATTATTTTGATATTTGTTAAATTTTACACAAAATATGTTATAATTAGATAATATTAGAAATATTAGCTCATGATTGTAATTATTATTTTGTTACTATAATATAATAATCAGATAATACACTATAAGAAAATTGTCATTTTCCGACGGACAATTTTCGACGGATAGAAATCCGTCACAATTTGCGACGGAAAAGTTTGTGACAGATTTTCCGACGATTACGACCGTCGGAAATAATAATTTATTATTTTATTTTTTGACGATTAGGAACGTCGATATTTCCGACGGATATCCATCCGTCGTAATTTCCGACGATTACGATCGTCGAAAATTAAAATAATAAATTATATAATTTGTTATATTATTATTTTATTCTTTGACGATTAGGAACGTCGATATTTTCGACGGATATTCATCCGTCGCAATTTCCGACGATCGCAACTGCCGAAAATTGAAATAATAAATTATGTAATTTATTTTTTTTCGACGATTAGGAACGTCGATATTTTCGTAGGATATTCATCCGTCGCAATTTTCGACGGTGGTAACCGTCAGTAAATGTATAATAATATAATATCATGAGTATTTTATTAATATAATTAGCGACAGTCCAAATTATCATAATTTTTGGCGGTTCTGACCGTCGGTAATAATTAGCGACTGTTCAAACCGTTGGTAAAATAAAAAATAAATATTATATATAACTAAATATATTATTTTATTTTTACAATTAAATAATTTTCGACTGTCACAATCGTCGATAACTTTAAAAATAATTCATATTTACTTTTTCGACGGCCAGAGTCGTCGGTAATTAAAATTTCGTTATCCCGCATTTTTTTTTCGTTTTCCGCTTTCCACCTATATATATATATATATATATATATATACCCTCCTCTCATCTCCTCTCTCCCTCCTCTCCTCTCTCTCTCTCCCTCTCCCTCTCCCTCTCCCGGCCGGATCCGGCCGCGGGCGTTCGGATCGACTGCCTGGCGGCCGGATTCGGCCGCGGGTGTTCGGATCCGGCCTCTGGCGGCCGGATTCGGCCGCTGGCATTGGCCGCCGGCCGGCTAATTTTTTTTATATTATAAAAAAAATTGCGATGGTTTTGACCGCCGAAACTTCGGCGGTTGCGCGACGACCGTCGAAAATTTCGGCGGTGGCAACCGTCGATATTTGCGACGGCCTACGAAACCGTCGAAACTTCGGCGGTCTGACCGTCGATTTTTCGACGGTTTCATCAACCGCTGCAAATATCGACGATCGTGACGTTGAAATTTTTTCGACGGGTTTCGAAGAAATTACAGACGATTTTCGAGGAAATTACAGACGGTTTCGACCGTCTGTAATTACCATATTTCTTATAGTGATATTTTATTAATTGTAAAACAGATTAGAATAACGATAAATTATTTATTTAAATAACTAAAAAAATTTTATGATTAAAATTTGTTATTTTTTTAAAAGATGTCTTGTTTTATTTAATAAATATTTGTTTTTATTAATTTTTGACAAACACATAATTACTTTTTAATAAAATATACAACTGCATACATAAACTTCATTATTTTATATTTTTTGGTCTCATTGTATCCAGTACTATTTGATTTACTATCGTAAAAAATATGACTCAACTAAATACTATTTGATCTTCTATCTAAAGAACAAGAACATGTGCACTCTTGTTCTTCTCGTAAGAGAAGGGATATTTTTATTTTTTCTTACTTTTTTGTTCTAATATCAAACAGGGCCATAATCATTAGACTTATAAATCCTTTTGAATCCACCGAATGCATTGAATCAACATCAACAAAATTGGCTTAGACTAGGCTTGTACAACTAAATAACCTCACTCTAACTAAAGTGACTTAAATTACATAAAAGGAACGAAATAAAACTTCAACTGAAGTTAACACTCTTAAGTCTTAATTATATGAATGAATAAATTTAGCAATTATGACCCATGAGGCGGACAAGAAATTGAATTGTGAATGTTTCATAATACATAATATAGTAAAACATTCACAAATATTATATGTTGGCATATGTAATTTTTTTTGACAATTTTAAATTAACTTATTATTAACATTACTTAAATTACTTTAAGGATTTATTGTTTTCGTATATATTATAAAATTAAACTATCAATAAATTCATTGACAATATAGTAAATTATAATCAACTTAAACACTATGATTTATTAGCTTTTTTATAAATTAAGACAAGCCAATGAATGGTAAAATTTGTGAAGCCTCGAGTGAGTGAAGCACGATCCCGATCATCTAGATGTGATCTGACGATTGAAATTGTTTCGTGATAAGTGCCACCCATGAATTTAATGGATGCTTATGCCGCCACTACCCCGACCTCACTCTCTCCCTCCCTCGTCGGACCTCACCATGCCCTTTCTCTGTCGCTACCCCCCATCAAGCATATCCATGGATGTCACCACGATGACAAAGTTCTACACCACATCCGTCGAGAGGTGGAGATCATGTGAAACACGAATAGCCCCTACACTCACCGACGGAAATGGAGATTCGTCGGAAAGAGAGAGAGATTTGGTCTGAAGGGAAGTTGAAGGTGGAGGGAGATATCATGAGTCGGTCGTTATTGCGCTTGACAGAGGCCAGAGAGAGTCCACCTTGCACTCGTTGGAGGGAGTGAGAGCAATGTTTTCGGAACCAAACCAGGTTTAATGTCTAGTCGTGGTTGGACTGTCCGACCGAGTTCGATCGAATTGAATCAAATTTTATTAAAAAATATTATTATAATAATTATAAAAGATATAACATAATTTATATGTTATACTATATGAATATTGTACTAATAACCTATTAATAATATTAAAAATTAACATAAAATAGTTTTTATTTATTAAAAATTTTAATAATTGTAAATAATAATGGTTAACATATAAATATAAATAGACTATTATTGATATAGTATCTATTATTTAATGATGATAGATGCTATATTAATAAATTTTATCTTAAATCATTCTTACTTATTTTTTTTAATACTTTCATTTTTATTTCCTTTATTTATGTCATTCGATACTTTTCCATTTTAATGTTATTCAATTTTAAATACTTGCCTTTTTACTTTAATTACTACTTAATTTTATACATATAATTTTTTCTCCTCTTTAACCATCCTTATATTCCTTTCTCTTTTTTCCTTTTTTTTAACTTTCCTATTTTTTTCATTTTATTTTAATTTTTTTTCAAAATTTAAATTAAACCGGTTCAACTAAATTTTTTTTATTTCGATATCAAAATTGGTTTCGGCATGCAATCATATCAAATTAACGACCGATTCGCGATGGATAGCATCAGTGAGAGAGAGGGGAGTCCGAAGAGAGGGGGAGGATTGCATCTGGATTCATATTGTGAGCCTTCGTATGTACCATAGGATCGCATTTAGATGGTTGGGATTGTGCTTCACACATTGTGAAGTAGGGGCTGCTTAACATGCCCATGCGCTGCTTAACCGTGGACCCTGGTCCGATGTGGGTCATCGCTTTGGTTGTTCGGTTATGCGGAATGTTGTGTTGACTGAGACAAAGATGCACGCAGGTGGATCCACCCATCCCCATGCAAACTCGTAGTCCGGATCCAACAAGGTGCCAAGATTACATTTGTTTGGGTTCAATGTTCACCAACAGACGCCTCTTGTGTGCAAGAAAGCCCTTCAATTTATGCGTGATCGGCGCCCACTACCAATAACAGGATCAATACATGTTTGATGTCTTCATGTCACAGTACACTTTGATCTTTTGCACATTTGACAGCCATCGTTTGTTAGATACTCAAGGACACTGTTAATTTGCATGAGAGAGAGAGAGAGAGAGAGAATATCCAAGAAGTTATAGGGCTAAGCTGGATACGGTGGATTGTGATGCTGCCGAGAGGACCCGACCAGCTGTTAATTGGCTGTATCCGATCCCTGGCCATGTGAGCATTGCCACATAGCAACATGGAACTTGTTCTCAGGTTGCGCGTGGACGCCGTTTTCCAAGCGACTTAGAATCCAACTGCACAAACAAGTTTAATGTATCGAGATAGATCTGCACAAACAAGTTTAATGCATTGAGAGATCATGATCTCTTCTCTTTCGGGACAACATTAATATGTCGATATCATTTGGCTGCTTCTTCACAGGGGGAAGTTAAATTTTTGGAGGCTTCTGCCCTGTTTGACGTGAATGAGGTGAAGGGAAAGATACATATATTAGAGCATCTCACACCAAAATACATTATTATCATTTTGTTGAAAATTCTGAATATTTTTATTCCTGTCCTGTGAATTAAAATAGAGTAAAGATAGTATATTTGGATGACAATAATGTGGTGCCCATATATTAAAGTTATTCCGATTTCCGAGTGGTTTGGTTAATCCTTACTGCATTCGGCTAATTAATTAGTTAGACTGTCATTACCGTTTTGTCAGGAGTTCCACAGAGATCGATATGATTAATGT
The DNA here is from genome assembly GCA_030549335.1 of Pontederia crassipes. Classification (NCBI taxonomy): domain Eukaryota; kingdom Viridiplantae; phylum Streptophyta; class Magnoliopsida; order Commelinales; family Pontederiaceae; genus Pontederia; species Pontederia crassipes. The sequence continues at coordinate 46,344,315 of CM060187.1, read as the reverse complement.
AGGTCAGGAATCCTACAGAGATGATGGTTTTGAGAAATAACGAAGCAAACAACATGAGCAACATTTCATTCACACTGTCGTGATGGTTGAAATCATCAAAGTCACCTGACAGTGCATATGGTCGCCTGACTAATTAATTTGACAGCAGTCACGGACGGAGAACACAAAAATGAGAAAAGCCAAAATAATTATTTATTATTTCTTTAACAGATAATTAAAAGTAAAATTTACTTTTAGTATGATTAGACAACAATGTGTAAAATACTTAAAAGGGGGACTGAAGGCATCACTCACTATAAGAAAAATCGTTATTTCCGACGGTTATAGCCATCGAAAATTGTGCAAAATCCGTCGCAAATGTGAGTTTCCTACGAATTTTTCGACGAAAGCGAACCGTCGAAACTTTGCTCGTCGCAAATATTTTCCAACGATTTTATCACAACCGCCGGAAGTTCGCCTGAATCGTCGAAAACATTTTCTGCGGCCTCGGCTGTGGGAAAGTTACCACGGTTGGAGCCGTGGGAAATGCAGGCCGTGGAAAGTTCCCACGGCTGGGATCGGGGGAACATTTCTCACGGTTAGAGCTGTTGGAGATACATGATTTTTCGACGATGGAGACCGTTGAAAAGTTTTTTCAAATATTAATAAAAACTCTTGCTAGCCGAGGGATCAGCCACCCGCAGCTGTTCCTAACCGCGCGCGTCCGTTCAAAATGCGAAGCAGCCGATCAGGCCGAGGCCGCTAGGTGGCCAATCAGTTGTGAGAGAGGATAAGGGAGATGGTCGCGATGAGGGAGAGAGAGGAGAGAGAGAATTGGGTAGAGAGAGGGAGAGGGTGAATAAAAATAGAGGGAGAAGCGGAAAAAGAAAGAAAAAAGTGGTTTGGTGGGATCTTTTATTTTCTGACGGATTAGCCATGGGAAATTATTCCCACAATTTGGGCCATGATAAACTTTTCCCATAATCGAAACCATGGCAAATTCTAGGGCTCGAGCCGTGGGAACTTCCCACAGAGTTCCCACGGCTCGAACCGTGGGAAAGTTTCCCCAGGACTAGAGCCTTGGGAACGTGGGAAATATTTTAAAATATTTCTCACGAGCTGAGTCATTGGAAAACTGACTGAAGGTAATCCGTCGTAAAATTCGTTGCAAATTACGAAGAACTTTCGACCGTCGAAAATTATCCGTCGGAAATACGTCATTTTCTTGTAGTGATTAATGCGGGACTCGAGTAAAAATGTACAATTAATGCTTAATTTTTGTTTTAAAAATAAATAATTGAAAATAAAAAAATATGATGTCCAAAATTGCTGCTAGTTCAATATTTTTTAATTTCTGAAAAAATAAATTATATATACCTAATTCCGACTATATACAACTTTCATTGTTATACTTAATGCAACACACTTTGATATGAATGCACAGAATTAGTCAGTTTGTATAGTCGGTAGATGAACTTTAAAGGTGGCATGTATAGATTTTAAAAGTGGCTCACACCGTGACTTTTTATGATGTAACACTTAACATCGAAATATAGATTTACATATCGGATGTTCCTGACACACTACAAGAAAATTGTCAATTTACGGCGGAATATTTTCGACGGACAGGAATCCTTCGCATTTCTGATAGCATTTACGATGGATAGAAAAAACCTTCCAAAATATCGAGGGCCAAAATATCCTTTGGAATTATCGACGGAAAATATTCGTTAGTACGTTATCGACGGGAATATCCTTCGGAATTACTGACAGAAATATCCTTCGGAAATACCGACGGATTCAAATCCATCGATAATTTTGAAGGCCAGACCCGTCGATAAATATATTTATAATAATATATATGTGATATAATATAAGTATACGTTTAATATTTTATAATTAATAGATATTATAATTTGCAAAAACTGGATTATGACTAGTTATCCATAATGACTAGAATACGATTAATTTTTAGAAAATATGATTTATAACACTGCCAAAAACAGTAAATGAATTTACAAAAATGAAGAGTGTGTTTTTTAGATTAAAATGGGTGACAACAACATAGAGAACTAAAGAGAAAAAAAATAAAGTTTTGCACAGGAGATAAATGTTTGGGCTTGAGAAATATTTTGTGAAGAATATTCATCATTTAATCAATCAATATCAATAGTTTGGTTAGAACTATTTTCGTATATATGATTCTTTACCTTTTAGTTTAGTTATATATCAAGTAATTTGTCCGTAGTCATGCGGAACATAGGGACCGGGCCTGTATCCTCACATCCCTTAAAACCTAGTTTGGCTAATAGAGTCCCATCGAAAATCAAACATGAAGCCTTAATCGGTAGCTGAAGGTGCCGATGATTGAAAAATGCTCCGTCTTGTAGTAAGACATTTGCAGCGGTCCTACAAAATTTATGGGCTATGAAAATCTTGATTTATGGTTCGTAAGTTGCACCATATGTTAGGATTTACCATGGAACATTATTGCATCTCTTACAATTATTAGTATTCAAGAAATCAAGAGTAAACTCCTATATTTAAACTATTCCCTTATATAATGTCATCAGAATTCATCCAAAACTTTGGACGACTCCTTACATATACATGGTTATTTACATATGATCTTAAAGAGCATTGACTACAATTTGACATTGGCTAATAAGATAAAAAATGGAAATCAAAGGACATTGTGTTAAGTCGAATGCATTGTCATTATTATTATTCATCGATAAGGATTTATACATAAAGTGACTAATATATCATTCCTTAAAAAAGGATACTTATCATGATATGATCTACCAATGACAATCAACATAAGACACTATCATTCTCATGAGATACTCTTTAATTAGTGGAGATTTATTCTAACTATAACAAAGATATTAAAAGTCGTAAAACAATTTTCATTGATCAAAGTAACGACTTTGAAGCAATGGACATTGACTAGCTTCAATCATTTATTGATTGCCCTTCTATCACTACAAGAAAATTGACGATTAGCGACGCAAAATAGCGTCTCGAAACATGGTGACGCTAAATCGACGCCACTAACGTCATTATGACGTCTCAGTTGAGTCACAAGTAAGAGACGCTACTTGCCTCCAAATAGCATCTCATTAGCATTTTCTTACGTTTCAGAAGATAGGCGCTAATACAGGCGCCATTGAGATGCAAGATAGCCTCTATTATTGCGCGCCATGAAGCGAAAGTGCGCGGGAGAACCTAGCGCTGTTCTCGCGTCAACAGCCTTCGACGCGAATCTAGCGTCGCAATAACTGAGACGCTATTGAGACTCTATGAAGAAGCTAACTAGCGTCACATTCACGATGACACTATATAGATGCCAATGTGATTACTTGGCTTACCTGCATATGTTAATTAAGAAAAAGATCACACGACGCTACGTAGACGTCAATGTGATTACTTGACATATCTGTATATGTTAATTAAGAAATAGATAACTATATATAGACTATCTATATTTGTATCGTTATATGTTATCTATTTTGAGGTAACACTATATATTATCTATACTATACGTTAATCAATAAATAAATTAAATATTGTATATGTACCTTCAACATATATATGTATTCCTACATGATTACTTATATAATTTGTTACTTATATTATATATGTTATTTATCAATACAATATATATCATATCTTAATTATACACATGCTTATTCTTAATTATGACATTATGATAGTTGAATTGGCATCTCCGTGGAGGCTCAATAGCATCTACCTAGCGTCACTACCTAGCGTCATACTAGAGCCGCAAACTTGGTCGACACCAGGAAAGCACTATTGACGTCTCTTTAGCGTCGCCTTAGTGAGACGCTAATACGTGTTAAACGCTACTTCAACGCTATTGTGTCGCTAATACACTCTAGCGACTCAATAGCATCTGTATTACGCCGCAGTAGTCGACTTTTTATCACGCTCGCTTAATCGAGCACATATAGACATATAAATACGCGTATATACTTATATATAATAAATATACATATACATATTCTTATCACTTAACCTCTCACATATAAGCATATGCATACATATATACACTTGGAATACGTATACATATACACGTTATCTTTATGTCTCGCACATATATAGACATATACATACACGTATACTTATAATACATATAGATAAACACATTGTTGTGACTTAATCTCTCACACGTAGGAATATATCTCACACATAGACATATACATAAGCATATATATATATATATATACACACGTAGACATATACATAAGCATATATATATATATATATACACACACAATTTTGTTATATACACATAGACATATAGACTTATAATTTTATATACATACATGAATAATTATATATGTATTCAGACAAAACAACTGGAACGGGGCAAAATGCGATGAGACGCTATCTTGATAAATAGAATTACATACATTATAGAAAATTAAAAATAGAAGAACCATTAGTGTCGCCCTGGCGTCTCAATGCTGAGGCGCTAGGTGAACGTCGACGCCACTACGACGTGATTGTGTCGCTACAAGTTCTTAGCAATGCATTAGCCTCTCTATAGCCACATTAGTCGACTTTTTATTATCCTCACTTAATTGGGCACATATTGACTCATAACTCGTACACATATATATTATTATCACTTAATCTCGCACATATAATGTTAAATTAGGAAGAAAATTTGATATAGCGTCTCGACAGCCACGTAATAGCATCTTAATATTGGCGCCTATGTAGCGTCTAATTAGTGTCTCATCTAGATGAGGCGCTAAACATTTGACTTAAATCCCTAACCCCTCTTCTTCATTTTCACTGTTTACTATTACTGCTCCATTTTCACCACGACCGACGACGCTGATGGTCGACGCCCTCCGCTCCAACGCTCGCTACTTTGACTCCCTCCGCCCGCTGTTCGACGCCCGACGCTCTCTGCTTCCTCCTCCCGCCGTTCGACGTCCAATGCCCGACGCCGAAGATCGACTCCTCCGCCTCCGTCGCCTCCGTCGCCTCCGTCGCCTGCCTCCTCTATCATCATTCGCCTCCGCCTCATTCACCGCCCTCCGTCTCCTCCGTCTTCTGCCTCCTCTGCCTCTGCCGCCTCCGCCTCCTCTGCCTCTGCCGCCTCCGCCTCCTCCACCGTCCTGCGCCAACCTCCGCCTCCTCTGCCTTCTCTGCCTACGTCGCCTCGCCTCCGCCTCCTTCACCTCCCTGCGACGACCTCCGCCGCCCTCCGCCTCTTCCGCCGCCCTCCATCTCCTCCGCCGCCTCTGCCTCCTCCGCCTTCGCCTCCTCCGCCGCCTTCCGCTTCCTCCTCCGCCCTTCGCTTCTTCCGTTCGCCGACTGTGCTCCTCTGTCTGGTGTCGGTCGTCGCCCACCGCCGCCCGCTGCCATCCTTCTCCGGTTAAGAAGGTACGAGCCCGCCACCATGTTAAGTTAATTATTAATGCATCTTAAGTTAATTACTAATGCATCTTAAGTTAAATACTACTTAATTATTTGAAACTATTGCTGTTAAGTTAGTTACTAATGCATGTTAAGTTAAATACTACTTAATTACTTAAAAGTAGTGATGTTAAGTTAGTTATTAGTAAATTATTAGTGCAAGTTAACTTAATTGTTACTTAAGTTTGTAACTTTTAATGGCTCAGTCATAGATTTAAAAATACGAGATCTGGGTCATGGCCCGAAGAAATAGGTACTTAGCTACTGCGGCATCGTAGTCAATGGATATCGGTTCCATACAGAAGAATATAGCCGATGACGTTCAACTATTGGTAGCGGCATATGTGTTCTAGGAAGCATGTACGGGAATAACGACTTTGATTACTATGATAATATAGAAGACATCATAGAATTGTCTTATTTGAGAAAATCTAACAAAGCCGTAGTGCTAAAAATGGCGTTGGTTCGATCCAGAGAAAGGAGTTCAGATCGATCAAAAGTTTAAATTGATGAATATTAATCCTCGGTCGAGACTTTAATCATACGATCCATTCGTATTGGCGGAACAAGTGCAACAAGTGTACTACACTAAGTATCCATCGAAAAGAACCAAGGATGAATGGTGGGCGTCATGCAAGGTGAGAAGTAGACTATTCTTAGCAGAAATAATGGTAGATGATAATGAAACATCATCCGTCGACAACAATGTGCCCATGGATGATTACTATCAAGAAGATAGAGTGAATGAGATGATTAATGTGGCCGATAGAGTTGAGAATTTTCAATTGGTCGATGACGTTGAGCCAATAGAAGAGTTCAATTCAAATGTCATCTTGGAAGTGAACTTTGATAATTTCGTTGATGATGACTCAAACCAAGATTACATCGACGATGATGAAGATGATGAGAATGAATCGAAATACGAAACAAGCGAATGAATCCCGTAGTTCTTCTAATGACACAAGCTTCTTATTTTTTTTAGTTATATATGGTTACCGATAATAAGAGAAGATTATTACTTTTTTTCAGTCATGGTTACTAGAGGTCGAGCATCTGGGTCATCTCGCTCTTCTAGGCGTTCACTCCAGATGAGTTAGCCATCACAACCACAGGTAATATATTTATTATCAATTGCTTATTTATAGTTGATTATAATAGTTAAATTCATTTTTTAATAATATCAGTTCCTCCATCGTCGACGGGGCACATAGTCGGATCATCACATAGTAGGCGATCTATTGATGGGTCTACTCCGCGTATCACTTCTGGTACGTGTCATATTGTAGGAGATACATAGTCGGAGATGGATTTTTCTAAATATTTTGTTTTTGTGACAGTTGCTCCTCGTCGAGGGGCACATAGTCGGGACGTCTCGGTCGCACGACGACAATCGACATGTCACATCATGTTATTTTTTGTATATTTCATAATTTTAATTAGGAGGCAAATTTTATGTATTTTCTTATGATGACCGCCACCGTCACCGCCGAGATTATCGGATGCTTCATCACATTCTAGCATTGGCGAACGACATCTTACCCCAGATGATATATTTATTATTATTGACATTATATATCTCAATTAATTATATTAATTATTTTTAATAATGTCAGTTATTACGTCGCCGATAGCACAAGCATCTGGCTCGTCACAATCTGATGAGCGGACTGTCACAGATCATGCTGCGGTAGAACAATCGAGGTGAAAACATTACTGTACATATATCAATTATCACAACTTTAATTTAGTATGACACTAATGATTTATTTTGTAATAGGGTCCGTAGATGATGTCAGACCTTTTCAGTCCACCCCAGCTGTACCGGATGATGATTCCTCTTCGAGTGATGAGGATGGATTACACGATAATGGGGTGATTACCATGAATAATATTGCTTGACCGTAAGTTAAATAAGTTGTACAAATTTTGTTATAGTTTTGGTTATCACTGAAAATTAATTCTTCTTTCTAATTGGTAGGACCACTTTCATACCCACTAGTACCATGCGGGATGTCAGTGCTCTCATTCTTTTCCACTTGCCGGAAGGGACAGGATCCTGAAAAGATGTCACAATTTAAGTGCGGGATGCCATCTTTTGAGCATTTACGATACGATCTTCTATTTGGGTTACATAATTTGTTTTATATTATTTTAAAATTACTAAGTTTTAACGTATTTTGTAGGAGGCAAATCAGTTTCATCCGAATCTTAATTTAGGGATGATCCGGAAAGCTTTTGAGGAGATCACTGCAAAATGCATCCAAAATTGATTATATAGATTTCGGAAGGTCGTCACGTCCGTTGGCTTCACTTTGGAGCAGGGCATACAAAGATGTCCAAAACATATTAGATGCTCGGTTTGGGAGTCATTATGTAGGAAGCGATAAGTATGTTTACCTTTAAATTATTTTTATTAAATTTATAGTTTTTGAAAGTCTAAATTTTTTATGTTCATAAAGGATAGATGAACAATAACAAAGGAAGTCGGAAAAAGCAAGAGTTAACCGTCTTTTGAAACCCGAGCTCCACATCTACACAAGGGGGTCGATGCGATTTGACGAGCATCGACGACGCATGGTAATTTACATACAAATTCAATTTATCAAACTTTTCACTTATACTTATGTTACAAAATTTAAAACTTTATCGTAGGAGGAGAAAGAAGATGATCCCGTAGACTTTCGCGTGGTCTATGAGGCCACGCATGAGTCGGAAGAAAAATGACTTGGTCACGCCTACTGCTCGTAGACTTCTGATAATTTTCATGACATTTATTTGGTTGTTGACGTTAGTGCGCTATTTTTCAAATGCACAATGTTTAAATTTATTAGGATGAGTATAAAGCGAAAATGGCTGTAAAGTACGGAGATGATCCGAGTACTTAGCCACCAGGTAATATTTCTTAGTTGGTTTTGTTATGTTTTTAATTTATGTGTTTTTAATATATAATTTATATATTATATGATTGTATAAACTTTCTATTTCGTAGAGGACCCTGCTGTTTGGGAGGAGGTGTCCGGCATGATACGAGGGGATACTTGGTGGCCTCGGCACAGCCACTCAGGAGGATCAGAGGATATGTAGGCGGCCCATCTGCTCCGAACTCATCCGCTGCACCTGATGTAACACAGCTATCATAGCAGCTATCGGAGCAGATATCGCGGCAGTTGTCACATCAGTTGTCGCAGTAGTTGGCTCTGCTATTGCAAGCGATTCAGGGATTGATCCCGATGCAGAATTCATCCCCGCGAGGCCATGGACTGAGCACGTCTGGGTCGAACGTCCCGAACGGTAACAATAACTTCCAAACCTAGGATAGAAACAAACCATGGATACAAACTATGCTTTTGTCACTTATAGACTTAGATATACATATAGTTTGTTAGCTCAGTTTATTACTTTTCATATTCTTATCTTAAATATTATGCTTGTAATGCTTTCATGTTATACCTGTAATGAATATCAATGTATCAATGCATTTTATATGCATTATATAATTGTATTGTGTGGGAAGAGGAAGAAATGCAGCTGGTATGTGACAACAAAATATGCAATTAGCGCCTCAATAGCATCGCCAACATAGTCAATGCTATATTAGCGCCATATTAGCATCTCATTAACGACGCAAATACTATGCGTCACTGTAGCGCCGAAATAGCGTCAACTAGCGCTTAACATTAGCGTCCCTTGGGCAGCGGAATAGCGCCTCAGCATTAGCGCCACGTGCAGGTCAACTTAGCGACACATTTCTACTCCTCTCAGCCGGACACCACGCGTCTTAATAACGTCGAGATAGCATCAACAACTGGCGCTAGTAGCGTCTCAATTTTTGTTGGCTCTATTGCGACGTCATTAGTCACCGATTTGCAGCGTCGCATATATGCGACGCTAGTTGGACGCTAAAGTGACGCTCTATGCCACCGAGACACAATAGCGCCTCCCTAGCGTTGTGTTTCTTGGGTCGCTTTTCCTCAATTTTCTTGTAGTGTATCTACATCAAACCATATATCATTATCAAGTATTCAGATCTCTCATGATCTCAATTTCTTAAATTAATGTTCTATGATAAAGAACATCATTGGTCACTATAGAGTGTGGTTTTTCCTATATTATTCATTGGCTTGTTTTGTTATATTTATGTTTGCTTTAACATGAAGAACATTGCCTTGCTATTGTTTCTCACATTACATCATAGCTCATAGAGAATTGCTTCTCGATTATTTCAAGTACATGATAATGATAAATGGGTTAATACACTACAAGAAATATGGGAATTACAGACGGTTTCGTCCGTTTGTAATTTCCTCGAAAATCGATGTTTCCGATGATTTTTTTGACGGAATCGGAACGTCCGAAAAATGATCGTTGCAAATCAATTTCCGACAGTTGAGAAAGAAATGTCGAAAATTTTGATGGATTTACGACAGTCACGACAGCCGATATTTACGACGATTGACAAAACCGTCGAAAATTCAGCGATCGTGACCGCCGATATTTGTGGCGGTCGATGAAACCGTTGAAAAGTTTGGCGGTCGTGATCGTCAAACTTTTTGACGATTTTGTCGACCGCCGCAAATATCTACGATTGCTATCGTCAAAAATTTCGACGGTCGTCTGGCGACCGCCAAAGTTTCAACGGTCAAAACTATTGCAAAGAATTTTTATAATATAAAAAATTAGCCGTTCGGCGGCCAGATTCGGCCGCCAGGCGGCCAACGCCAACGGCCGAGATCCGACCGAGGTCGATCTAGCCCGGCCGCCTGACTGTCAAACTTTTCGACGGTTTCATCGACCGTCGCAAATATCTACGGTTGCTATCGTCGAAAATTTTGACGGTCGTTCGGCGACCGCCGAAGTTTCGGCGATCAAAACTGTTGCAAAGAATTTTTATAATATAAAAAATTAGCCGTCCGACGGCCAGATTCGGCCGCCAGGCGGCCAATGCCAACGGCCGAGATCCGGCCGAGGTTGGATCTAGCCCGGCCGCTGTGGGCCGGATCCGGCGGCCAGCGATTGGATCCGGCCGCTTGGCGGTCCAGGCCGAGAGAGAGAGAGAGAGACGCCGACGGTCGACGCTTGACGTCCGATCAGAGGCTCGTCAGCCGAGAGAATGAGAGAGAGAGAGGAGAGGAGGGAGAGAGGAGAGGAGGAAAGAAATAATATAAGGGGTATTATATATATTATATATAAGTTGAAATATGAGAAAGCGGGAAAACGAAAAAAAAGCGGGATAACGAAATTTTAATTACCGACGGCTCTGGCCGTTGGAAAAGCATATATTAATTATTTTATAAGTTACCGACGATTGTGACCGTCGAAAATTTCTTAATTATAAAAGCAAAATACTATATTTAGTTATATATAATATTTATTTTTTATTTTACCGACGGTTTGAATAGTCGCTAATTATTACCGACGGTCGGAATCGTCGGAAATTGCCACGGTTTGAACTGTCACAAATTATATTAATAAAATACTCCTCATATTATATTATTATATAATTATCGATGGTTACGATCGTCGAAAATTATGACAGATGTATATCCGTCGGAAATATTGACGTTCATAATCGTCAAAAAATAAAATAATAATATAACAAAGTACATAATTTATTATTTTTATTTCTAACGGTCGTAACCATCAGAAAATCCGTCAAAAATTGCGACGGATGGATATCCTCGACGTTCCTAATCGTCGAAAAGTAAAATAATAATATAACAAATTACATAATTTATTATTTTCATTTTCGACGATCGTAACTGTCGAAAAATCCATAAAAAATTGTGACGGATGGATATCCGTCGGAAATATCGACGTTCCTAATCGTCGAAAAATAAAATAATAATATAATAAATTACATAATTTATTATTTTCATTTCCAACGATTGTAACCGTCGAAAAATCCATCGAAAATATTTCCGTCGCAAATTGCTACGAATTTCTATCCGTTGGAAATTGCCCATCGGAAAATGATAATTTTCTTGTAGTGGTAATGTGTTGCGATGATGCTTGGACGGTTGGCTTGCACATGAACTGAGGACCTGTGTTGCTATTAGTTTCGTGTTTTCAACTAAATTGAGTTGTATAAGGAATGGACTTTTTAATTATGTTGAATATTATCTTAGTCTTTTAAACTTTCATTGAATTGATACCACCCTATTTTTTAACTAATTTATTTGATGATGTGTCATAACTTTTGTTATTTCTTATTATCCTTCTCTCTCCTTTAAGTTTGACATAGGAGAGGAAAGGGAGCACGCCACCCAACTACTATCCCCCCAAGTTTTAAGGGTACACACACATTATAATAGAAGAGTATATTATGGTATAGTATAAAATTTGGTTCCTTTAAATTAGTAAATAATAAATCCACTTTAATTAGTTAAACATCAATTACACTAAATGCATTGATTAATTACTTAGAAGAAAATAATAACTAATATTTTAATGTACTATTATTTGAGGCTATTGATCCAAATTTTAAATCATGATTAAAAAATTCAAAAAATAATTAATTCTTAACAAGAAATGTAACATATAATGCATGAAAATTTTAAATAGAAAATTAAATAAAATATATAATTGAGAATTAAAAGGAGGCACATCATATAAAATTTACAACTTTAGCATTATTTTTTTTTAAACATTTATAGTCTCACAACTCATATACTAATATATAATTTCTAATAAAAAAGAGGAAAATGCAAGTGGTCCAAAGGGGGATGCCACCGTCCTCAATAGAGCCATTGCCATTTGAATTAATTTATTACATTAATTATTTTTTAAAAAAGAGAAAATGAATAGGTAATAAAAAATTGATTATAGTTGCCATCAAAAGAAAACTCAATGCCACCGGCACAAACATGAAAAATATGATGAAAAATTTGACATAAAAAACAAAATGAAATTCTACAATTCTCACGAACGTGATCATTTCATTTGTGATTGCACTAATCCTAAGAAAGTATGTCCTAACTATGATTCATTTTTTATGTCTCTATATGTGCTTTACTTAATCGTTGAAACTCATCTTCATGAATTACGTATTCTTGAACCACAGACTGCATATAGCAAGAGAGCACGAGATCTTCGTAAAATTTTGACGAATAAGTACAGGGAGCAAATGGATCTACGTTGACAATAACAAAAATATTGAGATTAAAGAAATTAGAACGTACAAGTTGAAACTTCACAACAATAAGATTCTTTATCTTTATGATGTTTTTATATGATGTGCCTTTTAGATGAAATTTGCTTCTGTGTGAACATTAAATAAACTTGATTATGCAATAAATGTCCAAATGAAACAAATGATTCTTCTATGCAATGATATTTTTAATAATTTTTTTATATTTTGAATATTATATCTATTCTTGATAACTATTCTTTCGTATCATTTGTTGATATGAATAAAAATGTCAATAATTCGCATATCAAACTATGATACATTGGTCAAGATTAATGAGCAGACTTGTTAGAGAAGGATTCTTGGAGTCTCTCGTAAAAAGTTGATCTTTCAAACCGTGAGACAAAAAAAAAAAGAACATCATTTGGAAAGGAAAAACATTCTGAATACACATTACAATTAATACATTCGGATATATGTGGCATGAATGTTAATACACGACATAGTTTTATCTTACTTCAACATTTTTATTGATGGTTATTCATGTTACGAAGTTGTAAGATTTTAATTATTTTGTACAATTCATGAATATAACAGAAAAATCAAGTTAATCACAAGATTAAAATCTTACGAATCAATCATGGACGTAAATATTTTTTTGACTTATTCAATCATACCTTATTAAATATATATGGTTCAATTCATAATGGCGTAAACTAATCATCTGAGTTGGTATTGATGATATGCATTAATAATTGTTGTCCACATCTTAAATCGTGTACCATCAGAATTCGTTACTATGACTCTGTATAAATTTTAGAGAGGATGAAAGCTTAATCTTAATTATTTGTACTCTTGGATTGCTTAATCTACGTTCTAAATAATTTTTAGAAGTATACAAAGTGGTACAATGATGAAAAATCAAAAGTAGGGATATGACATTCATAAAAAAATGACTTCTCTAAGTAGAACAACATAAAGAAAGGACTTCCTTTAGATGAAAAAGAAGATATCTAATTGATGACACAAGTGAATGGATCTGATGAAGAGTTTGTCTTACCCATTTCACATCTTGATTCAAGTGTTAATGAGGGAGGAATTAGGGGAAGAAGAGTTTATTATGTAAGGGATTAATTTTGATTAAATGAAGTTTTAATTTGATTAAAATTCTTATCTTAATTTTATTATTTTAAGGGTTTCATCTTAATCCAACTTATTTAATTTTAATTTTATATTTTTTAGGTTATACAAGGAGGCTTAAGACCTAGTACAAGGAAATGAAAGATAAACTTTAAAATAAATGGAACACATAACTCTCATTGTGAGATTTGGAGACAACTTGATTTACATGTCAAAGAGTGTACCACTGTGTCACACTCTCATTTCCTTATTTCTTTGCTTTTGATCATTTTTTATTTCCGCTAAAACTCTAATTATCCTTTATTCCATTAGATTTTTGTATTAAATAATGAGATAACTATTTATTTACTTATTTAATTAATTCAAAAAATGTGTTGTTACATAATGTATTTTTTAAAGGACTTAATGGGTGTGTCCCTCCTTTCAATGAGGGACATAGTGTCTTCCTTCTTCTTATTCATCAGATTAAGAATCTATATATGAATCAGATTTAAAAATTTTAAATGAAAATGAATAAAATAACATTCATAGATTTCTTATTCAATGAATAGAAATATAGAGGACACGATGTCCCTCCTTTAAAGAGGGGACACCTCAATTTTTTTCTTTTTTTTTGTTTAAAATGATAATAAAAATTATAGGAGAGTGATAATAAGCACTGTTCTATTAACAAAGTTAAAGACAATAGATGATAATGACCATATGATCAAGATTATCCTTTAAAATATATAAGCACTGGCGCCGGACTCTATCTTATTTTATTTTTTGCTTAGCTCTAATTTGACGTTTCTTTGAAGGAATCTGATTCCATGCAACATCTCGAAATCAGATTGGACCAAAACAGAAAAAAGAAATAACTGCCAGCTCGATCGATCTCATGCAGACAGTGAAGGCATCCACGTAAATGGGAGAGCCGCATGCATGGCGAGACGAACAGACAGTGGCGCTATATGTGGCTTCATGATGGGCACCTTTTTTTCGGCGAAGCATTTTGATGGCTGCGCCAGCCACGAGATGCAGCATGTGCAATGTGCATTGACATGCGCATGTGGATATAACGTCCAAAGAATTGATCAGGTTCGGCAGAAATGGATGCGATAAAAGATTACGAGGAAATCATGCAGACATCTACTTGCTTGCTTGCTGGATATCCAACTCATTGATCTGCATATGATTTGTTTGTTTGTTGCTATATAAATTTGATCTGCACATTGGTGGATGATATATAGATTCCAAGCTTTAATTTCATGGCATGCTGCTACCTACCAGTGTTCTTAATAATTAATATTGACACACCACATAGAACTTTTTTTTTCAGTGGAATATGTCGGATCTCACAATCCGTTTGGTTTAAGCTTGTCGAATAATTATATCCGAGGGACTTAAAAAGTTCAGAGTATTTTAAATTGTTTTCCTCGTTATTGTGTAAATAATTTACCGTAATTAAGCGACCTACTCTAATATTCAAATGTAAAAAGAAACTGATTCACAACTCATAAGAAAAAAAAAAGAAAAGAAAACATTATGATTAGATCTATCGATGTTTACCCAAAGGTCTTCACCTATATAAATTAGAACGGGGAAGAGGGGATCACATGCCTTCATCTTATGTCTTTGAATATGTTTAAATGAATGCATCTTATTTTTAAGGCTCAATGTTGTGTATGTGTGTGTCAGTATGTGAATAATGTAATACATACACTGATACACAACTTGCATCACCCATGCAAACATTCTGCAGCATCAAATCCAACGATGCAGATAGTCTTTGTTGCAATCATCGAATCACAAGTGATACGTTATTGCATCGTCGAATCGTATGCATGCCCGCTAATATGCTTATATATATAGTAAGCATTATTGTAATAATGTGCATATTTTTTTTTCTATACGCCGTGCATATGAACACTAAAACACATGACTACATGAGTTTAACAACTCGTGTGAAGTACTTTTAACTTCAAAATGTGGGTCTCAAGTTTGTCATGTGACCATATATACACCTTCATGTTTCTCTCTTCATATATATACACCAAAATTGAAGTGAGACTCAAAACGAAATTAGTCGGTTTGATCCCAGAACGTTAGTCGGTTTTGTGGCTTGGCGTTCACAATTGGTGGATCTGATCGACCGAAGAGGAGGTGAGTCAATCCAAAGTTTTTGAAATTTCTACATGATGAATTCGCATGAGACCTGACACGTGCAACTTGAATCGAGGACTACTAGAAGTCTAGAAGACAGCGTAAGATTTCACTTGTTATTTTTTTCGTGACAACTAGATCGAAGACATATATGAACAAATCCAATGGCAATATTTCGCAGGATTCGGAGATCACGCAGTCAATCGCCAATTTTGGATTGACGTGCCATCGCCGGGGAGCATGTCATGTAATCCATGCGGACGAGCTCGTGGGCATGCTGGCCGTTGTAACGCCGACTGCTCGATCGAGGCATGCAATTAGACGTGCATGTGCACGAACGAGGCGTACCGGACATGGATTTCCTTGTCGATTTCTTTTTCGTGATAATATTTGAGCGTCTCTTATAACAATTGATGCATCATTATTTATCGTCCAAACTAGAAGATATATATATATATATATATATATATATATATATATATATATATATCCGGTCCCTGCCTGATATGGATGCATCATTATTCCTCAACTTTGATCAATTTCTATTTTAAATTTTCAACTTAAATTCATAAATAAAATATCCCCAAGATTTATATAGTCTTTCTATCATTTTTTACCTAATTAAGACCACCAGTTTTAGATTTCAAACGTTAATTGGCAAACCAATAAAAATAGCGACTCGTACGATAATTAGTAATATCATAAAAATATTAAAAATAATGTTCAATTCAACTAGAAAATAAACAATCAAAAATTGTAAAAAAATAATTTCTTTAAAAATAGATTGTCCGACTATACACGTGTAAGGAGAAAAGAGGGAAATCTAAAAAAAAAGAAAATATTACTAGTTCGGGTCGATTAAAGTCTGATCTTCCAAAGGTCAGACGCTACGAATGGAGGTCGAAGAAAGATGTGAGGGAGTAAGGTTGGATGAAGGAATTTCATATGGGGAATCAGTCGATCGAATATTGTAACATCCTCAAAATCATTCCTCCCATCACGTAAGCGTTCGGGTTGACAAAAAAACTTGTTGGGGAAGAAAGAAACGTCTGATTATCAAAAGACACAACATTT
Organism: Pontederia crassipes; assembly: GCA_030549335.1. Classification (NCBI taxonomy): domain Eukaryota; kingdom Viridiplantae; phylum Streptophyta; class Magnoliopsida; order Commelinales; family Pontederiaceae; genus Pontederia; species Pontederia crassipes. Next base: position 46,327,400 of record CM060187.1, on the reverse strand, counting down.
AATGCGATTCATGATGAAAAGGAAATAATATTCAATAGGTTTAAACAAATGACCACATGTCTATTTTCAAAAGGAAAGACCAAATTATCCAATAATGCGGAAACAAACTAATGCAAATGAAAGGAAAAGACACTATTGCTTAATGAGTCATGTGCAGCGATCCTTGAGTTCTGCGCCCTCCAATTACTCCTCTCTAACAGAGTTCTCATCTGCAAAATTTCAAATGCAGGGTCATGAAATACCCATGAGCGAAAATGCCCAGTACAATAGATAACATAGGCTATAAATTGATAATCAAATTATGCGGAAAGTCAACAATGGGTAAACAATGCTTTACTATGAATAGGTGGTCCCATTTTTTCTTATCATGATCAGTACTTTACTATGCTCTATTCCATACGCTATTGTGTCTTTACTGTACCATGCTCTGTACTTTATGATAACTATACTTTGTCTTTACTGTGTCATATTCTGTACTTTACCATACTATATTTTACTCTGCTTTACTTTGTCATGCGTTGTACTACATCTTTTACATTACTATGCAGTCCTTAAAGTTAATTATCCTAAGCGAGCTCGACTTTATTAGGTTGGGAAGTCAGATGTGCCTCTACTCATCTGTAAAGCCATGAGTGCCCTCTTTTGGGAGAGGTGTAATGCTAATGCATATCCTATTCAGGATACAGGTGGGAGAGGACTTGCATCCCAGGAAAGTCGTTAAGGATTCGTAAGATTCGTCGTCTCCACATCTAAGCTACATGTCCCTCTGGCGCTATACTCTGTAATTAATAAAATGCTCTCTTTGGGGAAGGAGATACATGTACCCCAGGAGCAGTGGTCGTTAAGGAAGGTTCACTGTCTCTTTAGCTCAGCTACCTGCACCTCCTTTGTATTATACCATGATCTTTACTCTGTACTTTGGGAGGCACATAGCAATTTCGTAGTTTCGTCTCTACTTTATTTCTCTTCTTTATTAATCTGTAAGGTTTAGAATCAAGGTCAGAGAAAGGGCAAGATCAGATCCCGTTTCTCTGAGGCAACAAGATAATGTCATATTACTTTATTCTTTATGTCAAATTCTGACCCATCTTTCGGGTGAGGAAGGTTCATTATAGTCTTTATCATCTTGGATAGGGTCTTAGTTGGGCCTGTCGAAAGTGGAGCCTAATCGGGAAAGATTGGGGCCCAAACGAAAATCGTCCTGATGCATAAAATGATGTAGCAAAATAAGATCGCTAGCAACTGCACTAGTCGCTCAAGTAATATAGTAAAAATGAGTAAGAGTGTCGAACCCACGAGGAATATTATTAATTCAATATCTGAATTTATAAATTAATAAGAGAAGAAAAACATGGATTTTGATAATGAGTTTTATGAAATAAATTAAAGAAAATAAGATAAAGATAAAATAGTGGTGTTGAAGTTAGGCCTTAGGATGAAAATAGATCAGGATAAATATTTGAACCGTAAAAGATAAATTTAATATTTAATGATGGATTAGAGTCCCCATAAATTATTAACTTGACATAATTAAACTGCGGTCTCCACAAACTGGCATCCCCTGAATCTAAGTATGCAAATTAAACTATCTTAATTTAATAAGAATTAAAGTCTCCACAATCTGACATCTCATCAAATCATATTAAAATTAAGATGCATTAAATTGGATTCCCTAGATTATTAATCACTCCACAAATTAGTATAGATAAATAGACCACACAAATTTGATTCTCCACACACTAGTTATCAAATTTATGTCAATTATTAATTTCAAATAAAATCAATTATAATTAGTATAATGAATTTTGAAATTAAACCCTCCACAAACTGATATAGCCTAATTCAGAAATTCAATTAACTAACATAAAAGCATTAAGCACAATTAATAATTGATCAGAATAGATTAAAACAAATAAAATAGGGTCCAAACATTTCCCTTCAATTAATGATCTCCTAAAATAATAATCCTAAAAACATGAAGTTCATCCTAGAAATTTTGGAGAGATAATAAAATACAAATAATAAAAATTGGAAGAATTACACCCAAAATAAAAATCAGGATCCTCGAATCTAGGCAGACAGTCGGGCAGCCTCTCGGACTTCCAGCCGTCGCACCTCTCTCCTTTCGGTCGAAGTCTGCAGATGCTCATGACTCAACGTAGAAGAAAACCTAAACTTCAAAGCACGAGTTGAAATGATGGTTTCTTCACGTATTTATAGGTGCGGACGGGTGATCACGAGCGTACATCGTACGACCAATATTTGTCTCGGCCAAAAATGATATGTTGTTTTAATCCTTACGTCCAAAAAGATAAACTCTTTTTATCTTTACCCCTTCTTGGAATCTTGGCCAAAACGATAAACAATTCCTATCTTTACTCCCAAAACGATGAGTTCTTTTACTTATTATGCCCAAAACGATAAATCTTCTTATCTTTACCCCCTTTGAATCTAGGTCAAAATAAAATTCTTTTATCTTTACACCCAAAGAGATAAACCCTTTTACTCCCTTCGAATCTCGGCCGTAACAAAGAATTCTTATCATTACCCCCTCCATATCTCGGCCAAAATGATATCTTTACTCCTTTTCATTACGCCCAAAATGATGAGTTCTTCAATTTTTTGCCAAAACGATAGGCTCCTTATCTTTACCCCCTCCAAATCTCGGCCAAAACAAAGAGGAGTCCTTATCATTACCCCCTCCAAATCTTGGCCAAAACGATGACTTCTTCTTCTAATCTCGGCCAAAACGAAGAAGGGTCTTTGATCGTTACGCCCAAAACTCAAGTTGCATTCGTTTTTATCCCCAACGAAGTAAGATGTAATTTATCCAACCATGAGATCCTCTCGGCCAAAATTTAATTCTTTACGGCCGATTCATATTGCCAGCAAAAATAATTATAAGAATTAAGTAAATCCCTCTTTGATTAAAATATTCAAAACATTAATAATCAAAATCGATAAATCCGGAATTACGATTAAAAGTGACTAAAAATGATGCACGCCATGATCAAATTACAGAAAAATTAATTAAAATAATAATATAAAATATGTTGTATTTTGCATGCATCAAATTTCTCCAAGCTTAAAGTCTTGCTTGTCCTCAAGCAAAAATTTAAAGCAAAGCTTAAGAATAAAGGTTCCATCATAGCTTCCATATTAACAACTGACTAATTTTCTCATACAGTTCTTCTACACACCTACTACTCAGCATCTTATCATTTTTCATGTACTTAACTTCATAAAGGTTCTGAATGCTACACAAATTTAAACAGTCTCAAATTTAGCCTTGTAAAAAAAATAAATTGTCTGTTCAAATAATAGCATTAATATTAAACACATAAGTACTAATTGAGCTTAAAAACTTTTCTTTTTTTTTCTTTTTTTTCCAACTTTACTTTCAATCATTTTAAAAGTTCTAATATTCAAGCAGGATTGCACAAGGAAGTCCATGTAGTGGGCTTTGGACTGATGACTCCCAAACCAGATGGCCTTAGGGTAACAGGTGATAAGGCACCCCTCGAGTTTACTTGTCCGAACAATCAAGGTTCTGAATGAAGAGTTTAAACTTAGCCATGATTCAGTACTCATGTGCTTCTCCATATTTCACAAGATGGTCCTTGTAGTAAGCTTTCGATCGACGGATCCCAGAGCAGTTGCCCTTAGGACGTCAGACATGAACCCCTACGGATCTAATTATCCGAACACACCTTGGTTCCAGATAACACTTTTGTACTTACACATAACTTTATTCCTTTTTTTCATTTGTTATGGTTTAACTAATCCTTATTTTTATTCACTTTTTTTTAACCTAAAAAAGTACTTGATATGGTCAATAAGAAGGCTACTACTATCAAGACTTAAAAGAAATAAATAAAAAGGCATGAATATGATTTTGTCGTCTAGTCATTCATAATTCTATTTAGCATAGGCACACAGTCCATAAGTTTGATACCAAAATAGTAAGTGATAAGAATGAAAAACATTCTTATTTCATCAATTAACAATATGTCTTTGAACTTTTACTTAAAGATAATTAAAACAGTAAGACAAGAGTTTGTAAGATGATGGCAAAAATAAATGCATGCAATGGTATTTTTGGGAAAATTTTCAATTTTTTACTTTTTTTTAATATACATGCAAATATAAGTAGATAAAAAGAAAGAAACATGCAATGCATGAAATGCAAACTCCCCCAAGCTTGAACCAGACACTATCCTCAGTGTTAGACCAGCAAGGTAGAGAGATACAAATAAAATGGAAAAACTAAAGAAATAAGTAAGAGAGAAAAGATACAACCGGATTTATCGTCGATGGGGTGGTGAAGTACTCGGCCTCAATGGCCGCAATATATATGTCAGAGTGTCGGTCGTAATTCGATAAAGATCTCGAAATTGGTGGTCAACTGAAGTCTCGGCCGTAAGGATGAGAGCTGTGTGAACTCCGGCAGGTAAAGAACAGACGCGTGGCACTTTTGGCCGTAAAGGCAGCGGAGGTAGCGGGAAACTTTGGCCGTAAGGTGGTGTGGATGACTATCTCGGCCGAGATTGGAGTGGTTGATGGTTTCTCGGCCGATAATTGATGGCTCTCGATCGGTATTCAAGGAGAAGCTTTGGCCGCAGTCTCTGAAGATCTCGGCCGATAGTTGAGAGTCTCTACCGTAAGGAGGATAGGTGGTAAATGTTGCAGTGATGAGGTCGTCTCGCCTTGTCATGTCCGTTCCGAAGTTCTCCCCTCGCACATAAATTAATTAGATGACTCCATAAAAATAAAACAAAATAAAATGCTAAAATAAAACTATCACTAAAACTAAACTAATTCTACGTAACTAAAATATTAATCACCAACTAATTAAAATTTAAAGAAAAAGGTAAAAATAGTTCTGATTTATAGTTGTCAGCTTGACTTAGTGCTAATGAAGATCAAGGCCTATTTTGCTCTTATCCCCTTGGATTTTTCTCTGTGTTGCTTGGGAGAGAGCCCGGTGTACGTCCAATCAGTTGTGCCGCCATCTGGCCCAGTTGTCTTTCCAAATTTCGAATTGATGCATCCTGACGCGTGGCTCTAGATTCCATATTCTTTTGCAATGCTTGCATGGTGTCTATGATCTGCTTGCATGTGATTTGATGATGGATATTGGGGGGCATCAGGTTGCCTTTTCAGTATATAATCTTTTGATGGACCAAAAGGTTGGCCTTGATTCTGATTATAGACGAACTTCGGATTGTGTCTCCAACCATAATCATTGCTCCTGAAAAATGGGTTGGAAATAAAGTTAACATTTTCAATTTGATTTGAATGTGAAGTGTTACCTGTAGGGCTATAATTGCTCGAATTTTTCATTAGTGACATCATTTGCTCAAATTTTTGATTAAGTGACTCAAGCTGAGTCACTATTTCCGAAGATTGTATTCATTGTGCAGCATGTACATCTTGAGTTTGGCGAGATGGTCTCCTTTCTTGACTTGACTTGAGGGCTACAGCTTCAATTATATCATGTATCTCACTAGGGCGTTTAGATCCCATCCAATGTTATCAAAACCGGACCGGACCGGTCGGTTCGAATCGACTGATAATTCGGTTCGGTTTGATATCAAAACCATTTTTGATGTTGAATCGGAGAAAACCGATTGAACCGACCGATTAAACCGGGCCGGTTGAACCGGTTCAACCCGGTTCAAATCAAGTTTTGAAAAATAAAATTTAAAAAATGATAAAAATATGAAAGTTAAGAAAGAAAAAAGGAAAGGAATATAAGAAATGTAAAAAAGGAGGGAGTATGATATGTATAAAATTAAATTGGAATTGAAATAGAAAAGGTAAGTATTCAAAATTGATTAACATTAAAATGGCAAATTATTAAAGGGCACAAATAAAGGAAATAAAAAGGAAAGTATTAAAGAAAAAAGAAATAAGAATAATTTAGGATAAAATTTATTAATATAGCATCTAGCATTAATAAATAATAGATACTAAGTTAATAATAATCTATTTATATTTATATGTTAATCATTATTATTTATCATTATTAAAATTTTTAATAAATAAAATTATGTTATATTAGTTTTTAATATTTTTAATAGGTTATTAGTACAATATTCATATATTATATAATATAACTTATATTATATCCTTATAATTATTCTAAATAATATTATTTTAATAAAATCCGATCCAATCCGATCGAACCCGATTGGACCGGTCCAACCGCGACCCAGTAAGGAGTCCGGTCCGATCGCCGGTCCGGTTATGAAAACATCGATCCCAGCACTGTCCCTCCTGCTGATTGGTCGAGCTTATCTTGATCTGCAGCTCGCAATCCATGGTAGAAATCTTCCATCACTTGCCACTTTGAAATTCTATTGTCAGGAACTCTGGCAAGCAGTTCATTGTATCGTTCCCAGTGCTTCATATAACGTCTCATTATCGTCTTGAACAAATGCCCTCAGCTCCTTTCGATATTTGCCTGCTTTTTGTGGTGGGCAATATTTTCCAACAAATTTTTTTACCAGCTCCAACTATGAGTGAATCGATCTTGCAGGCAAAGTTTTAAACCAAGTGGAAGCTTTGTCACGTAAAGATTGTGGAAATAATAAAAGACGAATAACTTCAGTAAAAATATTATTATTTCTAAAGGTGCTCAGAGTAGCAAGAAATTTGTCAAGGTGATCGTGAGGGTCTTCATGAAATCCTCCTCTAAATTGGGATGCTTGTATCATCCTCACGATTGCAGGATTTATTTCAAAATTATTTGCGTTAATATTCGGCAGCACAATGCATGATTCTCAGTCATTGTATCTGGCCGAGACATACTCTCTCATAGAAAGTTCCTCTTCATCTTCCCGTCGATTATTTTGTGGCGGAACTAGTTCATTTTATTGCTCCAGTCTCTGATTGTTGCGTGTTTGTTCAGCCATTCTTCTTATATTTCTTCTTAATCGACGAGCAGTTCTTTCAATTTTAGGATCAAATTCCAACAGTGGATTTGAACTCCTGGTGCTCTTATCAGAAGATTCCAGGATTGGTTGTGATCAAATTTTCAACAGTACCTGCAACAACCAATTGTCAATAAAATAAAATAAAAATAAAAATATATACAAAAAAAATAAATAAAAAGAAATACAAATAATAGGTCATGAAGAAATAAGATTTAAATCAATAAAAGTCTTTCGGAATTATAGAGTTGAAAATTCATCATTAAAATTAATTTCTGAGAGCAATTTATCAGAAACCTAATTACGACGCTCTTCAAACCAAACGCCAAATAACTCGACCGAAAGTAAATCAAATAGATAATCGTAAAAATCTTGCACTCGACCGGCCATAAAACTTAACCATGTCTCAACATTACGATCACAAAAGCAATAATTAGCAAAAATAGTTTCATTGAGGTTAATGAACAATCTCGGTCGAAATTAAATTAGTTGAGAAATAGAATAACCCGAGGCTCGTTCGGCCGTAAAAATCATGAAACAGTGTCGAAAGGGATTAATCAACATGAAGGCGTAAAACTTGTTGGATTATGGCCGAAACAAATTCGCAATATGGCGTAAAGATTAACACGGCGATGAATTATCTCGGCCGATAGTTGAGAATTAAATTGACTCCTAGCGTAAAGAACCGAAGTCGAAAACTTGATTCAATGGGACGTAAAATAGAAAACTATTCACGTCTCGGTCGTAACACGAATTGTATCAAGAAATTGAAATACGAATCCAAGCGACAAATAAACATTACAACCAAAAAGGAATATGTCATTACGTCGACAACCTTTGGCCGTAAAACAGAAGAGGGTTTCGGCCGAAATAAAAAATTGAAAGAAATGTCGACAAATGAATCTTTACGATCGAGAAGGAGTACAATTCATATGGGCCCTAAGTCAGAGATTAAAACAGCGTAGGTATTAATAATGAGTCATTACGGCCGAAACTGAATTAAGTCGATTCTTTACGGTCGAGATAGAAAAATCCAGAAATAAACTGGCCAAAACAAGGTCGTAAGATGGCGTAAAAATAAATGTTCAGAAAATATCGGCCGTAAAATTAGAGTAAGAAAACAACTATCGGCCGCAAAATTCATTCACTCACATGTCTCAAAGAAGATTCAGAATTATCGGCCGCCAAAATCAAGTATTACTCGAATTCTTAATCAATCTAATGCGCAAAGAAAAATCAATTCAATGTCATTGATAAGTGAAATTTTGGCCGTAAAGGATTAAAGTTTGTTTTACGGGCGTAAAAAAAATTTCATAATCATTAAAGCTGGAAAAGGTCAAATCAATATTAAAAAGAACTTTACGGCCGCAAACACAAGATTCATTCGCGGCCGTAAAAAAAATGAGATAAATTCTCGGCCGTAACAAACAATATAAAATGTAAAGCCACTGAAATCAATGTTGCAGCCGCAAAATTGAAAGTTTAGAGGTCAGAAACGAGACCGTAAAACCAGTAAAGCCGACAAACTAGATCTCGGTCGGAAACCATAAGTTCACGTAATCTGAAAAATTAAATCTGCGTCAGAATTTAAGCCGAAAGACAACAAATTTAAAAATGTGGTGACCTTTATCTGCAAAAGAAAAATGTTAGTTTAGTCACAAAAAATAATTAAAACAAATAGTACATATTTACAAAGAATTATTAACAATTTATTTACATCTCCTATTAATTCATAAAAATTAAAAATTAATTAATAAAATATTTCCCGACAATGGTGCCAAAAACTTGATGCATAAAATTATGTAGCAAAATAAGATCGCTAGCAAGTGCACTAGTCGCTCAAGTAATATTGTAAAAAGAAGTAAGAGTGTCGAACCCATGATGAATATTATTAATTCAATATCTGAATTTATAAATTAATAAGAAAAGAAAAATATGGATTTTAAAAATGAGTTTTATGAAATAAATTAAAGAAAATAAGATAAAGATAAAATAGTGGTGTTGAAGTTAGGCGTTAGGATGAAAATAGATCAGGATAAATATTTGAAGCAAAAAAGATAAATTTAATCTTTAATGATGGATTAGAGTCCCCGTAAATTATTAACTTGACATAATTAAATTACGGTCTCCACAAACTGGCATCCCCTCAATCTAAGTATGCAAATTAAACTATCTTAATTTAATAAGAATTGAAATCTCCACAAACTGACATCCATCAAATCATATTAAAATTAAGATGCATTAAATTAGATTCCCTAGACTCTTAATCACTCCACAAACTGATATAGATAAATAGACCACACAAATTTGATTCTCCACACACTAGTTATCAAATTTGTGTCAATTATTAATTTCAAATAAAATCAATTATAATTAGTATAATGAATTATGAAATTAAACACTCCACAAACTGGTATAGCCTAATTCAGAAATTCAATTAACTAACATAAAAGCATTAAGCACAATTAATAATTGATCAGAAAAGATTAAAATAAATAAAATAGGGTCCAAACATTTCCCTTCAATTAATAATCTCATAAAATAATAATCCTAAAAACATGGAGTTCATCCTAGAAATTCTGGAGAGATAATAAAATACAAATCATAAAAATTAGAAGAATTACACCCAAAATAGAAATCAGGATTCTCGAATCTGGGTAGACAGTCGGGCAGCCTCTCGGACTTCCAGCCGTCGCACCTCTCTCCTTTCGGTCGAAGCCTGCAGATGCTCACGACTCAATGTAGAAGAAAACTTGAACTTCAAAGCACGAGTTGAAACGTCGGATTCTTCACGTATTTATAGGTGCGGACGGGTGATCACGAGCGTACATCGTACGACCAATATTTGTCTTGGCAAAAAATGATATGTTGTTTTAATCCTTAGGTCCAAAAAGATAAACTCTTTTTACCTTTACCCCTTCTTGGAATCTTGGCCAAAACGATAAACAATTCTTATCTTTACTCCCAAAATGATGAGTTCTTTTACTTATTACGCCCAAAACGATAAATCTTCTTATCTTTACCCCCTTTGAATCTCGGCCAAAATGAAATTCTTTTATCTTTAACCCAAAGAGATAAACCCTTTTACTCCCTTCAAATCTCGGCCGTAACAAAGAATTCTTATCATTACCCCTTCCATATCTCGGCCAAAATGATATCTTTACTCCTTTTCATTACGTCCAAAATGATGAGTTCTTCAATTTTTTGCCAAAACGATAGGCTCCTTATCTTTACCCCCTCCAAATCTCGGCCAAAATAAAGAGGAGTCCTTATCATTACCCCCTCCAAATCTTGGCCAAAACGATGACTTCTTCTTGTAATCTCGGCCAAAACAAAGAAGGGTCTTTGATCGTTACGCCCAAAACTCAAGTTGCATTCGTTTTTATTCCCAACGAAGTAAGATGTAATTTATCCAACCATGAGATCATCTCGGCCAAAATTTAATTCTTTACGGCCGATTCATATTGCCTGCAAAAATAATTATAAGAATTAAGTAAATCCCTCTTCGGTTAAAATATTCAAAACATTAATAATCAAAATCGATAAATCCGGAATTACGACTAAAAGTGACTAAAAATGATGCATGCCGTGATCAAATTACAAAAAAATTAATTAAAATAATAATATAAAATATGTTGTATTTTGCATGCATCACGTCCTATTCTGATTGACAGAACCCAGACCGGGTTGGGAAGGACCCGAGTCGGGTCGCTATCGAGGGATGAAGACGCATAGCTCGATCCGAGATGAGAGTCGACTCGGGCCGGGTTGCGGATTATAAACTGACTCGTCATACCGGCCGAGCCATGTTCGGTTCGGTCGTGTTCTATCGACGCGACCCGTGCCAGGTCAAGGTTCAACTCGGTCGGGTCGCTGTACTGTGAATCGATCGACCTCGTCGGCGAGGTGATTTGGGCCGGGTCTGCTCTGGCCGTGTTCGGGTGAGACCCGGACCAAGTCATCATCGACCCGGGCCAAGTGGTTGGTGCGCAGACTCGCGCCGGACTTCTTCCTTTTCTCTGGCCATCCTCCGGTCGTCGATTCGCAATGGTTATAATACGAAAAATGTAGTTCATGATCTCTAGATCATTATGGGGTCATCATAGGCATTTTATGATTAACAAATCATAGCCTAAGGGGATTAGAACATCTAAGGTATCTTTTCGATCGCTTTTGGTTCATCGGTGGTTCCTACGTCGACTGCTCGAGCTCCGGTCGCTTCTGGCAGGCGGGGGAGGTGCGGCCTGCCTTCACGGACGTCGAGGAAGGCTGCTGTATGCACCGAACCTTTGCTGCCTGCTCTTGTCGTCCTCGTGCGCGCAGTCCACCGAAGAGAGAAGAGGAGAACAGGGGAAAGGAGGTAGCGGCGGCAGCTGTTCGTGAAGGTCGAAGGGGAGGTACAAGGGCTCCTTCTCATGCCCTTTTATAGCGTCAGGCCGGCCGAAGTCAAGGAGAGATTGGGGGAGTCCGATTTGAAGAAGGAAATCGGAGGAGGAGATTTTCCTTTCCGATTTCAAGTTTTTCGTTTCCTTTTTCTTTTCTTTCTTTATTTTTGATTTGAATCCAATTTGAATTCTGGTTTCCTTTCCATTTTTTAATCTTTCGATGCTTTAATTTTTTGTTTCCTTTGTCATTTCTATGTTTGGAATTTTTGGGTTGTTACAAATATTTTTTCTGATTTGAATTGAGCAGTTTATTTTTAATGATTATGGTACTTCCACATTCAATTGTGGACTAAAATAGAAAAAAATGGTAGCCCAAAGCAAAGGGACCTCCAATTTTGTACAATAAAGGTTGAATATCTTTTTGTTACATACTTAAATTGAGTGATTAAAATGTGAACCTATCAAAGTTAAAGGGACCATATGAAAAAATATATAAATTTAAAATTACATTAATATTTTATATTACTGTTAAAGCCATGCCAGAAAAAAATAGAAGAATATACTATAACAAGGAAAAGAAACGTCCAATGAAAATCATGCAAATTTGCATACCTTTTGATCATAAATTTAAGTTGAAGAACTAACAATCAAACAAAGTTAGCAGATGATATGCAATGTTATCAAAATCAGATTAGATCGATCGGTTCAACCACGAATCGGCTGATGATCCTATTCGGTTACATGTCAAAACACTTTTAGACATTGAATCGAGAAAATCCAATTGAACCGAGCTAATTGAAGCGGTTCAATTCATATTTAAAAAAATATAAAAAAATGACAAAAATAGGAAAATTTAAAAATAAAAAAGAAAGGAATATAATAAAGATTAAAAAGGAGGGAATATGATATGTATGAAATTAAATAGGAATTGAAATAAAAAGGGTAAGTATTTAAAATTGAATAACATTAAAATGGAAAATATACAATGGACATAAATAAAGGAAATAAAAAGGAAAGTGTCAAAGAAAAAAAGAAATAAAAATAGTTTAAGATAAAATTTATTAATATAGAATCTATCATCATTAAATAATAGATATTAAGTTAATAATTATTTATATTTATATGTTAATCATTATTAAAAATTTTAATACATAAAAAATATATTATATTATTTTTTAATATTATTAGTAGGTTATTAGTACAATATTCATATACTATATCACATAACTTATATTATATCTTTATAATTATTATAAATATTATTATTTTAATAAAATTTGGTTCAATTTGATCGAACCAATCAGATCGATCCAATCGGTCCGATTATGAAAACATTGATCATACATAACATTTGTAAGAAGGTAAAAAATGGACGTGAGGACTACGGTGCCGTTTGGTTGCAGGTTAAGCGATGGAATAAGGCGATAATCATAGGAATACAACCAAACGCTCGAAGGATTAGGATTAAGAGGAGACAATCGTAGCACATATCACGATGGATGTTTAATCCGGTCGGGCCGCTATTTTTGAGGTTATAGTATTCTTCAATTTCAGTGGAATACAAATAATCCATTGAGGGCAATGATGTCATTTTACTGTTCAACAAATTGATAGGGTAAAAAGAACGACCATCGTCTCAAACCCTTCTTCCCCCTTTTGTGCGAAACTAGGACAGAAGTTTGTCTCCGCACCTCGCCGCTGCACTACGATCAAATAGGTAAAGAAGCCTTCCTTCTTCCCAATTTACGATCTGTTTGTACTCCTTTGTCAGATCTCATCGTAGATCTCTGACGACTGGCACTGACCTCCTCGAACATTTGACATTGCTCTTTTATCGCTCGGTTTCTCTTGTTTGTTCCCTCCCTCCTTCCTTCATCGAGTTTGCAGACATCTTTCCGATTCACATTGCCACCCTCTCTCTCGACTAGCGAGCAGTAGACGAAGAAGAGCTCATTTTCTCCTTCTCCACTCGCGAGCGGGAGATGATCCTCACCTCCCACTCTCCTGCTCCTCCACTCGCGAGCCGGGGATGAATCACGGCTCCCACCGTCCGCAGCTTCTTTTTCTTCTCTCTCCACGACCAAGGGGCGGCCACCGTTTATAGCAATCCTCTTGGAGCAGGGGAGTGATAAGATTTATGGAAATTTTTTTCCCATTTATTTCTTGCAATGGTCAATAATTTAGGACAGAATGATGTTCAGTTTTAAATGTCACAATTATTTTTAGATCCTCCTGTTTGTAAACATAGTTTAGCATGTTTCATAAAAATAATTTATCATTATGCTAGTGTTTGTTCATGTAGTTGTATTATTAATGTGACGAATTTTTTCTAATTAGAATGTATGTTCGTCCAGATAATAGGTGTGTTCTTTCAGAAGTTCCGTGAGGAAGTGTACTCTCCAGCCGAAATTTACTGGAAGGTATTCGAATGTTCTTCATTTTTTCCCATTTTTCCTTTTCATTATATTGTGCTGCCTATTGTACATCTCCTGTCCTATATGTTGCATTAGCACATACATGCCGTCTCAAGTGTGGAGTCCTAATTTATAACCAATAGAACTATCCTTTTGTTCTGCAACTAGTGTATGCATACTAAAATGTGTTCCATACTTATGCCATTTGGATGTGGTATGCTTCTTCTTTTTAACACACTGATTCTACTGGATGTCTCTTCCTATCTACCTATTGGTAGTGGAATAAATGAGTAGTATCGTCTAAGCATTGTATTGAACTCATATTACTGGTGCATGCCTCTTTCTCATAGTTTATTCTCGTGCAACCTAGAGTGATATATCATATCTATTGAATGCTCCATGTATGTTTCTCTGCATGGCTAAGACTTAAGCACATGGCTATCACGTAGACCTCATAAGTTAGTCTCCTATATTGTAGTACTTCTTTGCCAATTTTAATGTTGACCCAAAATCATACCATGAACCAAGAGGTCGGCTCTAGAAATAGAGATGGATCACTCAGGAAAAGGCGTCTAAGCAACTGGAATGATGAGTTGGACGAAGTATTTATTGAAGTTATGAAAATTGAATATTTGGATGGGAATCTGGTAAATGGCGTATTCTCGACTGATACTTGGAAGCACATTCTTGGTAGATTTAATGAGACAACGAAGAAGAGTTATGATATGTCCAACTTAAAAAATAGGCTCAAAAATTGGAAGAAGTTGTTCAGTCTATATCATAGTCTCAATAATCGCAGTGGATGGGGCTGGAATCATGAGAAAAAAGTACCTACCCCCGGAGAACCTCGCATGTGGGAAGAGGTCATAGCGGTAAGTGTAATTATTGTCTTAAATCCACTCATTTTCTACATTCGCACATACATTTCATTTATTATCATTGAACTCCTTGTTTACTAATAGGCAAACAAGGAGTACTCCAGAATCAAAGACAAGCCATTTCCCCTTTATGACGACTTCTTATTTATATTTTCTAAGAACACCGCTACTAGCAGCCGAGCCTTTGCTACGATCATGTCTGAGTTGCCTCTGATGATGTGGAATTGAATGATGACGATGAGTCTGATGATGTGGACATTACTTTGGATGGTTTAAATTTCTCTCAGTCAGCAGTAATCAATCAACAAAGTATATTTGGTATGGAAAAATTCATGTTTGATAGTCCTTCATCGGCTGCTGCATCCGAGGACACCGTCGCTAGTGTTTCCCCTTCACCCTCATCTGGAAAAAGAGCTAGAACTAGTGGAAGCAATCCCAAGCAACGAAAATCTAAGGTCAACAATGCTGAAGCCATAGAAATTATGTATGAGATAACACAACAAGGTAAAAAAAGACTTCTATTTCTTGATGAGGTAGTGCAACGCGACAAGGAAGCCACTTCATACTCTAGGAATCAATGTAGGTCAAAATTACGACAGACGGTAACCGATTGCACCCCCGAATTCAAGTTGGCAATGGTAGAATCATTCAAAGACGAGAGTAACTGTTGGGCTTTCATGACTTGCGATGAGGATATGATGAAACCATGGTTGTTGGAGCAATTGGACGATTATCGATGAAAGCGAACTCATAAGGGACATTCAGCATGCAATCTAGACAGCACCACTCCTAGTTTCAGTGTTGTACCCTCGCACTCACCATCAACTGACATCCGGAAAGAGACCAACTCCTCTATTCCAAGCACTGCATTTGCTTCAATGTTTGCTCCATCTAGCAACTTTAGTGTCGCATTTTCAGCATCATCATCGCTGCCATGTACTGGATCTGCCACGACCTTCTCTGTGAAGAGTTCCTTTGTTCCTCCTGTTTTGGGCACTCAATTCACTACAGTGCCAAGTGTTGTCTCAAGACCAACTGCTACTAGTGGCATCCCATTCTCAGTACGGTCATCACTTAGTGGAGGCTCCAGTTCTGCAGCAGCTTCGTCATCGGACTAACTTTATATATAAGAAGCAGCAACTCACTATTTTTTGGCCTCACTTTAGCTATTACCCCATAGACATCATTTTGCATCCCCTTTTGGCAGTATTTTAGAACTTGCAATATTTACGTGTAATGGTAGTTGTCATTGCCATTTGGAACAATGTAGACTTAACTTAAAGTGTGAAGTTGCTGACATAATATGTTATATGTATGCTTGTAATTTGAATGCCATATCCTTTGTTATGTGAATGCAAGTAATGGGTATCTAATGCCACATCCTTTGTTCATATTCTTTTTATATCATTCATTCAAACTATTGTGCAGTAGTTTCTTCCTACACGGTTTTTAGTGTTGTTGCACTTCTTTTAAATTGATGTGGCATCTTCTACCATATTTGTTAGATGATAGATTCAAGTACTTTTTATGCGTAGATGAATAGACACATGCTTATACAACAATTGGTGGACGAAGAGAGATTCCATGAGGATTTCATCAGAATCTTGATGGGTAGTGGTGTAGTTGAATTTGTGTTCAGGGAGCCCATTCCGAAGGTGCCATGCAGAATGCATCCTTTCACGGGCCATCAGGTCATTCGGGACATATTAAAAGGACACCCACAACGCTGTTATGACATATATAGGATGTCGCCTAGAATGTTTATGAAATTCGAGGAGTTACTGACATCCAGGGGCCCATTAGTAGTACACAGCACGTGAGTTCATGCGGACAATTAGCGTTCTTTTGGTACTGTGTAAGTCACAACATGAAAAATAGAACCATAGCTGAGAAATTCCAACATTCTGGTGAAATTATTTCTCGTCATTTTAATCATGTTCTTCGGGCCATATGTTCTCTTACTTAAGAGTTTATCGTGCTACCTAGTCTACAAGCAGATGTGCACCCACGCATTCGAGACAATGAGAAATTCTTCCCGTATTTCACGGTAAGTATAAATAACTTTCAGTTTTCATGCATGTAGTAGCTACGATAAAATTTTCATTACCGTTGTGAAGTTCCCCCCTTTGTTTAGAATGCACTTGGTGCAATTGATGGTACTCATATTCCCACATTGGTGAGAAAGGTTGATCAACCTCGCTATAGGAATCGCAAGGGGGAAATTTCTCAAAATGTCATGGCAGTGACTTCATTTGATCACTCTTTCTTATATGTTTGCACCGGATGGGAGGGATCTGCCACGGACATGAGGGTTCTACGTTGGTGCATTGAGAATGTTGGTTTCATGGTTCCGGAAGGTATGTGCTTTACATGTGCCAGCGTAAGGGCAGTATTGTAATCGTCCTTCTTATGTTGATTGGTCATATTGCATTTCATAAAATATCTCTTTGTTCATTTGAAAATAGGTAAATTTTATCTCTTTGACTCCGGTTATGCTAATAGTGAGAAATTTGTTGCACCCCATCGTGGTATTAAGTATCACTTATCGGAATTCAACAATACTCAAAGGCGGTATGAAAGTCCTAAAGAGCTCTTTAATCATAGACATGTTCAACTTCGAAATTGTGTCGAAAAGTTGTTTGGTATTTTGAAATCACGTTTCAGCATTCTTCGGTCGACAATGCACTTTCCTATAGCGACACAAGAACGCATTGTATTAGCATGTTGTGTGTTGCATAATTTCATTAAGCGTTATCAAGGAATCGATGAGTACTTCAATGGGCCGAGACTACAATCGGATGACAACAACAACGTGAATCCAACATTTGGGAATTTCAATATTGGGATTGAGGAAAGTCGAAGGGGAGATATGCTTCGTAGTAACCTTACGGTGCAAATGTGAAATGCTCGTTGGAATCGTCGAGGTATGGTATATGTTTTTTCCGATGATTTAGTAGTCTAATAGTTATACTTTCGCTAAACAATGATTCTTTTGTAGAAATATGGGAGTGGCTGAAGATGTGGAGTAATGAAGTTTGATGGAGTAAGTTCAAACCGGATGACACTTTCAAATTCCTTCTAGGCTTCTGAATATTTTTATGGGTTCTTAACTTGAATTTTTTTTTATTACCGGTGACATTCTTTCTCGCAATTTGCTTGAAATATACAACTGAATTTTTGTGCCAAACTTCTATTGCTTCATTTCACGTATACTTAATCACAAAGATGATGTTCATTTTGAGACAATGCGAATTTTGTAGAACTTTTACTAAAGTTGAATTCAGACTTACTTTTTTGTTAGATTGATATGGTGTTCATGCATGATGAGTTAGATTGATATAGTGTTCATGCATGAGAAGTATTTTAGGAGTACTTTTTGTTTCAAGTTAGATTTAATTCTGCATGAAAAGTGTATTGCTTCATGCTTGCTTTGATGCTGATTTCCATTCTTTGTGATTTACATCCATTTATGTTGACAGGGATCCAATGACCCCAAGCTAGTGCACCTTGTCGTCGAGAGTGTTGGCAAGTACTTTAGTGTTGTGTGGCCTGCAGTTGAGACCTTGTAACATCTAGAACACTTTTAATAGATTTCAGTCATACTATTCTGAAATTATGTTAAAAAGATCTGGATGATAGCAGCTTTGAGAAATTTTTCTTGTGTAACGAGTATGTTAACAGTTAAGCTTGTAAACTTCTTTACTTTCCCTACTTCGACACATTTCATATTCATTTTACTTGTATGAACTAAGCTATATTTCGTCGATATGTGCACATTTAGAACATTGTTAAAAAGTTTTATTCTACTTATGGAGGTTTTATGTTTCGTTCTTCTACTGTTGTATTTTTCCTTGGCTGGTCCACGTTGAGTTCATGTGTATTAACCATAGTACATATGTTATACTTCTTCAGAGGCGAGGCTGGAATTGAATATGAAGGAGCAATTCTAGAGCACTTTTAATAGATTTCAATCATACTATTCCGAAATTATGTTAAAAAGATCTGGATGAGAGCAGATTTGAGGAATTTTATATTATGTCAAGAAGTTAGTAGCACTTGGATCAGTTGGAAGCCTTTATTTGTCCAAAGATATGTGAGTTGCGTAACAGAGTATCTTCTCTTTGGTACTAAATGAAGAACCATCTCATGTGTTAGTTCACCCTCTTTGTTTCCACTTATATCAGTTACTTGAGTTGCGTAATAGAGTATCTTCTCTTTGTTTCCACCATCCTTTGCATGTAACTCCACTCTCGGCTTGGATTATATATCCAAAAGGGTCCGCGTTTTCTCTTCTTTTACTTTGTTTTTCCTTTTTGCGATCGGAATACGAATGAGATCAGAAACGTCATCATTGGGGCAAACAATGCAATAGCTTCGGTGAGAGCAAAGCCCAAAATGGCATAACCAAATGACATTTGATGAAACACGATTTGCCTCGCTACCCAAGATTCCATCAAATGCCACCTTATGCATGAGCCATAAATTAGAAGAAAACATAAAAATGAATGTCAAATATTGATTTTATGCTATTAATGACTCTAAATTAGTCACTTGAGTTCGTTCAAGATTCCAAGCATACATGCATGCTTGTTTCTCTTGTTGGTTGAGAAGTGATTCATTAACTGACGAAGAGATGTTGTTGAATCTCCCTCCTCTATTCTTGTCTTCATTTTCATGAAAGCAATATCTCTGTTAGACATATGTTATGCAAAGTAAAGAGGCACAAGTTATCATATTCGAAAGTAGACATATTCGAAAGTAGACTTATGTTATGCAAAGTAAGGAAGTACAAGTGAAGTATTCATAATGTCTCAACTCCACGTCTTCCGTAGGATACTACAACTTAAGACAACTGAGACACCACATTACAACTATACCACTTATTATCACATTACATGAACTTAACTAAATAGCACCCAAAGTTAGTCCGACGAAGAATCATATCAATTTTTCCCTCTTCAAACACTTGCAGTTTGCTTTTGCTATTTCCAACTTCTGTAGTAGTGAACTTATAATCATGGATCCACGGCTTTCCATTGGAGGATCATACCAGCGGAAGAATCCACAAGCTCCATCCGGCATTTTTTCCTACATCAAGAAACCCTACACTGTCGACATAGCCAAAAGTTAACTAAGGTCAATTGTAGAACAATATGAGGAATACCGACGTCGAAATGTGGACAGGTCCAAAATCGCCTCCCAGGATTACTGGTCGTCCATGACGTCTTCAGTCTACATGTATCATTGCAATAACACGAAGGGGTGTCCACCTTCATTTTCGAGCTTTGCATTCGTAGATCAAGAGGACGATGGATTAGATAAAAACCCTCCTGCAAATACATTTGACCCCTTATTACTACATGCTGTCGGGAAGAAATGCGTTATGATGTACAAAAAGTTAACCTAATAATAAGAATCTCGTAATATGACTAAAATGGTAAAACAATTGCTTCAAGTAGAAGTTTCTTCTTTAGAAGGATATAAGTATCATGGTATCAAACATTCCGGCAGATAATAGACAAAGAAGCACCCTTTTCACGGTGGATCATCTCTAGCTATTATACAAGAGAAACTCAAGTGGCGAACCTGACGAATGATTCAGCGATGGTTCACTTCACGATTTGAGACAGGAGATGCACAATCTTTTTCCGACGAAGGCAGCAATCGCAGACGGCGACGGGCGTGGTGGACATTCAAGTGACATTAGGGCACAAGCACGGAAAAGAGCCGGCTGGATTTTTATTCGTAGAGACGAGGGTGAAGTGGTCATTTTGGCCCATTATTCCACCTTTCCATCCAAACAAGAGGAGGATTAAGGCTAATAGTACAATTTCAGTCAATCAAACATGATGTGAAATACGCAGTGTGCCTCTAGGCTAATCCCTTTATCTTCGGATTAATATGAACTACCCCACCGCACCTTATTCCGCAACCAAACAGGCCCATGATCAGATGATTCTGTTATACTAAAGAATTAATGAAAATCAAATTTGACATATTTTTTGGTTGCAAATCACAACAAAATCCATTGAAAATTTGCTTTTCTGACGGATATGTATCGTTCAGAAAACACTGTCGCAAATTAATTATTGTCGAACAATAACTCTTCGCAAATTCCGAAGGACGACTTCCTTCGGAGAAACTTTCCATGTTTCGACAAGTATGTTCGTAGAGAATTATGGACAGGTCTCCCTTTGAAATTTTGAAGGATAGATAACTTTCGAAGGGAAGACTATTCGTTAGGACTTTAAACATTTTATTGAAAAAGTATTTACGATTTTTTTCAAATAATTTATAGTAAATTCAAATAAAGTGAATTAATTATAATAATATTCTACAAAATTCAATATTTTTTTCTCCAAAATTTTGCTGTTGTCCTCCTCACTGTCGTCGTTTTCTTAGCCAATTATTTATCTCATCATCACTTTCATTATTTTTATTGCACTTTTAATGTTTCTTAATGTTGTTGCTAAGTTATTCTTGTATTTATTGTTACATTCTTTGTTGCATTTGTTCTCGTATTTCCTAGTAAAGGATCTTTTTCACGTACTATTTTTTTCGTGCAAACGTGGTTGCATATCTTTACTCGAATCTACGCCTAAATTTAATATGAGACGATGGAGACCTTACACAAGACAATACAACATAACTAATTAGATCAATTGCATCTTTGAGTCATTTCGGCAAAACACCTTTAACATATTTTTTCATGTTTAAATTTAAACTATAAACTGTCAAGCTTACACATTTTAATTCCTAAACTTAGTCAAAAAGTTATCCCGTTAAATTTAATTCAAAATTTTGTTAACTTATCTCTTTAATGATTATGAAGCATCACTCCCACACTTCTTTAACATAAAAAATATTTATAAAAACAACAAAATGGAATGATATTTCAAAATTACTAAAAATATTATCAAATATTTTTAATCCGTAATTTTGTCTTTATGTTTAAACTCTTTTTTATTGTAATTGAAAAAGACGGGTAAAATTTACATTTCATAATTATTAAGAAAACAAGTTAATTAAGTTCTGAATGAAACTTAACAAAATACGTGATAAATGTGGATAAATTTAGAGATTGAAATATATAAACTTAAAATTAAGGTTAAATGTGAGAAAAAATGTATTTGCGTGGGTGCTAGAAAAAAATCCTAAAAAAAGTTACAATAACACAATTTATGTCATAAAAAATAACACTATTTATGTCCCAAAAATAATAAAAAAGAAAGTTCATGACAGAGCTTAACAAAAAACATAGGAAAATAAAAGTTTAACAAATAAATGAGGAAATAAATAAAAGTTGAATTAGAATTGAGAGAGCAATGTGTCACACTGACACTGCTAGGAGAGAACAGAATACGAGTTTTGGAAGATATAAAAATTGATATAAAAAAAGGATGAAATAGACAGGGCGAGACCATAGCAGCAACTTGTAAAAAAGAAAAAGAAAGTCTTTTTTCTGCATTCTCCAGGATACTTATCATGTTTTAATTATAGTAGTAGTAGTTCAGGTAGTCAATTTGACGACATATTTTAATTATAGAAGAGCTCTAAATACTAAATAGAAATGAAATTGTCAAATATATAAAATACATTATCTTAAAAATTATTCAGATTAATTGAAATCCATGGCACACCACGTGGATCCAGCTGTTCTGAATTATTATGGTTTCAAATAGTGGAACTGATCCGATCTCCATTGGTACTACCAAGAGGTCCAAGACACGGACATCTTAACGTGATTACAATTATAATACATGTTAGGAAAAGAGGAGGGAGTACGAGATTCACTTTAAATTGAATAAGGCGGTGGTTTTTTAATGAAATATTGAAGATTATAAAAATATAAAATAATTTAGTCATAATAAAATTTATATAAGAAATTATAACATAAAATAGAAATAGATTCTAAAATCATCTAGCTAACATGAATGAGAATTGAGAAGGATGACTTTATTATCATCGTTGTTAACGCAAGAGCTCATTTAAAATTATAATTGGATTCAAATTTAAAATAAGATTTTCTTAGTGCCACTTCTTATATCTTAATGCTACTCCCTTTGGACTACTATACCCCTTATTTAATAATATAATTTCACTCTCGATAGACTATTATATTATATAATATTAAAGACAAAAGATAACAAGAGAAGATGAAACGTCCTGAGAGTCAACCGCTCGAAATCAATTTTTTCTACATTAGATTCTATTGTGCTAAAAAAAATTAATGTTATATATTTTTATATTTTCATTGGGAATATGTATTGACTACTTTTTTTACATATAAAGCAGAATGCCTTCATTAACTTGGAAGATATTGGGAGGTGGATCACTCTCTCAGAAAAGATCGCTATTCGATCGTTTATCAAAATGTGCTAAAGTGTCTGCTTCAGCATTACATAATCTCCCCACATGATTATAAGTAAATTGAATAAAGTTAGAAACCAGGACCCATATGTCCGACACAATATATTTTATTCCCCATGGGCAAGCAACATCACGATTGATGATTGAAGCTGCAGAAGAAGAGTCTGTTTCCAAAATAATCATTTGCAATCCAAGTTTGACACAGTGCATTAAGCCACTCTTGATAGCCCATGTTTCAGCCTCCAGAGCCAAATGAAAATTGCCAGGTTCAGTCCCTGCACAAAGGGAAACCGCATTAGAGTTCCTTACTAAGCAGCCTACCCCCTCCCCCCCCCCACTCACGAAAGAGTCATCCGTATTCAATTTGAACACGGAATGGGGAGGAGGCTCCTAGCGAGCCAAGGTGTAGTTCGCCGGGGAAGTCCCCTCAGGAATGGGTGTTTGTAATTGAAGTATCGGGTAAATTACACTAATGATCCCTCAACTTTGAATCGATTTTCAACTGGCCTCTCAACTTCAATTTGTAATCAGAACGTTCCTCATCTTTTATTTTCCTGCACGATTAGTCCTCTGGACTGGTGATAGTGGATTTACCGATTGCCTTGCATACGTGGCCGACACGTGAGCCGTTTCTCTCTCATCCCGTCATTTAAGTCATCTACGTCATTTAATGTTTCAAATCAGATAAATTACACGGATCGTCCTCCAACTGTGAGTCGATTTCTAAATAGTTCTCCAACTTTGATATTATTACACGATTCATCCATTTGACCGGTAAGAAAATAGTCTTTCAATTATCTTGCGACGTGACATAATAAAAAATTTAACTAGCTGACATCACACAATAAAAAATATTATAAAAATTTCAGGACGCGAACGAACTGGCAGAGGAGGGGTGTCAGCCCCCCTCTCCAAGCTCGCCCTTTGGCGAGCTGGAATAGGGGGCGTCAGCTCCTCTCCAAGCTCGTCCACTGGCGAGCTTCGTACAAGGGGAGCTAACGCCCCCTTGCGAGTTCGTCGACGCTCCTATCATTTTTATTTTTTATAATCTGTCAACTTTGAGTCATTTAGGGTCGATGTCGAGCTCGCGAGGAGGTGTTGACGTCCTTGTGCGAAACTCGTCAGTGGGCGAGCTTGGAGAGGGGGGCCGACGTCCCCTATGCTAGGTCGCCAAAGGGCGAGCTTGGAGAGGGGGACCGACACCCCTCCTTTGCCAACTCGTTCGCGCTCTAAAATTTTTATAATATTTTTTATGTGTGATGTCAGTTAGTTAAAATTTTTTATTATATTTTATTATGCCACGTCACAAGATAATCAGGTGACTGTTTCTTATCGGTTAAGTGGATGAATCGCGCAATAATATCAAAGTTGGGGGACTTTTTAAAAATTGACTCAAAGTTGGGGGACGATCCGTGTAGTTTACCTGATTTGGAGCGTTAAATGACGTGAATAACTTAAATAATATTGATGAGAGAGAAACGGCTCACGTGTTGGCCATGTATGCAAGGCAACCGGAAAATTCACTATCACCGGTCAAGAGGACTAATCGTACAAAAAAAAGATGAGGGACGTTCTGATTATAAATTGAAGTTGGAGGACCAGTTGGAATCGACTCAAAGTTGGAGGACCATTCGTGTAATTTACCCTTGAAATATAAGGAAGATCACTGCCTTCAAACACCCAATTCTCATCACCCCAAGTGGCAAAGACCTGAAGGTATAACTAGTTTGACACTGAAATAGGTCCCACACCCGAGAGACAACATCACTTTTGAAAAATAGATGTTTGTTTGTTTCAATATCAGAATCACATAATATACACACTGGATTGATAGATGAGCTAAATCTAGTAAGCATGTTCTTTGTAGGCAAACAATTGTATGCTGACTTCTAGAGAAAAACCTGAATTTTTGGAGAACCTTGATGCTCCATATTCTTTTCCATCCAAGCCATCCAGCATGCCTAAGTGACACTAGAGTCTTACAAATGAACTTGTATACATGCTACTTTTCAATGTTATAAATAAATACATCAAATAAAATATAATATTTTTTGAGACAATTATGTTTTTTTTATTGTTATATCTTTAAAATGATCAATATTTAATAATTATATTATATTGGTTGTCTGGAAAAATTGCTTTAAAAATTAATCTAAATTCAATGATAGCTACGAACTTATCAAATAATTTATTAGAATATTTAATTTTAATCTCCTTAGCAACCATTAAAAGTTTGCCTAATATAAGATATTTCTAACTATTTTTATATTTAAAAGTATTTTAAAAAAATATTTTTTCAGATAGATGACAAATAAATTATTAAAAAGTTTTTTAAGTTATAATAATCGACAATGAATAAAAATTATGTTGTTATCAACATCGTTATAACTAGAAGAGTATAATTGTCCTTGAGGAGTGGCATTAAGATATAATGAGTGGCATTGAGGAAACCCTTTAAAATATTATCAACAATATATATAATTCAGAGATAATTATATTGACCCAAATGTCCATCCGTAATAAGTAGCTTCGGTTGCCGATGACCAGAATTTTATGTTGCACAAAAACTCTTAACAACATCACCTCAGACATGAAAATTTCTCCACAATTTTTTTTTATTCTCGAATAGAAAAAAAAAAGAAATACTTTCATCCAAATAACTTAGATTCATACATGTACTCTCATTTGATTGATGATATCATTATGACGTGGCATGCTAAACGAAGCGTCTCAGGTATTCTTCCACGCTGACGTACTTGTGCTCCGGATAAAGAACGCTGCTGTCGACGCCGGACGGCCCTTGGACTTGGAAGTCCAAATCGCCGCGGTAATAGATTTGGTAAAGGTGCGCTATCGCTTCTTGCACTCGTGGCGGCATTTCTGCAATCGCAACTAATTTTAGTTCATCCCATAAATAATCCAACAAAAATCCTATATAAAAAAATAGAACACAAAATCTTATTTACATAAACCTCATTAAACTAGCAAAGATCTTGCGTATATATTTTGCTCAAGTGGGAGATTTTTTTCTTTCTAATAGATCTGCATACTTTTGTTTTGTTCTGTACATAATAATGATAATATAACATTGTGGCTAACAAACCCCACTACCTTTTTTTTTTCATCTCGACAAGAACGCGGTGAAAAAAAAAGTCAACAGGATACGACGCTCACCGTTCATAGAGGAGAGCCACTCCGCTTCCGACACGAATGTCTTCTCCAGCTCCTTGCCGATCAGCTTCTCCCAGACCGCGACGACCTCCATCTGCGTCAAGATGTTCGCCGGCGGGCGGACGTAGAGGACTTTGTTCAGCGTCCGGGGGTCGCTGACGGCGAGCATCGTGTACGCCGCGGCGTCCTCCTCCGCGACCCATATGCAGCGCTTGTCCCCGGCGCCGTGGATCCGGATGCGGTCCCTCGGCGGCATGAACGTCGCCAGCTGCCCCAAGCCCGCGAGGAAGGAGTTGAAGCAGTTGGGCGACACGTAGGTGTGCGGAATGCCGGCGGCCTCGACGGCCCGTCGGACCACGCGCTTGTGCGCGAAGACCGCGTCGCCCGGAGGGATGGCGTGTGTCATCCGGTCGACGTCCATCCCGAACTCGGAGGGCAGGAACCTCTGCAAATTTCACAAGAGATTTGAATATTGACGCACAAACCGTAGATATGCAGATAGATATGGTGGCCTGTCGCAGCTTCGTACCTTGATGGTGCCAACTTCTTTAATGGCGTCGACGAGTTTGAGCTGTGCCAAGATGTTGGTGTCCGTCACGGCCGAGATGACCACGTCCACCTGCTTCAGTGCTGAAATCAAGCTCTCGTAATCATCCAGCGATCCCTGTGAGCAACAAGAGCAGCAAACTGAGACACGAGAAACAGCAAAGACAGAGAAGAGCAGAATCAGATTATACTTGAAGGAGATGAGCTCCTTGCATCTTGAACTCCATGAACATCTGGCATTTTTGTGGACTGGACACGTTCTCCGGCCGGAACAAGAGAAATGTGGGGTGCCCGAGTGCTAAGCTGGCCGTGACGAGCCTCCTCCCGACGTGCCCGGTGGATCCGATGATCAGAACTCTGTCCTTGCCTCTTCCGCCATATCGCCCACAAATTAGGGGAAACTCCTCTAGGCCCGGTGCGGCTGTGCTGAATACTAGATATGTTCTTGTGCACAGTCATCCAAGAGCGAGATTGTACACGTATACTGGATTGGTTTAAGTGGAGTAGTGGACACACACACACAAAATCTTAAATTATATTGCTTTGTTTTTTTTATTTCTTTTCTTGCAACCAGGGTTAAATAAAAAGAATTTTTGGTGATATTACCTTAAAACTCTCTTCTGAAAGAACTCAATAAACCACTCGCCCAACAAAAAAGGAATGATATGGTAACATCAACATGATATCAAGGGAAATTTTTCTATACAACGGCAATATTATACTAGTTTCATCGTTTAATTTCGCTTTCTTTAAAAATTGTATCTTTTTCACATTTTTTTTAGAAAAGTCCGAAAGCACCCAAATCAGAAAACAGAGTGATACTATAAAATATTTGAGTTTTCAGAAAGAGCGGGCTAAGAGAGGAGTTGGTAATCAATCATTCAATTGTCTCTTTTTCTATGTTCGCTTATATTCAGGATTATTAATTCCTGACTTATAGGTGAAAGAGCATTTTTTAAAAATATTCGTACTAGCCTGATGTTTTGGATTATTAATTCTTGATTTATAAATGAAAAAAATCGATAACTTCTTGATTAAGAGACGAGTTAAAAAAATTAAATTTAGAATTATTAACTCTAAAGAACGAGGCATAATCTTACTAATTGATTGTTGCCTCTCTTTTTCATTAAGTCTCTTGATCAATAATTCAAATTTCTTTGTCAAAGTTTGTGGCTTGGATTGCATGGGTTGAGAATTGGAGCAATTAATGGAGTAGACTCGGAACAAGTCCCCCCATCTACATCCTTCTGTCGTGTTTTGTTGTTGGTAGTTGCCAGCAATTTGATGGTGTGTTCACTCACGTTTATGATGTGTTCAATGAGAAATGAAGACCAATAATGTGCGAGACGACATGGAAATGAGTCTTTGGAAATTTTTGGTAGTCAATCATCTGACCATTGATTGAAATGTCGATTCGTCAAATTAATCATCTCGAACCACGTGCTTGATAGTGACATTCCTAATAAAAAACTTTTTGAAAAAAAATCTATTGAAATAAAATTCACTCTTGTCAATAGTGGGACCAAATCGATTTCCTTGTTTATAATAGTAAATTAAATTATATTAGTTACGAAAAGAGAAAGAGAGGGATCGTACGAAACACAGAGGAAAAACGATGAGACTTTCGTAGGGGAATTCTGTTGAAGCGTTTAACTATGTAGATGATCAACTGGGTTCAGATTCAAGGCATTATTAACAAATCTCTACCTTGACTTGAATCATCTTCAGAGTACAAAAAAATTTCAATACCATGCCACGCCGCCGTCAGTTCCACCTTGAGACTATTACCAAGTATTGATGTTAAGCAAGTCCAAGCAATGTTGGAATTTGCCATGAAGAACAGATTTGGTGAACATATCAGCAGGATTGTCTTCAGTGCCAATCTTCTTCACCTTAATCCTCTTCTCAGTGCGAATGAAGTGATACCTGACATCAATGTGTTTGGTTCTTTCATGATGTACTTGATCCTTGGCTAAACAAATTGCACTCAAACTATCACAGTGCATTATAGCCTGCTCCTAATGTAATATGAGATCTCCAATCAAGCCTTTTAATCAGATGCCTTCCTTGACAGTTTCTGTCAATGCCATGTATTCAATCTCTGTGGTGGACAATGTAACTGATGGCTGAAGTGTGACCTCCCAACTAATAATCGAACTACCCAAATAAAGACATAGTCTGTCATAGATCGTCTTTCATCAACATCTCCAGCATAGTCTGAATCCGAGTACCCTGCAACCAAACACTCTTTATCACTTCTGTAGATGAGACCAATATCAGACGTTCCTCTCAGATACCGAAAGATTTGCTTCACTGCTTGCCAGTGCTCTTTTTCTGGATCGCTCGTGAACCTGCTGACAACACTGACTACATGAGCTATGTCTGGTCTTATGCAAATCATGACATACATCAGACTTTCAACTGCACTAGCATATGGAACTCGAGACATGTATTCCTTCTCTGCTTCTGATTTTGGTGCGAAGGCAATAGAAAAATAAACATTTGCAGCTGATGGAGTATTCAAAGGCTTCGCTCCAGACATTCCAACCCTGGATAAAATCTTCTCAATATAACTTTTCTAAGATAAAAAGAGTTTACCCTGTGTGCGATCTCTTAGAATTTTCATCCCCAAAATCTTCTGTGCTGCACCAAGATCCTTCATGTCGAATTCTGCACTAAGAAGCTTCTTCAGATTCTAGATGTCTGTCATGTCTCTGGCAGCAATAAACATATCATCGACATACAAAAGCAGATAGATGGTGGAGCCGTCCTTCACCTTCTTATGGTATACACAGCAATCATAGGGACTTCGACTGAATCCCTTACTGATCATGAAGCTGTCGAACCTCTTGTACCATTGTCTGGGAGACTGCTTCAAGTTATACAAAGATTTCTTCAGACTGCAAACTTGATTCTCCTTTCTTGGAACGGAGAATCCCTCTGGTTGGCTCATAAGAATATCTTCTTCAAGTTCTCCATGGAGGAAAATAGTCTTCACATCTAGTTGCTCGAGCTCTAGATTCTGATGTGCTACAAGGGCTGAATTCCTTACTGATCATGAAGCTGTCGAACCTCTTGTACCATTGTCTGGGAGACTGCTTCAAGTCATACAGAGATTTCTTCAGACTGCAAACTTGATTCTCCTTTCCTAGAATGAAGAATCTCTCTGGTTGGCTCATAAGAATGTCTTCTTCAAGTTCTTCATGGAGAAAAGCAATCTTCACATCTAGTTGCTCGAGCTCTAAATTCTGATGTGCTACAAGGGCAAGTAGCACATTGATTGAAGTATGTCTGACAACAAGTGAGAATATCTTATTGTAGTCCACACCTTCTTTCTGACTATAACATTTAGCAATCAGTCGTGCTTTGTATTTTGTGCCTTCAACTCTTGGAATTTCAGCTTTCTTCTTGAAGATCCACTTACAGCCAACAACCTTTCTGCCTTTAGGCAGCTTGACCAGCTTCCACGTCTAATTTTTGTGAAGAGATTCCATCCCTCACACATAGCAGCGATCCACTGTTCAGATTCGACACATGTGATGACATCCCTATAAGAGGATGGCTCTAGGGACTCCACCTCTTCAGCTACCTATAGTGCATAAGCAACCATGTCCTCGAAACCATATCGTTTAGGAGAACCCACTTCTCTGCGAGGACGTCTAGCAGCAATTGACTCATCTTCAGGTTGCTCATCTAATTCTTCACCTTCTGGTTCTGCTTCTTGTTGTGATCCGTCAGCATCATCCTCAGTTGGAGTGATTTCAACCTCCACCTATTTACTGACACTATCTTTAGCCTCCACCTTCAACTGAAGCACTGATGCTTCATCAAAGGTCACGTTTCTGCTGTGGATGACTTTGTGTTCTGAAGGAGACCAGATTCTGTAGCCCTTCACTCCTGCACCATATCCCATGAACACTCCTTCTTTAGCCCTTGGCTCCAACTTCCCTTCACTAACGTGATAGTATGTTGGACAACCAAAAACTTTCAGACAAGTATAATCAGCAGGATTTTCTGACCATACCTCAGTTAGAGTCTTTAGATCAATCGCAGTCGCCGAACTTCGATTCACTAAGTAGCAAGCCGTGTTAACAGCTTCAGCCCAGAACGTCCTATTCAGACCAGCATTAGAGAGCATGCACCTTGCCCTCTCTAGAAATGTCATGTTCATTCGTTCTACAACTTCATTCTGCTGTGGAGTATCTCTGACTGTGCGATGTCTGGCAATGCTTTCATCTTTGCAGAACTGGTCGAATTCAGCAGAACAGAACTCCAAACCATTGTCAGTGCGAAGACGCTTCATTTTCTTTGACGTTTGATTTTCCACCAGAACCTTCCACTGCTTGAAGGCCTTGAAGGACTCACTCTTGTGTTTCATCATGAATACCCAAGTCATTCTCGAGTAGTCATCAATCACGGACAGGAAGTACCTACCACCTCCTAATGATACACGAGAGGGACCCTAACAATCGGCGTGGATGTAGTCGAGTGTCACCTTCGTCATGTGCACTGCCTTGTCAAACTGAAGCCTTCGCTGTTTGTCGAATACACAGTGCTTGCAGAAATTAGTTTCAGATATATTCTGACCTCCCAGAAGACCTTGTTTGTTGAGAATATTCATCCCGTTTTGACTCATATGCCCAAGACGCATGTGCCACAACCTAGACCTTTCTGATTCGGATGAACTAGCCACTGCAGTAACGCCAGAGACTGTCTTGTCTTGCAATATATACAAGGACTTCTGTCTGACTCCCTTCAAAATCGTAGCATCACCTTTCATGACCGTGAGGATGCCTCCAGCAGCATTGATCTGACACCCTTTAGAGTCGAGGACTCCAAGTGATATCAAATTCTTCTTCAGTTGCGGAACATGACGGACATCTGTCAGCGTCCTCACAAGATTGTCATGAGTCCGGATCTGCACAGAACCGATCCCAACTATCTGACAGACTGCATCGTTGCCCATGATGACGTTTTCACCATCAATCTTCTAATAAGTTGAGAACCACTTTTTATTCGGAGTCATATGATAGGAACACCTCGAATCAAGAACCCAAACATCCTCCAGACATCCCTGATCAGAAGTAGCTAAAATCAAATCATCTTTAGAATTTCCTGTTTCCTGTGCCACCGCAGCGACGTGGGCCTTCTTCTTCTTCGGACAATCCTTCTTACAATGACCTGGTTCCTTGCAGTAATTACAGATGTCTTTCGCAGTGATTTTCTTCTTCTTCGACTTGGATTTCTTTGAATTCGAGGACTGTCCTTTCTCTGCGATCGATATCAAACCCGCGCCCTGAGTCTCTGCAGAATTTCCAGATGTCCTATGCCGAAGTTCACGAGTATGGAGACTCGATCTTACTTCTTCCAGACTTATAGTTTCCTTTCCGATAATCATAGATTGAACGAAATTCTCATATGATGGAGGAAGCGAAACTAATAAAATTAGGGCAGCATCTTCATTCTCGATCTTAACATCGATATTTCTGAGTTCCATCAACAAAGAATTTAACTGATCAAAATGTTCCTTCAGAGGGTATCTTCTTGCATGCGGAGAGAAAACAGACGTTGCTTCAACAACAACTTGTTGATGAGAGACTTCGTCATATACAGACTCTCGAGTCTCAACCACATACCGGCCCTCTTTTCTTCATCTGTGACCTTGATTATCACCTCATCCACCAGACACAATAGAATCATCGAGTGCGCCTTCTCCTCCTGTGCCGCCAAAATTGCGAGGTCGATTTCCTTTTCTTTGCCCTTCGAATCTTCCTCCTTTGGTTTGTTCTTCGACACGTTTGGGAGCGGCGCCCAGACTCCTTGTTGCTTCAGAAGCGTCTGCATCTTGATCTGCCACAACCCGAAACTGTTCTTGCCATTGAACTTCTCCACGCTCACGTTGTGCGATGCCATCTCCCTACTGATCGAGAATCGTTGACAAATCCTAAGACTCTAATACCAATTTGTTATGAAAAGAGGGAGAGAGGGATCACACAAAACTCAGAGGAACACGAAGAGGAAAAATGACGGCGACTCTTTGTTATGGAATAACGATGATTACAAAGATGAGTCTCTCTGTCTAGACCCCTAAGAAGTTTATATAAGCACTCTCTTTAACGGATGAAATGAATTACATACAGACCGGGACTCTAAATAAATTTCCTGAAAATAGGACACATATCTCGTGATAAGGAAATAAATCAAATTCGAATCACATACAAAATACCCCTAAAAAATTTTGCTGAAGCGAGACCCTCGTAGAAGAATTCTGCTGAAGCGCCTGACTACGTAGGGGACCAACTGGATTCAGATTCAATACATTATTAACACCATTAATAAAAAAAACAAAGGTGGATGATATCATTGATGCAATGCCGAACTTTTCATGGCCAGGTAGATTTGGACGTCTGCTAGCACTAGCGAATATGTTTCAACCAGAATCTTGATGAATCCTAATTCTTTGCATTTCCTAATTCCAGTCAGGAGTCCCAACGCTTCCAGCTCCAGAATAAAACTATTTCTAAACAATGGTCGATGGTTGCAATGGGTCAACGGGCGTCAATAACGAGCAACATATATATTTTTTAAATAAAAATCGGAAAGTAATCATTGTTTAACGTCATTAATAGCTTGTTAATTTTATGAAACAATGAAGACTACCTCTATTGAAATTTAAGTTCTGAATACAACTAGTCAGTATGACAACATCAAATCATTGTTTTTTTTTTCTTGAAAGACAAATATATATTACTTTAATAGGAAGAAGTAACGTATTGTGATTTAACCTCTGTTAAATTTAATATTATTTAGTTTAATTTGATTTTAACTCAACAGTTTAAATTCGAATGCATATTGATTCCACAATTTTTAGTTGCATAAATTCATAAGTATAATTTTTTTATAAGTAGTGATATAGTTTGTGACCAAAGCATTAGTGAGTCAAAATTTTGGTTGTTCTACTTCTATTGATTTCATTATATAAATGTATAATCTTAAAATTTTCAAAAATTATGATTACAATCCAAATGTCATGTATGGACCCTGGAACAACATAAGAATGAGAACTAACTTTTTCTCAAAATTGTTATACCAAACACATCTGTCATTTTCATTCCCGGAACAAATATTTTTCCCCCAATTTATTGTAGGTGTAGGAGCAAAATAGGAAAATTTTTGTTCTTACATGGAGGGGCAATTATTGATGCGAGTTTCCCAAAGCTAAAAAAATAACAATATATTATTTTTTGGGTAGTTCTTGATCAAATGGGCTCTTATAATCTCTTATTATCCTCCGGCACTTGCATATTCATGAGTGTTCAAGTTAGACCATCTTAAGATGAGATAAAAACCAACCGATCCATTTATAGTGAAAGTATTTTGCTAAGTGACATTTTTTGACCCATTTAGAATGTTATGATACAATTGAATTATATGATATCCATCAAGCAATTGGTAACAACTTATTCGACTTATTAATTTGCCTAGCTCATCAATTTGTTTTCTTAAAATTAATCAAGATATTTTATTAAATTCTAAGTCCTTGAAATTTTCTAAATGGTAGTTCATACTTCTATTCATAAACTTTGCGATAAGAGAACTTAAAATATTAAACTTTGGAAATGCTTATGGATATAGCTAAATAAAATATCTGATTGAAGTTGAGTTATTAATTATATTATGAATATAACGATGAAAATGTCTATGATATACAATATTACAAATAAAAAAATGTTGACTTTATATCCAATAATGTCATTTATTGTCTATAAGCTAATTTTTATATTTGTCAATCTTCTTACTTAATACGCAACGGTAATAATTGTCTTCGGGCCGATCTATATTGTCTTCCTGTACAATAAGAATAAAATTTCAATTCAATCCACAGCATCTTTTTGTATTGTTGTACTTAATTTACACATGCTAGACATCCTTCGTTCGTATTGAAGCCACTAATGAGACATTAACATGATTGGAGAAAAAAAAGTAATTGTCAAGGCAGAACATTTGATTTATCGTTATCCAATACAAGCGCCATGTAAATGTGTTTTGTCTTTCATTTTTCATTTTTTTATTGTACATGATCTATATCTATACCAAATATTCTTTAACATTAAACTCTAAAATCAAACTCTTAAACTATGCAAGTAAAATGAATCAAATCAACATATACTTTGAAATAATTTTAACCTTTAGATTTTACTTAAAAATCAATTAAAAAACTTTATGAAATCTTATAATAGACTCTATATGAATTTGTACGGTTCTGTTACTTCTGTACGATTATGTTTGTATAATAAAAAAATACAAAATCTTAATATTTTATTTGATTAATATATTTTTGAGTGGGAGTGAGATAGCTTTGTGATTAAAAATTTTAATGTTATCAGTTTACTCATTTTTATTTTTTATAGGTTTTCTAACTTAATAAACATAATTGTTGATATTTACTTGACAATTATTAATTGTAAATGATAATATTTATTTTGATTATTTTCATATTAGTAAAATATATTAGTTGTTTAGTATTTATGAATAATAGATATGTGCATGTGATTATTTAATTATTACTTAAAAAAAATAAATTTATTCAATCAGTCAGTCCGGTCGGTTAGTCGGTTCCCAGAATTGTCGCATTTCTTGTTCATAAATCGATTTTACAATATGAATTTACAAGAAAAAAAATGAGTTTCCTTAAACTCTCCAACTTGATAATTTCCTTAACATGAGAAGAACTAATAAAGTTTAAATGACAGGCGACAAAGCGTTTATGATCAACACAGAACAATCATTATCACCATTTAATAAATCTTCAAAAAATATACCTCTTTGGGTAATGAGAACGACCGTCTCCATGAGACGTGCTATCACGCGAATATCAAATAATAGAGAAACTGCCAAATCTCAACACCGCGCACGAGTAATAAGGAAGGCTATTAACCATAAATTCCCACATTCTATTAGAAGAACCAATTATAACAAAATTATAGCCATCTTCTTAGCAAAGTGCCAAGGAATCACTTATTCATAAAGAAGCAATGATACCTATCATACATTTTCCAATATAAGGCAAGGGAAAGGTGGGAGGATGCATATGGACATAAAATTAAGAAAAAAGAGGAAAAAGATGTAACATTTCAAAAATACATCAAGGCTCTTGTCTTGGCACAAAATTATTTACCAAAACAAAAATGAGAAATAGTTAACTTTATGATTAAATGAAAAATGGGAACTGGAATTTATGAGGCAATTCCGTTTGTGGGGAAAAATGAGGCAGGCAGGTCGTATGTTCTGAACTACAGGCCCTGTTCAATGAGGTAGTCACCCAGCCTCTCCACAACCATGTTGCACTGTCCGGGAGTCATAGGCTCTTCATAAATGCCAAAGATCATTGCTTGGTTTGTTTTCTTCACAGTGACGCCTCCTGATCCCTACACGCACAAAGGATTACAAATTTAGAGGAACTCAGTGCCAGACTGGAGTCCACTCAATGAGAAGTTAGCATCTGTATGTGAGTGAAGATTGAATGACAGAAACCAATAAATTCGCGAGTCTCTTTGAAGAAAGTCAGAAATATTGAGACGTAAGAAGAAATAATATTCCTATATGAAAACATATGTTATGTTTTCCCATTTGAACGAGTGACGTATCTATTAGTACATGTAAGCTCAATACATGAAACAAACGCTCGAGCTAAAAGAAGCATCAAGGTAATGAGATAACCTGCACAACAAAATATACAATGATTTTTTAGGGGCAATCATTATATAGCATTTATCAAGGGAAATCAAATCAAACTTCAACAATTCCTTGATCCAATGGGCCTCAAGGTTGTTTGTGACAGACATCTCTAAATCACAGGAGCCAATTTTCAATGAACCGAAGGTAAAAAGGTTCCAGTCTTCTGCAATTATGTATCAACACGATGGGAAGGTGGACAAACAACTACATCAAGTAATATATAAAAATATGACTTGGAGAAAATACGAGGGCCACAAAAAGAAAGTGTAAACTATGTTAGCTAAGCAAATGTTTACCTTCTTTCCGCGAATAACAGCGCCAGGCTCTCCTTGGATTACCATATACTTTGTAGCTCCAAGATGTAAGCCAATGGGGGCAAGCGTACCCGGTTCATTAAAATCATTCACTATGTTAGTCATTTCTTCAGGCTTAAACTGCAAATGACAATTTAAGTGAAAAAGGGTTAATAAGGCCTAGAATCTACGTATTCACAACAAACATTGGAAATGCTTATGAAAAAGAAGAAAATATCTTATAGATCCAAACCATGAAGCACAGATGACCAGGATCAACATGGTAAAATTTATTCTATCACAATGTTCATTGATCTACAAGTTAAGAAAAAGTACCATTACATCTAAAACTCAATCACATGGAATAATGTGGTGTCCATGGATGAGTCTATCAACAACATTGATCAGACGTATCTGAGATGCAGATGTTTGAGGGCATGGATTCAGTAATTTCTGTGATGATTGGACTATGAAATAATTTTCAAACGACAATATAATCAAACACCAACTGATTTGAACCATGAATGATTATTATTGCTATTCGAGATTAATTGCAATTAAAGGCAGAGATGGACCTCAGATCACTGAACAATATCAGGCCGGACTTCATAAAGTCTCAGGCTGTGCCAAATCTCAGTCTTTAGTTCCGAATGTCATTTCTGCCAATTTAGGTCAAGCTTGGAGTTTGAATTCAAAATGATTTTTTTCTCAGTATGATCTCATTTTGATTCATAGCTTAAAATGATAAATTGGGATTACGTTAAAAAGCATGCCATCACGAAGGACCTCCAAAGATCTCCGGTTATTCCATCTATCCTTCCATGTCCTGGTCAAGCGACCGATCTCTCTTCTTTCTCTGGCAATTCCCATGGACGGTCATCTTGGCACACTCCACCGCTTCCACCTATTTGTACTCCTTCAGACATCTTTTCCACTTATATGTCATTAACCATCTTATGCATGTTCAGTTAAACCTGGTTCGATCAGCATTTCCTCAAAATAAATACAAAGGACGGCGAAGCAAGAAATAGAAGACGTCCAAGTAACACAATAGTGTTACTGGATACCGATCGACGTCGAATCCAATGACTTTGTGGACAGGATCGGAAATCAAAGAACCTTAAACTTATCAGAAAAACGCATCAAACAGAACGAGCCGATAAACGGGGATCGGATCAACGGAAACGCCGAAAGAGCACAGCAGAAAAGCACGATCAATGCACCGGATACATACGTAACGGCGACGAACGAGGTGGGAAGAGCGCGAAGGTATTACCTGTGGGAAGGCTGCGCTCTGCGCCCAGACGCTGCCGTCCTGTCCGATGATCGCCGCCGAGGTCAGATGCTGCCCGTCGATCTCGCACATCAAGTGCTCGTCCACGTACGTCTGCCACGACATGTTTCCCTGCTGTGCTCGGTTCTCCTGCGATGAGGCTGCTGTTGGCTGTTGCTACGTGCGCTCAACGTCTTGTTCAAATTTCTGGGCTCGGAAGGGAGTGGAAATAAATAGGGGAGCGCGGATCTACTCGACCACTCGTTCAACCCGATTGAAGAAGTGCCCTTCAAGTCCGCCTTCATATGAGGCGCTTTCTCATGCCGTCCAGTTTTCTATTCACCCACAGATTTTAACATAATTACCGATTGCCCACAGCGTCGTGGACGGATGTGAGGCTCTTGTGGCTGGTCCACTTTGTGCCTCTTTTGTTGGCATCCGACGGTGGGCGTTTGATCCGTCGCTTGGCGTGAGAGCCACGCATCACCGTTGTGCGCCCATGGCAGCGTTATGCTGCCGTTACGGGCACCGTGGCCACGTTAGGGGACCGTCGACGGAACCTTATTTTTACTTAAAAAAAGGGTACGTTACATAACAAAAATATATCAACATGCAACGCCGTATTTATCGAAAGGGTGTAGAATCCTCACATTACGATCATCACTTAGTTCATTAAATTAAATAGTATATTAAGATCAATACACCAATGGTAAATGAATATAATTAACTAATTAAACCCGCAAGAGAAACAAAAATGGGAAAACATTATTTTCTTTTGCATGTTTAACACGCGTGTTAACAATTTCCCTGGATTGGACTCGAGAGTTTAAATAATTCCCATTTTCATGACGATAGAAACATTAACCCCAACATTTAAAGAATTGCAACCCTGATGACAAATTGTCCCGGTACAAATAAATTTGTACCGCTAGCGAGATTTTGGGAAACATATTGGTTGGAAATTAAAATTTATTTTCAGACTATGAAATACGATGATTGCTTGAACTTCATATCACATAACTTATGCTGAAGTGCGAAGACATAACAAAAAATGAGAAAAATACGATAACGATTAAAATGATATATTACTATCGACAAATACAACTCGGACAAACTGTGATACTTCACTTGGAGTTTGCAAATTTACATCAGTAACAAGAAAGGGCAACAAAAGTATTTAGCTGAAAAATCAGTGAGAACTTGAGCTGCAACTGCCCAATGAAACTTGAACAGTGATGTTTGAGACGAAGAGCTAAGTATGATTAGGGAAGAATTATCCATTAAGCCTATAACCCCGGCCTCTGAAGGCGCCGGTACCAGTACTGTTAGGCCGCACAGGGGAATTAGCTTGAATG
Source organism: Pontederia crassipes (assembly GCA_030549335.1). Lineage (NCBI taxonomy): Eukaryota > Viridiplantae > Streptophyta > Magnoliopsida > Commelinales > Pontederiaceae > Pontederia > Pontederia crassipes. Next base: position 46,288,042 of record CM060187.1, on the reverse strand, counting down.
CCCAATCTCCAACGGGCAACCAACTTATGTCTGTATCAAAAAATGCTTAAGGATTTCAAAAGCGTGATGTATAGATATCACATGATTACCCTAAGAATGTGTAGATCAACTAGAAAAGTCTGTAGAAATTGCTAACGAGAGCAGTCTCCTGCAAAAAGAACAGAGCTTAATGATGAAAGTTAAAATACCAGACCACTTCGAAAAAGATATAGTTTTGTTTCTTTTTGAAGGCAGCAAAGATATTGTTGATTACTCGGAACATGTAAGCAATCCAGATATTAACTCACTGGTGAGAGGAAGATAAAGAAATAAATGTAATCGCATAGAGAATTTCCCATTTTAATAAACAACAAGATGTGATGACTACATGAAAGAACCAAAATAGAAAGGATACAACCAAAAAGGAGTCTTCAACAAGTTTCTGCCACCAGCAAGAGGATGTAACACCGTCAAGAAGTAATAAAGATGTCCAGCAATGATGCCCATTAAGTCGGGAAAAAGTGGTGAGCCAAATATCACATCAAGTGCAAGCATTGCCCATGGTAGATAAAATGCCTAGTGCATAGACTAAGAAACGTGAGCAGTGTGGGAAATAATTTCTAAAATAGCCAAAAACAAAATAACCATACCTTCAGATTGACAAGGCCATAGATGTTAATCTGGGCATTTGGGAACTCTCTGCTCCAGATATAGAGAAGCATGAAAACCAATGAAATACTTAAGAGTACACTTTGCTGCATAGTGATGATACCTAATACCTAGGGAATACAATATCATTTTCGACAGAAAACATCAGTATTCAAACAACTGACAACATATGCAAGAGAGCAATAATCACATTAATTATATTGGATATCTAAGATGATAATTTCATGCAAGTGTATATATATGAGAGTAAAGGGAAGTGAGAATATAAAAAACACTAAATCACAGCTCCAAATTAAATCAATATGAATAACTAACCAGCAAAAAAAGTGCTCCCACTATCATCATCCACAGAAAATCTGCTGTACGCCTATCAAAAGGTCCTCTCTCCAACTGTACACCATATCTCGCTCTGAAAAGGTAGAACTCCAAGAGTCAAGTCGAATATCCTAAACTTATGTATGTCACAAGAGATAGGCTAGAAATTATCAAGATAAAAACTTGGGATCTTCTCAGGTTCTTACATCATAAGAAGACGAATTCCAAAGTTAATTGAAAACTTTCCAAGGAAGAAAAAGTTTGTAAAAAGCCTCCACACCTGCAATTTCAACCAAATGATGGGTTTTTAGAAGATTTTAAAAAATGGTTATCAGATGTCTCCCTATCTCCATTGATCAATATATTTACAAAGATGCTAAGAGAATAGGAGAAAGTGAAGTGATAGTTGTTTAGTCATGAGATTTTGAGATCTGCATGATTAAACTGCATATTCAGCATCCTGAATAAATACGCCCATATATGCCATGGCCCAAATTCCAGTTCCATGCACTTAAATAACCAATCATTGTTAATTTTATTGCCCCAGGTAGGAAATAGTGAAGACATTCCAAATGATAACAAGTTGGCTTCAAAGAAGCTAGATGTTAGGACTTTTATGCGTCTAGGAACTAGAAACTAAGCAATCTGAGTTCAGGCTAGGGTAACAAGTACAGGTTCCTGGTACTTTGTAACCATAAAACAAGATTCGAGAACATGACAATAGAAAAACCTAAATTAAAAAATGAGCACATGAACATTGCAGAACTTTTCAGGAAAGGGAAAAACTTTTCTTAGATATTCTTTTATAAATTATAGTAAATGACTTATTGGATGCTTCCTTTCATAGTTATGTTAGATTTTAATATTTTTGTAATATCTTTCGTTATGCCATTAAAATTTAAATTTAAAACTAAACTTAGAACAATGGGAACTCCCTCCATCCCTCCCCCTTTCTCCCTTCATCTTGTGACCACCCATCTTTCCTCTCATTTCTTCTTAGTGACTCTTTCTCCTTCCTTTTCATGTCACGGTCAGCAGCTCCTCCAACGGGACGAAAACAAACTCCTTTAATAGTAGTATTCAGTGGTCCCTTTGTCAGAATAGGCGTCGTTCAGTGACAACCCAGTAAGGAGCCTTTCCTAATCATCATCACCAATTTGGTTTTCATCATAGCAATGCAAATCCCATACTTGCACCCGAGTCATGTCATAAAGGGTGTTGAAACACAAAGTCCTTGTAAGATAGATTAGCGATGAGAAATATAAAAGTCCAAAATGGGCACTAGTAATCATGAAGAGAGAATATATGATGATGGAAGGAATGCAATTGCACCAAGGTTGAATGTGTTTTCTGTCTGAGATAAGGATGGCACCCGAGCTATTCCAACCATCCCCGTCCTTGATCCCTAGGGCAGGGACATCCAGTTCCCCATCCCCATCCCTAGCCCATCCCTGAAGGTCAGGAGTCAAGGCTGAAGACGAGTATTATCATTCTAGATCCTATTTTCCTCATATAGAATTCCTAGTTAATTAAGGACACCTTTCCTTTTATTAATTTGTTTAGTACTAAATATACAGCTTTGATTAGAATTCCTATGTGTTTACTATATATATATATATAGGAATATCTTGGAACCTTTATTATCATGCTATGAAAATTATATTTCTTTGATACTTTGTTTGAAGCAATTGTTTTGGGTGTCTGGCCGCTTGAAGTGGTCTATTGGAGGTTAATCCCTTCAAAGTGATCAAATTAGAGTTCTAATTGGACCAGAAATCTAGCAATTGATATCAAAATTGTTCAATCTTCAATGGACAACTATGATATCTCGATTTTTTAGTTGAACCAATAACCTAATTATCCCCTTCCTTTAAAAAAATCTGTTGCGCTCACTGCAATCCACCTTGGGTACTACATTCTACCGCGTCCATCGCATTCCACTTTGTTGACTATAATTTATATAGTTCATTGCATCTATCGCATTCGTTGCAAATCCACCTCATCTGCTATTACAATCTCATCTGTCATTAAGCATCAACCTCTATTGCCAACCACTACATCAACTCATTGGGGACTTCACTGTGGATAATTTATGCTCGTAATCTGATATATCAAATTTACATACAAATTTTATGATTTCCTAACGTGAACAACTAAGATCAGCTCTGATACCATGTTAAATTTGATGTGCTAACCAATTTTTTTAAAAGCTTAAGCCATTAGGAAAAGCCACTCCCACTCATGTGTGAGGGACTAACAACTTTTGATCTAGACTAAGCCCAACATGTGGACAATTACAACAACAACAACAAAGCCTTATCCCACTAGGTGGGATCGGCTACATGGATCATACGACGCCATTCCGCTCTATTAGTAATCAAACCTTTCGGTATATTATTCACCAATAGATCTTGCTCTATTAGTTCGCCAAGTGTCCGCCTTGGCCTCCCTCTCCCTCTTTTAATCGGACTCCAAATTATTTGATCTACTCTTCTTACTGGCACATCTAATGGTCTTCTCTGAACATGACCAAACCATCTCAAACGATTCTCTACCATTTTCTCACTAATAGGAGCCACTCCGACTCGTTCATGTATATGGTCATTCCTAATCTTATCTAATCTTGTATGACCACACATCCATCTCAACATCCTCATTTCGGCTACCCCCACTTTACATTCATGTTGTCCCTTCATAGCCCAACATTCACTACCATATAACACTGCTAGCCTTATAGCAGTACGATAGAATTTTCCTTTAACTTTATTGGGTACTTTTCTATCACAAAGAACTCCAGTGGCTTTCCTCCACTTACACCAACCAGCTTGAATTTTATGATTAACATCGTCATCAATCTCACCATCTTGTCTTACAATTGATCCTAAATATTTAAACTTTGTCACTTGAGGAATTATATCCTCCCCTAGCCTAACTTTCAAATCGTCTCTAAGTTGTTTATTTGTGAAATTGTTATGCATATATTCTGTTTTATTCCTACTTAAACGAAAACCCTTTGACTCCAACGTATTTCTCCATATTTCCAATTTTGTATTAATCTCTTCTCTTGAATCCGCTAAAAGTACTATATCATCCGCAAATAGCATGCACTTAGGTACCTCCTCTGTGATACTCTCGGTTATAGCATCGATAACTAAGTTAAATAGATACGGGCTTAAAGCTGATCCTTGATGTAGACCAATTCCTATAGGAAATTCATTTATCTCACCTCCGGGTGTCCTAACCCTAGTCAATGCCCCATCGTACATATCTTGTATTATCTTAATGTAGGCAACACTCACCTTCTTCTTTTGCAAGGCTTTCCAAAGTACATCCCTTGGTACCCGATCATACGCCTTCTCTAAGTCAATGAAAGCCATATGTAAGTCTCTTCTCCTACTTCGATACTTCTCCATCATCCCCCTTAGTAAATAAATCGCCTCTGTAGTGGATCTTCCTATGTTTTATAGCCGGTCCCAAGCCCGGATAAAGGAAGAGGGTTGTGTTAGACCCCGACAGCCAGCGTAAAACCCTGTCGAATCGCATGAACATGGATCAACGAATGGGATGGCGTCGTATGATCCATGTAGCCGACCCCACCTAGTGGGATAAGGCTTTGTTATTGTTGTTGTTGTTGTAGTGGATCTTCCTGGCATGAACCCAAATTGTCTCTCAGAAATACTAGTCTCCATTCTCAATCTATGCTCAATCACTTTTTCTCATAATTTCATTGTGTGACTCATAAGTTTAATCCCTCTATAATTTGCACAATTCTGAATATCCCCTTTATTTTTGTAAATAGGAACTAATGTACTTAATCTCCAATCATCAGACATATTTTTCGACCGTAAAATCTCATTAAATAGTTTACATAACCACAACACACATTTTTCTCCTAAATATTTCCAAACTTCAATCGGTATACCATCCGGTCCAACGGCTTTACCATTCTTCATTTTCTTAAGAGCTTCGCTAACCTCTGAGACTCTAATTCTACGATAAAATGACCTATAAAGCTCACATTCGCTAACTGTCAAGTCCTCCAAATCACAACGGAAACCTTCACATCCATCATTAAATAGCTTATAGAAATACTTTTCCCATCTGTTCTTAATATCTCCTTCAGTAACTAAAACCTTGCCAACTTCATTTTTTATGCATCTTACTTGATCCAAATCTCTCGACTCCTTCTCTTTATTCCTTGCAATCTTGTAAATCCTTTGTTCATCAGCCTTTGTCCCTAACTCCTTATAAAACCCCTCATATGCTTTAGCACGAGCATCACTAACTGCCTTCTTAGCCTCCTTTTTTGCCAAACGATATTTTTCCCAATTGTCAGAACTATTGTCCAAGTGTATCGTCTTGAAACAATTCTTCTTATTACGCACCTTTTCTTGGACCTCCTCATTCCACTACCAAGTCTCCTTATCTCGTGGTCCAAAACCTTTTGATTCTCCTAAAATGGCTTTAGCAACCATTTCAACCTTTTTTGCCACATTCTCCCACATGATACTAGCATCTCCTTTTAACTCCCACATACTTTCCTCTAATAACTTCTAAAAGTCTCTCGCTTCTTCCCCTTTAACTGCCACCACTTGATCTTTCGATCAAAAACTGTTCGGGATTTTGGTTTTATACATTTCATGTGGACAATTAAGAGAGGAAATTACTTTTTTAATTTGATGTGCTCTCCAGTTTTCAACTCCACCTATATTTTATAGCCGGTCCCAAGCCCGGATAAAGGAGGAGGGTTGTGTTAGGCCCCGACAGCCAGCGTAAAATCCTGTCAAATCTTATGAACATGAATCAACGAATACGGAATGGCGTCGTATGATCCATGTAGCCGACCCCACCTAGTGGGATAAGGCTTTGTTGTTGTTGTTGTTTATTGTCTTAACATGGTCAATTGTGTTGCTCGTATTGAATAACAATTCAACAAATTTTACAAGTACTAATTAATAAAGACATGCAAGCAAACAAGGAAGGACATAAAGAAGATAAGTTAGCCAAGAATCAACAATTAACTACAATCTTCGAGTATCAATTTTTTTTTTTTCGAGAAGAAAAAGGATGACCACCAGATTTGTGGTTGTCATCCAACTATATATATATACTGTGAAAAGGTGTACAAATGTAATGAGCAAGAAGGGGATAAAAAGAGGACTCCAACCTAACCAAAACCCCACTCCCTTATAAGATAGAAGTTGTGGTGTACAACACGCTCAGGCTAGCAACTCTCCCCACAAAAAATGATCCGGTTACGCTGCAGCCAAATGGCCTAGGCACCGGCCACAAAAGTCGTCAGTGGCACTCTCCAACACTGCCTCTGATGGATGGAGCCCCGGAGTCTGCCACATGGTCTCAAGGTCTGAAGCAAGAAGGCTCGCAATGCTCGTCCGCTGCCGGATACTCCGGGATGTCGCACAGTCGGAAAAAATGTGAGGTATGTCCTCCATTGCCGCGCCGCATAGAACACACGATGTGTCACCGTTTGGTGCCCATCTCGCCCTGTAGCTCCTGGTGAGGAGGCGACCGCGCCGCAGAAGCCAAGCAAAAATCTTGACCTTCAGCGGGATACGTGTCCGCCAAATAAGTCTACAGTCAGTCATGAAATCCTCTGGCAGAGTGGTAGTGGGGAGGAAGCGGATGTAAAGACTCTGAGTGGAGGACTCCGACAGCCAAACCCAACCGTCCATCCTGGATCGGTCCGGGCGTAGGCCTGCCAGACGCTGCTGAAGTGCAAGAAACTCCGTGAAGCGCTGGTCAGATAGGTGCGATCTGAAACCGGGAGACCAAGCGCCACATCCCGTCCCCCACTCCTCCGTCTAAGTCTCCGCTACTGCCTACTGTGGCCTCGGGAGATGTCGTCAGGCCCAAAGGCGAGGAAAAGTCTCTGCGAGGGAGCCCCCAAGGGACCAGGTATGCTGCCAAAAGGAATTCTCCCCCGAGCCAAGGGAAGGAACCATGAGAGGGCGAATCCGCGGGGCCATAGCCGCAACTCCCCGCCAAAAGGATGAAGCTCCACGAGGTAGAATGGTCATCAACTCCCAGGATAGGTCCCGTCCATAGCAGGTAAAGAAGACCGTACGCCAAAAACAGTCCTCGGACCCCATAATCCGTCTGAACCACCGAGCTAGGAGAGCCCAGTTGGCGCACTGGAGGTCCCGGACCCCCAAGCCTCCTTGGGAAGTAGGTCGGCAAATGTTGGCCCAATCGACAAGGTGAACTCTGCGATGCTCAGGCCCACGGCCTTGCCAGAAAAAACTGCTCCTGAGCGTGTCCAATCGTCTAAGCACTAGAGCCGGCAGAGGGAGAACTAACATATAATATGTCGGAAGCGCCGAGAGAACTGATCGTAAGAGGATAAGACATCCCCCGCGTGAGAGAAGATGTGAACTCTAACCGTGAAGTCTGTGCTCCATGCGCTCAATGATTGGAGTCCACCCCCTGGAGGTGATGTGGCGGTCGCTAAGTGGGAGTCCCAAGTAGGTGATCGGGAGGGAGCTGATCGGGATGTGGAGCTGAGCCGCACATCGCTCGGCTTCCTCAGTAACCATGCCAAAGGGGATGAATGAGGACTTGGCATGGTTGATCTGAAGGCCGATCGTCGCGCCGAAAAGATCGATGAGAATCGCGACTCGGCGAGCCTCCTGCTCCGAGCCCTCAATAAAAAAGATAGTGTCATCCGCATACTGAAGGAGGGGCACGAGGCTCCTGGCAAAACCTCTGAAAAGTCCCGCCTCGCAGGAGGCCTATGTGCACCTGGCGAGTGCGTCCACACCTAGTACAAACAGCATGGGGGCCAGGGGACAGCCTTGTCGAAACCCTCTATGTGGCTGGACCCAATCCCTTGCACGTACTCCATTTACCAAAACCGAGAAAGAAGCGGAGGTAATACACTGCTTCATCCAGGCGATCCAGGTCGCAGAAAATCCACGGATCTATAGGGCATGCCATAAGAAGGACCAAGATACTGTATGTTTTGAACTATTGTCAAATCGCGCTTAAAATTGGAGCGAATGATTGATGGAGCTTGATCTTCAACATGAAGAGAAATTTGGATGCCGTATTACCATGATTGCTGCCATTTCTTTCGCTCCGATGGAAGAAGAATATTGCAATGAAGGAAGAAATCGATCAAGCTGACATTTAAACAAGCAATCAGGAGGCACTAGCACACCAATATTTATATAGAAAGTAAAAAAGGATTAATTCTACGATACACCAACTAAAATGTTATCAGACATTGAAGACAAATTACTTGCAATTCAACCTCTCAATTAGTTAAAATGTTTTAAAGATGAGACATTTAGTGTGGAATCTAAAGATGTCGATGTTGATATTAAAATGAGCAAAAGAATTTTGAAGAGTTTCCCGCTACATACTGAATTAAAATTGATGTTGAAGATATTGTTATACAATGATCAAATGTTGAAGAATCATTTTTTTTTAGGAGAGAAGAGTCATTGACCAATGAAGATACTAATATTACAAAGGATTCATTTGTATATGTGGTAGCTGACTCAACTAAGAAGAATTTTAAATTGTTCAATATACAAAAGACTAAACAATAGATTTCATCTTGCAAAAGAAATTTTGTTGACATCAAAGTCCTCTTTTTTCGGCCGACACAAAATTACTTAGATTTGTATTCTACCGAAAGATAATCAAAGCTATTAGGTTTGTTTCTCAAAAGAGGATCTTTCTGTTGTTCGAGACTTGAGGACAACACTATTTTAAAGAGTGTGGAAATGTTAGGATCATATAACCTATTTTCCCTACTTATAATTCCTAGTTAATTAGGTATACATTTTTTAATTATTTGTTTAGTGTTTGACTTTGATTAGAGTTGTTATGACTTTACCATATAAATAAGGACCCATTGGAATCTTTATTATCATGGTATGAAAAGTATATTTCTTTGATAATTTACTTGGAGCAATTATCTTGAAACTCCAGCCCCCTTTTAGTGGTCTTTGAAAGTTGATTCCTTTAAAGTGATCAAATTAGAGCTCTAGTTGAACTAGGAACCTATCAATGAGGGCGAACAGCAGTGGCAGAAGCAGAGGCAGCCAACATAACAGCAGTGACCTTGTGATCCATGGAGGTCAAAGGTCTGGAGAAAGAGAAATGGGGACTAGGGGACGGATGTTGATTAGGGCATATATGGTCAGGGACATTGATCCCCAACCCCAAAATCCTCTCAAGGTCAGATTGAATCCCGTTTGCATCTTCATGGGGAGGAAAATCCCTGAGGTTGGGGTACCAATTGGGGATTTAACACGGGGATCCATGAATCTCGGGGATATTGCCATCCATAGTCTGAGGTGGCCAGCACTACAAGGCATAATGCTGAACTGCTTATTTATATGATGAGAGATAAGCAAAGGATAAATTAGTGCTGAGAACCCATAAGTTCTGTACTCATGACTTTCAAAGAAAATGTAGTAACCAATAGTTAGTATTTGGTTCAATAGTTGTAAGCAGTTAAAGCATCATATGTTGCAGTATATTGCCAGTACTATCTCTTCCCTCTCTCATTTCCTTCTAGGTATCTCTCATCTCCATCCTCTCACACGTCGGATAATTAAACGGGACTGTCTGAAGGCACTGTAATGAATCACATATTATAATCATGTGGGCCTTTAGTTTAGCCCATTAGTTAATTTCATATTAATTAGTTTTCCTTCTCATATGATTTTAACCCGCATCAATACTGTTCCTATTATCTGCAGCAAGATTTTCTTATGGATAATCTGATGTGCCAATGTAAAAACATACAATGCATAATATAATCATATAACCTTATCTCTTCTCCTAAAAAGGAAATCTAAGATTGAAATGTCTAGTAAGAAAAGTGGAATTCTTTAGGGGGAAGGCTCGACTTTTAAGAGCCCATAGAACAAAGTTTTTCTTCCATGATGAAATGACATCCTAGTAAATATATGTTACTCCATTTCCCTGCATCTTATTTTTCAGAGTGATTAAGATCATTGGAGAACTCAATCATTAAGTCAAAAGAAATTCCACTCACAGGTCATGGATGCCTTCAAAGTAAATACTTTTAACTGTTTTTTCCTTTTATATAAGTATATAAGGCAGGTTGGCCTGGCCACAACCATTTTTTTTCTTTTTATGCAGTGCAGGTTGGCCTGGACACAAAACATCGCAAAGTAAATCTACACTGAACGCATAATGCTTGAATGACACAAAGTAAGAAAATTGCATAATACAATTTTCAGTGGTGAACGTGCATACATGGAAGATATCGTCCATCAAGCCAGGACCATTTTTGGAGTATGAGTATGCCATGCAATGGGGTGCTTTAAGTAATCTTCATTGTTTCTTCTTCTTTCTTTTCTTGAGGAATTAAAGGATGAGTATGCCATGCAATGGGGTGCTTTAAGTAATCTTCATTGTTTCTTCTTCTTTCTTTTCTTGAGGAATTAAAGGATGGTTGCTTTCTTCTTTTGAATGATATGTAAACAAAATACCCTAAATTTAATGAAGAAACATGGATGTCTACCACTTTGCTAGGCATCATTTTTTTCTAAAAAGAAAAATTGCATAACACCAATACCCATTAGATGCAACATGATAGAAATCAAATCTTTGGGAAGTCCTCTTAATGAAAGAACACTTATCATGGTAAATCAAAATAATAAAATCAGGTAAGGGTAAGAAAAGACAAAGATTACAGCACCTGAAATCGCGAGAATACCCACGGATAATACAACACTACAAATTCAGGAGTAAGCAGCCCCAGTTGGCATGCTACAGTAGTCAACAAGCACGCGGTACCATAGGCCTTGCTTATAGGTGGAAGCGAATTGTAGAACCTGGAATCAGAAATCTACGTAAGAACAGATTCGCCAGCATTGCACGGTAACGAAGAATCGAAGTCAAATAATCACCACAAATATCCAATAACTTCAAACATTTATTTTCACTAAACTATATGAGGAAAAAATCACAACTTGGGGTCAGTATGGTTGCATATTAAACGTATAATTCAGCTCGCCGATCTTAACACCAACAATCTTGTGTCGTCCATATTTACTTCCGTGATAGAACCCTAATTAGCTCTACAACCGGCAATTAAAAAATGGCGCGAATCAAAGGGATTTAGGGCACAGTAAAACTGCGATAATTGGCGAGCAAATCGGAAGGGGAAGCAGAATTGGAGCAACTTACTCCGCTGGAGAGGACATCGGAGACGATGACGTCAAGTTTCTCCCTACAATTTGGCGAGGGATGGATCGATCAAGACGATGGTGGATAAATTTGAAACTTGGGAGACGGGAATTTAAGGAAGTAAAAGAAAAGAAAAAAGTAAAGTTCGAGTAGAGCCAAGAGGCACACACTTCCTCTGCACGACGGGGAAGCGAGGGGGGTAAAACTTACATCCGAGCCCCTGATTTGGCGTGAGTTTTATGGCCTCTAGTTTCCGTTTTACAATTTGGTCGCTCCAACTGTTGAAATGGGTGAATTAGTTAATGATCCAATTAATTATAACTTTTTAAATAGCTCCTATATTTTCATATTAATCATGTTTCTTTTCTCAACTTCCACAATATTTTCACTTAATCTAAATCCATTAACAATATTAAATTTTAAATTGTTTTGTATTCTTATAAAATTGTTGTGTTTCTTATTAAAATAAGGGAAAGAAATATAGAAAATACCCAAACGAACTTGTCGACTTGTGCATGAGGAGTCTTCGCCTCGTTCTGTTTAAGCTCGACCTTATTATTTTTTTCATTTCTTATTATTTTATTACTTGAGAGTAAAATTTTAATTTAATAGATAGAAAATATAAGATAGAAGAAAGTAATTGTTAACAATAAATATTTAAAAATTTCAAAGCTGTGGTGGGTAATATTAAAATGTAAGAATTACTTCCTCTAGTGTGGTAATCGAAAATGAACAATTTGGTTAATCATCCAAATCACTGTAGAAAAAAAAAGTAATCATCGACCAAGTTTCTTTATTCATTTGGTTCGAATTTACATATTTATTCCAAAACATTAGGATATTTAAAAGATATCAGCAAATTCTTAAATTGTGAAAACATCGAAATAAAAAAATTTATTCAACGATGACATTGTAAAACTTGATTAAACATATATAGAACATATGAAATAAACAAAGAGCTAAGATTAAAGAGAGTTACAGCATTATTTGTCCAAAACAAGTCACCAAATTATAAATGCATAGAGATGTTATGATAAAAAAATAAAAGAAATAAGTGTAGTATTTTATTAGGAAAATCTTGAGTTCTCCTAGAAAAAAAATCTTTAATCAACTGGGCCGCTTATTTCACTAGTATTAACAAAATAATTGTGTGAAAAAAACAAATGAAAATTAAATTGAATAATTTGGTTAAGCTAAATAGAAATTATAAGAGTGTAAAAAAAATCCAACCAATTCGAAAACCTACCCAATGCAAAAAATTAAGGATCCGAAAATGACTTAGAATGATTTTTTTATAAATTAAAATTCGTCGGTTAAAGTTAAGGCCTCATATGAAAAAGCCATAGAGCTCTTGGAGTCCGTTTTTATTTATAATTTTTTATTTATATCGTTAATTTATAAGGTATCCATTTTTTCATTATAGATGTAATAAGTTTTGTATAAAATTTCTTACTTTTCTACCATTTAATTTGGTAACTTTAAAATATTACTAGTATATTTTATATTTAATATAAAATTAAATATTTTCATGTTAATTTTAATTTGTTATATATATTTAAAATATAATTGTACAAAAATAAGATCCCGAAAAAACCATTCGAAACTCATTAGAGAGTAGTTTTTATTTGTTAAAATATTTTTTTAATTTAAAAAATTGATTCAAAAAACAGTGGATGATTTTTTTGAACCGAAAATCTGATCTGATCCGAATCATTTTCACTACATAAGTCGGGGCTCTTTAGTTAAGATAAATTTGTTCACTCCTGCCTTCACCACTCTTGTTTTTTGCAATTTTGTGGTGGAAGGTCAATGGCTAATATGAACTTGACATTGGCAAATAAAGTAACACCACATTAATTTTTAATTAGATCCAGCCTTAAAATCCAGGAGGGCCCAATATGTAAACTTTATTTTTCCTTATACTATTTATATATAAATATATACAGGACCCTGGTTAAAATTCATAACAAATGCATGGTGCCTTGTGATAAAAAAAACATAGAATCCACTGCTTTATTAAGGTCGATAAAACAAAAAAAAATTCAATACAACAGAAGCCAATTACAGCGTTAAATGGAACAAAAGAATTCATTTTCCTATATCTGACTGAAATATTTTTCTTATCTGAAACCCAATACTAGAAGCCTCTTTATTCGAGTTTAAGTTGCGTAAAAAAAAAAAAAAGAAGAATACGATTGCCCTCGATGAAGAAAAAAAAAACTATCACACGCAGAAGCAACGAGGGGAAATATATCCACTACTCCAACAGCTTGAATGCACATGACATGATGACATGACACCATAAAGACTATAACTAGCCAATGTTAAATAAAGTTCAGTCCGATGCAATCTGTATGAATGGTAGAATCCACCCCATGGACTATCTCAACAAACAAAATTCCATGATGGCCTAATTCTTTTCACTGATCCCTGGAGAATATGTCCAAAATAAAAAATGCTCATCAGAACTGATTTTGAGAATCAACAGCTACCCAGACATGCCAAGGATCAAGGATGAGACTACTAAGAGGAGCATAAATGAGAAGCTTTTGCACAACACCGCTCCATGCGCTTTTGATGATTGGATTGCCGCGGATGTAGAATTTTTGGTGCCCAATTTCCTGTGAGAACAAACATAATAGTTCCATCAGTGAACATAATTTCTTTAACCTGATACAATGATAACAAGAACTTGAAAACAATGAAGAGTAACTACATACCCAAAGGTTGCATAAACACAGGCATCATAACCTGCAAAAAAGAAGTCATTATCCTCCAGACGTGAATTAGTGAAATTTCATGCATATCATCACTACATGAGCATTTCAGAGAATAATATAATAGGCTATTCTCTTGCTAAGAATAATATGTTATGTCATTCAGTATTTAATTTAAAACCAAAATCATAAGTAGCAAGTTAACTCTATATCTTTGTGATCAACTTGGAAACTATTTCTTGTGTCAGTTAAGCCAGTGGAAGCGAGATTATGCATTGGTTGTAGAAAGAGCATCTTTCTCTTTTGTTTGCTTTTATATCCATAAGATACACCATACCTACATTCATTCGCCTGGTGAAGTTGAGTCCCTACATTCATTCACCACTTTAGGCTTCATACTGGTGACATATATTAGCCATATGTCACCACTGCAACCAAGTAAGCTTGCTTGTCTAGTAGTTAGTACAGCATCGTTTAAGAAACTGTGTTAATTGTGGTGATTATGAATATTCATATTTTGCAACAACAAAGCCTTATCCCACTAGGTGGGGTCGGCTACATGGATCATACGACTCGTTGATCCATGTTCATGAGATTCGATAGGGTTTTACGCTGGCTGTCGGGGCCTAACACAACCCTCCTCCTTTATCCGGGCTTGGGACCGGCTATAAAACATAGGCACTCGGAGTTATTATGAATATTCATATGATGATAAAAATTGCAACCAAGATAGTAGTATGCTAGCACTGACATTTCTACAACCTACTTATCCCATACAAGAAGACCAGGGTCTTTCAATCTATTACATGGATTCTAGCTGCTCAAGTTATCTAGCCACATGTCTTGATGTTGTGCAATTGGAACAACGGATGACACGAAAGACCATATATATACAAAACTCAGTATTGTTTTTTTTTTTTGCCTATCATCACTCTATGGGTTTTGACACATCAACTAGATTTTAAATGCATAAATTCAAGCATAGCGACTAAGGGGGAAGAAAATTATTACATAACAAGGAAGTGGATCCACTCTTGGCTCCTGCCAACAAAGAACATGTTGGGGACCCTATGACCGCCAACTTCTTCTACTCAGGCGATGATTCGTTTTTGGATTTTGCACAGCTGAAGACCAACTTCTTGTACTCATGCGATGATTCGTTTTTGGATTTCGTGTTCGTACCACAGATGGAGGACATGAAAAGGTTGATGATCTTGACGCGACCTTTAATATTTTTGGGTGCAAAGCCGACGCTGAGCATTCCTATTGCCACAGCATATCATCATTGGAGGCTGCAGTGGTACTGGACACATCGTTGCTGCAGACTGTTGGTTTGGGGCAATGCCTTGCTGCCTGGTGTTGGCAGAATGGTGGGATCGTGGGTTGCGGCACTAAGGATGGCGAACCATCAGTGATCCACGTCGAGAAGATATGAAATTGTGCATGGAAGGATGGGTTCGTGAAAGGAGCGATCCCGCAGTTGCCCATGTCAGTACTCCTATTGGTTCACGGAAAGGACTGCCTCATCAACGCTGGTCTCCATTTGATTAACTTGGTCAGTTGTTGGTTTGGTTCCAGGGGGCAAGTTCGTCGGGTGCTGCGGGGCATGCGTTGTAGCACTGGGAACATCGAAGTTGGGTCATTGGGGTGGTGCTGGATGGGTCGCTAAGAGGAAAAAAATAGAGAAAGGGGAGGGTTGAGGACACAAGTTTATATATGGAAGATGTTTATAATAACAATTATAGTGAACTTATCACAAGCTCCAGTAGACGTTAAAGCTAGAGATGCAACGCGTCAATATTGAAGTAATCAGTGCAAATTTAGTTTATTCAACTAACTATGGTAAATAGTGTAAATACAAAAAAACACAAACATTGCTCCCCATCATGTCCCAAATTTAGGGTTGATTTGCTGTTGATCCCTATCTTCTATTGCCGATCCTAGTTTGCATTGTGCACTGGGAACATCGAAGTTGGGTCATTGGGGTGGTGCTGGATGGGTCGCTAAGAGGAAAAAAATAGAGAAAGGGGAGGGTTGAGGACACAAGTTTATATATGGAAGATGTTTATAATAACAATTATAGTGAACTTATCACAAGCTCCAGTAGACGTTAAAGCTAGAGATGCAACGCGTCAATATTGAAGTAATCAGTGCAAATTTAGTTTATTCAACTAACTGTGGTAAATAGTGTAAATACAAAAAAACACAAACATTGCTCCCCATCATGTCCCAAATTTAGGGTTGATTTGCTGTTGATCCCTATCTTCTATTGCCGATCCTAGTTCCATTGCTTACAAGATCGTCCGCCACTTCCAGGCCTTAATGGAATGGTCTTTCCCACAAAAAATGGCAACACACCATCTCCTTCTTTCGAGCAACTTCTTCTCGAACGGGCTTGGCTTTTGAGGTTGTTCTTATGAATGTCATACGATATTCACAACCCGTTATTTATTCATTGGGGCAGATTGTCACGGATGTAAGCATGGAGAGTTGCATTCTCCATTTCGAGCATTTGAAGCCTTTCCATTGAAAGATCTCTCTTTAATCGAATTATTTCTTGTGCCAAGGAAACTTTAAGCTTCAACTCCAAACCATCTAATTCCCCTTGAGATTATCAAGTCCTAGGAGATACTCTTGGATCATGTCACCTTTATGTTGAAAATGTAGTATCACCTAGTTTACAGATTTGGCAGGATGATCAATATTACATCTGCCTGCTAGTAAAATCAAGGACCTACAAGCAAACTTAGCAAACAATAGCAAGAATGTGTTGATAATTCCTTGAATCTTAACCCTAAATCCTATATGACCCCTATGTTATACAGTTGCTCAAACAATTGGGACGGTGAAGCTGCCGTCGTCCCTTTGGGAGTCTTGTTGATGGCTGGATAATTCTCCATCCATGTAATCATCAATACAACAACAACAACAACAACACCACCAAAGCCTTATCCCACTAGGTGGGGTCGCCTACATGGATCTTACGACGCCAATTCGTTGATCCATGTTCATGAGATTCGACAGGGTTTTACGCTGGCTGTCGGGGCCTAACACAACCCTCCTCCTTTATCCGGGCTTGGGACCGGCTATAAAACATAGGCAGAGTTCCATGTAATCATCAATATTCCACAAAAAAGCTTCTGACCGTCAGAGGATGTAGTCCAGTTTATTGTGAATCTCATAATCTCGCGTTTCTTCTGTGTGTGTGATTCTTCTCTCCCTTTTTCATAACAAAATGGAATTTCACGAGGTGATACTTTGACATTCATCACAAGCCCTTTCAAAAGATGGCAATACTTTTTGTGACTACATAAATCAATATCTAAATAATGCAATGAAATGCCATAAAATAACATAACCAGATTAGTACTGACATCTATCAGTATTTGATTAACCAAAATTGCCTCCTGATTGTCATAAGATACTATTTTTGTCGTAAGAAAAGTATTGTATGACAGATCAAAGATTTCTGGGATAAGAGACGCTGGAACATTTGTACAGAGATTTAGCACTGCTGTGAGATGTTTACATGAAAGACTGCATAATGTCCATTAGCTCAGATCAAGCTAGGTGTCTAAGCACCTTTGCTCAACAATGATCAATATGAATAATTGTAACGGTTGACAAGCCATCCAAAAGGAGATAGGCAAAGCTGAAAGGGATGGCTTATCGATGTCTTGAGAAGGAGAAGAGAAGTGTTTCAGTTCATAGGTTCCTACCTCAATGTAACATACAAAATGAGACTGATACAGGGAATGCATGTGGTAGATTAATTACATTGGCCTTGGAAAATCATGAAAAATGGCTAAACCACAATGCAGAGACGACAATCTCTGATCGCACAAAAATATGAAATCTATCCATGTATAATGCTCTTAAAATATGTAACTGAAAATTAATCTCGTGACCAGTGGAATACCTCAAAGATTACAACATCTAGCGGAATAATACTTTTGGCAGTGAGAAAATACTTATAAATAGGTAGAAGGCTGATATATTGTAGATTCTCTATCTTCTATAACTGACCTTGGTTTCATTGCTTCCAAGGTTGCCTGCCATTTCCAGCAGACCTTAATGGGATGGTCTTCTCCGCAGAAATGGTAACACACCATCTCCTTCTTTCGAGCAACTTCCTCTTAAATAGCTAGGCTTTTGAGGTTGTTCCTACTTCCTATGAACGTCATTCGATAGTCACGACCCGTCATTTTCATTGGGGCATATTGTCATGGATGTAAGCACGGAGAGTCGCATTCTCCATTTCGAGCATTTGAAACCTTTCTTTGAAAGGTCTAACTGAATTGTATCTTTTAAGAAAACTTTAAGCTTTCACTCCAAAATCATCCAATTCGCCCTTGAGATTGCCAAGTCCTATGAGAGGCTCTTGGATCATGTCAATTTTATGTTAAAGATATAGTATCACGCCTGTTGCGGAATATCCTCAATATCAACTTACTGTTGATACCGATGTCTGGGAGAAATCAAAGAACAGATGGTGGAAGAATAACAAGAAATCACACACAGAGAAGGACACACAGATTTTACGTGATTCGGAGATTGTCTCCTACGTCCACGGCCGTCACAGAGTTCCACTCTATTCAGATGTCAATTGATCACACTCCTAAACATTACCCAGATCCCCACTATATATAGTGCATAACTGCTACCAGATATGTACCTTGGGTAACAACCCATGATAACTGCATGTCTTATCCTGATTCTTCATAACTCCATATCTAACAAATAAGATAGTTATGATAACCACTCAATCTCCCCAGATTATAATTACAAGGAAGTTACAATTTCTCAGATTCTTCCTACCATATCTAACAACAAATTAGTTAGACTCAGAATCAGGCTCCACCTAACTAACTCCAACAATCTCCCACTTGGAGACTGATTCTCTTGAGATTGAGCTGCAACTAACTTTGGAGGGAATCCGGGGTTGCACCGAACCTCGATTTTCTGTGACCGCCACCTGACTCTTCCTTGATATTGTACAACCACTTCTTGTGCAATGCGTTTTCACCTTTAGGCCATTTTGTCAGCACCCAAGTTTTACCCTTGTACAACGAATCCATTTCATTCTTCCTTGCTAACTCCCACTTGACCGAATCATCAACTGTCAAGAATTTTCTGAAACACTTTGGTTTACCAACATCAGTTAGCAATATGAAATTCTGAGAAGGAGAGTACCTCACCGGTGGTCTTATCTCCCGAGTAGATCTCCTGACAGGGGGTGGAGTACTCGGCCTAGCCTGTATCACCTCAGGCTCCCGCTGGACAATCTTCTGTGACCCAACCATATCTTCATCTGAAATACCCTCAAGTTCCACTTGAGCTTTGCCTTTTTCCCTTGCATTACCTAATTCTGTAACACACTTATCTTTATACATGGTTTTTTCATGGAACACCACGTTTTTTTCCGGGATAATTTTTCTATTTTCATTATCCCAGAAACGATATCCAAACTCATCAGAACCATAACCAATAAAGAAACACCTCCAAGACTTAGCATCTAACTTGTCTCTACATGCAGAATCAATATGCACATATGATAGGCAATCGAAAATCCTCAGATGAGAAAGATCTACCTCCTTACCACTCTAGATCTCCTCTGGTAGTTTGTTCTCCAATGGTACAGATGGCCCGCGGTTGATCAGGTATGCCGCTGTGTTCACTGTATCTGCCCAAAATGACTTCGGTAGACCTGAATGAATCCTCATGCTCCTGGCACGCTCATTCAGCGTCCTATTCATCCGTTCAGCAACTCCGTTCTGCTATGGTGCCCTCGGAACTGTCATCTCCATCCTGATGCCATGTTCCCCGCAGAACTCCTTGAACTCATGGTTCACATACTCACGACCATTGTCAGATCGCAAACACTTGATCTTGACGCCAGTTTCATTCTCTACCTGTGCCTTCCATTTCTTGAAAGTAGAGAACACATCAAATTTATTTTTCAAAAAATAAACCCATACCTTCCTGGAATACAACAACAACAAAGCCTTATTCCACTAGGTGGGGTCGGCTACATGGATCATACGACGCCATTCCGCTATTCGTTGATCCATGTTCATAAGATTTGACATGATTTTATGCTGGCTATCGGGGCCTAACACAACCCTCCTCCTAACACAACCCTTCCTGGAATAATCGTCGATAAATGTCACATAATATAGTGACCCGCCGAGGGATGGAACTGGAGATGGCCCCCACACATCCGTGTGCACAAGCTCCAACTTACTACTCTTCGGCATCCTTGGCACTTTGCTGAAGGTGACTTTCTTCTGCTTTCTCAACACACAGCCTTCACAAAGTCCACCATCGACTGACTTCAAATCTGGTAGTCGACCCATCTTGTGCAGAACCTTCATCCCCTTTTCACTCATATGTCCAAGTCTACAATGACAGACTTCAGACATATCATCCGAATCAGCTGCTGCAATAATTCTTGTGTTCGACGACCTGTACAAAGTACCCAGCTTGCTGCCCCATGCAATCACCATGGCTCCTTTGGTGACCTTCCAAGTGTTACCTACAAATACTGTAGTGTAACCCTCTGAGTCAAGCTATCCAACCGAGATCAGATTTCTCTTCAACCCCGGTATATGTCGAACATCTTTCAGCTTCCAAGTTGTCCCATTATCGGTGACAATCTTCACGTTCCCTTTCCCTACAACGTCCAAGGTTTTATCATCAGCCAGATAAACCTTGCCAAAGTTACCGGTAGTGTAATCTTCCATACACTCCCTTTGTGATGTGGAATGGTATGAAGCTTCAGAATCCAAAATCCAGGATTCCGTCGGACTGTCTATACTCAAAACCAATGCATCTGAGACTTCTTCTATAGCAGCATTTGCTGACTCCTCGTTGGTTTTCTTCTTAGGTGCTCTGCAATTCTTCTTTAGGTGATCTTTCTTCCCGCAATTCCAGCATACGAATTCACCAGATCTAGATTGACTTCGTCGCCTTGCATTTGATCTTCCTTGATTTTGTCCTCGCTGTTGCGTTCTTCCCCTGCCCTCTGCACTCAACGCCGAGCTTGAGGCTTCTCCTGATTCTCTCCTGCGAACGTCTTCGCTCAGAATCAGATCTCGAATATCATCGAGCTTCAACTTCGTTGAACCGGAGGAACTGCTGACCGCCGTTACAGTTGCACCCCAACTTTCTGGCAAAGAAGACAACAAGATCAAAGCCCTCACTTCATCATCAAAAGTGATACTCACCGAGTTTAACTGTGTGATGATAATGTTAAATTCGTTGATGTGATCCGCGACCGAAGCTCCCTCAGACATCTTCAGGTTGAATAACCTTCTCATCAAATACACCTTATTTGATGCAGACGGCTTCTCGTACATGTTTGATAACACCTTCATCAAACCCGCCGTGGTCTTCTCGTTCACGATGTTAAAGGCTACGTTTCGCGCCAGCGTCAGCCTGATAACACCAAGCGCCTATCGGTTAAGGAACGCCCAGTCTGCGTCGCTCATCGCCACCGGCTTTCCCTAGAGAGAGGCCCGTGCAATTTCTTCTGATACAGATAATCTTCGATCTGCATCTTCCAGAAGCCGAAGCCTCTACCATCAAACTTCTTGATCTTCACCTTCCCGTCGTTTGTTGCCATCGCTCCCACTGCCCACGAACTCTTTAACTGAAGAGCTCTGATACCAGTTGTTGCGGAATATCCTCAATATCAACTTACTGTTGATACCGATGTCTGAGAGAAATCAAAGAACAGATGGTGGAAGAATAACAAGAAATCACACACAGAGAAAGACACACAGATTTTGCGTGGTTCGAAGATTGTCTCCTACGTCCACGGCCGTCACAGAGTTCCACTCTATTCAAATGTCAATTAATCACACTCCTAAACATTACCCAGATCCCCACTATATATAGTGCATAACCGCTAACAGATATGTGCCTTGGGTAACAACCCAGGATAACTGCATATCTTATCCTGATTCTCCATAACTCCATATCTAACAAATAAGGTAGTTATGATAACCACTCAATCTCCCCAGATTATGATCACAAGAAAGTTACAATCTCTCAGATTCTTCCTACCATATCTAACAACAAATTAGTTAGACCCAGAATCAGGCTCCACCTAACTAACTCCAACAACCCCATTTATGGACATGGCAAAGTTGCTTTGGCAGTAGCAATTGCTGCTATACAATCCCTACATCTACATCGCTTACTATACAATAATCCAGAATTAATCTGTCTACTCAACTATTCATTAATAACTAAAAGGAACTACAATTTCACTTGCTAAACAATACCTAAATATGTAAAGGCGATCTAATCACTCTCTCCCTCACAATGATTTGATTGTAATGGATTGAGAGATTTAAGAACACCCCAATTCTTAAGAGGATTTAATTGAGGGATTGCATATGTTCTTATGCCTAGATCCAAATATTTTTATACTTTTAAGAACGATCCTTAAGTTTTGAGAAGTATCATGATGTGTTATGTTCTAGATTTATGAATTGATGTGTTCGGGAGAAAAATCCTAAGGTGCCGTTTGGTACGAGGTAATCCAGATATATTGTTATTTTATTTAAAAATTCCCAGGGCCCACCGCATTATCTCGTTTGGCTGTAATTGATTATCGATAATTTTAATTGCTCTGGTAATCTTAATTACCACCTCACTGGTAATCCGGATAGCAGACAGGGGAGATGGCTTTCCATATTACCAATTGCTTGGCATGCTTTTGACAAAAATATCCATTCCATAAAATTTTTAATTTTAATATTTTATTATTAAATAAATATCATTTAACTGCATCTCTTTTATTATTTGAATCTTTTATAAATAGCTCTTATTTTTTTACTCATCTTATTTTATCTATATTCACTTTTCTATTTTTTGCTTTATTTATTTAGGATACTATATGATGAGCGTGTAAAATGATTTTTAAGGATATTTTGGTAATTTTCACTCTAACTATTTTAGCCATTATTTATATTACTAATGCTTACCAGACACTATAATGTGATATCACCGGTAATTTAAATACTGGTAATATATTTAAATGGTGATTTAAATTACCGGTTAATTAAATCAGTAATGCACCAAACGGCCCCTAACTATAATACTATGATTAATATGTTCTAAATTGAATATGGGCTCGTGTTCATGGGTGCCGCTTGCGTCATGGCCATGACAGGGCCAAGTGAAACAGAATGATGAAAGACTCTGTCACGCCTATGAAATTGGGTATCACGGCCATGACGAGGCATTTCACGAGCGCGACATGGGGCGTGACCGTGACTGTGACCGAAGAGAATGGAAAATTGCAGCTCTGTCATGTTGTGAAATTGAACATCACCGCAATGGAAGGTGATTTCATGGGTGTACCCTTCATCAGGGGTGTTAATTCCATATCACCACCCTGCCGAAATGGATAGGGTGTTACTTTTATATCACCACCCTGACAGACATGTTTTAGGGGTGTAACTAGATGTCACTACCTGCAAAGTGGACAGGGTGTTACTTTTATATCGTACATGATTTGTTGAACATTATTGAATCGGTTTTTATAAACCAAACCCCACCCCTTTCGGTGTTTATTCTACCAATATGTGTAACTAAATTAAATATAGACAACACAAAAGCTTTCTTCCCTTCTGAAGATAAGAACGAATGTCCATAAATGATATTTAACTGCATATGCTATAGCTTTATTCCTAAGATCAGAATATTAAAGACAGACAATTGTTGGAGAAAAGGTGCACTTACTCGGATCTTTGGTTGTTCTTACTCCTGCGCCCCCAAAGCTGCAAGCAATATCAGTAGCACCATTCTGTTGAAAATAGCTATTGAAAGTATATGATGCATGAGACACTAAACTATCTGGCTGATAACAAGGCTGACTTGGCTGAATAGCTGAGCAATCGACATTTCCTGGACCACAAGCCCAATTCAATGCATTTTTCAAATCTGCCTCTGAAGCCGTACTTGAAGCAATGCACCATGTCCCATTGGAACTTGTAATATTTGCACCAGAAACAATGTCAACATTTCCACTACCAGTTAAATCAAGACTGTATACACTCGTTTGATCAGGGTAAAACAATCCCCAGTTCCTCTCTGATTCTAGACCAGGTTTCCTATTCTCATTGAACAATGAAAATAAATAAACATCAATCTCCTCCCCAGGTTTTGCAGGAGTCCCTGTGTCATTGATGGTATGCCGAATCAGATTGGTGTTATAAGTCTGGGCATTATCAGGAGTTGCATCAGTTTCTTTGGGCGATCCCTTGTTAGGCCACCCTGATTCAGTGACCATAATCTTTATAGTTTTAAAATTTAGCGACATCAAGGCAAAAAATATAGCATCCAGCTGGGCGTCAAACATGTTAGTGTAAACTAAACCAGTATTTGGATCAACGACATCTTTAGACGTTGGCATAAAGAGTGCATAGTCCAAAGACACCTTGCCCGGAGAGTCTCTATGAGCATAATAAGGATAGAGATCAATCATGAAAGGGGATTGGTTCTCCGCAAGGAACTCCAACATTGGTTTTAAAAAATATGCATATTTACTGTCAAATGCTCCGGCTGAAGGTGGAAATGATTCAGATAAAACTCCAAGCGAATGAGTGGTTGAAACTTTGATCCTTTTGTGCAAGCCAACCTTCCTCAAAGCTGTGTGAACATTGGTCATTGCAGGGACTACCAGGGAAGATACATTGTCATGGGTTTCAGTGACCTCAGCGCCAACTGTAATGTAGGTTATCAATGTGGCTGGGTAATAAGGAAGTATACTGTTCTTCATCCAAGTATCCACATTCGACTGATACTGAGAGAATGCGAGCAAATCCGAGTTCGGGACCCCAACCATGAGCTCCACGCCGGTGTTGGCGAAGGCCTTGATCACCTGAATATTGGAATCATATATCCGAACATATTTGATGGAGTGTAGATTTACCAGCTGTGCAACTTTGTCTGGCGTCGGCAGGTCATCTGCATTACGGCCATAGCAGATGCCTATTTTACCGCATCGACAATATCCTGTGATAAAACTCCTCGTCAAATCATGAAACTCTTACACTCTTAATAGGAAACAGAAATATGGACAGGAACCAACATCCTTAGAAATTCCTGACAATGTAGGATGTTAAAAAATACCATCTTTATGTAAGCAAATGAACAAATTGGTTAAACTGCGATTAACCTGAATCCTTCTATTACACAAAGATTCCAGGATAAAGCAATCTGTACGGAGGAACAGCAATGCAGCTGCTGTCAATGAAACCTTAATGAATTTGCTCACTAAATAGAGAAACACACATAATCTCGTTAGTAAAAAAATCTCTCTTTTAAAACGAAACCCGCGAGAAATGCTACAATTTGAGTCTGATACATAAAACCTCAGCTACACCATCAGACCCAGAAAAAAAATGCAACTCAACTAAGACTAACACATGAGAGAGAAAGAGAGGTTTAAGCATAAGCCCTTTACCGAACCCACATTAATCGACTATACAAAAAAGCATCAAAACCACGCCTGTAAACTTTAACACTCATTGAGAAGATCGCTAACCAGCAAAGAGCAAGAGCAGCAGCAAGAGACGAGACACAAAGAATTCTTTGCCCATCGAAGCTCGAAGCAAGCGCAAGCAAGACTTCCTCCGAAATGCCTCAATTTACTCGGCCTCCGTCAACAGCACCCTTCCATGATTGCTACTTCCAAGCTTTTTCCTTGTCACTTTCTCCAACTCGGTGCGCTCCCGACCGTTGGCTTTCGCAGCTCGAGGCGTCGGAGCAAAACGTCGCCACTCGCCAGCAGTAGTAATAGTAAAGTAATACGAGTGCGAACAGCGGACGTGAAGCCGAGTCTATGAAATGGATTTGATCCGAGCGCGTCGAGTCCGGCACGAGGGGGCACAAGAGGCAAACATCCATGTCGCACGATCCAACCATCGTAAAAATTCAAACATAGATTTTTAGGTCGATTTCAGTGAATATAAAAAATATATATGTCGATGTTTTATTCATCAATTGGCGAATTGCTTTAAGCCTTTTTTACGACACAGTTTCGATATTTTTTTCTTATTTTGGAGTCCTAAATAATTTGGCCGTCTTTTTTTTCTTGTTAACATGTGAATTTTCTTTTAACTACTCATCACTGATAGCATTGTAGTTTGTGCACATAATTAATATTTGACAAAAAAAACTGAGTGACGACGTCACTGATGACAGGGGTCTATCGTTATTTATGTTTTCGTATAATGCATAATTTGCTTTTTTTTATCGATATTTTGTGGCAAAATTTTAGAAAGAAAATGAGAGACAAAAATTGATTTCATTTTATTAATAATTGATCATTTTCTTTTACATATGTGAATGGAAATTATTGAAGAGCAAACATCCAGAAGGGGCAGAAATGAGAATATAAATGGCACTTTCAGAATGTTAAAAACAACCTTCAAGCAACATTTCCAAACATTTTGGCAATGACAGTTATATTAAGTCAAAATACTAAACATTTGCAATACGTTCTTTATGGAGGGGAAGACAGTATCTTCCAAACACATGTTTTCTTTCCCTGATGAACAAAAGAAAGAACTAATTTGTTCTGGTTCCATGGTGTTCTTCAAATCTGAAAAGACAGGAAATTTTTTGTGCATTGAACATTCAGCTTCACAATTAATCCGAAAAGTCTGTTTTCTGTACCGAAAGGGGAAGAAGTTCTAACTTTGAGCATTTGGATTTGACCATTTTGGAGGAATGCTCTCATATTTATTTGACGTTATTATCAGATAAAGGTATTGTATTACTTATTAAAAAGTAAATATATAAAAGGCCCGGTTATTTGTATGCAAAGATTGCTGTGATTCTCAAAGTACACTTTTGTATGCAAATTGCAAAGATTTTCTATTCCAAAGTATAGCCTATTTTTTCTAAACTTTAATAGTATTCAACTTTACAAGAACTCTCACTTAGTTCATAAATGTCTAATGCTGTTATCTTTTATATTAAGTTTATCTATCTTTGATTTTAAAGAGTTTATAAAAAATAAAATCAGATGAATTCGTTTAAATTATATAAATTCTCATAAATTCGTTCATCGATTTAAATCCAAGACTTAAACTCGCTTTCTTGTCTTTGACCGGTCAATAAATGGTACGCGTGGCAATAGAAATAATAGAGAACCAAATAAAAAGAAAGGTTTGCGGAAGAAATATCATAGGAAAAATCAAAGAATGTCATATTTAACGAAAATCATTCAAGAGAAAGGGAAATTCAAATATTTCAAATAACAAGAGCAAATGGTCACATGTGCGATATTAAAAAGGAAGAGTCATAATAATTTTTAATACAAGAACTCATAGTTCTAATAAAGAAACAAAAGGGCAGAAAGTTTTTGAGTATGTGCAAGTCATGTGCTACTATTCTTGAGCTCTGCGCCATCCATCTCATTTCTAGATAGGGTTCTCACTTGCAAAATTACAATACAGGGTATGGAATATCCGTGAGCTAAACGCCCAGTACACATAGATACATAGACGATAAAATAAGAATCAGATCATAGTAACAATGAAAATCAATAGGGTCCTTGCCTTAAATCAATTATCTCAATACCATGATCACAGTGGGCTATGAACAATACTTGTTCCTATCTATGCTTTGTTCTTTACTTTAACAATACCTTGCTCTGTTCATTACTATATTAATACTTTGCTATGTGCTTTGCTCTGTTATACAATACCATATTTTATTTTAGTCTGTGTAATAGTACGTCTTTTACATTACTATAAAGTCCTTGAAGTTCGTTGTACTATGCGAGCTTGACTTAATTAAGTGGAAAGCTAGAGGTGCCTTTATGCATTATGTAGTCATGATGCCCATAAAATGGAAGGTGTATGCTAAGGCATATCCTTTTTGGAATACAGTTGAGAGAGGATTAGTAGTCGTTGCGGATCCGAAGGTTCATTGTCTCATCAACTGAGCTACATGTCTCTCTGGCAGTATACTTTATAATCCATGTATTGTCTCCGTGGGAGAAGAGTGCGTCACTACATCACCCTAATTCAGAGGACAAGTGGGAGAGGACCTGTGGTTCAAGAGCAGTGATTGTTAAGACCAATAGGTGCATTGTCTCCTTAGTACAGCTACATGCCCCTCTTTATACCATATATTGATTTCTGCTCTATACTCTGGGCGACACATAACTATCTCGTTATTCTTTTTTACTTGTCTTATTTACTTCTGTGGAGTTTGGAATCATGATTCAAAAAAGAGTAGAGTCAGATCCCCTTTATGTGGACGACAAGGTCCGTTACTTGCTTTGCTATATTGGACATGACCTCAAGTGTGTCAGCCGAGGATTGGGCCTGATTATAGAAGTTCTGGCCCCTCAAGGGCATTTCTATTATTTTCATTAGGATCTGAAATTCCTCCTGTCATTGGACCGGTCGATCATTCTTGAAGGACTGATCAATCGCTATGGCTGGACCGGTCGAACCACTCCAGTTGGATGGTTGACCGATCGTAAATTCGATTGACTATCCCCTCGCGCTGAACCGGTGGATTGTTCACCTTGAATCGGTTGGTCAGTCGTTGTGTGTCGGTACGTCGCAGGACCGATCGACCGTTCAGCTAGGATCGGTCGACCGACCTTGCGCGAATGGCTTTGACGGCTTCTGCCGGATCGGTCGACCATTCACATCAAATTGATCAACCCATCTTAGGGCCGTCCTTGATCTACTTGGATCGGTCAACCATTCGCTCGGAACCAATCGACCGATTTCCGCGAGCAAAATAGAGCGCCGATCATCTTCCTCAATTCTGGTCGACCTCCGGTCGTCGGATTCCGACGATTACAATATGAAAAACATTGCTAAGAGTTTCCATGTCATAATGGAATCATAATACGCGACAAATGATAGACATTTTATCGTTTAGGGGATTTGACATCTATGGTACCTCTGTTCGAATGCTTTTCGATCGCTGGTATCGCTATCGACAGTCTGCTCTACTTCTGATCGTCCTTGGCCAGTGGAAACACAAGTGTGATCTTCACGTACGCTTCACAGAAGGGCCGCGGTGCGTTGGATCGTCCTACGTGCGTCGCCCGTGCTCGCGTCGCTCGCCGGTGTCCGCTCGTCGTTCGCCGGATCCAGAGAAGAAGAGGAAGACTAGAGGAAAGGGGGCTGAGGCGTCCAAGTCGGGAGTCCAAAGGGGGCGAGAGTCCACTTCCTCCCCCCTTATATCTCTGCCACCCCCTCTCTCCGGCGACGTGGTCATGGGGGAAGTGGCCGAGAATCAGGGGAGATTACTCCTTCGCATTCTCGGACGGTTACTTTTTTTTAATTTCGAATTTTAAAAGAGGAAAAGTCGGTCATTACAAAAAAAAGGTTAATGAGTATGTAGAGCACCCCGCTCTACATCTTGGTGTAAAACACTTATTTCTTATTATTTAATTAATTTAATAATTATAATTCATGATCAAATTAATCATATACTTCTTAGATGAAGTAATATATATTTATTGACATAATTTGATAATAAAAAAATATCATCTAAAGTTAAATAAATTTCAGTCGTTAAATTAATTATATTTGTTAAAATAGCTTGATCATCATCATCGAATAATCCGATGACCTTTATCTTAATCATATTTATTATTTAACATATACTTTATATTATTATATATTTATTTTATTAATTTAATAAGTAATATGAGTGCTCTACACCCGTTCTATATCAAATGCTCTACATATACATTTTTCTCTACAAAAAAAAATATTTTTTAAAAGTTAGAGACTAGATTAGAAGTGAAGAAAAAATATGTGATAAATAATCCATGTAGATTATATGCTGAGTAAATTACATATATCGTCAACTTTGACTCTACGTTTATAAGGAATGTTTGACTCTCGAAATTTGGGTGACAACTTATTGAAGTTTCAAGAACTTCAACCAAATATGATCAAAAAAATTTTCTAACCGGCAAGCGTCACGTGAAGCATTTTTAGAACTAAAGTTCTCACTTCCAAAATTTTTCAAGTTCTCGTAGGAAGTGAGAACATTTTTTTCATTCAATTATTTAATATATATTTTAATTAGAAAATATTATTAATTACTATTTAATGTTAATATTATTCATTAAATTATTTTTTATATTATCTTGAATAATAATTAATTATAATATTTTATTTATTAATATATTATCATTCAGATTATAAAATAAATTATTTAATTCAATATAAGTATTTTTTTGTAAATTATAGTAATAACATATAAAAAATTTAAGCAAAATTAATATTAATATATTACGACGCAAGTTTCTTTTAATAATTAAGTTAATAATTATGTATAATATTTGTTATACGCTAATAATTATTATTTTAGTTAAATAAATACATAATATTTTTATTTACTATGATTTTATTCCTTATAAAAATTCTTAGTTCTTATTTTTTATTCAAACACACATTAAACTTATCTATCAAATCAAAATTTTAAATTTCTATCATTACATTTTTTTATCAAACTACCAATTCTAATTTTTTATATTTAATCGATTAATCCTCGAGAACTAATAAGAATTTAAAAATTTCAATCCAAACATAGTCATATTATTTCTTTAACTTTAATTTGTAACGATACTAGACTCCAAGTTTTGATTTTTTTTTGCACTCATTATTCTCTTGATCATGATAGTAAATTTTTTTATATTACTAATATAAAATAATAAAAGATGATGAAAATAATATAAATATATAAAAAAATTAATAATAAATAAAAAAGATGACAATCACCCCACTAGAAATCAGAAGAAGGGCGGTGGACATCCAGAGGCGAGGGGAGCTGCCCTCCTCCCCACCTTTCCTCCTCCCTGATGCCACTTCTTTTAAATTAATTTATTGTTATTTTATTATCTGCTTATATTATTTTTTTATTACATTGTCTCAACAACGTAATCAGAAAACTCACGAAATTTTTTAGAATATTCTAGTTACAAATTAAAATTAGAATATTAAATAATTGCCAAGTCCAAAATTAAAAACTGATTTGTGTAATTTACCTGCCATATGCCAACATATTTTTTATTTGGTATATCATTTTATTGTGTCAGTTAAAGGAGATAAGTATACGTACATATGCATTGAAAATAACAAAATAAATTTAGAGGAAACGTTTATGTATGTAACGTGAACCTTACAATTCATGGTACATCTTTTTTACAATATTCATTCGGTCATTTGGGTATGTATAGTATTTTATAACAACTAGTTTTCTGGTTTATATAACTAGATTGTGATCATTCTAGTGAAAACCTTGTGTTGTACATGTAAAGTCAAGCATTGCACAATTTTCTACACAAGAGAAATTATACATCGAAGAACTGATAAAAAAAATTTAAGGTAACACAAAATTTTATAAGATGATAACAGATTTGTTCAGACCTCTAGAAAATTCATATAGACTCTTAGGTAAAAATTTCGAATTGATTGGGATTGAATTAATCCTTCAATTATTAATCAGATACAGAATATCTTATAAAATTTTGGCCTGCTCCGCCTCTCACAACTTTATCCCCCCTGATCCCTCTCTTGATCCTCTATAAGCTCGCTGACATCTTTTACTTCGAAGTATCTTAGGTCCAGATAAATTTTCAATTGGAATGTGATTCAAAGTATTATTTTACATTTTAATAGCTTTTGAAAAATTCATGATATCATTTATATTTAATGAAATTCAAACTTTAGCCTGGATCAAGATTTTAACTATTTATTTTCACTTACAATTTTTTAACAACGTGTGAAACATAGTTTTGGAGGTCTTACATATAGCTCTCTTACTTTTCATTGTTACTAACTTATTGGTTCCTTCAAAATATTTCTAAAAATGATTAAAATTATCGAATAGATGATAACTTATGATTTATCATTTTCAAGGTTTTAAAAATTTGAAAGTATCACAAATGCTCACGATGGATAATCGATATGAACTTTTCGGTGAAAAATTAGGTTGCAAATGCTTCACATGTTTATTGAACTCATAAACTCATTTATCAATTATCAAATAATGAGTAATAAAATGATTTAATGATCGTGTCCAATACAGACGTTTATTAAGCCCACTTCAAATATTATTTTAGATATTTATTGTTAGACATAATTTAGAAGATCTTAATAATGTTCAATAAATAATGTTATAAAATTGATTACATTCATTATCACTAATTATAGTGTCTATAAATGTAAAAGCTTTACCAACAATGGATTATGAAAAAGTGGGTGCGATTTCTCCTCGCAGAGGTTTCGATTTCGAATGCAAGTAAAAATAAACAATTATTATTAGATGTATCATCTATCATTGCTAGAAAAATGACGCAGAACGAACTTATTTATGAATATTATGTATAATCGTTAATGTTGCACGAGTTGAATTGTCGGCAGACATGAAAGATTAGTAACTTAAAAAAAAATGTAAAAGTTTTGAGGTAAAAGAAATGTAATTATTTCCCAAGTTATTGACTAATAAATAAAATAATATATGAGATAGTTTGAGAGACGAAAATGTTTGACACGCTAATTTGAACAAATAAACAAAGGACAAGAAAACATGGAATTAGATTAGATTCCCTCTCCCCCCCCCCCCAATCCAATCCAATAATTTTGTGCCGACGGAGCATTTGATCACCTCCACCGCACTCGGTGCCAATTCCCACCGTCCTGCCCATGTGCGTCGGGTTGCGTTGCGTTCCGCTGCGGGATTACGAGTCAAACAAAAACCACTGTGACTTGTCCCCGGACAAGTCTCTGACCTCCCCCCTTCTCTCACCTCATTTTAAAATTTGGATTTAATTATTGAAAAATTGAGTGAAAACTAAAATGCGTGCATCTCATTTAGTAAAAAAATAAACGGTATTCTTAATTAAAGGACTGCTTATTTTCGTACAATTATATTTTTAGACATGATTTTCTTTATCAATATGCAAAAAAAGAAAATATTTAAAATGCAAAACGTAAATGATG
Organism: Pontederia crassipes; assembly: GCA_030549335.1. Taxonomy (NCBI): domain Eukaryota; kingdom Viridiplantae; phylum Streptophyta; class Magnoliopsida; order Commelinales; family Pontederiaceae; genus Pontederia; species Pontederia crassipes. The sequence continues at coordinate 46,255,164 of CM060187.1, read as the reverse complement.
CTCAATTTTGATTTTCAGATGCCATCAATCATCATACTTTCTGTTATCTGTCTGAAACTTTCATATCAAAAATCCAAATAATATGCCCATTGCATCAACCGAGTAAAAAATAATATTATTCATTATATTTTTTGGTCAATTCTTGATGTTTGACGACTCAACTAATTAATTCGTTCAAGGATATGTTTGACTCCCAATAAAAATATTTTATATTCATAAAAATTAGAATTCGAAATCGTGCTTAAAAATGAACTTTTACAACTCCACCCTAATTTACCACTCCACCCTAGCTTCGATTGTCATTCATTGCGTTTATTAATATAAGCCGTCCAATTGGAAATGTTCAAATCAAATTGATTAACCACTTATTATTGTTGTAAGTCTTTATAACGATGGATGGATGGGTCAATCGACGTATCCACAGTTCCACATTATCTATATTATATTACTATTGGGCATGGGGGTTGTCCACTTTTGCCCTTCAAAGCCCTAACACGAATAGATTTGTTGCTATTTAATACGAGGAGCTCTCACCTAATCTTATCATGATCAATCATTCATTAGTAACCAACAATTTGATTACCAAATCACTTTTTTTGTTTAAGAAAATACGCCTTAAACTCTCTAACTCGATAGCTACTGAACGTTATTTGTTGCATAAATGATTAATTTTAAATATTGACAAATAGAACTTTGGAAGAAATCTTAAAAAAATGAGCTACATGGTCTTCTGTCTCTCCTAAGATTTTTTGGACGTCAAACTTTTCTCATATTTTTCTTGCTAAGTTATTGTAGATTCTTCAAGATCTATGTGCATAAAACCCTAAATCGTGAGAAATCAGCATCCATCTCCTTTTTTTTTTCCATAGGTTTTCTTGTCCGGTTACTATTATTTTCTTGTCCGGCGATGATCTCTAAGAATGTGACCGATCTTTCGTCTTCTTTTTTTCTTGTCGCCAAAAGATTTTCTTGTCCTTCACCATCCCAACATGAATATCATAATTAATGCATTCATTTGAAGGATATATAAAACATTTAATTGAACTAATAAGGGTTCATTCAAATATCAAATTACAAAAAATTTTTTTTTTCTTTGCTTGGGTACCTCCTAAATTGCTCAAAAGACATACTTTTCATTGATAACTTAATTTGAACAAAATCAACTCATCAAGAAAAAAAAAACATAAGATACATATTTCCTATCATTTTTTTTATCAAAAAATGAATCTCATTAAATTCAACGAGATAAAAAAAATTATATTTTACGAAAGAATATATCTTATATGCTATTAAGAAGAATCTCATCTTTGTTATGTTTGACATAAACAAACAAAGAAATAGGAAATATCTTCGAATCTGCCACTTTTTTATCTGCTTTTTATTCTGCATTTTTTTTGTGTCTAATTGAAACTTCTCTTCTGTGTGCCCCTATCGCACCCAATCCGCGGAGACGACCTATTCTCTAAAAGCCAAATCCCATGTCCAAAGAAGAATCAAATGTGTTGACCACATGCACGTTTTGTTGGACTACACGTTTCAGCACTTTTACACGCTGATCATATTTCAATCATTTTATCCAATTTAATTATGAATGGGCCTGGGATATAGCACAAATCAAGAATCACAATCAGCCTGCCATGAAGATAAGATCAGTAAACATGAATATATTTCTCCTTAATTAATTGGCTTTAAATCAGAAAATGGATTAATAATTATCATTTTCTTTTGTAATATATAATTGTTAAGAAAAGAGGAAGAGAGATATAGTACAAACACACATAAAAATATTTAAAATTTACGATGTTCATTCTAAATGGACTAAGTCTTAAGATGACAACAATTCTTTTTGTTATAAAATATTAATAATTATAAGAATACAAAATAATTCAGCCGTTATAAAATTTATATGTGAGACTCTGATAAGGGATGGACGATTTCGTTCTCATATTATATAAGTGCTTGGGTAACGTATGGATAGAATTATAAATTGGATTTCGATTCAAAAGTATTATCAACAATAATATACATATGTAGTCATAAAAGTAAACAAATGTTAATTATTAGCTTGAGGTGTGAAGAGGTCAATTAAGGAGAGATGGAGGCGTGAAAGGTGACGGTGGTGTCAAAAGGGAGGGATATGGATGAACCCGCGGCAGTTGAGTCGCCCTTATCCGCTGCACCTCCCCACGCGCATTAACTAATAGCGTTCCTGCCTGCCCCCCATTTGCTCTTTTTAAATTTAAAAAAAAATAGATAATGTGGAATCTTTCAAGAGAATGGAATAACAATTTCTGTCAATGCCTCTACACCTAATTATATATAAATCAACATATGAGCTTCTTCTTTTTCCTCTTTTGCTAAATTCTTTCCTTTTCAAGTCGGGAATGTATCATGTTAAATCAGCTAATCTTTTATTACAAAATTGTATTTTATTTATAATCAGAGTTGTTATATCCAAAACCCTAGATTATTATAAAGATACAGGTCTTTGTATCAACAATTTTGACCTAATACACATATACTATCTTATGCAATTTCTTTTATATATATATATCATCGAAAATTGTGAGGAATAATATATTTTGACGCGAACATATCATTTATTAGGCTGAATTAGTTATTACACTAAACTTTGTAAAAAAAAAGTTACAAATCAGAGACCGTTCAACTGCACACAAATCGAGTGGCAAATCCAGTCCGTCCATTGACTTCTAGAGCACGTACCGACTTCTCAATTAATCGACAATATTCTACGTGCATTGTGACCGCACGCACATAGAGTTGTGCCCCTTTTAATTAATTGGCCGAGGCGAGCTATATATATATATCCGGAGACCCATACCACGCTCGTTAAGACATGACCCAAAAGTGAATGAGCTCGGTCGTGGAGAGAGACAGAGAGGTTTGCTTCTTATAAATATCCAGGATCGGGGGCTTAATCCAACTCTTTCTCAGACAGCAAGAGCCAAAGTCGTGCATTACACTGGATACAGCGAAGTAATCGTAAGAGCATGGGTGAAGGTCTCAGGCAAAGGATTCATGGTGCTCCATTGATGAGCACCCGGGAGGAGGACTACGACGAGCTTTTCGACTCGGACGGAGAATTCTCCAGCGACTGCGACTCCGAGGACGCGACGTGTTCTTCTTCCGCAGGTTCCTCCCCGCCGTCCTCGTCCAATTCGTCGTCCTCCCTGCCCCCCAAGTTGAGCTCAAATGGCCCCCTCTACCAGCTTTCTTCTCTTGCTGAGCAGCTGCCAATCAAGTGAGTGCCCCCGTGCAAATTGGAAAAATCACATCTCTCTCTCTCTCATTCTCTCATGTTGAGTTGTGCATATAAATAATTTGTGTGTTGTATGTGGATCAGGCGAGGGCTGTCGAACTATTACCAGGGGAAGTCGCAGTCGTTCACGTCGCTGGCGGAGGTGAGCTGCGTAGAGGACTTGCCGAAGAAGGAGGTGCCCTTCAAGAGGAGGATGAAGCCGTGCAAGAGCTACGCCGGGGGCCTGGACGGAGGCGGCGGCGCGCCGAGCAGCGCCATGCTGCCGCCGAAGCAGAGGCTTCCTCCTCGCGTCGCTTCTTGTGCCGCTTTGATGTCGGGCGGCAGCAAACCGCCGGCTTTTCCTGCCCACAGGAACTTGTTTCTAAAACTCAAGTGAGGGGAGGGGGAAGTAAAAAAACGGAGAGGCGTCAGGCAAATTTTCTTTTCTTTTTTTTTTTTGTCAGAGCTCCAGATCGGAGCAATTCCTCTTTTTTTTTTTTTGTCTCCATGTTTTTGCTAGAAATGTTGTAGTTCTTGTTGAATTATGCAAAATTATTGTGAACATATATATACAAATTTATTTTCATCATATTTCCAATTGCCAATTGTTTGCCTCTGCTTCTTCCTACGGACAAATTTTCCCAATCCCCTACACATTCTTTTTAAAAATTTTACAGGTAATCTCATAGGAGACATTCTTAGCGCGCATATATATATATATATATATATATATATATATATATATATATATATATATATATATATATAATATGGTTTAATGATTGTGTAACACCCAGATGAAGCATTGGTTAACATCTTTAATCGGGACCCTTGGATGCACTCAACGGTTCAGATCAAATATTTGTCAAATGCCCTAATGCACCCCTCCTCCCCTTCTCCCCACCTAGCGTCGGCGCCGCCCCCAAGTTCGCCGCCACCGCCCCCGAGTTCGCCACCATCACTCCCCAGCTTCGCCGCCATCGCCCCAAGTTCGCCGCCGCCACTCCCGAGGTTCGCTGCCACCGCCCCCGAGTTCGCCGCCGCTGTCGCACCCCACCATCCTCGATCAAATCGAGAGCTGGCCGGCAGTTCCCGACCTTGCTTGCGAGCGTCGGCACCCCTGCTTGCGGCCGCCGCCCTTACGAACTTGATCGCCGCCCCGACGAATCAGATCAACGAGTGGTACCCCCTGCTTGCCGCCGGTGCCCCCTGCTTGCCTCCGGTGCCCCATGATGCCTCCGTCGCTGTCGATCTCTCGCCGGTTGCCGCCGATCGCCTCGTCCTCCTCTCCGATCGCCGTCATCGCGCCCTTGCCCGCCCCCACGCGTCCTCTCACCCATCATCCCCTCTTTCTCCTCCTCTTCGTTCGAGAGTCATCCCTGTCCCTGCAGATTTGTCGAGAGCCATCCACCGTCATCCTGCCGTCGTTCGTCGTCGTCCGCTGCCGCCCGCCGCCATCCCGCCATCGTCGACCGTCGCTCCCGACTGGGCGCAAAGAGATCGAAGAGAGTGAGAGTAGAGAGAGAGGAGAAACAATTTGAACCATTGGATCATACTCATGTGATTTCATCTCAGCCATTGGATCAGGTGTTACAATTGCTTCACCAAATGGATGTTACACAATCACTAAATCCATATATATACATATATATATATATATATAGGTATATCACCTTATCTTCTATTTGATTGAATTTCTTAAATAATTTATCAAAATTAGATGAAAATGTGATGATAAAAAAATAAAAAATAAGATGAAATAAGAAACACCTTCTTGTTATATATATATATATATATATATATATATAATCGTGATCATTAACATTTGATTAATTGAAATGCACGCCGTAGAAATAAACCCTGGTATGACGAATTTGCACCACTGATTCACTCAATTGTTTTATATCTTCCTCGTCGATGGAACAACTTTCATTTCCAATTTCTAGATGAAACTGTTACGATGTTTGAAGCAAATTCCAATCACTGTTCTTATTATTGATCTCAATCAACGTAGTAGAATAACAATACTCCCATGAGCACAAATCTTATCTTGTTTCGTTGTCCCAGACAAGAAAAGTCCAAGGACGCGGCGTATGCGTCCTTAGACAGCACGACACTCCAACTCGTTGCTTGGCTCAGCAACTGCGCATTCTCGGTTGGAAAGCAGATTAAAAGAAAAAAAAATATACATTTTGGTTCAACAACTCAACTTAGCGGAACAAGTTAGAAGATTCTGATCACAGATTAATCAGCGAGTTGATAGAGTCAAATATCGGAGGAAAAATAAAGGTGGAGAGTTAAACTAATTAAACTGCATCCTTTTTTTTTGCTTTTCTTTTTGCGTAAGAAGAATTCGGGGATGACATTCGAGAAATCAACCAAAATACATAAGAAGATAACTTTAGGTTACAAGTCACAAATCATGAATGGTGAATGAGGTGTTCGAAATTGCACTTGAATGCATATCTACCTTTGATATATATATACATACATATATATATATATATATATATATATATATATATATATATATATGAGTTCAATTTTAGAATCATACGTGTAAATTTGTTTTTTTAAGTAAGATATTAATTTTTTAAGCAAAATGTATATGCAAAAATATCTTTTTAGTCGTGTATAATTATAATTTACGATTAATTTTTTAAAGCAAAACGTATATGCAAAATTTTTTTTTGGACGTGTTCATATATTTATAATATGAACTCATATATATATATATGTATATATATTTATAATATATATTTATCGTTCTATATTATCTGTGTAATGAATCAACAATAATGGAAAAGATAGTGCTAATTTTGGCAGTCACGGAAGAACAAATTCCTCCAAGTTAGTGGGCATTTTATCCTTCGCCGGAATGGATTGCGAAGGCACATTCGTAAAGCGTACAAATTACGCGTTGCCACATCTCCATCGTTACTGGCACTAATTACGCCAAGCTATTTTCTTTCGGCCTTCTTTCTCCGACCCATTTGCGAGTGCCCTCGCCATAACGAACATTTGTTGAAATTATACAAAAACGAGTTCAGTGATTAAGTTTTAATTATTGACAATAATAATAATAATAATAATAATAATAATAATAATAATAATAATAATAATATTATTATTATTATTATTGTCATGACCGTCTGACACTGAAAAAATTATAAAAAAATGACGATTACAAAAAAAAAAAAGATTTCCTATTTTATACGGAACTTTTTCTACATAAAACCTCCAGGTCATTCTACATTTTGTATCTATTAATTAGTTTCTTTCACGTCTCTCGTGCCCTCCGAAGATGCAATTCAATTAAAGGCGAATCTCATAAACTTCCTATGTTTCGTCTGTTTTTCTCTCTCATCTTTTTTTTCCCTTTTTGAAAGGCTCTCGCTCTCCTCCGGTATTCCAAATTCCCATAGGAAGATTAGAACAAATATAGTGCTGGAAGATCCGTTCTTTGTGCCAAGTGTTAGCTGGCATTCCATCGTTCACAATGGAGTAGTAGGGTCTCAGGAATGTGCTGTTAAGAATGGGCCTCCACACAAATCCGACATATCATGCATGCATGCTGCTCTTATTCCCAAGTGGCATGCCTTCGAATCATCAGCACCCTGGTGACCGATGCATGTGAACGCGCCGGGTATGTGCATTTGCAGCTGTCGACATTGCATTGTGCTTCTGTCAAACTAAACAGAATATTTTTGAAAGGAGGATTAGCAGGATATTGAGAATCTCCAATCAATTGCACTTTTTATCATCAGCTAGGGATCCAAGGATATGAAGATAATAATGTACACTTGACCAAGAATCTGACATATAATCATCAATCAGGCATGGTTTTCACGGTCACCCCACATGATTTTCTTATTCCCAAGTGGATGCGTATGAATGTCATATTCCCAAGTGGTATGCCTTCAACTTATCAGCAGGCAGGCCAGGTGATAGAAGCATGTGAATGTGCCAAGTATGTGCAATTGTCATTGTGCATCTGTCATCAACAGAATATTTTTGAAAGGAGAGTTAGCAGGATATCGAGAATCTGCAATCAATTGCACTTTTTTTTTTCTTATATCAACTAGGCATCCAAGGATACGAAGATAGTAATGTGCACTTGATCATGAATCTGACATGTATTCATTAAATCAGGCGTGGTTTTGACAGTCACTCCACATGATTTTCTATCATTGAAGAAAAAGAAAGCAATAAAGAAAGAATTGGCATGTACCTCCTATGCAATAACATCAAGACGTGATGATTCAGCAGCATTCTTAACCCATTCCCATTGAGGTTCCAGCTGGTGCTATTTCTAGCACATCATCCTGTGCCTCGACAACCTTTGCTCGGTCACTCGTTGCTTCTTTCTCAGTGAGGCCGTCAAGTGGAAGAAACACCCCCTGCGGTGTCTAGAAAAAAGTAGTTTGTGCATACAAATAACATTAACTTAACAAATAGTCTACAATATATTCAGTTGTCCGTGAGGATTGATGGCATGTATGTCACAGGCCAACCATATACTAAAAAATCTATCCTCATCACATGTATTGTTATATCCAATACGATATTTTCCAAAGCTTAATTACACCGGATATATTGAGATCCTCAGTTATTTCAAGAGGAACTATTAGATGAATTACTGATGGCTAAGATCTTTGACCAAAGAGGCAAAATAATGGACAAGAATGAGCTAATCACCACATTGTTTGTTTTTTCTATTAGTGACATGCAAATCACAACTTCAGTAGTTGAGATAAGGTATTCGATTGGATGGTATGGCCTCATGTCTGGCCATGAGAAAACGATTGCCGTTAGTCCTCAACCATACCAAGCATCAAAGCAAGAGTTCTGTTCTGGTATTACCTTTGCCTCGTGGCTATAACGAATGAAGGGAATCTACCAAATAGCATATAAATGCATGCCATCTACATGACTAATAATGAATTCAAGATCACAAAAGTTAATGCAAGCCAGCAGCCATATATGATATATGAACAGACAACAACATCGTGACTTGAGTTCAACAAGTTAAAGAATTCGGATGGCAGCTCTTGCAAAATTGGTTTACAGGCATGAAAGAATGGCAGTTGAAGCTTCTTATGACAATAATAACTAGTGGATTTCCAGAATATAATAACATATTCAAGAGCGTGAAGACTGCAGATAGGAATTGTTCAGCAATCACATTCCAGTAAAAGGACATGTCTCTTGCCTAAAATCGAAAAGGACTATCATATCGACTTATATTATAACCATCAAAGAAAGTGAGCTCAGGAAAGGATTATTAAGACTCGATATAAAACAACAAATATACATAAATTGTAATCGAGTCAAAACCTGGGTAACCAAATGGGAAAATCATTCTATGGCCCCCATGTATTCCCTCAGTTTGGTCTCATCTAGGGCCACATTAGTGGCCATAGAAAAACTGAGACCTGCAACTTTTTTCCCTTCTTGATCTACAATAGCTGATACCCAAAATATATATAAAACCACCTAACATGCATGAATCTCATGAAGCCGGCTGTCAGCTGTCTGGCCGTCTGAAGAAAACTTCAATGACGCGAAAAGACAAGAGAGCCTCCTTGTCAGTGGTCTAGTCATATTTGTTGAACCGGCCTTTCCTTTGGCATTCACAAAGCTGCCATAGCCTTCTAAGTCTGCCTCTGTTATAAGAACTCCATCCTCACCAAGGATTGTTGGCGTATGTTTCACAATCACAGGTTTTCCATCTTCAGAGATTTTAAATGAGCTGATGTTCTGGTCATCAGCAGCTCCATAACCCTCATGATCTGCTTCAGATATCACTACTTTGTCTGTATGTAAATACGTCAGCATTGAACTTCGAGTTGTAGGAAACTCCACCTTGCGCCTACTGTATTCTTGTACAGCCTGAAGATTCACTGTTATTATTTCTTCATTGTAGAATAAGAATCTAAAAGTTTAAAAATTTATTCCATAACACCAAGAATGTCTTGGATACGTGTAAAAAAATTCTGTTTTTGTGCACCCTGAGATATCAAAATTACATGCAAAAAATAGGAGATATATATTCAAAGGAATTCTGCATAAACAAGAAAAAGGGGCCCTTTATGCATTATTCTAGTTGTGATTTCTACTTCTTAAAAAAAGTTATGATTTCTTCAAGTCACGTAAATTGTAAATATAGAGAAAAGGCAATAAAAATGACAAAAGAAGATGCATGATGATTCAGCTTTATTGTAAATCAGCAAGCAAAAGGTTTGGCACTTATTCTAGATAAACAGTTGGATAGCAGAGATAAAAATGTTAAGGCATTTGTACTCAGTACTCACAGTGTACAAATTTTTGACAGTTTATCTACAATTCGTACTCAGTACTCAAGATTTTTTATAGTTAGATATTTGTACTCAGTACTCACAGTGCACAATTTTTTTCCTCTCAAAAATATATATTTTTCTTCAATGTTCCCCCCATAAGTTGTAAATTTAAAGAATAGTGAAAAATAGAGTTCAGAATAACTCAGCTTCTTGTAAAGTTGACATTTATCTAAAAGAACCATAAAAGTCATAGAAAACAATAGCAATAATCATACCCGCCACTGTGACTGTGCCAAAAGAACTCGAGGCCTTCTCGATCGCACATAATCCAGAGCAGCTGCTGGTGTCATATGTTTATATTCCACCTGAATTAACACAATAACAAAGATCATGGATTCTTGTGCCAAAATCTGTAATATCAAAGATTAGGGTGATACGCAGACTGCAGGTTTAGACCCTCAATTAGTTGAAGGGACAAACAATTTATGAAAATAATTTACCAGATAACATATGACAATGGTAGTGCTTCGTCCCCTTCCAGCTTTACAGTGAACATATGTGGTCCGTCCACAAGATGCATTTCCTAAATGGAAAGATAATATTCCATGATTACTTAAATCAGACAAAATAATTAGCAAATAACTAATTTCAATGTTATTCTACAAGAGAAGCACCTCCATGATTTCCAGCTACGATAGTTGGCATAATGTGATTCTCATAGAAATATTGAAATAAATGATAAAATAGTTGGGAATAAGTGCTATAATTTTTTGAACACGCTTCCAAGATTTTGAATGAATCTCTGAGCAATAAAATTGAACAAAGTAATGTCTAAAGAGTACAAATTTGAATATCCATACTAAAGAAAAGATCGCTCCAGATGCAGGTTCAACATTAACCACAGAGTGAAACAAATATTTGGTTGCAAAGTAAGTTTATTCCATCAAAGTAATCCACAGGCCCAATGTAGCGTTATTTTGAAATTCATCAAAAAAGGAACCTTTCCTGCTACTCTCCAAAAAAGAAACTTCTATTGTTTTTTCCCGATATCTCAACCTAATATTTTCAGGCAGTGGCTGATATCATAGGTTAGTGCACAAGGACATGGCAAGAATGTCAGAACTCAGGAAAGCTAACCCCAAGTTAACGTGTTAAGACCTATGCCCCATATCTTCTCATTTCTTCTTCCTTCTTTTTGCTGAGGTCACCATAAGTATAACATGATAAAACAATTTCTTCTACTCCAGAGAGATCGTGACATCAGAAGGATGACAAATGCTGTTGTTTTAGTTATCCATCTGCATTTGATATATTTACACCCATGCAGTAATTCTATTTTTTCTTTTCATGCATGACCTTTTTTTAGAAAAGAAAGGACAAAGCTTGGGTAATGTATTAAGAAAAATGAATCATGTGATATGTAAAATTGAGTATAAAGGCAAAAAAGCAAAAGGTAAGAGTGTTAATGATACAAACTGAAAATACAACTAAAATAAAACTAGGATAACTATTATTAATAGTAAAAGTGCAAGAATCTTAAACACAATTAATACTAATAACCTATGAATTCGAGATGACAAATCTCCATAAGTCCATATGGAGTGGACCAAACTCCAATTACCTAATTGATAAACACATTTTAAAAGGCTGCCTTAAATCTAAAACCCATGCATGTATTTATAACATGCAAAGGTAGTTACAATAACTATAACAAAAATACAAATATAACTAACTACCCACTACTTTCTACCATCCACTAACTCATACAAAGTGGTACCTTCTAACTATCCACTACTTAATTAACCAACCACTAACTAATACAAATTGGTATCTTATCAGTATACTCCTCCTAAAATTTCGCCTTGTCCTCAAGACGAAGAAAAGAAAATTAATAATAATATTCTGCAGGTGCAATTGAAGCCTCCAAACTTGATTAACTCCATCTTTGGTCCAAGAGAGAAATTTTTGAACCAATATGAACTTCCGACTTTTCTTCTTATGAAATGAGCTTTCCCTTGTGATGTGTAAAGCCAATTTCTTCTGAATGGATGCTGCTTCTTTGTGTTTTGCTACTAGGATCTTTGAGGCTCTGATACCAATTGATACGAACTGAAAATACAACTAAAATAAAACTAGGATAACTGTTATTAATAGTAAAAGTACAAGAATCTTAAACATAATTACTACTAATAACCTGTCAATTCGAGATGACAAATCTCCATAAGTCTGTATGGAGTGGACCAAACTCCAATTATCTAATTGATAAACACATTTCAAAAGGCTGCCTTAAATCTAAAATCCATGCATGTATTTATGACATGCAAAGATAGTTACAATAACTATAACAAAAATACAGATATAACTAACTACCCACTACTTTCTACCAGCCACTAGCTCATACAAAGTAGTATCTTCTAACTATCCACTACTTATAACCAACCACTAACTAATACAAATTGGTATCTTATCAGTTAATACCCACAAAGGATTCTGTCCACCTAAAAATGGACGGACAAAGTGAGTGGACCATCCAAATTTTAGAAGACATATTGAGAGCATGTTCCTTAAATTGACACAAAAATGTGGGTGATCACCTACATTTGGTGTTCACTTACAATAATAGATATCATGCTACTATCGAAATGGGGATGTGAATCCATCCAAGCTACTTAATATAGTGCTTTTGACTCAATGGTAAAGTGGCACCTTATGGGTTTTTGTTCGGAAGAGTCTGCACATCTCTTATTTGTTGCATGCAAAATTAATAGCATGGTTATTCATTCAAGCTATATGTTCTCCCATATCTAGATGAATTAACAACTTCATGTTTCTCAAGATTTAGGGAGCTCGTCTGGGAATGCATGCCTGCCCAAAATATTTGGGGAGAAAAAACACTATGAGAGATTCTGAAGTGTTTATGATACTATTTTCTAAACAACTATGAATAAATGTTTATTAATACACCTGAGGATGTTTTCTAAATAGACAATGCCATATCAAACCCACAATAAATGCCTGACAACCTTACGACAACACTTCTACATCAATCCGCTATACTTATTTGAGCTCTCTACGTAAATGCATGAAGTACTGAACTTTCTTTGTACTCAGATGCTCTGATATAGTTAATGCATTAGATAGAAATAACTCAAATTCATAAATTAAAACATAAATATATAGATTCATGAGAAGAATTCTAATGATTCTGCAAAGCAATGAGCTGGAAAAATAACACATATGAAATCCAATAACAAAACACCAGTATGACTGGAAAACAAATATCTGTAGAACTAGGTTGATAGATAAGAGGTCCATTGAGGCACAATCATTCATACTTATGGCAATAGTGCTTCACCACTTAAGTCACACCACATGTGAAAGAGGCAAGACCCAAAGAAGGCCAATGGTTTTTTGGTGAAAAAATGAGCCAGATCGTGCTACACAATCAGCAGCATGCCTTTTTTTTTTGAGGACACCAGTATAATCTCCATACAGGGAATATAAAAAAATCACATCACCCTCCAGAAGACTAACACTTCAACTTCAGTAAAGACGCATTGAGTATTCAATCACTGGTTGTAGCACTTTATGTAAGGGAGTAATGCTGCTGTCAGAATTTCATCGACCCCCTAGAGCCTTGCTGATTTATTAACTAAACTTCTTTTAAGAGGGGAATTTATTAAACTTATTGGATAACCAAGACAAAAAATAACAGATAACTTGCCATGGTAGAGTATGAAACGATGCAGTACCTGAATCAAGTTAGTGTTATACATTCCAGTAAGAAAAGGTTTATTATATCATGAGTTCTGTTTCCAGCTCTCTCATAATTTCAGGCAAAGATTCCTCAACAGTGTACAACTTACCCATTTGGTGAAGCCAAGATTTTGTGCATAATTGTTTGCACACAAAACTCAGTCAACACATTACTAAGGTTGTGTTTGCTTGATGAAAACAAATTCTTAAAAAAATGAATTCCAAGGAAAGTGAATTCTAGAAATGTCATTCATTTTCCTGCGTCTAGTAGATAAAAAATGAAAGATTTCTTGAGAGTATGAAAAAAAGAAGATTGGAAGAAAGAAAATAATCCCCATTAGAAAAGAGAAGTTTATTTCCTTAAACATACACCTTTTAGAACAACAACAGAAAATTAGGAATTTATTTTGAAGGACCAAGATACCTAAATATGTCAGAAACCCATAACAATGTCGACGCATTCTTTTTTGAAAAAGCAAATTTGAAGAAGTTATTGCCAAAAAATTCATAACTTGATCAGAAAGTTAGTACCCTGTTTTCCGCTTAGTCCTTACAAAAATGACATTACTTATCAGAGTCAAGTTCCATTCCACAAACAATGGATCAAGAAGCAAAAGTCATTATACGAACAGATTTTAAAAATTCACCATTTCGTAAAAGCAATAAAGAGTTCTGGTTTTGCACTCATCTAAAGCCCTTTCAAGATAAGTCAATGAACCAAGAAGGAAACCCCCTTCTGCAGCAGGAATGATTTAACTCTTTTGCATGGAACAATAAGTAAAACAACTGTAAATACGGGTAAAAATATCCTTACTGTGAATGAAATCAACAGCTTGGCATATATCCACATGTGATGGAGCAAAAAGATAATCTCTTGTGGGAATCACTAAATGATCAATTCCATGAAACTGAAAGAAGAAAAAAGAAAGGACTACATTAAATTCTATAAATACAGAAGTTCCAATTCCAACAAACAGAAAGTAAATCTCAGGCAATATGTTATAACACCATTCACAGCATGTTAAGAATTTCATGAAACAAATCCATGTTTCTGATAACTTGTCCCAACAACATGGACAAGAACTACATGTTGCTTATGAACTTAACGGCAGATGCAAATAAACTTTAACTTTCTTTGTACAGAAAGATCCTCTTTCTTCCTTAATTTCCCACTGTACAAGCAAAAGCTTCATGATAAAAGGTGGTTCTTTCCTGAAAACTTTAAAAGGTGCAGGAGACTTCCATTTCTTAAGCAACATGCACGAAGTTCATCTACGGGCAGTATCATCATAGTTATAGCACAATAGGAATGGCAACATCCAGATCAAACGTCGCCAAAGATCATGCAACTCCAAAAGGACATATCAGTGACCCAAGAATCAGAAAGAGATAACATAAGTTACCTGATACAACGATGACGGGACCAAAGTCTCATATGGTTCATTCAAGGTAATGACTCCTCCAACTCCAAGTTGCCGAAGGCGCGGAACATCTGTGGGAAAGGGGACGGCACCAAGAAGTAGAAACTGAAGGGATAAAAAAAGGAATCGCTCAATTACGGTAATGAAGCAATTCAAGGACACAAAAGCATCACCGTCAAGCGAAAAGAGGAAAAAATCGAATTTGCTAATTATGACTACCTGATCAATCTCATCCCACCATCGGAACTCGTCCTGTAGTTTGTTCCTGATAACATTGTACATAAGCGTTGGATAAAAGAGAATTCGGGCCCCAGCACCAACCAGCACCCTCTTCGCCCTCGCCTTCCCCTTCATAATCTCACAACCATCGCGAACATAGAGGCATCCCTCCGAATCAACGTCCGCCTTCACCATCTCGACGCACTCGCCGTTGATGCCGCGACACCCCGCCGAATCCCCATCCACCAACTCCGTAATTATCATGTTTACCTACCAAAATATTTCGCCCAGCTCGCGAAAAGAACAGCCGAAACAAGTGGTGGTACCCTAGGAACAAATCACCAATTACTAGCGGTAGTCACTAGTCGCTGGAAATCCTCGTGGAACGACGGCATGGCGATGCGATCGCAGCTAGTTCCAACCAAAATCTCGAACCAAAGTAGACGACAGATACCTCGATCGAGAGCTCGAAGCAAGAAGAACTCGACGACGGAGGCCAAACCCAAGAGCAAAAAAAGCTGCAGCAATCTATTGCGCCTGTTTCTAATTCCGCGGCTCGACGAAGCTAAACGAAGGGGAACACAAGAAAAGCATCCGCCAACGGAGAGTAAAGAGAGGAGAGAGAAAGAGACGTTTCCGTTTTTTTCTCCTTGTATTTATGCCTCCACGACAGCCAAAAAAAACCGTCATTGTATTGTATTTTTGCTAACGGGTACCTCCATTTCATCGCCGCAAGATTCCTAATCGAAGAATTCACCGACGGGGGACGTTTTCCTACGTGGATAAGTTAAACTGCCCCGCCGACTTAACAAAAACTGGAACGAGCGCGCCCTTACGAGGAGCTCAATCCGAGCCGTCCAACTTGGAATCGACGGATCGGACGTCGCGGTCAAGATGGGAGGGGACTTCGGAGATCAGGCGCGACAGGGGACCAAAATAGCGATGGTGGTGCCACGTCACGCGTGGCCTGAGACCTGCAGACGGACGCGCGCGGGTTATGGGACCCACTAAGCGGGCCCCACAAATGCCATGGCGGTGATTGGAAGAGGGACGCGGGTCCGAATGTGTCGAAAGGGACGCGAATTTTACAGCTCAATTGCGCATCGCCTGTGGACTCAACGGTACGCGTCAATTCATGCGGATTTTGTTTGGAATTTGGATGTTAATTTCAAATAAAATATATTCTCTTGAAATTGATTTGTAATTTCACGGACACGCCTAAGTGCGTTTGGTACAGTATTTAAAAGTGTTTTATATTAAAATGCATTTGTTAATATTATATTTTAAAGAAAATTATATTTCTGTCAAATGAATTAATTTCATTCTTTTAAAAATAAAAAGTAATCTCATATTTGAAGTTTCATCTCACATTCTAATAACTCTTTTCGTATTATAAATTTTTAGCTTAAATCAAAACTAAACATGGTTATGTTTTACATTTTGAAACGTAAGTTACCATATTTCTTGAAATGTTAAGATTTTAAGGAAAAGATAATATAGTGTTATTTTCTACTCACACGGGATTATATCCTTGCCTTTCTATCAATTTCTAATTCTGATATTCCTCCCGATAATTGGGTTTGGATGGCAAATGGATCAATTTGTAAAATGGTGTGCAGGGTGAAAAACCGATTTGCTCACGGAGAAAGATGGACACGCGAGCGGTGTCGAAGTTTTGGGCGACTCAGAAAAAGAATACAATAAAAACTTCCCATGGGAAAAATATATTTTTCAAATTGGATTAATCGCAAATTAGATACAAAAAAATTTGATTGGTGGTCGACTGGGATAATGTTTGTCATGACAATTATTTTGGTGGTCCACTCAAGCACATTCGGCAACTCTACGGCATATGGGAATATGCTTTGTCAATATTCGGACAAGAATATTATAATTAATAGTTACCATTTTGCATGCCCCTGAACAAAAATGCATTAAAGTCACATTTATTGAAAAAAATACTATATTTTACAGTAAATTTTATTAATTATCATCCAACTATACTCTCTGTGCTAACTCGATTCCAATACTTTAGTTTATACTAAAACTAGGGAACACGTTTGCTCTGCGCAATATTAATTAATTTAAAAATATTCCATAAAAACTCATAATTTTTATTTTAAGAATATTAAATGTTTTAAAATATGTTACTTTAATTTTTTATAATAAAATAATTTATGTTTTATGTGCTCCCAACTCATATGTCGAAACTTCGCATCCGATGATGGTCCCGAGGATTAGGTTGTCATCCTTCGTGCCATTGGTGACATCGGCCATCACCTTCGTGATTTGATCTCTCAAGTTCGGATTTTGGTGCTGCAACGTCGACTCCTCGTTCTCCCATCTCCTCTATTCGAACTTCGTGTTCGATATCGACCCCAAGCACAAGGTGATCCATCTCACATCTCCATTCCACGAGGGCTTCCACGATTTGATCTCTCAAGTTCGATTCTGGTGCACAATTTTGATTTCTCCTCACACATCCTTCGTTGGATCTTGTGCACAATTTTGATTTCTCCTCACACATCCTTTGTTGGATCTTCTCGTCTAGCACTCGCCCCGAGCACAAATCTCCGCTAGAGGCACCGGTCAACCCTCACCCCTTCTTAAAAAGGATAATTTATTACAAAATTCAGATTATTCATATTTTGATCCAAGGATATATATTATTCATATTTTTGGACCATCAAATAAAAATAATGCTAATATAAAAATCTAGATTATGTGATTACGCGATGCTTTAATAATTGTGATAAAGTATTAGGTGATTTATCAAGTAAAAAAGGGAGAGGATATAGTATTTGTGATTTATAAATGTAAATGTGATGCTTTAATAATTGTGATAATGAATTACGTTTAATACTGAGTTATACATAGTGATAATTTAATTAATAGTAGAGATATGGGATTAAAATTAGGTCATTAATTAGAAAATGTTATGAATTTAATAATTAGGATATGCAATAAAAATGAAAATAACAAAAAAAGATAAATCATAACATATGACAATTAATATAATTAACTTCAATATATCATGACATATGGATTGTGAAGTAACAATTATGTATTGATAAATAGAAAAATTAGAACATATATTGCAATTAGAAAACTAGAAGCATGGCTTATTATTTCTAAATATAGATGCTATGTTAACTTACAACTTTAATGTTGATTAATAAATGATTGCATTAGCTAATTATTATTTTAATGTTAGTTTGCTAATATTTTCTTACAAAAAATCAAAAAATAAAATAATAAAGTGAAAATATTATATTAATTAATATGACAACTGATTTTTAAAAAGTGACTTATTTTTATTGGCAACTTGTTTTTTATTAAATAAAATTTACCTTTTGTAATATATAAAATGTTATGATAACTTACAATTTTAATGTTGATTAATAAATGATTGCATTAACTAATTGGCATCTTTAATATTAAATTGCTAGCATTTATTTTATAAAAAATTCAAAAATTCTAAAAAAAGTAACAACTTGAGATCTAAAGACTATAGGCAAAACACATGAGTGACCATTAGTTTATATGTAATTATTTTATTTACCTATCAAGACGTATTTTAAATTTTTTGATTGAGTAGCGTGTACAAAAAGATATTAGAGCCATCCTTGCATGCTTACTTAAGCCATATAGAAAACATGGGCCATGTACCGTTGAACGAGAACGTTGAACTCACTTAGAGGGAAGATTGTAATGCCATGAGGTCTAAGGATCAAGATGATTTGATTAAATAACCTCGCATGGATAAAACATGGAAGCATTTTAAATTCGTGTGAGCTAATAGCCAGCTAGTGGTGTTACATAATTTTAAAAAAAATTGCCTTTTGTAATATATAAAATGTTATGGAATATGAATAATCAAATGTTATGATAACTTACAATTTTAATGTTGATTAATAAATGATCGCACTAACTAATTGGCATCTTTAATATTAATTTGCTAATATTTTTTAATAAAAAAATTCAAAAATTCTACAAGAAAGAATGGAAGAATGGTGAGAAGAGAGAGCTCCTCACTATAATTATAAAATTGCCATGAAGTATGGCTTTATATTATATATAAATATAGATTGTTCTCCAATAATTAATTTATTTTGACAATTATCATTTTAATCGGATATTACCTATTCAGATATTTTTGTCTAAGTGGCAAATAGTTTAAAAATAAAAAAATAATAATGCAAAAATTTTAGAATTTTTGTATGAGAAAAAATTACGCACCGAAGAATGTATGAGAATTTTAAGATGACATTAAATTTTTTTAGATAAAAAATAGAAGAGGATTACAATTTTGGGATCCTTAAGAAATTTATATAGATATTCTCTTAAATCCTTCAAAATTAGGACACATATTTTGTCGTAAGTAAATAAATTAATTCTGAATCACAAACAGAATACGCTCAAATATTTATATAGTGCGAGGACGCATTTTATTTCAAAGTATTTTAGGGTCCAAATGGATTTTCAATTGAGGTGAAATTAGGCATTCTTAACAAACATATTAAAATAATATAATAATTAATAAAATAGAAGAGGTGTCGTCCCCTCCCTCTTGATCTTTGATGGTCTCATCGGCGATAATTGGAGAGGGGATGTGGGGCGTTGCCTCCTCTTTTGCCGGCAATGGCGGAGAGGGGGAGGGCGGAGAGGGGGAGGGAAGCGACATCTCCTCTCTTGCCTATCGCTAGCAATGGTCTCCTTTTTTATAATTTTTATTAATTATTATATTATTATTTGTATTAATTTTATTTTTTTAATGGTGGCATAACATAGGTAAGAATATCGAAAAAAATTAGTGATACTCAATAAATAATTGCTAAAATAAGTTAATTGTTGGAGAGCGACATTTTTGCAAACTAAATTTGAGGACTCCAATTGAAAAGAGGATATAGTTCCAGGGTAATTATTAAAATTTACCTCTATATTTTGTGTAAAAGAAATCAAATTCAATTCATAATTTCCCTTGAGGCTTTTCATTTTTCTAATATACAAATAATCTCGGTTACACTTAAAAGAAAGTTATTTACATGCGAAAGTATTTTTATGTTAGAATTAGTCACGTTTATCTTCACTATCAAAACTTTCTCACTTCTCACCTGAAAGTATTTTTATGTTAGAATTACTCGCATTTATCTTCACCACCAAAGCTTTTTCACTTCACTTCACCTCACCAACCTTTTCCTTCTTAATTGATCCAATTACACTTTTATTATCATTTACAATGGAGAAACCAAACGTTCTATTTAGTGGATTCACAAATGATTATACAATGACTTTAAAAATTGTTACTTTTGAAAACATAAAGTTAATTATAATCAAATTACTTTTCAATTGTAACAGTTAGTATAAAAATATTATATAATAAAAGATCAAATCAGTTCCACTTTTGTTTTTAGAAAAGCAAAAAATATTGCGTCTTTTAACATGTACATATTAAGTAAGAAATGGTATCACAAAATTCAAATCCAAACATATGATAAAATAAAAGAAGTTTACGATCTTTATTGATGACTATAATATGAATTAAATGTCTATGTGAAATAATTATGTATTGACATTGTGTGGAACTAGTTTGAGTAAGTGTGATTTAATAAATAGATGATGCATATATGAATGGTGCAATATTAATAATTCATTTCGGGAAATATCATTTGTCATGCATTATATTATATTTATTATAATTGGTTGTTTGTGTGAATTAACTATTGCCTCTCATGAAGATTATCTTTGTCATGCAATATAGCTGAATTAACTATTGTTTTTATAATTTTTTTATTAATGAAAGAACTGAAGCTGACTAGTGAAACTTTGTGGTTCAGATGGTAGTCCACTGGGTTTTCCACAAGTAATTGGAGATTTATTTTGCCAGTCTACTTGGCTTTGACAGAGTGTATCACTTCTTCCATTATCCTTACTCTATGGCACTCAGGTTTGCTCCTTGCTATGAATGTAATGCTATTTTATTATTTGATTATAATGAATAAGATAGTACTATAAATGGGACTCCACAATGAGAGAAAGCAGCACAAGAAATGTTAGTGATGATCAACTTTTTTAAAATAAGAGCTTAACGAAATTTGAACTCAGAATTTTTGTCTCTAATATTATGTTGAATTTAATGTGCTGATCAATTTTTTTAGAAGCTTAAGTCATTAAAAAAATAATATTATTAATTTTATATTCTTTATGGCTGACAAATGATGAGAAGAAAATTGTTAGAACTGCAAAAAAGGTTTCTCTCTCTTCCCACCAAATGATAGGGAAACAGTGGTTAGCTAACTGCTAGAATTCAGCTTCTGTTGATTGCTTATTCATTTATTCATGAGAAAGGAATGAAAGATACTATTGGCGGCTTGGCACCGTTGCCACGAACGATTTGTATTTTCTTATGCATCCATTGGGCGATTAGTTTTCATTATTAGTCCTTTGCAACTACGATTTCATACAATTTGGATGCAGTTTTGCTTTGTAACAAAACGCTCCCAATTTAATATGATAAAATTGGCCAATGTTAACAGGTCATGTCCAACTCATAACTTTTTCTTATAAAAAAACATTAAGTATATTAACAAAATTTTGATTGATAATAGAAGTTCAATAGGTTTCGTTAAACTTATATAAATGTTCTTAAAATATTTAATATATTAATATATAATAACAATGGTCATTTGAACTTTCTGACAGCGGAGGGCGGCCGGATCTGGCCGCCACGCGCGGAGGGCGGCCGGATCTGGCCGCCACGCGCGGAGGGCGGCCGGATCTGGCCGCCTCACGGAGGCCGGCCGGATCTGGCCACCGCACGAAGGGCGGCCGGATATGGCCGCCGCGCATGGAGGGCGGCCGAATCTGGCCGCCGCGCGCGGAGGTCGGCCGGATCTGGCCGCCGCACGGAGGGCGGTCGGATCTGGCCGCTGGAGAGAGCAAGGAGGGCGGAGATTGGACCTACCTGCGCCGGAGATTTTAGTCGGCGGCGGAAGCTTCGGGCGGCGGCAAACGCGGGAGGTGGCCGACGGCCGGACGTATCAGCGGACGAAACGACGACAACGAAGAAAGTGAGAGTGGGGTCGAGTATTTATATAGCCACTTTTCGACGGTCGAAACCGTCGCAACATAGGCAAATATAATATTATATTAATTCGAGTTTCGACGGCTCGAATCTGCTGAAAAAACCGTCGAAAGTTTCGACGGTTTTAGCCGTCGATATATATAATAATAAATTTCCAAGATAATTGTAAATTATAAATTTATAAATTTCCATTTTCAACGGTTGAGACCGTCGAAAATAATTAAGCTAGAATATTTTATTTAATAAAGTTTTGACGGGTATGACCGCCGAAATATCGACGATTGCGTCGAACGTCGCAAATTTCGACGGTCAAAACCGTCGATAAGTTCAATAATTATACGGGACCAACGATGAAATGTTGTGATGGTTCAAACCGCTAGAAGTTTCGAAGGTTAGGTAAACCGTCGAAACTTTCGACAGTCTGAACCGTCAAAGCGGCAATATTTTCGACGGAAGTTTTTGACGAATTCTTAACCGTCGAAAGTTTAGACGGTTAAAACCGTCGAAAAATACTCGACGATAATTTCGACGGTTTAGAAGATCCGTCGAAAAAATCATCGGTATTTCAGATGAATGTCTGACCATCGAAAATGAACCGTCGGAAATTCGACTTTTTCTTGTAGTGAGCAACATCGCCCATTAAGCCCAATTATTTTATTACTAATTTAGTTTTTATTTTAGTGACAAGACTAATTTCATTAAACATGATTAAAGAAATGCTTGAGGTATTTACATTTGACAATACTTATAAGCATGTCAGAATGATTAATATTATTTTAAACTTTTACATGTTTAATAAACAAATATTTGAAAGAAAATAAACTCTTATTTTGTCAACTTATAAATATATATAATCAAGTTTGGTTGGCATAACTCATTAGTAGGATTGTGCTCCATTAATAGCATTAAATATCAGAGGTCCCGAGTAGGTATAAAAAAACTTTTAAATATATAAAAATATGAGAACCTGTTTTATTTTTTTACTTATTTGACCAGTTAAAATAGCTATCTTGCTAATTTATTATATTTATATGGTGTAATTAATTTATTTTTTTACGTTGGCATATTTCCATGACGTAATTATAAAAATAACTTATCTATCATTTTATTATTGAATAATATATAATTGATTATCAGTACATTATTCAAACACATAATTATTGATTAGTATATTTATCGGATAAGTCAAATAAGCCCTAGATATGCAACCGTAGATGATTTTATGATACCCTGATGAAAAGGAAATAGAAATATGCTTGTAACAAATTCATCAATGGCTTTAAACATCTTATGATTTGGTGATCTATTTTTCCATTATAATATATAGTAATTAAAAATAAGAAAAGGCACCATCCATGTATTCTGTCCCAAGCGATGCTCGATGACATGACAACGACATCATCACTTCCAAATCAGACGGCCCCAACAAATTCACAAGTTGAGCGCAGAAGACGTCGATTGATGCAATTTCAAACTAAATTGACCAAGAAAAAAAAAGCATTTCATGGAAGTGTTGTCGTCTTTTGCTTTCTATTAATAAATTGCAATCTAATGACCATTTTAAGAAATGTATATTTTCCTCGTATTGAATTCCTTTTTTCGGTGTAGTACCTCGTATTAGTTTACTGCCCAACAAATAATTAAATACTTTCACAATTCTAACACATTCGGCCCAAGACTTACTTGGACCAATTACACTTTCCATGCACACCTGATTAATTCAGGTAAATAAAGTTAAAGAGTTGCACTTTTTATATATTTTTTAGAATTATTTCCATAAACCTCTTCAAAATTATCATAATTTTTCGTATCTAATCTCAAATCCCGAACTTATTTTTTTAATTCCTAAACTATCATAATTTTTTCACTTTAGTCCTTCCGTTTACTTCTGTTATGTTTTCCGTTACTTTTGATTTTTCTCATTTATGAAAGACTAAATTATCCCTCTTTCTATAACATATCAAATAATAAATATAAAAAAGAAAAAAAAGAAAAGAAATCAGAGGAAAGGTAATTTAGTTTTTTTCGTAAATGATAAATTTTTTGTTTACCACTTTAATCCTTCAAATATTTTTTTATTTTTTTATTTGTTATTTCATATTTTTTTTAGGGATGAGTAATTTAATCTTTTCATAAATGAAAAAAATAAAACTAACGGAAGACGTAATAGAAATGACAGAAGGACTAAAGTGAAAGTTGTTTAATGATCCAAAAAAATAAATTCGTAGTTTGATATTAGATGTAAAAAATTACGATAGTTTAGAAAAAGTTTATGAAAATAACCCTATTTTTTTAAAATTTTAATTTAAAAGTATTAGCTACAAGTTAAATTCACTTATCAAGCCAACTCCAACTCTAGCCGGTGAGTTTTCTTGATTCGAGGAGCACGGTTAAATAAAATTCCGTGGAGATTATTTCATGCACTAAGTAATATATTGTTGTTTAAGTAAAGTTCGCAATTAGGAAACTTAAGACGTTGTAATGAAATATATGATTTTCGATTTATCAGATTAATCTGAGGGCAAAACTTATCACACAGTCCGACAAGGGAAAAAAAAACCATATTTATTTTAATATTCTTAAAGTATAAATTGCCAAATATTTTCCTTTTGTCACTCAAATCTGTTCACCATATTGTATTCAAACTCCTGTTGACTTTACTTTTAATAATTATCAAACATCATTTTTTACTTGTAGTTCTTTAATATAAGGAATAATATTAAAATAATTAGAAAACACATTTCAGAATTGTTAAAAAGTACTTTTACTCAATTATTTTCTAAAAATATTCCTATAATAATGGAAAAAAATAAAATGATATGTTATAAGCATTTAAAAAATAAGTTAACAGATTCTAAAAGGAACTAATTGATAAATCGAAATCATTTGGGCACTAAAATTTGTAAGTTTTATAATTTAGGATTGGACGAGAGAAAGAAAACTTAGTTGTCTTAGTAGAAGTAAAGAAAGAAATAAAAGAAAATACTCCCTCCATAATTTAAACTTGTTCCGCCGTCTCTTCGTCTTTGGCCTTCCATTTTAAATAGTGCCATCACCTTCGCCGGACGTCACAAGAGAGAAAACAAATAGGAAGCGAAATTGCAGCAGAACACAGGAGAAGAATCTTTTCTTAAGTAACCGACGACTTAGCAGAAACTTTGCTTCTTCTTCTTTCTCTCTTCCCGTCGTTCTGAGTTTTCTTGGTCATACTGATCATGGAGGTCGACTTGGGGGATTCCCAGGAGGAATTCGCGCAGTCGGACGACTGCGAATCGCCGAACTCGCGGCGTTTCTTCGACATGAGCAACTCGTTCTCGCGCATCAAAGTGCTGTGGCCAGCGGGCGAGGCCGCGGGCGCCGAAGATCCTAGGCCGGCGAGGTCTGCTCGGAGGATGGGGAACGCCGTGCTGCACGAGGTGAAGACCGAGGAAGGGAGCTACGGGTACGTCCTCGAGGACGTGCCGCACTTGTCCGACTACCTCCCAAATTTGCCTGTGAGCTCTCTGTGTTCTTTCTCCGTCTGTCTGTAGGTAACTACTAGAAATGCAGTTTTCAAACAGCGAATGCGTCTAGTTGCAGAGAGTTGGGCTTTATAGATTACTTAACAAGTGATGGCTTCGTTCTTGAAAACTTGGGGGCATTGTCTAAAATAAGGATTTGCATCAATAAATTTAGTTTTTGGTGAATACTAAAATTTGTTTAGATGATACATGAACCAGATATTTTAATACTGCACTGAAATGCCTATAACTTTAGTCTGTAGAAAGGGAGTGATATTTGATCACAAGTCATGGTGGTAGACATAAATTCTGCAATAATTGCAAATGTCTATTTGAAGATATTTTCTCCTAATGTACTGATCATCCTTACATTTCATCTTATTCTGAATCCTTGCCGTTAGAGAAGATGAAATTGACATTAGCGGAAGTAAGATTTTAAGTTATCGAATGTAAATTTGTTGCAGACGTATCCAAATCCACTGCAAGATAATCCAGCCTATTCAGTTGTCACGTAAGTTCATCCATTCTTGTTTCATTATTACCACATTGGCACATTGTAATGATCTGTTAATAATGTCTTCTCCTGTCTTGTTTGACAGGCAATACTTTGTTGATGAGGGCGATACTGTGCCACAGAAGGTAAGCAATTTGAGTTTGGAGATTTGTTTCGGCATGTTGGTCCTAGATTAGTCCTTAGAGTTATGGCATGAACAATTGCTGGAATGTTCTGTGGTCTAGCCCTATGATAAGGGAACTGAACTCTTTTTTCTGCTTATTCCAGATGGTCGTTCAGAAAGAGAGTCTGAGGGGCGTACATTTCCGACGTGCCGGTCCTCGTCAGCGGGTGAGAACGAGACAGTGCATTTTTTTCTTGGGTCAAGTAGTGATAAACCTGAATGAACATGAAGCCATGAATGCTTGCTGCTTTTGCAGGTGTATTTCGAGTCAGATGAGGTGCGTGCATGCATTGTAACATGTGGTGGTCTTTGCCCTGGGCTTAACACAGTGATCAGGGAAATAGTATGTGGCTTGTCTCACATGTATGGTGTTCAGAAATTGCTTGGAATAGAGGTAAGGTTTTACTATGCATTGCATCTCTCTCTTCCATTTTCAACTTACTTTCTCGTAGTATTTTACTGTCATATTTGTCATGTAAACATGTTTGCATTCTCGAGGAAGAGTACTTTGTCAGTAATCATTAGTGTCAGTGATTTCTGTTATATTGGAAAAATTCAACTCTGTTACTCCCATCTGTGCGACTACTGACTACTATTAGACTCGAATGTTTCACTTCACATTTTTTTATAAGAAATGTCTTTGCATGTTATTGTAGGGTGGATACAAAGGATTCTATGCTCGAAACAATATACCTCTGACACCAAAATTCGTCAATGATATTCATAAACGAGGTGGCACAATCCTTGGTACATCACGAGGAGGACATGACACTATGAAGATAGTAGACAGCATTCAAGATCGTGGTATTAACCAGGTAATGTCACACATTTATATCTCTTCCTGACTGAGTCAATTTACATGGATCTAAAAGTTGTTTTTCTATGAGTAGGTATACATCATAGGAGGAGACGGGACTCAAAAAGGAGCTGCTGCAATTTATGAGGTATAGATGCTAAGGGAGAGCAAATCTCACATACTTGTGAAGATATTATAATCACATTTAACTATTTGTTATTCTTTGCATGGGATATGATTATCCTTATTTTGTGGGAGTTGAGGATTTGAGAGCTATTTCTTTTTCCAAAGAGTGCTACTTAGCAAACTCTATTACCAAGGGTTCCAGAATTGTACTGATACAAAAACAATGAAGAATTTCATGAAGTGCCCAGTTCTCTCAAAAGACTTTCAAAAAGCTTGTTCTAGCTATATTAGCAAGCTACTTTAGTCATTGGATTTGTTTCTTGTGCTATTATATGACAAATACTTCAGAGTCCCATCTGTTTATTTCGGATGCAAGAAATATGGTTCAATTATCATGTAATAAGGGTCTCAAAGGAGAACGTTATTCCCTGTTGAGTATACTAACAAGTTTCTAGAAAGATCAAGTCGCTATGGGAGTATATGAGTCTATGACAAAGAGGCTGTAGAACATCAAGTTTCCTTTTTCGTTTTTGTTGCAGGAAATTCGAAGGCGTGGGCTAAGAGTTTCTGTTGTTGGGATCCCTAAGACAATTGATAATGACATTGCGGTATTTCTCAAACTTATATATCATCCCATTTTAAGTCGTACAGTGAGCACATCTCTCTTTTCTTATGAGTCTATGACATGTTCTCTTGTTTTTTTTACCCTGTATGTATTGTTGGCTCAGGTTATAGACAAATCTTTTGGCTTTGACATCTGTTCTTCTTGAAATAATTTTAATGGAAAGATATTGCAAATTTGAATTGCTAGGTCATTGTTAAGAAAATCCGTAATGAGAAGCAATCTCTATGAATTAATAAAATAGTGACATCTAAAGATGGGTTATTTTTTGTCCTAGGAACTGATTCTTTTGGCCCTGCATAGTTGTTATAGAACTTATATGCAGAAATATTGCAAGACTTTTGGTTGACTAAGTGGTTATTTGGTTCACATCAAGATCATGGATTTGTATTAGTTAGAACTTCTAAATGCAATTGCAGATATGCTTAATTTATATGCATATGTGACATAGCACACAATAATTGATGGGAGTATCGATGCACTGAAAAACTGGTTGCATGACATGTATTTTGAGTTATGCAGGATCTTAAATTTAATACAAACACCCTTTGGTGAATACTTGATCCCTTGTAATAACTAAAGTCTAACTAACACGGTGTCTTTGTGCAGGTTTCATTGCAATGTATGCCACTCTTGCAAGCCGAGATGTGGTAAGTGTGGTGCTTCTGGTTTGACTTCCATAACAAGTTTTGGATCCGTATTAACAAAATAGCTTGATTTTATTGTCAATGTGGATGCTTGCAAATGCTTAGTTCCTAATAACACAATCACATACTATTTCCATATGATAATCTGTAATCACTTTTTTGTAGGACTGTTGCTTGATTCCAGAATCACCATTTTATCTGGAAGGAAAAGGTGGACTGCTTGCGTATATAGAGAAGCGGCTCAAGGAGAATGGACACATGGTTATTGTCGTTGCCGAGGGTGCAGGACAAGAACTTATTGCAGAAAGCATGCGGTCCAACGAAATTGAAGATGCATCTGGAAACAAGCTGCTTCTTGATGTGGGGTTGTGGCTATCTCAGAAAATCAAGGTGACATTCAGAACTCCAAATTTCTTTGTTAATGCTTCTACATATCTTGAGCAAATTTTCAGCTTAAACGTACAATTGGGCGATCCTTGTAACAGAATATATCATTCTTGGTAGTTGGTGCTGAGCAATGTTTTTTCTTTCAAACGTCATAACCCTTGGTTAAGACTTGAGAGTACTGATTAATTTTTTTCCTTTCTTGCATCGTGTAGAATCACTTCGCGAGCAAGAAGACGACGATAAATCTCAAATATATAGGTGAGCAGAGTTTAAACATGCCAATTCAACCATTCAGTCGCTTACCTTTGATAATAGTTCGATCTGACATGCTGCTGGAAATTGGAATGCAGATCCCACTTACATGATTCGAGCAATTCCAAGTAATGCATCTGATAATGTCTACTGCACACTTCTAGCCCATAGTGCCATTCATGGAGCAATGGCTGGATACACTGGCTTCACTGTTGGGCTAGTTAATGGCAGGCACACTTACATACCATTTCAGGTAATTATCGTACGATAATGTATACTTCTTGTTTTTTACAAACCATTTTTTTAGCCTGAAACTATTTGCTTTTTGTATGCAGAGGGTTACAGAGGAACGAAACAAAGTTATCATCACGGACAGAATGTGGGCAAGGCTGCTATCATCAACCAACCAACCCAGCTTTTTGAGCTCAAATGATGTTGAGGAAGTGAAGACCCCCCTCTGAGAGAGACCAGTTCAGAAGAGTTCGAGGTGTTGGTGAATCAGAGTCTGGGTGTGTACCTTTCAATACATAATGCAAACAATGAGTGTAATAGTTTCTTTCCAATTTTCATTTAATACACAAAACACTATTATTATAAAAATAAGTAGCAGATCAACTCTGGACTTTCATATATGAGTAATTAAATTTCCGTTCTCATTGTTAAGATTTTGTACCGAGTAAAATTTTCTTATCTTGACTTAAAGAACCCCTGAGTCCTTATGAGTTCAAACTCGAATTTACCCTTTCCATCAACGTTTTACACTTTTACTCGTCAGTTCTCACCAGTTAAATTATTCCCATTCCATGAACAAGGGAAGAAAGAAATATGGGATGTCATAATTCAAACATTAACTATCATAAACTTTCCTGATCAATCATTTTCTGGATCAAATTCTGCATTCAATCTCCTCAATTTACATGTGTTATCAATGGATCATTATCACCTTATTTTAAGAGTTATAAAGGCATTTGGCAGGGAGACCCTCTCTCTCCTTACTTAATCTCAAGTGCTCTCCTCACTTCTCTCCTACGAAGTTAGCAATGGTTACATTAAACCCTTCAGATGCCTATGCAGATGATCTTTTAATCTATATTGAAGCAACTACTCCTAATTCTAAAAGGTTAAAAGACGTTGTGGAACGATGCAAAGCTCTTACAAACTAAAAGATAAACTTAGACAAGTTTGCTTTCTACCTTCCTCCGAAGTTTAATTCTAGAAGATCAAATCTAAAATGTATCCTGGAAATTAACAATTGAATTTTTTTCTTTCCCATATCGTGGGCTTCCCATTTCTTATAAATCTCTAAACAAATTGCAAGTAGCTCATATTTCAGATAAGGTATCTGGAAGGCTAGCAAGGTAGAAGATGAAAACTTTATCTCAAGTAGGAAGAGCAACACAATCAACTCAACCCTAAATACGATTCCTAATTATTCCCTCAGTTCAATTCATCTATCCTCTGAATTTATTGAGTCATTGGAAAAACTCTCACGTAGCTTTTTGTGGGCATCAAATGGAGAGAGAAAAGGCTTGCACTTAATTAACTGGCAAATGATTCAAATGCATAAGCATGTGGGTGGTCTTGGGGTAAAGAATTTATACCATTTAAGAGATGCTTTGTTAGCAAAAAGACTTCTAGACATGCTCAATCGCACATTTACTATCCAACCAAAAAATGTGGCCTGGAGTTGGAGATTAATGTTGCATGCACTAAATAACATTAAACTAGGACTTCAAAAATTCATTGGTGATGGGAAAAATACTAATGTCTTTGTTGATTCTTGGATGTTTAATATACCCCTCTATTACAATCCTACTTTTGTGGATATGGATAATTGTTTAATATCACTCAAAGTTGCTGACTTTATAACATATGCTGCTTGGAACGTTTCTCTTTTGGCTCTATATTTTGCCCCTTGCATGATTTATTGGATTCTAGCAATTAATTTGCCTGCTTTCCCATATGAGGACTCGTGGATCTGGGCTCTTGAGCTTTCAGGCATGCCCATAGCAATTTAGCAGACCCCCTTGCACTAAGCAGTCTGTTGGATGGCCGTGATGGAAAGTGATCTGGCGCATTAATGTCCCCCTAAAGATACACATATTTCTGTGTAAACTTGCCCACTATCGTCTGCCAACATGTGACATGTTGGCAATGCTTAATTCCTGTCTTAATGTTGGTTGTACTTTTTGTAATACTACAATTGAAACCAATCAACACCTTTTCTTTCGTTGTCCTTTCTCTTCCTAGGTGTGGAACATATTTCAAGCAAAATCAAACTTTACTTTCTCTTATTTTCATTCTTGATTGAATGCCGATTGAATGCTTGAGGGTGAAACTCCTCAGCAATTAAATGTTTTGTATTCAGATGATTTATTGTTGTACTTTGATACATATTATATAGAGACATTATGAAGTAACATAGCTAAGAAAATGGATCATAGTTTGTGTAGAGGTGTGCTATGATACTTACAGATGTGCATATGAATGTGGAGCGAGTATTCAGGTATGTGTGATTCATCTGGTTGTCTTGTTCAGTATAACATCCCCCCACAAGCCCGACGTGGTTGTGAGGCGAGTCGGAGCTTGTTTTTTAGAAAGGTGAAATGGAGCCCAAAAATTGCCTTCGTCATTAAATCTGCCATTTGATCTTTACCGGAGATGTACCAGACCTGTAGATGAAGTCGACTTTGACATTCTTTGTCCGAGCATGGAAAACAAGATTTTCTACAAGATACATTGTGCCAATATTGTCGCACCAGAGAACCAGGCAAGGAATTGGTTGGCAAACAAGTTCTTGCAGGAGCGTTCTAAGCCAAATTAATTCAGTTGTTGCATCCACTAAAGCCTGGTTCTGTAGAAGATCATGAAACGATACGTTGTTTCTTTGCCGACCAAGATATAAGTTTTTGGCCAAGATAAATAGCATAGCTGCCCACTAACTTCCCATCATGAGAACTAGCTGCATGGAGGAATTTGGGCAGTCATAAGTCAATTATGCCACACAAATAGCAAACAATGCGCTTGACAACTTGTCAATGGTCTTTAGTAGGTTGATGCATGAATACATGACTGACAACAAAGCAACATTTGGTGTACTAATAGACAAGTACTGGAGTGCACCATCGGTTTGTCTATATAGAACAGGGTTGTTGAACAAAGTACCAGCTGGACAAAGTTTATCTGAGGCAGGAAGTGGAGCATTGACTGATTTAATTTGCTTCGGACATGTTGGCACGTTTGAGAATGTCGGTGATGTAGCGTTGTCGGGAGAGCACAATGCTTCTTAAAACTTCAATGCCGAGGAAAGAATATAATGTGCCAAGTTTGTGGATGGCAAAGTTGCGAGCTAGATGCGTCGTAACACACTTAAGTTGACTAGGATAGTTTCCTGTGACTATTAGATCATCCACATAGACAAGCACATAAGCCACAATGGTATCAGTTTTGTAAATAAAAAGCGACGTGTCTTGGCAGAGCCTTTGAGGCCAAATTCAAGCAATGCAGCGGCTAATGTTTTGAATTCAAGCAATGCCTATTTAAGACCATAAATAGACTTATGAAGGATGGGTTGAAAGATCAGGATCTATGAAGCCCGGTGGTTGATCCATGTGAACTGTCTTAGCTAGCTGCCTGTGGATAAAAGCATTACTCATGTCCAATTTGTGTAAGGGCCACTTGCTCGACATGAAAATAGTGAAAATAAGATGAATAGTCATCGACTTAATGATTGGACTAAACGTATCCGAGTAGTCAACTCTAGGGGCTTGGTGAAAGACTTTGGCGACCAAGCGGACTTTATTACAATCAAATGAGCCATTGGCATGCAATTTTGTGTGAAAAATCTAGTGGCAACCCACAATATTTATATCTTTTGTACGCGGTACTAGCGTCCAAGTACCATTTTTTACTAAAGCATTGAATTCTTTTGCCATAGCGAAACACCATTTTGGTTTTTTTTATTAGCGTTGGAGAAACATGTCAGTGTGTCAGTATCATTGCTTGAAATAGTGGAAGTTAATTAAGTAGTTGTCGAGGGCGGAGAACACGTGAAGGCAATGCGGGGGAGGCTAGAGAGGTTGGAGGGGTAGAACGTAGAAGATGAGGTTGATTTCCAATGAGGTAACATGGAATGAGATAGGGGGAAGTGAGGGGACACAATGGTACAAAAAGATAAGGGGCATGTAAGGGAGTGGATGCAACAATGAATTGTGATTGTTTTTTAAAAGGGAATTCATGTTCTATAAAATGAACATGACCGGCGATGCATGTTTTTCCTATGGGAAGATGATAGCATTGTCCAACATTGTTTGTCGGGTAGCCTAAAAAGACATAAGGGATGGAATTAAATGTTTTTTATACCATGAAATTTCTCAGCAATTAAATGTTTTGCATTAAGATGATTTATTGTTGTATTTTGATACATATTATATAGAGACATTATGAAGTAACATAGCAAAGAAAGTGGATCCCAGTTTGTTACAGGTGTGCTATATAGTTACATATGTGCATATGAATGTGGAACGAGTATTCAGATATGTGCTATTCATCTGGTTGACTTGTTCATGGTAACAGAGGGGAACTCTCTTGATTCCCTCACACGACCTAAGCTACTAACACTCTTTACCTTGTGTCTTTGGAGAATCTCAAGCGTTAAGAATGATGCTCATTTTAAATCTTCCCAAGCAATTACAACTATTGTTTAGAAAAGGGTTTTAATTAGTTATCATGAATTATACTCTATTCACTATTATGAGGATTCCTCATTTGAATCATTCTTTGGTTCGATGAGAGCATCGGCCACTGGTTCAAGATGAACTTTTCTTTGTGAGCAATGGCATGAGGGTGCATGCTATGTGGTCTAACGCAAGCTTTGTTTTTTCAAGTGTCCATTTCCTTCAGGTTTCTTCAATGCTAGAGGTAGAGGCTAAGAGTCTGCGGGAGGGTTTGCATAGATGTATGACCAAGAGATTGCAGAAAGTTCAAGCCGAATCGGGTTCAACTATTTTGGTCTCTTTAGTTAAACTTGGAGAATCAGAAGAACTCTTTTTGAAGAATTTAAGTGCAATCATGCAAACAGATTTATTTGGTCAATTTTTTGTCTCTTATGCGAGGCAATAACATGGTGTGATATTTTGCGAGGATAGACCTCCTCGTAGCCTTCGTTAAAAAATGGATTCTCAAAATATTAACATCTAAGCATATTTTCCTTAGAAAAAAAGGTCGACCCACTTACGTTCTAACAACAATAACTATTATTCGTTCGTCATAGTTCTTTTATTTTATTTTTTACTTTTATTTGTTTCTGAAAAAATATCCATTAAATCCACTTACGCTAATTCGTTTGCAAGCGCTACGTAAAAATCCAATTAAAATGAAAAAAAGGTAAAATACTACGAAGTAATAAAGTCCGACTAGGCGACTACTACGACTACGATACAAAGTTGGTCGGTGTATCAAATTCCTTTTTATGGGCTAACACATTGGCAGAGGACTTGGAGCTGTTGGTTTTGGCTTTACGTCGAACAGCTAACAATCTCACGGAATCCGAATTAGCTGCGGCTCCTGCCTCGTCGTAAAAAGCGCGCCTCTGCCTCGTCGTCGAATAAGGCAAAATCGAGAGATGGGGATCCGGTTCGTGCTCATGGTGAACAAGCAAGGACAGACGCGCCTCGCGCAGTACTACGAGTACCTCACCATCGACGAGCGCCGCGCTCTCGAAGGCGAGATCGTCCGCAAATGCCTCGCCCGCACCGAGCAACAGGTTCGTCCCTTTGCTATCCCCTTTCTCCGTCGCACGACCGTAGATCCAGAAGAGGAATAACTTTTACTTCGAATTGATCTGTTTCTAGGTTCGCTAGTCTCTTAATATGCGGTTTGGTCCGATTAGTCGTTTAATCCACGCTTATCGGGGCAAATTCGTTGTAATAGCGTCAATAATATTTAGCAAAAATGATAGTTTTTTTTCGTCTCTAGGCCTTAGACCAATCCTCTCCACTGTTTAGCTCTGCTTGAATTGTGTTTACAGCACCAATTGATTCTTGGATAATTATTACCTTTCTACTGAAACTTCCCTTCTTACGAATGAGAGCATGCTGTTAATTTTCTTTTTGCAACTCATGTTTTTGCATTTGGTTGGAAGATATTCTTCTAAAAAATATTAACTGTTCGTGTTTATTCAATTAGTTCTTCTTTGCTGCGATAATACAAGTATGAAAGGATCAGAGAATGGTTTTTTTTTTGGCTAATTCAGATATCTTGCAAGAATGATGTCGTACACCTCTGTCAAAGGGAAACGATCTTTAATAATTAGGGTAAAAATGAACGCAGTTTCAATAAGGCTTATGAAGTGTGTATGGAAATGAGTATTTCGTTTGCCTATTTCTTCGTTATTGGACCTGACATGTTGGGTCATTCTTCCTTGCCACCATCTTGTTCCTGATTGTCTGTTCTTTTCTATTTCCTCCTTTTGTAGTGTTCTTTTGTTGAGCATCGAAACTACAAAATTGTCTACAGGCGGTATGCATCACTCTTTTTCTTGGTAGGGGTGGACAATGAGGAGGTAAGCCATTTCATTCTCTCTGAGGAAAAACCATCTTGGTTAAAATGTCGTATTGAAACAAAAAGTGACTGGTTTAAGTTGTAAAGTGACTTATATCTCTATAAGTAGAGGTAAAATAATAAAAAAATCCATTAAAAAACCAAATAATGGAAAAAATTATTTGGGGAGGATTATACTTCCATTTGAAATCCCCCAAAGGGATTAGTCTCTACTAGACTTTTGGAGATTAGGATTTACATTAAAAAGGGAATTGTTGAATTAAGCATTAGAGTGTTACCCTTCTATGGAATTTCCAACTAACCATGCAATCTAGTTAGGAAACCAATACGTAACTCAGTGCATGAGGAGTTTGGAAAGGGCCACAAAATGTGGTCCTCTGTATACAGGTCAAGGACTTTCTTACATGAATTTTGGCTTTTAGCACCTAGTTGTGGCAACCAATAGGTTTGACTTTTTTTCCTCGAAAATGAAAAGAAAAGTTTGATTTTGGTACTATGGAAATGAAATACAACAACAACAACAACAAAGCCTTATCCCACTAGGTGGGGTCGGCTACATGGATCATACGACGGCATTCCGCTCTATATTTGTTGATCCATGTTCATAAGATTCGACAAGATTTTATGCTGGCTGTCGGGACCTAACACAACCCTCCTCCTTTATCCGGGCTTGGGACCGGCTATAAAATATAGGCGGAGTTAAAAAAAAATGGCTTGGGACCGGCTATAAAAGATAGCTTTTCATTGCATTAAAAAAATTATGATCATGCCCCTATATCTTTAGAAGAAAATAATTAAACGGTTAAAGAAATTATGATCATACACTCCTAAATAATATTAGAAGAAGTTTAACCCAAAAGAAAGTTGAATGGACAAAGAATTTAATATCTCCAACAAGTTTGAATTTTGTGTCTCAATGACGAATTTCACAATCCATTTCAGTGAGATCACTAACAACATAAAGGAAAAAAAAGAGAAAAGAGGAGATTGGTTGAATAGGTAGATCTTACCTGATTGTTACTTTCCAGCCTGCCTTTGTAAACACGCCCAAATCCTCCCTCTCCCAGAAGGCAATCAGCTCTAAAGTTCTTAGTTGCTGCAGCCAGTTCACGGAATGTGAAAGTTTGAGCAGCAATGTGTCCTGAACCACTATGGAAATGAAATATTACAAGAATATCATAAATAGAAATCCTTGAATTTGCTATTCAATATGACCTTGATGCTTACTCTATATATACACAATACGCACACATATATATATGTGTGTGTTTATTAACTTTGATGCTAATAAGAGTTTTTAATTTGTTGCCTTACCATAAATTTTCAAAATTATGCATTGATTTTGTTGTATTCATTTTAGATCTTTACTTAAAGTTGTTTAGTTTGGATTTTTTATATAGGAGTTTTTGCTCAAGGCTTCATTGATCTGTCATATTCGGATCCTTATCTGACTGTTTATATTAGTTTTTCTAGTTTGTTCCTTTTTCTATTGTTTTCTTCTTGTTTGCTGTTGATGCAAGCATTTTTATTGACCCATTCTCACCATCTAAACTTGCCTTTTCAGAATGAGCTTGCAATCCTTGAATTCATACATCTTTTAGTTGAGACAATGGATCGCCATTTTGGAAATGTGGTACGATGCCCATAATGTCAGTTTGCTAATAGAGTTTTTGCCTTGAATTTCACATATGCTCACTAACTCTTGGGATTCTACTATCAGTGTGAGCTAGATATCATGTTCCACCTTGAGAAGGCACATTTCATGTTGGAAGAGATGGTGATGAATGGCTGTATTGTTGAGACAAGCAAGACAAATATTCTGCATCCAATCGAGCTCATGGACAAAGCTTCTTAGATCATTTTTATGCAGATCTCTTGTACTTTTTATTATATCTATATGTTAACTTTTGACGATCATGAATCAAAATAATGAATATTCTATGAAGTTTTTCATTGTTGTGCTACTGTAAAATAATTTCGAAGGTGTTATTTCAATGTGTCTGAGTTTGTTGAATAATTTACTGAGTTCCACATGCAAACTTTCATGTTGCTGCTTGATGCCATCGTTTCTGGCTCTATTTCAAAACTTTGCATGTTTCAGATTAAGTTCTAGTTCAGCTTGCTCAGGCGCGCTTCACAAATACAAAAATCAAGGGCAACTGACATGAACTGGGGTTGAATTAGGTATTTTACAGCATGTTCATGTATTCTTGAATATGGATTTCACTTGTGACCATCTAAGTCCGTATATTATACCTGACTAATGTAATTCGAGGCTGGAGGTAGAGTACAAGATTTAATATTGTGTTTTATTGGAAAGAATCAATTAATGGAGACATGACCTGCTTTGTTGTGGAAGCATAAACCAAGTTAAAATCCGCGGCCATCAAACTTTTGTGCATTTTCATTTTGCTCAATGATTTGTGCAAAATTACCAAGCTTCGTTCTACTTCTATAGCCCACTCTAGTTATCAGCAATAGGGATATGCCATTATCTTCGTTTTGTTTGATGATCATTTTCTTTCCCATGTCTACTGTGAAGACTACAAGCATCCTAGGCCCCCCTCATCCTTGGGCTCACCCTGATCCCTGATAAAATTATTTGCTTGAGGATTGGAGTCAAGACCTTACCTGACTCGAATCCTATCTGCTGGATGAATATTATTCCAAATGGCTCAACTAATTTGCCTCGAACTTTGGCTCGAATTGAATGAATATTCTTCAAAATGTCTCAACTAATTTGTCGGAGCATCTTCCTCTTGAAAATGTCATAATAATAATAATAATAATAATAATAATAATAATAATAATAATAATAATAATAATAATAATAATAATAATAATAATAATAATAATAATAATACACATATCAACCCCTTTTGGGTTTACACCTCCATATATCCCTTATTAAAAGTTTTCTAACTGCGCATAACACAATCCATCCTCTTAGGCATGCGATTAAGGCATTACCGAGTTATCTCTCACCATGTTAACATAAAAAGTAATGACATTATAAAAACAGGTGAAATGAACAAGTGGAGAACGCTGCGAGGAAATAATTAATTGAAAAAGATACAGACCATTTATTTAAGTGACGGAATTGAGATTAAAACTATATCGTTGAATTGAGATGGTGTAAAAGAGTGTATAAAAGTTATTCGAGGACTGCCATTTTTCTCGTATTGTTTATGGTAGAGTAGTGTCTAGCGTTCACAAAAGACGGACAACAAATATTACACAGCTATTACACGGACATGTATAACAAACACTTGCATAGGAAACTTGACTCTCGCTCTTCCTCGAACTGCCTATAAAAAAAAAAATCTCTACACTTTCGAATAGCGTAACTTTTTTTATACAACGAAAAGGAAGTATAAGAAAAGGGCCATACCTAGAATTATTACACCCAAAACGAGATTATATTAACATCATTAATAAGAACACGCATCCAGCAATGACGATTGCATCACACATGCCGACTGAATCGAATGGATCTCAATATACAACTGACACATAACTATTGACTTTTTGACGAAACAATTTTGAAAAGCTCTGGCAGATGAATCACTTGAAATTCCCAAACTCCTGTTGGCCAAAAGCCGAGAAACCCCCAGACCCAGTTGATGATGGGAATCCAGAGATCCCAGACCAAGCTAGACCTGACCCAGTGCCCATGGATCTTCCCATAAATGCTGCTGAAGGGGCCGCTTTATCCTTCTCATCAGAAGCATCATCAAGGCCTCCCACAATTCCAATATCTGCCAAATTGACCTTCTTCGCTGGAAAACAACACGAGAATACACACAGTAAAGAATAAAAGGATTTAATTAATTTATGTTCTTAGGAAACTAAATACAACAACAACAAAGCCTTATCCCACTAGGTGGGGTCGGCTACATGGATCATACGACGTCATTCCGCTCTATCTTAGGAAACTAAATAAGCCTACAAAATTAAACATAGACACATGTTCTAGGATTATGACTTGACGTTATCATGGAAAACATCTTGATGATAACCAAGACAGTTTATATCATGAACTGAAGTTGGAAGACATTTAAAGAACCTTCAATATGAAGTTAGAACAAGTCAGTGAAAGAAACAAACGTCCTACATTAAAGGTGATTCAGAAATACAGAGGAAAAGAATACCACAAGCAAGGGAATGCCAGGAGGAAACCAAATGTTTATTTACACGATAACTAGAATTTTTGTCTACCAACTATTTCAAAATTTGTTCTCTCGTGCACTCTATGGAGGTATAAAATGAATTGCTCCAGTGAGGATAAAGATAATCAGGAAGCCCACGCACAAAACTTGAAAATTATTGTATTTGCAGGGGGATCCTTATAGATCTTCCACTTCTATCCTTTTTTCTTTGGAACCACTACTTGTCCTACTGGTTCTCTTGACCATTGTCTTTGTTCTTAAAAAAGATAAGTGTGTTTGTTCTTTAATCTCTACAGTCATAACTCAACAATCATCTCATTTTCTTCCCTGCTAAAGCAGAGCAAAATAATAAGTGAACAAAGAAAATAGAGGAAATGACATTAATGGACATAGTGGTCCATCAAGTCACATGAGAAAGAAATAGCAAACAATTTTAGTGCAAGAATGACCAAGATGATTTCTCTCAAAGAAAAAATGATGGCCAAGATGATGTGGAATTGCAATGATCATGTTCTGTTATTCGATGGAAGATTGTTTTCGCTTAGGAAGATTCTTATTTGGCAGCATTCTCCATTTTTCAGCGAAGGGCAAGTCAAAGCAGCAAGCCACCATACTAAAGAGGAATGTTGCCACCTATGAAGTAGATTTTTTAAGACAGAAAAATGACAAATATTTAATGGTTAAAGAATTCTAACAATATTATTCAAAACAAAATTAACCTAGTAGATTTGTAGCAATGTCAAAACATCAGCTAAAGGAAAATAATTAACACCGATTAAAAACGTTTATTAAGAATTGGAGGAACTTACGAGCAGATATATTAAGATCTATAAGTCCACGACTCAGAGAATCAGCCCAGATTCCGGACTTGACCTGAAAAGTATCCTTTCTAGCACCAGGTTTTGACATTGTAGAAGATGATGGATTCACATTGAGGTTAATATTTGTGGCATGCTGCGTAGTTCCTGTGTTTGTTTGTCCAGCATGAGATGTAAAAGCACCAAAGGTCTCATCCAGGCTGTCGGGGCTGCTAATTCTGGATTGTTGAGTAGGTTGTCCAGTCGTCCGATTGCTATTAGAAGTAAAGTCCCCAAAGGGATCAGAACCATCAAAGTTGTTTAGAGGGATAGATGCAAAAGGATCAAAGTTTTTTGCATTTGTGGCCTCAGCTAACGGAGCCTTTTGTTCGGAAGATAAGCCTGTATCTGTTGTTGCAAAGAGCTCCACATTTGAGGTAAATTTTGCAGGAAAGACAGGTTGACTGCCAAAGAAATCCATATTGTCCTGCATTAAAGTCATAACTTGTTAACAGAAACCATAAAGTACCCATCACTAAATGTTATTTTGCATTCAAGAAAAGGAAATGCTTTACATATAAGCAATATTAATTCAGAGTTCAATGAAGATATTATGCAAAAGCTTCTAGTGCAATATCTTGCAATCTACAAAACTGAAATAAATGCCCACCCCAAGCAATTGTGTGATGTCCTATGCTTCTTCAATTAAACAATTTGAGAAGCCTGACATGACTATTTCAGTTAGAGTTTTACTTAATAAAGGGCTAACCTGCACATGAGTTTCTGTTGTTGCCTCTCCAGGAGGTGAGGCTGACTGAAAAGTTGCGTCAGCAAAGAGATCAACCTCAGAAGTTGCTGCATTCTCAGATATGGTGGGCTTTGTAGGAAAAGAAGGTGGTGCATCCATGAGATCACCCACCAAACTTTCACCAAATAAATCAACTTGGTTAGAGGTAGCATTGGCTGATGCTGCATAATCAATGGAGGAAATTAAAAAGCAAATAAGACAATTGGCTAATGACTTAAAACAACAAAACTCAGCCAAGTAACATTAGTATTACAAACAACTAGCATATTCGTGATGATCAAGTAACAAAGTCAACTAAGGTAATGTAAAATCACCAGTTAGCTCACAGAACAGACATAACAGTGACTACCAAAATCCTATGCAAAAGAAGAGACTAAACATGAAGGACTTTGATATCTTGTTCCTTGGAGATGAAGTAGAAAATATTGTCTCGAAAACTAACCACCTGTGGAAGTTCCACGTGGGTCAAAGTCATCAAAATCATCCTCATTGCTTGTTGATTGAACATTAGTAGTTTTGGAAGAAGGTGAGACAGCGGGTTTGTTCAATTGCTTTGAAGATACTGATGGCTTGGAATCATGAACCCTACACAGTTATAAAAAGCAATTGGCAATAAATTAGAAGAAGTTTGAGTCCCTTGATAGCATATGTGCAACTTAATCTTGCTGCAAACGTAACTACAATATTCTCATTCAGGTATTTGAGAACAGAAGCTAAAATCATTCTTGCTTCTCATGAATTGATGAACTCAATCATATCTATAGATAGCAAAGGAAAAAAGATGAAATATCAAACAGTAACTTTCTTTAAAAAACTATATCAGAATCAGTATAGTTATCCAAGATATACAAGGTTGAAATAACCACCATTCTGAATCGTCTCGGGGAGCACAATACCAAAGAGCAGTGTAATGGCATGCAACTTTTCGCCCTACATTTTCTCTTTCTTATATATTCTATGAGTAATTAGCTTATAACAGAACCAACCATTCTGATTTATCAATGTTGCCACAAGTGTCATTTTTCAATGTGGATTACTGTCCTTTTTCATTGCATGGGCCTTAAAGTTACTGGATATAAAAACTTGTATCCCTCCATAATTGTTCAAAAGAATTGTTTGTCGTCCCATCCTCAAACCTTCTATGTGAAATCAGTACAGTTACCAAGTCACAAAAGGCTAAAAGAATCACCTTATGGATTGGTGTCAACTGTCAACAGCCCCATCCAAAGAGATATTTAGTGGCATGAAAAATGTTTCCTCTATCTTTGGCTGCAACCATCCCTTGATCTTAAGTATCCTAATAGACACTAAGTTCCTTCTCCCTCTCTGCCCCTACCTAATCTTCTCATGGCCACTATCCACGAAGGAACGAAAATGCACACAACCACACATGATCATAAAACCTGCCAACAGTCATTACCTAAATCCTCTTTCATCACAGGATTCCACTACACCTTTATTCTGGTTTCATTACTCATGAAGCCTGCCCACAATGCCATGATGCCATTGTTATATGCCGCCACCTCTTCCACTTCAACACTATTCCCAAGGCCATGGTCAGCATTGCTACAGTACGCCACACTACCAAGTCTACTCTCAGAGGGCATGGTTGACATTGCTCAGATCACTACCTCCTTGACTTCTCCATCACTCCTAGCCAAGGTAGTTCTTTCTGGAAACCATGTCTTCCATCCCCCTTTTATCCACTGCCACCCTTGATGCCTTCCTTTCAATCATGACCTTGCCAAAAGCATATCCTTCTTCACCAACCATTCTTCCTGTGGAAGATTGGAATCTTAGAAATAAGAGATGGGGATAATTGATCATTACATTGGTGGAGTTGATGCTGTTCAACAAACTGATTAAGCAGATCTGCAGCATCCTTGCCAGCACAACCTTCCTCTGGCTCCTCTGCCCCTCTCTTATAATCTGCTGAAATGATCAAATGACGAAGTTCGAATTTTCTTCCCGATGTTCATTTCATATCTCCATCATCGCTGACATAATGACTCAGCTTCCAAGAATCCTGACTGAATGGACAACACCACGGAATTGTCCACTTCTGGAACCTCGATATTCCAAGGGAAAAGAACCTGAGGCAAGGGCTCCTTTGCTGGATCCAAGTTAATTTTGCCACTGCTCAGCTACACATGGTCAAAACAGAAAGATTCCTGTGTTGCATCAATAGGACCTCTGATTGTGCAACCTCTACCCTTTCAATTAGCAAAGGATACACATGATTCAAGTTGTCAGTCCCCAAGATGATTTACGTACTATTTCTTACCAATGGCCATAAATTGCTCTTCAGCATCATATTTTATCGCATACCTCCCAGTTGACTGCTTGGTGATATGATGATGCTTAAAAACTTCAATCTTTAATCG
This sequence comes from Pontederia crassipes, assembly GCA_030549335.1. Classification (NCBI taxonomy): domain Eukaryota; kingdom Viridiplantae; phylum Streptophyta; class Magnoliopsida; order Commelinales; family Pontederiaceae; genus Pontederia; species Pontederia crassipes. The sequence continues at coordinate 46,211,400 of CM060187.1, read as the reverse complement.
TTAGTTCAAAAATGCGAACATGCACAAAATATACAGTGATAATTGATAAGGGACTATGAGGAAAAGAGATTCAGACATTGTTTTAGCCAACATGAAGTTTCAGGTAGCAGAATATGTGCATGAAAATGCTTTCAGCTAATTTTGTCAAGGTTCATATTTTCTACTATCACCACAATATTGAATGTCTCTCCAACATCAATGAGATGAATAGGAATGGGAGCAAAACTGACATAGATAAAGGAGATGCCACTTACATTGTATGTTTCCCAGCTCCCTTCTTGAACTTACTTCCTGCATCTTCCTTAGTCATACGTTGAAAATTGTCATCATTGCTTCTCTGGTTCCACTTGGGTTTCTTTTCTTCATAATCTTCTCCATCTTTGTAACTATCTTGGAAAGATTCAAATTCTCTTGAGCCACTTTGGCTTCCATAACGATCACTTCCATAGCTACTGCTCCCATAAGAGGTTGAACTTGACCTATTTGTTATTCCAGTAGATGAAAGCCCGAAGTATCTGCAAGATCGAAACAATATTCTCAATTCTGAATCACTGTGAATTTTTTCTTAAGAGCAAGTGTAGCTTCCTTAATTAATGATCATGTCTTACTTATCTCGATTTGCAGCAGCTTTTTCCCGAGCTGCTTGTATTTTATCTTTATCATTGAGGAGAGCCATGATAGTTTCAACTTTCTTCCTGACGTTGATCCCTGTGTCCTTCCCATTAGGCTCTACATATTCAAATCCTGACAGTACCTTCATGACCATGAAAAAGACTGAGGAAAACGTACAGACAAAGATTAAAGTAGGAAAGCCAAAATGAAGTGATCCTATCACAGCATGGAAGTCATACCGAGATCTGGTATGTACGCCCAAGAATGTCATCAACTGCCCGTTCTGAACCATTAGCTATCAAATACTCAATAACTGTCAATGCCTGAAGAAAATAATTGACACATCAGTAACCATGCAAAAGTTTCAAAGGAAACATACAGCATAAGAAGCTTGAAATTCGTAAATCCACATTAAAGACAGCAGTCAAAGGACCACCTTATAAACATGACGCCAGTTTGGACCACTGTCCTTCAGCCTTGACCAAAGTACACCCATAATCATCTGACACTCTGTACTACACAGTTGAAGTTTACAGTGATAAGAGAATCGTATTTCAGCACTAAAATATGAAATCAACAAAAGGACAAGCAGAAGGATCTACACTTGGAACTGAGCAGAGTTAGAAAAGTTACAATTTCTTTGTGGCTTGAGCGATTTCTTGTAGAGCGCTTCCATGAGGACCCCAAGGTTCATCATTAGTCGCATCAAGCACCTACATATTTTTCCACATCCAATAACACAAATCAAATATATCCAAGACACCTTTAAAATATCAAACCAGGGAAGTCCAGTAAAAATAGAAATAAAAATTCACGTATTAGCTCTCAAATCAACCCGGTTTACTGATCATTTTGCACTCTCAACAGTATATAACTCAATGAGCTAGCGTTCTATAATTCAAGTATCCTAAAGTATGCATCTATCGCGTATTCCAGCTACATATTCACGTTAGGAACTAAGCAAATTATGAAGTCTTCCACTTGTTATCCTAATTCGTATCCACAAGTAGACATCACAAACACAAAACCAATTCGGGGATATGTAACAGTGGAAAACCAATATCTCATTACCGCATAGGAGAGTCATATATATGGGGCAAAAGAAATCTAACCTTCTGCTCGATCTCCGGGACCTTGAGCACTTTCAGATTAACCTCTCGCTTTCTTCGAACGGGAAATAACAAAACAAAAAAAAAATAGAGCCGAATCAAAACAAAATCCAGATCGAACTAAACACCAACAATTTATGGAATCGGGCCACCAGATCGGCGAATCGGGACTTACATCTCGCGCACAGTTTGATCGAAAACCTTCATGAAATCCATGGCCGGCTCCGACGGATCGAGGAGAGAATCGGCGTCCGAGATCTGAAACCAAAGCAACTCCGATCTTCGAAATTGTAAATTTTGGGGGGTTTCTTTTGCAATGCCAAGATCGGGGGAGGTCGATAGTGGAGAAAAAGAGGATATTTATTGTTATATGAATTGTACGCTCCAACTGCGGATGACGGGAGTTTGCAATTTGCAGAGAAGCGAGCGAGAAAAGTACGACGGGTAGTTAGCAGGCCGTTAGTTCGACTCGGCCCATAATTGTTCTTTGGTCCATAAAATTTGTTTTTTTATTGTAATTCCTGTTGGGGCACCGCCAGCGTTGCCTGCAGTCTGCACACAAATTTTAATCTACGAAAATATATTTTTTTTACAAAAATAATATACAAAAATAGTTCTATGTGAACAATTGAATTAATATATTAATTTGGTAAGTTTGAATAGAGTAGAACATAATGATTATATTGGAAAATTCATTGTAATAGATTAATTTTATGAAGTGTTTAAATGAAATATAGAAATTATAGATATAAAATATAATTAAGTTAATTAAAAATATTAAGTATAAATTAAATTTTCATTTTATTTTTAAAATATATATTATTAAAATATAATAAATTATATTTAACAAACTATTAAAAAATTGCTCAAATGACAAATAATAAATAATATTAAATTAATCCTTTTATAATAAATATATTATATTAATAAATAAATTATATTGTGTGAGAAAGATAAGAGAGAGAGAGAAAAAAATGAAAAAAAAATATTTGAAAAAAATAGGTCATGTAAAAAAAATTGACGTCCACCATGGGCAAGCTCCCGTGGCAAAATCACTTGCCGGCTGTGATGCTTTGATACATGAGGGTCTCTCGTCAACGGTCGGAGGGGGAGGGAGAGGGAGAGAGAAGCGACACTCCTGTTTTCAAATTTTAATTATTATATATGATATTATTATTTTAATATTTTGTATTAATTTTATTTCTTAACGGTATGGAATACTAAAAAATGGATAATAATTAATAAAAAAGATAGTTAGTGAAATAAATTAATTATTGAACAATGATCTTGAAATTCGAAAGAGAATATAGTTTGAGGTCGATTATTGAAATTTACTCTAACGATTTACTCATAATATAATTCGGGCTTTTGGAACTCCAGCTCCGTCTAGTTTGAACTTGAAATGGATCCAACCCAGAGCAAATTTTCCTTACGATCTGAGCTCGTGTGCTTGGACTAAAAGAAAAGGAATTACGCAGTGTGAGAACTAGGGGTGCTCACGGGTCGAATTTGACTCCGTGACCAAACTCGACTCAACTCGGTCGAATTTGGTCGGGTCGGGTTTTAAATTTTTTTATCAAAAGACCCGACTCAACCCGACCCGGCCCGGGCCGGGTTGGGTCGGGTCGGGTGGTCGGGTTACCCGACCACCTCTTTTTTTTAAAATTTTTCTTTTTAATTTTTAATACAAAAAACATTTACTAATTTATTTTAAATATAAAATAAAGTATTTTTAGGCATAAAAATATTATTTTAAATATCTATATATTATTCTCTATTTAAAATACATTATTATATATATATTAATTTTAGATGGTATACACTATTTAAATTGAATAAAAAATATTTAAAATTCAAAAAAATAAAAAAATTAGGTTGACGGGTCGGGTCGGGTTAGAAAAACCTAAGTCAGGTTGGGGTCGGGTCCGACCAGACCCCCAATCCGACCCGACCCAAAAGGGTTCGGGCCAGGTCGGATACTCGGGTCCGATCCGGTGAACACCCCTAGTGAGAACTTTCGGAGTGGAGTGTGCTTAATTTCGTATGAAATGAGGGTTTGATGAGTTTTTTAGTTGCTTTCCTACACAAATTCTGTCAAATATAATTTATTTTTATTTTTTTTACTTTCTTACAAAGCATGCAAATGACTCTAGGGATAAAAGCAAAAATAAATGGCCGTTTCTTCACATTTTGGATGATTTCAAGATGAAATTTTAATGTTTATTTTAAATACAAAATATAATTAAAGAAGAGAAGAGAAATGAAGTAAAACAAATTTATCTCTATAATTCCTTCTCTTTTTACTTTTTTTAAATCCTCCCCTCACTTTCTCTTCATTTTCTTATGATATCCAAATGAAAAGAAATAAGAACAATGACCAAGCACTTCAATTTAATTTTCTTTTTCAGTGTTTCAATAAAAAATTAATAGAGACTCATATCTCTCTGAAAAAACGATAATAATTTATTCCAAATTAATGTTGAATGATTTCATTTTTATTCACTTTTTTTACTCTTTCCTCTTGTTCTTTGTTTCCTTCAAATATTCAACCGGAAGAAAATGGATGGGTGAGAATAGAGTGCAGAAAAGTGGGAAGAGAAGGATCCCAAATTGAAGTAAATTATTTGTATATCATTTTAAAGAGAAAGGACATTAAATCTTCTCTTTTTCTCCTCTATTAAACTTTTTATCCAAACAAAGCGAAAGAAAAAAACTTCTTCAATCCAATTACGTACTATTTAAATAAAAAGGTATTTATCTATTAATAAGAAATGCAATGGAGTCCGAATACAAAATATCTCGAGAGTTCTAAAGTGAATTTTCCTTCCAAAAAATGTTGGTAGAAAAAGTGTCGGTAGTTCGATTTGATTGTCCGAAATAGTGAATACATGAAAAAGTAACAAAAATAGTGCAATGGTAAGGGAAGCATTTGGATAGAAAAAGTAACTCTGCAGTATTAAGTCGTCTTATACAGAACATTTGGTCATTGCTCGACTCGTTTTGTGTGTATGTATTTAGGGTGATTTTTTAGTGCATCTGGCCATAAACTCATATGCCAATCTTTTTGTGGGGGGAAGGAAGGTTCTCCTCAAAGCATCCTCAAACTTTTCTATCAGGCAAATTAATTTCAAGCTTTCTTTAAAAAATAATTATTAACATGTGATTAGTGAGTAGAGAAAAATAGAAAAGATGAAGAACGAGCTAGTTTGTATGATTATTAATATTTTACATGATACCAACTAAATTTCATTTAAATTAGGCATGGAAGAATATGACTTTAATTGACAAAATTAAAACCAAAAATTATTTTAACTAGGTATTAACTATTAACTAAGCTGTATTATTGCAAACTCTAATAAAATAAACTTTTGGATTTGCTGAAACTATGATGTCAATTGTTCTCTCTATCTCTTTTTCTCCCTATATTATTCATGGGCATTTTGTTTAGAAAATCATTATCAATCAATGAGTGTTGACTCATATGGTAGAAATAATCTTTACAATTTAGAAATTACTCAATTAGTCTCATATTAGAATTTTATTAGTTTCACATGACTTATTTATTATCAAATAAATTCATTATATAAATATTTCATGACGTTAAATTCTGTCGTCAGGATGTTTATACATTAAATGGTTAATTGTATAAATATTTTATTTCTTAAATTTTAATTTATTTTGGTTATGCAAAAAAAAAAAAAAAGAAAACGAAATAGTATACTGCAACTCTGCACTTGGATTAATATTTGTTTTAATTCTCATATTAGAATTTTATTAGTTTCACATGACTTATTTATTATCAAATAAATTCATTATATAAATATTTCATGACGTTAAATTCTGTCGCCAGGATGTTTATACATTAAATGGTTACAATAACAACAAAGCCTTATCTCATTAGGTGGGGTCGGCTACATAGATCATACGACGTCATTCCGTTCTATTAGTAACCAAACCTTTCGGTATATTATTCACTAATAGATCTTGCTCTATTAGTTCGCCAAGTGTCCGTCTTGACCTCCCTCTCCCTCTTTTAATCGGACTCCAGATTATTTGATCTACTCTTCTTACTGGCGCATCTAATGGTCTTCTCTGAACATGACCAAACCATCTCAAACGATTCTCTACCATTTTCTCACTAATAGGAGCTACTCCGACTCGTTCACGTATATGGTCATTCCTATTCTTATATAATCTTGTATGACCACACATTCATCTCAACATCCTCATTTCGGCTACCCCAACTTTACGTTCATGTTGTCCCTTCATAGCCCAACATTCACTATCATATAACACCGCTGGCCTTATAGCAGTACGATAAAATTTTCCTTTAATTTTATTGGATACTTTTCTATCACAAAGAACTCCAGTGACTTTCCTCCACTTACATCAATCAACTTGAATTCTATGATTAACATCGTCATCAATCTCACCATCTTGTCTTACAATTGATCCTAAATATTTAAACTTTATCACTTGAGGAATTATATCCTCCCCTAGCCTAACTTTCAAATCGTCTCTAAGTTGTTTATTTGTGAAATTGCTACGCATATATTCTGTTTTATTCCTACTTAAACGAAAACCCTTTGACTCCAATGTATTTCTCCATATTTCTAATTTTGTATTAATCTCTTCTCTTGAATCCGCTAAAAATATTATATCATCCGCAAATAGCATGCACTTAGGTACCTCCTCTGTAATACTCTCGGTTATAGCATCGATAACTAAGTTAAATAGATACGGACTTAAAACTGATCCTTGATTATACATTAAATGGTTAATTGTATAAATATTTTATTTCTTAAAATTTAGTTTATTTTGGTTATGCAAAAAAAAAAAGAAAACTAAAGAGTATACTGCAACTCTGCACTTGGATTAATATTTGTTTTAATAATTCCCATTAAGCCAGAACACAAAAATAAGAAGTGGGATTTGAACCCGACGTGAATCGAACACGCAACCTTCTGATCTGGAGTCAGACGCGCTACCATTGCGCCACGGATCCATGGTTGTTGATGTGAAAATAATAAAATTTTATTTGTATTTTCAATTGATCAAGTTTAGGAGAACCACTGGATCCTGGCTATCATGAAACCTGTTGTGGAACTTATTCTCTATGATGATTGATGTCGTCATAAACTTATGTTGAAATTATTGATGTCATTCATTGCCTGCTATCCGGACTCGCATTTCAATTAATTCGGCGGTGTGGGGCCATGGAAGAACACGGCACGGCTGCGAACTAAATGTTAAAATGGGTTTGACATTCTGGTCTCTATGTGAAGAAATTGATGAATTTTACTCGGCATATTATCTTCCTGGCCCCCACAGTTGATGGCCACAAAAGATCGAATGCTCCATTAGCGCGTTGACAAGTCAATTCTCACCTCATCCACTTCATGCCATCACTGGAACTTGCAATAGTATTGTTGGCGGATTATTATATAATATATACTAAAAAAATATTATATAATATATATGGTTCTTGATCTGTGTAGTGTAATGCAAGCCTAGTCTGTAAGGTTACTATTTCCAGTACATTTCTGCTAACTAAAACAAGTCGATGAATCTACTGTGAATTTTCGTGTATAAGAGGCATCTGATCTGAATTCAGAATTTGTTTCCGAAATGCAACATTTATGCTTTTGCATAGGTATTTTTGACTAATAGATGCTGGAGACATCACGTCTTTCTTCTTCCTCTCGTTAATTTTCTAGTGACAGATGGGACGACGACGACAACAACAAAGTCTTATCTTATTAGGTGGGGTCGGCTATATGAATCATACGACATCATTCCGATCTATTAGTAACCAAACATTTCGGTATATTATTCACCAATAGATCTTGCTCTATTAATTCGCCAAGTGTCCATCTTGATCTTTTTCTTCCTTTTTTAATCGAATTTCAGATTATTTGATCTACTCTTTTTACTGACGCATTTAATAGTCTTCTCTAAACATGACCAAACTATCTCAAACGATTCTCTATCATTTTCTCACTAATAGGAGCCACTCCGACTCGTTCACGTATATGGTCATTCCTAATCTTATCTAATCTTGTATGACCACACATCCATCTCAACATCCTCATTTCGACTACCCCACTTTACGTTTATGTTATCCCCTCATAGCCTAACATTCACTATCATATAACACTGCCGGTCTGAACAAAAACACTACCGAACAGATGGGTACATGATTAATTATTATTAGCTCTTCCCATTGACATGGAAATGAGTTCCCGGTCATTAACGTTGCATCAGGACGGCGGTGAAAGCGAAATGTCATGCTCGTCCCCATCGAAGACATTGCAGATGCTTGGTGGCGCTTCACATATATACACACTTTTCCCTCCTGGAACGGGAAACAGAGACAGGAGAGGTGCATCATCCGCTGTGGCGATGGCGCGCAGAGGCTTCCTTGCGTCGAGGCCGATGGAGATCTTGAGTTTTGTTCTGCTCGCGTTCGCCATGGCCACCTCCCCTGCTCGTAGTCAATCGACGGACATACTTGGCAAGTGTTCGTCCTACTTAGCAAGCTCTGATAGTAGTAACTTGTCTGGACTATAATCTTGTTCTTGTTAGAAGCGATAAGATCATGCATTGAATCTTTGAGACGTATATAAGTTACACTGTAATTGGATTTTGAGTTTCCGGTGAGAGGTCCACATATAGAACTGTTGCATGCCTTGCATTATGTTCATTTAATGTGCCCTGTTTGCAGGATTTATAAGCATCGACTGCGGAATTCCTCCCAATCAGGTCTACGTAGAGCCGATCACAAATATAACGTACGTCTCCGACGTGGGCTTCACAGACACCGGCAAGAATATGAACATATCAGGGGCGTACGCCGACAAGACAGGGAGAAGAGGGCTGACCGTCAGGAGCTTTCCCGACGGAGCTCGCAACTGCTACACCGTCAAAGCCACGGCCGGCACCAAGTACCTGGTGAGGGCGGTGTTCCTGTACGGGAACTACGACGGCCTGAACACGCAGCCCTACCTGTTCGAGCTCCACCTCGGCGTCAACCTCTGGACAACGATTAACATAACGGATCCTCAGCTCCCGGTTATGCCGGAAGTCATCACGGTGGCCACTGCAGACTTCGTGTCGGTCTGTTTGGTGAACATCGGAGCTGGGACTCCGTTCATCTCAGCATTAGAGCTGCGGCCGCTCAAGGACATAATGTACCCGGCCGTCAACGCCTCGCGCTCTCTGGTTCTCAAGTATCGATTCAACTTGGGACCAACATATAATGTTTATAGGTAGGCACTGGTGAGTGAGATAGAACTCAATGATAGTTCCAAGTTTTATCACTTCCTTCACAAGTTAATGGGCAACAGGTACCCGGACGACCGTCATGATCGCATGTGGTCTCCCATGAACAACATCCCCTTTTGGAAAGAGATAAACACCACCGACGCCATCCAAGTTCTCGACACAGACCACTTCGAGGCTCCTTCCGTCGTCATGCAAACCGCGGTGGTGCCCGTCAACTCCACCAAGCTGCAAATTTACTGGGAGTTCGAAGCCGGCGACATCAACCAATACTTCTACATCCTTTATTTCACGGAGATCGTAAAACTCACCGGCAACACGTCGAGGCAATTCTACGTCAAGATTAACGATCAGCTGTGGTACGACAAGCCTTTTACGCCGCAATACCTCTACAACAACTACATTTACGAGGTCAACCCCAACACAGGATACCTTCAGTATACCCTCTCGCTGGAGGCCTTAGGCAACTCCACGCTTCCCCCAATCCTCAACGCCATGGAGTTGTACACCACCATGAGGAACAGCAGCGTGCCATCAGACAACGGGGATGGTATGCGTATAGTACCATAAGCCTGTCTTCCTTCTTTTTTTTCTGTTTTCTTCAATGCTATCTTAGTTTTACACGCATCGAGTGTTCAGAGTACATTGTTGACTGCTGTGTCGCATTGACTGCATTGCATTAGTTGGTGCTATGGTGGCGATCAAGGCGTGGTATCAGATCAAAAGGAACTGGAATGGAGATCCTTGTTCCCCCAAGGCATTTGCTTGGGACGGATTGAATTGCACTTACAGCTTGTCCACTTCTCCAAGGGTTACTACCTTGTAAGTCTGCAAAATAATAGTACTCGTAAATGCTTCTTTTTTCACTAAAAGTACTGATTCATGTCTTCTGCAGGAACTTGTCCTCCAGCAATTTAACAGGACAACTAACTGGTTCTTTTGGCAACCTTATTGAAATCCAATACTTGTAATTAGACCTCTTATTCTTTTCTTTTAGAATTTTGAACTTATTTGATACACTAAACATGGCTAATGAATTGCTTTTCTTCAGGGACTTGTCATACAATAACTTAACAGGCCAATACCTGACTCTTTAGCAGGATTGGAAGCCCTCAAAGTCCTGTAAGTTTTGCTCATGATCATGAATCTTGTGCTTTTAGTTTCAGAAGGATTTCAAATCAAGTGTCTACATATGATATGCATATTTCCTCGCAGAGATTTGAGAGGTAATCGATTGAATGGATCAATTCCTTCTGCTCTCCTTGCAAAATCCCAAAAAGGGTTTATTACATTAAGGTTTGTTCTAATTCCAAAAGTTCAGGTCATATTATGATTCAATATAGTAATGTATTGAGAAATTCATTCTAATTTCTTTGACGTCCATTAAATGAAGTCTACTGTCTCAGAAGAAGTTTTATTATTAATGATAAAATGGGGATAATAGTAGCTTGAAAGTATTATGAGTTTAGATTGTTGGGCATAGTTGCCAGTGTGAAGTAATATATTACCTGAAGAATGGGTCTCAAATTGAATAATAATAGTATGCTTGGAAGTTCACAATAAATTTGTTCAAAGATCTGTATATCAGTGTGGTATATGCTTTTATCAACTATACTATCATATATTCATATAGATGACGATAAACTTTTAAGATGCACTCAGGAATACCATCTTATCTCCCATTTGAACACTTTGTCATACAGAATTGAGGGGAATCCAAATCTTTGTGACAATGAATCATCATGCGATGTTACAGCAACATCTTCATCAAAGAAGAAGATATCAACGCCTGCCATTGTCATTATTTGTATCGTATCCGTTGTGCTATTGCTGGTGCTTCTTTTCATATTTCGCAGGGTGATGAAAATATCAGAGGGTAAATTTTCATTGAGAAAATTAAATGAGTGATAATGCTACTCTGCAGTTCCTGACAAGCCTACCTGGAATTGTTCAGGAAATGGTACATCTATGAAGCCACAGAATGATGCGATTCTAAGGTCATTGAGGGGGAAACAAGATGATACTTTGCAACTTGAGAACATACAGTTTACATATTTGGAGTTGCAGAAAATAACTAACAACTTCGAAAGACAACTAGGCCAAGGAGGATTTGGGAAAGTATACTACGGTTGCTTAGCAGACGGTACCCAAGTTGCTGTTAAGATGCGATCCAATTCATCACCTCAAGGGAATAAGGAATTCCTTGCCGAGGTGATTGATTAAAGCTAGTTCTTATATTTGGAGTTGGCAAATGGTAGTACAGATGTGACAATGATGATCCTTTCATGTCATTGACTTGTTTCTATATTCCCCAGGCCAAACATTTGACGAGAGTTCATCACAAAAATTTGGTTTCACTGGTTGGATACTGCACGGAAGGAGAGTATTTGGGACTGGCACTACAAGAAAAACGCGGATTACCGACGGTCCGAACCGTCGGTAATCAGTCCGAAAACCGTCGGTAATGCAATTATCGACGGTTTTTCAGTCGGAATCGATCCGTCCGAAAAACGCTCGTCGCAAACGGATTTGCGATGGTTGAAAAAAAATTCGTCGAAAATATCGACGGTTCTAGCCGTCGGAACAGTCCCCGGCGGTTCGACCCGTCGAAATTTTCCGACAGTTGCAACCGCCGGAAAAGTCCCCGGCGGTTCGAACCGTCGATATTTCCGACGGTTACAACCGTCGGAAAAGGCCGGCGGTCCGAGCCGTCGATATTTCCGACGGTCGCAACGCCGGAAAAGGCCGGCGGTCCGAACCGTCGAAATTTCCGACGGTTGCAACCGCCGGAAAAGGCCGGCGGTCCGAGCCGTCGCAACTTTTCGACGGTCCCAATTGTCGAAAATTTAGACGGTTGTCGCAACCGTCGATCTTTTAAATATAAAAAAAATTAGCGGCCGGATCCGACCCGCATGGCAGCTGATCCGGCGCTGGAGGCCGGATCCGGCCCGCCTAGCGGCCGATTCGGCGCCAGCTTGTTTCTAGAAAGACTTTCAACCAGGAAAACGTTGAATAAGGAAGAAAGCAGGAGAAGAGCGAGTCCTACGGCCGGATCCGCCGCCAGGAGGCCGGATCCGGCCCGCCTGGCGCCGGATTCGGACGCCTGGCGGCCGATCCGGCCGCCTGGCGGCCGGATCCGAACGGTCACGGCCGGATCCGGCCGACGGCAGAGAGAGAGATGCCGGCGCCGGATCCAGCCGACAACAGTGCGGGAGAGAGAGATACGCCGGTGCGGGAGAGGGTCGTCGACGTCCGGCGTGGGAGGGTCGCCGGCGTCCGACGCGCGGGAGAGGCCGATCTCGCGGCGTAACCGACGTTCGGCATCCGGCGTCCGTGCTCGCGGCCGGGAGAGGGAGATAGGAGAGGAGGGAGAGAGAGAGGAGTGGAGGGAGGAGGGAGAGAGAGAGGAGTGGAGGGAGGAGGGAGAGAGAAGAAGGAGGAGGGAAAATATATAAAGGAAAAAATTTGGAAAGAAGGCGGGAAAAAGGAAAAAAAAAAGCGCGGGATAACAAAATTTTAATTACCGACGGTTTCGGCCGTCGAAAATATAAATAATAAAAAAATTTATTTTATTTAGTTATATATAATATTTATTTTTTTATTTTATCGATGGTTTGAACCGACGGTAATATTTACCGACGGTCAAAATCGTCGGTAATTGCGACAGTTTGGATATCCGTCGAAAATTACGGCGGATTTACCGACGGTTATGACCTTCGGAAATTGCGGCGAATTTTACGACGGATGGATATCCGTCGAAAATATCGACGTTCCTAGCCGTCGAAAAATTAAATAATAATATAACCAATTATATAATTAATTTTTTATTTCCGACGGTCAAAACCGTCGGTAATTGCGACGGTTTGGATATCCGTCGATAATTGCGACGGATTTACCGACGGTTACGACCTTCGGAAATTACGGCGGATTTTGCGACGGATGGATATCCGTCGAAAATATCGACGTTCCTAACCGTCGAAAAATTAAATAATAATATAACCAATTATATAATTAATTTTTTATTTCCGACGGTCAAAACCGTCGGTAATTGCGACGATTTGGATATCCGTCGGTAATGGCGACGGATTTACCGACGGTTACGACCTTCGAAAATTACGGCGGATTTTGCGACGGATGGATATCCGTCGAAAATATCGACATTCCTAACCGTCGAAACATTAAATAATAATATAACTAATTATATAATTAATTTTTTTATTTCCGACGGTCAAAACCGTCAGAAAATCCGTCGAAAAAATTTAATAATAATATTAAAAATATATAATTTAATTTTTTTTATTTCCGACGGTCATAACCGTCGGAAAAGTCGTCGAAAATTACGACGGATGGTTATCCGTCGAAAATATCGACGTTCCTAATCGTCGAAAAATTAAATAATAATATAAATTATTTCCGACGGTCATAACCGTCGAAAAATTCGTCGGAAACGGAACTGTCGAAAAATCCGTCGCAAATAGCGACGGATTTAGAACCGTCGAAAATTATCCGTTGGAAAATCGCGATTTTCTTGTAGTGTGGTATATGAGTTCATGTCACAAGGAACGCTGCAAGGACAACTGATTGGTTCGAAATCCAAATTTTCTTGCTTGTATCATGAATCCATTATAACGCTGTTTTTGTTGGACAAAGTTTATGCAGTTTGTCGATACGAGCTTAAGGACTTTTACGTTTGTCTTGTGATCTGCAGCAGGAAGAACAAGCACTGCAAGACCATTAGATTGGAGGCAACGACTTCGAATTTCAGTGGAATCTGCACAAGGTTCAAATAATCACATATCATCATCATCTTACATGTGCAGTTTTTCTTTACAGTTTCCATTCATCTAAATTAACCTCTGCCTGTAAATTGTGCAGGACTAGAATATTTACACAAGGACTGCAGGCCATCTCTCGTTCACAGAGACGTGAAGACAGCGAACATTCTCCTGAGTGAAAAGCTGGAAGCAAAGATAGCGGACTTTGGGCTGTCAAGAGCTTTCCATGCTGATGCCAACACTCATATGACCACAGCCGTAATGGGCACCCCAGGATACGTCGATCCAGAGTACCGTCTCCCTCGTCTGCAACTGTCTCTCTCTCTCATGTACTTCAAGGAATCAGAACTAATTTTGGTTAAATGGTTTTGCTTATGCAGGCGTTTCATTAGCAACCAATTGAACGAGAAGAGCGACGTTTACAGTTTCGGCGTCGTTCTGCTGGAGCTGATAACAGGGCGACCTGCAATCCTGCCAGACAACACCAGTCTTGTTGAGTGGGTGAGCCGAAGGCTTGCCAGAGGGAGCATTGGGGATGTCGTCGATTTCAAGATGCAAGGGACGTACGATATAAATTCCGTGTGGAAGTGCGCAGATGTGGCTCTGGAGTGCACATCGCAGTCCTCCCAACAGAGGCCATCCATGTCGGACGTCGTCGAGCGTCTCAAGGAGAGCTGGGAGCTTGAGACAGCTAATGACACGAATGAGATCCCATTCACTGGCAGCCAGAACCTGCAGTCAGAAGTAAGCGATGCGAGCGGCAGCAGCGGCGCCGTCGAAATAGATCATGTTGCAATATTGTCCGCAGTCAGTGGGCCTTCCGCAAGGTAATAGTAATGGTGTTTGCTGTACATCGGCATGCCTTCTGAAGTTGGTGGACTTGATCAGTTCCTGGCATTAGCAATATCTACGATTCCTACATTTGTGTTGTATCCAAAAGAGAAAATTTTATTACAGAACTTTCTGGACTGTTCGTGTAAACAGATTGGAGTAAATTTTATTAGTGGTGACCCGGTGTTTCCAATAATGTCACTCCATTTTGATTTGTAACATAACGGTCATCTAACTTAAAAAGACCTTTCAGTCGCGATCAGACCTAGTCTATTTGCCGGTTGATTACATGTGTGAGTGTCATGTTGTCTGACTCGTTATATGCCACACGGATACCCTACGTGTTTTTCTAAATTTTTAAACCTCGTCTCCACCGAACTTAGAGTTTTTTCTTATTTCCTTTCCCCTTGATGAATCCGACTGGACCGTGAGGCGAAGCCATCAAGTTCTCGGGGCATGTGACAACTACTAAGAAGACCAGGCCATTCAAGAAACTCCGGGGAGCGCCTGCAGCGAAGGGTCCGGGCCACAAGGTAGTTCGCATCCGCTTCACTAACGCAAATGCCACGGATTTGTCCTCTGGAGATGAGGACCACGATGGACCGTGCGTGTCACGGATTCATTCTCGGACACTAGATTACATGTGGCGATTATGTGGATAGACATCTAGTCAAGCCTGTTTTGAATGGCAACGAAAGTTTCAAGATCGAGACGACTATACCGAGAGCCGCTCTTATAGGCATTCCATCACGAATATAACTAGAGTGTTGGATTACTCGTCATAGGTCCGTGACATTAGCGCATTGCAACGCTAATGCAGGCGCTTAAAGTCCGAAGAGGTGACGAAAGGATAACGGGATGCCACGAAGGGACACCGATGTGGGTTGCCACCCCACACTCAAGGCTATGACACTAGAATTAAAGAAAAGCTTACTTGTATTAACTATGATGAAACATAACATACAATTGGGCCTCGAAAGACACTAGTGAACTCTTCCAAGTGTACCGTAGGTATATAAGTCTTATTACATATTGAAGATGCAAAAGACGTACCCTACGGGAACGTTACCTACTTGGCCATTCATAAGAATGACCTTACAAGATAAATGCCCTAAGGGCGGATAACTTGATACTCCGCAATATTACGCAGTGTGGGGTGGCTGCATGTGTTCTTTGGTTTCGGTGCTAAGCGGTCGAGAGCTATAAGTTAAGTGGCACTAGTGCCGCGAGGCTTCACGTTTCGTGTCATGGGAAAACGTCCCGTGACATTCTCCCCCACCAAAGTCGGCGACGCCCCGACACCGTTGTCCGAGTTTTCTCAGGGTCTTCGTCTTCAGTCTTGACTTCGCTTGTCTCGTTCAATTCTATTTTGTTTGCCTTGACTTCTACTTCACCAGCATCGCGTAGCATCAGGAATGCCCGCTCCTTGGGGTCTCGCTAAGGACTCCTCCCTCAGGCCTGCTTCGCTTGCTGATCCTTCGTCCAATCCGGGGTCATCACTTGTGCAGCGTCAGTGGAGTCCGCCATGAGCGGTCTGACTTCATCAAGCAACCATCCATCCATCAAGTTTTTATTGATTTCATTTCTCTTCGACTTGCGCAACGTCAACTTGTGTGGTTTGGCTTCTTTGGGGTGAAACAACTCTTGTATGCCTTCAGGAATAGCTCGAAAAAGAGTTGCTCTAGGATTGTGCAGAACACGATGAAGAGTCTCGTCATTCGACCTTTATGACTTGACTCGATGCCTTTATGTTACGAGTGGCCGCAACATAAAGTTTCCCTTCCATCGAATGCAAAGTACATGACCATCTCCCCCTTGATGATCGTTCTAAAATTTCGACGGCTTGAAACAACACAAGCTCTTCGATGTCAACGCTTACAGCTTGTCTGCTTTGAGTGCTTCGGGTCGTTATGATGAGCGGCAAAAGTCTTCCCACAGATGCTTCGGGACGCTTCAGGTCTTTTTGTGGGCTTGACTCAACGTCTCTATGTTGCAAATGGTTGCAACGTAGAGTCTTCCATTCCTCCGCAGAGTGAAGAGCGTAGGACCACCTCCTCCTTGGTGATCACCTGATGTTTCGACAGTCTTGAGGCGGGACAAGATTCTTTGATGTAACAATTCATGCCTTGTCCATTTCGAGTCGTCATAGTGGACGGCGAGAGTCTCCCCACGTTCCCTTGTAGTTTAACTCACTGTCTCCAAGTTGCAAATGACTGCAACGTGGGGTCCTTCATCCGTCGAGTGTCGAGTGCGGGACCACCTTATCCTTGGCGGTCGTTTGATGTCTCGACGGTTTGAAGTAGAGCAAGGTTCTCGGATATGACATTCTCTATTTTGTCCACTTCAAGTCGCTATAGTGAGCGACGGGTGTTTCCCCACATTCCTGTGGTTCAACTCGATCCTCCCGCTTCGATGGGTTGTCTTTGTCTTTGGCATGATAGCTTCCTCTATGCGACTTGCACTTCTCTCCCTCCACCATTGCTCTTGTCCAAGGGCTTTGGTAGTATGACAGTTGTCTTGGCATGAACGCCTTGGCAGGGGCGACTAGCGTGCGGAGATTGAGTGATCCTGTCGTTCCAACTCCGTCCTAGTCCAAAGCTTCAACCCCCTCTGCTTGAAGAACCCCAACGCTGGGTCTTCATCCACCTGGGAACACTGTAGGCGGAGCTCGGTGATATCTCTCACGTCCTCCTTCAACATGCCCATGTGGCCGATGCTGGACAAAGTGATCTTGACCTCCAGTCCTAACTTGTCAAGGCTTGCATAATTGATGAGCTGCCACTTTCTCTGTCCCATGTCTCAATGGGATGCATGTTTGCCACATTCCACATTGTCACGATGGCAACGCCATCCTGAGTTTGCCACATCTTGCAGAGCTGTTGGGATATGTCTTCTTCCGATCCTGAGACCTCCTTTGAAGCTTAGGCAACCCCTTGGGGTATGGACGAGGCGAGATCGTTGTACTTGTTCACGAAGAGGATGCACCTTGGATGCTCGTCCGTTCGCTACTTGGATGAAGTAATGCCACTGCGCTTGTCGGCAGGGATCATGCGCCTTTGACATACTTGTCCTTCGGGCGGCTGATCCTTATGAAAGAATAGTCGTTCTGGGTCTTCACGAACCATGGAGGTGTTCATGAAGACGCTCCGCTTGGGGCCAGCGGATTGTGGTTGGTGAACTCATGGCATGAGCTCCCAACATCACCTCCATCTCCATTCGAAGGGACGACATCGTCAGTGTGTCCTTCGAAACATCTGGATTGCGATCCTTGGAGGCCGCTTCGATTGCTCGAGGCGCTGTCCGAGAGGAAAGGGTATTCCTTCCTTCGGTTGGCGACAGAACGCTTGACAGCAGCATGTCAAGGTTCGCTTATGCTTGATGCTCAGACCATTTGTCAAATTGGTCGTTGAATTGAGGCGTCAATTTGCATTGGCATGTAGCAGGTTCGTTCCAACCCTTGATGGATGACATCACGCCGCTTGTGGGGCGACACTTGACGAGGCAGACAAGGCTGATAGCTCGTCCGGGAGTGTTTGCAAGTAATTAACGCTTTGCTCCATCCTTGAAAGTCATCATGGCATGGCAGGCGATGCTGCGACATGACAAGATGCTTGTGATTGAAGCTTCTTAGCCGAGAGGACGATATTCCTTCGCCGAAAGGGACCATGAATCTTGATGCTTAAACTTGAGCCAACTTCTATCGTGAAGCGGTTGTGCACTTCACGTTGCATGACTGGACATGCGATGCGACGTCATGAAATATCGAGCAGCGCCAGGTTGTCATGATAGTGCATGACCGACAGTCCTTGAATGTGACACGTGTCCTCCGAGTTACACAATGTTTGTGTAAGCGACCTCTTGGTATGGGTAGCTCAAGACCCTCATGCGGAGCATATGACCACTCTTGACGCAGCGCGGCACTTCAAGATTCCCTTGACTATATATCTAGAGTGGTTGATCTGCTCGAGTGAGCGACGTGTGACCGTCCCGGTTAGGCGGGGCAATCAATCTGTCATCATAATGCATGACGAACGTTCCTTGACACGACACGGGTGTATGAGGAACTTGTTGCGGGACACGACTGGACGTGCGGCGAGGAAGCTTGCCATGCATTTCTCGTTGACATCCATGATCGAAAACTATGATACTAGTGTGTCTGGACATGATGGAGTTTTTTTGAGCGGAAGCACATTTCCTACGCCAGGGCACATTGCGACGACACAAGCGAGCTCATTGTCGCTGGGTAATCCGAGTAAGAAGAACTACTCTGATACTACTTGTCATGGAGTTATTCTCGGACACTAGACCACGTGCGGCGACTAGGCAGATAGACACCTAGCCAAGCCTGTTTTGAGTGGCAGCGAAAATTTCATGATCGAGATGACTATGCCGAGAGTCGCTCATATAGGCATTCAATCACGAATATAACTAAAGTGTTGGACTACTCATCATAGGTCGTGACATTAGCACGTTACAACGCGAATGCAGATGCTTGGGCGCTTAAAGTCCGAAGGGACGATGAAGGGACCACGGGATGCCACGAAGGGACACTGATGTGGGTTGCCACCCCACGCTCAAGGTCATGACACTAGAATTAAAGAAAAGCTTACTTGTATTAACTATGATGAAACATAACATACAATTGGGCCTCGTAAGGCACTAGTGAACTCCTCCCAATGTGCCGTAGGTATAAGAGTCTTATTACATATTGAAGATGCAAAAGACGTACCCTACGGGAACGTCACCTACTTGGCCATTCATAAGGACGGGGCCTTACAAGATAAATGCCCTAAGGACGGATAACTTAGTACTCTGCAATATTACGCAGTGCGAGACGGCTGCATGTGTTCCTTGATTTCGACGCTGAGCGGCCGAGAGCTATAAGTTGAGCGGCACTTGTGCCGCGAGGCTTCACGCTTTGTGTCATGGGAAAATGCCCCGTGACATGCGCCGGTGCATCAGGAGATACATGTAGTGTAATAGCTAGAAATTTCAAACATGGAAACCAAATTGGAATAAAAAAATCATCAAACATGGAAAGGTTAAAAAGAGGAAAGAATTCAAATTTAATTGAGAATCAAAATGTGGAAGAATACAAAAAGGAAAGGATTTGAATTCGAATACAAATCGTGTAACGTCTGGCAAGGATCAACACAAACATGAAAAGCATTCAAATGAAAAATCAAATTCAAAACATGGGAGGAGCAAAAAAGGAAAGAGATTTGAAATAAAAAAAGGAAACAAAGAACATAAATCAGGGGACAGATTGCTCCCCCGATTTCTCCCCTGACTCCTCCTCGATCTCGGCCAGGCGGCTATAAGAGGGCGAGAAGAGAGCCCTTGCACCCCTCTTGGACCTCCTCTCGACCGGCCACCACCAACAACTTTCTGTCTTCCCCTATTTAATCCACATCCTTCTCGCCGGGCAGGAATGATCAGAGGCCGAGAGGAAGACGACAACACCGCCAACGAACCAAAATTGACCGAAAAAGGTACCTTAGACGTTTAATCCACATAAGTGATAAATTATTGATCATATAATGCGTGTGATGATTCCATAGTGATCTAGAGACCATAAGCTACAACTTTTATTTTGTGATCGTCATGATCCGACGATCGAAAGTCGACCGGAAAAGGGAAAAATGACGGGCGCATGCCGCTCCTTATTTTTGCCACAGGATCGGTCGATCGGTTCATTACGACCGATCGACCAATTCGGTAAGACAGGCGTGTTCGTCTGGAGTGGTCGACCGGTCCAACAAGGATGGTTGACTGATGGTAAGGCGCAAGCGTGCTGCTAAGAGCAGTCGACCGGCTCAAGGAGATCGGACGACCCGACAAGGTACATGTGTGACCGTCAGGAGGCCGATTCAAAGTGAATGGTCAACCGACTCAGTGCAAGAGAACGGTCGATCGGTCCAATGGGAACGGTCGACCGGTCCAATAGGAAAGGTCGACCGGTCCAAGGACAGGAAGTTTACAGATAAATTTTTTAACGTACAAATACTAATTCGGCCCAAGCCGAACCCCGACTCGGCCCGAGTTACATACAAGAATCTTAACCAGATGACCCAACTCGAGTTTTCCTTACCCGATCCGGGCCCTGTAGCAAAGGACGTAAATGCCCTTTTTGGGCTTAAGCTTCATAGTTGAGCCACACCTTTTGACAGACCCACTTGAGATCATGTCCAATGCTGTATATACTTTAAGAAAACCCTTCCACTCAGAAGAACCGGTCAAGACTCGAAATAAAGAACAAGTCATAAGACACAATGTTATTGCCTCAGAGATAAGGGACCTGACTTTAACCTTTCTCTTATCCATGATTTCTAAATTCCTTAGAGGGTAAACAAGCTAAGTAAATAAAAGATGAAAGCACGAGATTGCTATATGCCACCTCAAAGTATATAGTACAGAGGCCAACATGTGGATATTAATAGCCCCACCACGACAACGTCATGAGGTGGGTATTAATAGCCCCACTGTGACGGTATCACAGAGATAGAGAAGGGGCAAGTAGTTAAGTTGAGGAGACAGTGAACCTACATGTCTTTAATGACCATTGCTCCTGGGATACATGTCCTCTCCCACCTGTGTTCCGAAAAAGGATGATGTATAGACACACTACTTTCTCCAAAGAGGGCATTATATTGATTATAGATTATAGCGTCAGAGGGACATGTAGCTTAGTTGAGGAGACAGTGAACCTACAGGTCTTTAATGACCACTATTCTTGGGTACATGCCCTCTCCCACCTGTATTTCGAAAAGAGTATGCATCGACATTGCACCTTCCTCAAAGTGGGCATTCTGACTTTATAGATGTATAGTGGCACCTCTGACATCCCAACTTAATAAAGTCGAACTCGCATAGGGCAACGAACTTTAAGGACTACATAGTAATGTAAAAGATATAGTACAACTCATGATAAAGTAAAGTATAACACTGTAAAGTATGGTAAAATAATGTAAAGTAAAGTATAGCACAATAAAGTATGGTAAAGTACAGTAAATCATGATAAAATAAAACACAGCAAAGTATTGCAAAGCATAGCAAAGCATAACAAAGTAATATATGGCAAAGTATAAAGTAAAGACAAAGCAAAGTTACAAAAGAGAATAGAGTATAGACATAGTAAAGAATAAAGTATAGACATGATGATTCATTGCCTTGTGCAACAAAAGCATTGATTTTAATGAAAAAAGAAAAGATTATTTGTTCATAGCAAAGTATGTCATTGTTTATCTGTTATTGATTCAAACATGATTTGTGTCAAGCGAGTCGGATGAGTTTGTCGAGGTGGGCACGCTTTCGAGTTCTTTTCCTTAGGGAAGTTGATGACGGCCTTCTCGCCCTTGAGCCTGAGGGCGGCACTATCGTACACAACGACCGCCTCTTCAGTGTTGTTGAAGGTCCTGAGTGAGATTCATTTCTGTCGGATCGCGGCCGCCCATCGTCCCCACGGCCTCCTGCGCACCCACGGAATCGCTTCCAGCAGCTGGGCTCCGCCGAGGATGCACTCTTCATCGAGAGCCACTTCAGGGGCACGAGGAGGAGCGACTTTGACATCCCTGTGGTCTTGACGCTTACCTCCTACATGTAACGCCCCCAAAATCGGTCCTCCTGCCACGTAGACAGTCTGACCCACTACAAGAAAATTACCATTTTTCGACGGGTAATTTTTGACGATTTGAAATCCGTCGCAAAATCCGTCGTAATTTTCGACGGTCGTAACCGTCGGTAAATGTATAATAATATCATATAGGAGTATTTTATTAATATAACTAGCGACGGCCGTCACTGCCCAAATCATCGGTAAAATAAAAAATAAATATTATATATAACTAAATATATTTTCGACGGTCACAACCATCGATCACTTTAAAAATAGTTAATATTTACGTTTTCGATGGCCGGAACAGTCGGTAATTAAAATTTTGCTATCCCGCTTTTTCTTTTTTTCCTTTTCTCGTTTTCTCTTTTCCCTTATATATAATTCCTCTCTCCCTCCTCTCTCTCTTCCTCCTCTCCTCTCTCTCTCCCCCTCTCCCTCTCCCTCTCTCGGCCCACACCGGACCCTCTCCCGCACCGCACCGGACGCCACCGACGATCTCGTCGCTGGCGGCCGGATCCGACCGTCAGCGGCCGAATCGGACCGTAAGTGGCCGGATCCGACCCCCAGCGGCTGGATCTGGCCCCCTGCGGTCGGATCCGTCCGTTGGCGGGCGGATCCGACCCCCAGCGGCTGGATCGACCCATCCTGCCACGGGCGGCCGGATTTGATCGCTAATTTTTTTATATTTAAAAAATTCTTTGCGACGATTGCGATCGCCAGATCAACGATTGCGACCGCCGAAAGATTGACGGTTGCGACGACCGTCGAAAGTTTTGACAGTTGCGACTGTCGAAAACTTTCGACGGTTCGAATCGCCGGCCTTTTCCGGCGGTTGCAACCATCGGAAACTTTCGACGATTCGAACCGCCAGCATTTTCCGACGGTTGCAACCATCGGAAACTTTCAGACGGTTCGAACCGCCGCTCTTTTCCGGCGGTTGCAACCGTCGGAAACTTTCGACGGTTACTTTTTCGACGTTTCTGACCGTCGATTTTTTCGACGAATTTTTTTCGACTGTCGCAAATATTTGCGACGAGCATTTTTTCGACCTGGACCGTCGATAATCAGTGTTTTTCTAATAGTGACCCTGGGGACGCTACACTGCCTACTACACTATTGACTCTATGAAATTGATCATTCAACAAATGCAATATGTGGCAACTAGTATAATAATAAAATAGATAAGAACTTTATTACGAAAGGTGGAAACGTCGGAACATCAAAAGACACCAACATTTAATGAAATCCATTTGGAGGAAGGAGATGACAATAATATCCAACAGATTTAAGCGAATGACCACATGTTCAGTTGCAGGAAAAAGTCTATAATATCCTTCTGATGCAGAAATAATTTATTCAACTAATGAAATAAAAGAACAGGACGCTATAGAGTTCAATATGTCATTTGCAGTAAGCTCCAAGATCTACGTCCTCCATCACTCCTCTCTAGGAAAGATTTTTACCTGCAAAATCTCAAATGCAGAGGCATTAAAATACACATGAGCATAAACGCCCAGTACAATAGAATAATAAGCTATAAGTTAATAATACAT
Source organism: Pontederia crassipes (assembly GCA_030549335.1). Lineage (NCBI taxonomy): Eukaryota > Viridiplantae > Streptophyta > Magnoliopsida > Commelinales > Pontederiaceae > Pontederia > Pontederia crassipes. The sequence continues at coordinate 46,187,624 of CM060187.1, read as the reverse complement.
CAAGGCTGAACTCACCGGTCACTCGTTCCCATCCCTGGCTTTGGTCATCCGTTACAGTGCCGCGGAGCAGACGCCGTTGACGTTCGACCTCTTTGCCTGCTGTGACGCCGATGCCTTCGGCTTCAACATCGAACTGCCGCCCCTCTAGTCATAGGACATCTATTCGGCCCAACGGCATCGGTGGGAATCAGATGAACGAGTTCGCCGAGTTTGACGTGGTCGTTTTCTCACTCGATTTTCAATGAAATGGAGACAATCAAGATTTAAAAGTTTTAAAAAGCACTTAAGAAAGAGAAAAAAAACTTATTTAACTTTTAAGAGTATCCACAGAGAGTGTGATGTATGCAATCGATCATCAAACAAGCTATATGCGATTGCGATAATCACGACCGAAAGATTTTTCAAATTAAATGACAGTCATATTACAAATTTCATCCTTAATTATATGAAGTTATGAACCACCGTGTTGGATGGGTCCAAGCTTTTATAAAAGATTATTGTATGTTGGATAGGTCGAAGTCATTATAAGTAGGGATCATTTTATCACGAAAATGGTTTTTCTTATGGTATACACATTTAGAGTCCAATAGGTTGAGTTCATAAAGTTGTATGCTTGTAGAGAACAACATATTTAATCCCTACTCAATGCTATTACGTCTAGTTTATAGAGGCCAACACATTTTGTCCCAAAAAGTGTGTTAATACTAAAGAGACACAAATTTAGTCCTTAAAATTTGTAGTATTTTGATTGCCATTATTGGTTCTTAAAAAGGTATATAACATGTTTAATATAATGCATAACAAGCAAATGGCAACAGCTTAACTTACACAATACGAAAGCATTATGAAAAAATTATTGAGTACAAAAGAATTTTCTATTGCTCAACGATCCACAACTACCTAGAAAAGTGCCAATGTATCAAGCTTTAAGAAACATGAAAAAAAAGGAAATGTCGAATAAAATCACTCACTAATTCCCATGTCTCCCATGAAGTAAATGGGCATAGAAATCGCTTACAGTCACACATTAAACATCGTGTTCCTTGTACATCCTCCAAATTAAGCTTGTTGTGTTCCTTGTACATCCTCCAAATTAAGCTTGTTGTGTTCCTCGTACATCCTCCAAATTAAGATTGTTGTCACATCGTTAAATTTTGCACGAGTCTATCAATCAACTTTTCCTAAATTTTCATAATTATGGATTTCAATCATTTCCTTCTAAATGGTCAAAATTCATGACTTTATAGTTTCCAAAGTAAACTCGTTCAACTTTTCATACGTGACCGCAATGTCAATCGGCCGAGAAGGGGGGGGGGGGGGGGGGGGGGGGGGGGGGGGGTCAATTGTGTGTGTAATTTATGTATATATTATTGGATCCCATAATGCCACTTCATATTTCCCATTTTACTATTTTTTCGATAAAAAAATTATTATTTTGTAATAACTAACATAAAAAGTCTTTAATTGTTTTATAACATCATAATATTCCCGTTTCTCTTTCTTCGTCAATAAAATTGTAATTTTATAATAATCAGAAGCAAAAGTCTTTATTATCATATTTTTATTTTTTATTTGCTACAATTGTGATATTATCGTGCCCATGTTTTATTCGGCTTATGTAATATTTTTGAATTTATTTTAGTATTGGTTATCTTTTTTAGTTATGTTAATAAAAGTATAATTCTGAGCTAAATTTACTTTTACATCTTTAATTATTGCTATATCCTTCAATATTTAATAGCTTCATCTGCTTGTTGAATTTGAACAACTATTTAACAATATGTTAAATTATGATAATCATAAAAAACACAAATACCAATTTACTTTGTAAATTTTATATTAAATTATGAATTAAATAATAAGTAAGTAAAAAATTTGAGATAGAGTATTAAATTTAATATTAAACAGGAGATGCCATTTTCTAATAATATAGAAAATAAAGGTTTAGATTTAAGATTTTTGAAGTGGAGATCAAAAGCGATGAAATAAATAATTCTTCGACACAAACTCATTCAATTAGTATGCTTGAAGTTAATATACCTAAAAATTTAAGTCGTTAGGAAGAGCAATATTATTTATTTTATATTTTTAACACTTCCTCTTATGTATGAGCTATTGATAACTTTTGGTCTAACCCAAACTCAACACGTGGATACTAAATGGAGAAAATGATTTTTTTAATAAGATCTTAACGAGGTTCGAACTCTTGACCTCTGACTTTGATACCATATTAAATATGATGTGCTGACCAATTTTCGTAAAAACTTAAGCCGTTAAGAAGAACAACATCATTTATTTTATATTTTTAATAGAACTACCCAATAATTACGTGATCTTTAAATTAACATACGAATCTGAGCTATGACTTTACAGGACAGAACAATATCGAATATGCGCATTTCATTACGTGTATCTCCTCCCTGTGATCATGGATTCGGCCTATCCGTTAATAGATGCTGATGCGATGGGCCCATGAAGTTGCCGGACGATGGAAAAATATAATAATCTTAATCAAATCACATTTAGCAAATTATGTTTGATGCTTTGATCAGTAAAAATTGTCGAAAACCTGACAATTAGAATCTTGTATTCTTTTTTGCACTTTCGCACATATCCATATAATTTATTTACCTTGAATCACAAGAGCTTAATTTGAGTAATTATAAGCCTTTCAATAACTTCACCTACCAAATCAAATAGCCAGTAAATATTTTTAATCCATTCGAACCAAACTGCATGCATAAGTGGCGTAAAAACTAAAAACGGTATTGCCTTCTGGAGGAGATATGAAGCGCCAAAAAGATCCAGACAACATTAATAAAAAAAAAAGATAAAAAAAGGATTTTTTTTCTTCTACCTCTCCTGAACTATGAACATTTATCGCGCCTACAACGACTTTCAATATTTCACGGACTATGTCACTTTTCCATTTAAGTTTGTTCGTTAACTTTTTCATTTTTTTATTATAGAATAACGAAAATACCCTCACAAAGTTCAGATAAATATGCTTAAAAAAATGGAGGGAGGAATCAACGGCGATGTCCTCGTACCTAAACTTCGCGAGGGTAATTTGATCATTTTATAATTTTAAAAATGAAAATAATAAAAAAATTAACGGACATTAACGGATGGTCCTAAGTGAAAAAAATAGCATAGTTCGAAAAAGATCTGTAGAATATTTGAAAATCGCTACTAGATGCGAAAAAAGTTCATAATTCAAGAAAGGATGGAGAAAAAATCCGAAAAAAATACACATACTGAAAAAAAGATAATTAATTAAACCATAAGAAGTTCTTGAAATCCCTTCCTCCTGATTTTTCATATTTTTGGTTTTCTGGCGTGCAAAATTCGTCAAAATATTGAACCCTTCTATTTAGAAAAAATGACAAGTGTTTACTGACGGGATTGTGGACGCGTTAGTAAATTATACTCGTAGTAATGGACATGATAATCGTATTAAATAAGATTTACCCATCGGCACAAAATATATAAATCATGTATGATATATGAAGAACTAAAATTATATTTATTTTTTCTACTAAAAAATAAGTAATTTCCTTTTTGAAATTAGAATCACTTATAATATTATATATATATATATATGATTTGCGGAAGCGTGCTATCATTTATTTTAAAATATAGGAATTGAGATATTCAAATCATGTTATATCAGTGTAAGTTCACCATATACAATTTTTATTTATACAAAATTAGTATCGCACATTACAAAAAAATAATTCTCTGGTCTTCTCGCACTACACATTCAAATTGCTTCCTCTCAAAGGGATTGATTCCAAAGGCCTATGACACATGTAAACCTCTCCTCCAAAAATGTTTCTAATTTTGATAGAGGATCACCAAGCTCAGTCACATGGTCTATTGATATGAAAAAAAATTGAAACTAACAATATGAACAAACAACAACTCAATAAGTTAAAAATTCATAATATATATGTTATCACATATTCCATTTGAGTAAAACAAAACAAAACATATTTTTTCATAATTGAAAATTATTTACTATTTTATTTTAATATATATGATATAAAAATACATTATAAGTAATTCAAACTTTGTGATATCATTTATAGATTTAATATGTCATGTCGAATATATCAAATCATATATATATCACTCATCAATGCATCAATCATGTATGTATGAATATATGAATCCTATATGCATGTACATGTCATGTCACCATTTGGCCGGTGACATTCTTTAGGTATACTTGTCACCTTGTTTGGAAAGGTTGTTGGATTCTATATATGATTTTTATAAACTCAAAAGATGAATGTGATTCCATAATTTCATTCACATGGCATTTATCTCTAGACATCCTAAAATTCTTTTTGGAATATATGCCGACCCTCTCCTTGCAAGACTTTTTAACTATGCAATGATAAATTGTTGACCTTGTACTTTCAACTACACAAAAATAAATTATCGTATGACAGGGATAATGCAAATGCATGACTCAACCATATTATGTCATATTATATATCAAATTATTTTTTAACGTGTCCTATCACATCATATCTTGTAATGTAATGTCATATCATATCTTGTAACAGATAATTGCACACATAGCAATTAAATCAATTTATTTCTAAATTCACATAACACATATTCATATAATATAATATGTAATCATACGAAAACCATTAATCAATTTCTAAATTAACATATCATATCTTCATATAAGCACAATCTGTTTCTATTTTAATCATATAACAAATTGCATATTTTCCAATATAAAATATATAACAATTAGTGCATAACTCCTATTGATGTGAAATAAAATTTCAGTAGTAGAAGACTTCATTAAGTATTATTAGAACAAAACTTATAATTGGGCTCATTATAAAATGACCTCATGAAATTAAATGATTAAACTATATTTTGCTTCACTTTTGAATCCCGACAAATTGCACAAAGCTTAGAGTAAAATTCATAGTTATTTAAACAAGCATCCTCTAACATAGAATCTAATTTCTCATAGAATTAGACTCCCTGACCTTGAACCCATACCAACCTTATAATTTTTCACATTTTAGTTGATCTACAAAAAAATATAGATATGGAGATATTATGTCATAATTATGAAATTGAAGGGCTATGAATTATGCATTAGAAAATTTATAATTCTCGACACAGATTCTCTTTTACTAAAATTTCAACTGATCTTGAGAAGTTTGATTTCTAACCCTTAAATTAAAATATGAAATAGTAATTATTGAAATTATAATTGAACTACCATTTGAACCTAACTACTTTATACAACAACCTGAGTGATCTTTAGGGTTTAATACATAACTTTTTGTCTAAAGTATCCAATTAATTTAGTTCCAAAGTCGTGAAAAGTAGACTTCAACATGTATTCCAAATTTATATTTGTAATATTTGGAGTTACAGAAGAAATAAGAACATAATTTAGAAGTGATAACTTCAAATTTCAACATAGTTAGGTTTTGTTCATCTTGCAACTCACTCTTTTGTAATTTTATGAAACAAGGGATGAGGAAAAGCTAATATAAATTAGAGGAGACTTGTTTACTTCAATTTCATATGGATAATTCATAGGAGAGGGGCTTTCAACTTATCTAAATAAAACCCTAAGAATGTATCCTTGATATGTTGTTGAATTAATCCCTCCTCTTCCTTTTAGTTTTGCTTGCTTCTCTTGCTGCTTTATCGAGCTGAATGTCGTGTGTGTATGGTAGGTGTCCAGGTGATAAAAGATAAGGATTGATGCCTTCTGTACTATGGATACTAGCCTAGAGTCGAGTATGTGTGAAATATCCAATATGACCTTTTAGTTTCTCTTGTTTATTTTATTTTATTTATTTATTTACTTAAGATATTGCATATAAATAAGAAGTTACCCCTTTGTAATCAAATAAATATTTAGAAAAATTAAATTCAATGGAATTTGAATTTTTGTCCAAAGAACTAATCATGACTTACCTAACCAACGACTACCCCCTTTTTTCGATTCTCTAATTTTGCACTATCATTTTTTGCCATTTTTTGTGTTCTCATGATTAAAGTCAGACCTTCCGCTTTAAACACAAAAGCATCACATAATATAATATGGGTAAAATAGAGGTGTGAAGCACCCTTTGCTTCACACCTTGTGATGCAAAGTATGAGCCATCCAAATCAGATCGGACGACTCAGATGAGAGAGCGTGAGATTTTGATATCATCTCGTGAGATCTCCTCACGCACAAAATTATCTCGCGATCCTGCAGAGCCCTCTCCTCCTCTCTCTCACGAGAAGTCCTCCCCCATTCTCTTCGATCGACGACAATGACGGCGAGGGAGGCCGCGACACTAACGATCGATGGTGAGGGCAGCTGATCTGGAGCCCTCTCCTCTTTCTCACGCAAAGCTATCCTTTTCCTCCCCCTTTCTCTCCGATCGACGGCAAGGGAGGCCGCGGAGACAATGAGGGCGGCAAACCTAGAGACCACGGAGACGGTGAGGGCGGCAAACCTGGAGGCTACGGCGCAGACGATCGATGACGAGGGTAAATGCTCCTCTCTCCCTCTCGTGATCTAGAAGTCGACGGAGCGAAGAATGCTGCGATCTCGGAGCCGGCGACCTCTCTTGCGATCTAGAGGCCGACGACGAGGCGATTTGGAGGCCGGGGCGGTGAGGTGACTTGGGGGCGATCTCAGAGCTAAACTCACAGGATTTGGCTGGGGGAGAGAGAGGGTTCTCGTCAAGGCGACTTGGGTGCGATCTCAGAGCTAAACTCACCGACCGAGGAGAGAGAGAGTTCTCGCCAAGATGACTTGGGTGCGATATTAGAGCTAAACTCGCCGGATCTGACTAGGGAGAGAGGAGGTCGGACCTGAGAGGGGGGGAGAGAGAGAGGGGAGCTGAACTCGCTGGATCTGGCCGGGGAGAGAGAGGGTCAAATCAGAGAGGGGAGGGAGGAGAGATTGGACGTAAGAAATTCGATCAGCCACAGGATCTAATCTGAATGGTCGAAAATGCGCACCCACTTGAGCCGTCAGATCTCGTAGGTATGATTAGGATGCTGCGTGACACGGTGTGAAGCAACACCTGCTCAGCACGCCCATTTTAACCATATAATATTGACACCTTTAATCATACATATTTGAAGTAGGAATATTATATTCTACCCCCTTAAAAAAAATTGTCCTCAAAATTTGATATATATCTTAATGATCACTTAAGTATAGATTCTGCTCATTCGATTTGGAGGTAGCTTTCTAAGTGTGATAATGTGGCTTTCTAATTGTGATAATGTTGCCACTAACCTAAAATAAGGAATGTATTTTTATTGTAGCACTCTCTCTTTTTCATACTACTTATGAACGAGATATTCTATCTATGACATACTCCTTTTCAATTCATGAGGTTCACATATTCAATAACGCTTCATGCATTAGGTTCACATTTCTTAGCACAGACACATAGACTACATCATATATACTTTCCACATATATAATGTAGGACGAAACGACAAGTGATTTTATCTATCTACCAGTATCTAAATGTAGTTAAGAACACATCTTATTTATTCACCTTATATATATAGTATTCCATTTTCTAATCCTAAAATTAGTTATAATGTGAGACTCTCTATTTGATATTATTGCTATTTTATTCACCTTTATTGAATGACATAAAATAGAACTATCAATCTTCTAAGATTTCATTTATCGTCTGTCTTGTATTCAACTCCTTACATGTCAATGCATATCTTGGACTCTTAAACCGTACCTAGTTCAACTTTTTCTTAGGTAGAATCTTTAGTAATATATAATAAGGTAAGCTTCAAATCATATATATTAACTATTTTTAGTCATAATCTTCTACTTGTTTACATGCATACATTACTACCCGGCAATAAAAGAAATTAATCTATTGGTTAACCCAAATGCACTTTTTAATATCACTTTCTTTAATCTTAAATGAATAATATTTAAATATGAAGTCAATCTTTGATGATACTTATATACACGGCAGTTGACCAACCAAAGTAATCACATCCATATGATTTTATGAGTCAGTTATATATATATATATATATATATATATATATATATATATATATATATATATTACAAGCATATAATTTATATTGTCTATTATATATAAAGCAACTATATATATATATATTGCAAGCATATAATTTATATTGTCTATTATATATAAAGCAACTAATGAGCCATTCGTCTTTATTATGTTGATGCAACTTGAAGTCCAAGATTTTTGTTTGCTCGTTTACATTTTTTTTTCATCTTTCGAAGCAACACACGTATATATAATGTTAAGAAAGGAGACAGTGTTATGTATTTATTGCAATAATATATTTTCCATTTTTGTTTAAATTAAATATTAATCGGAATCGCCCATCTTCGACTGACATGTCTAACTTTAAAACAAAGAAAACCACTTGTATGTACCTTCTTGGAAAGCCTCGAGACTAAGTCTTATATATATGCAGCTTTTTGATTTTGGTATATACACTTTATTATGAAAAAATAGCACTTATTAAAAATGACTGATTTACCTACACCTCCATTAAATCATATATATATATATATATGGATTAAAAAGGAAGCTGGTTTATGGACATTAATTATGATAAGGATCCCTTATTCTCTATTAATTATATGGTGCATGGCTGCATGCTATCCCCCTACATGTGTACCACTGCCATGGCTTTCTAACTAGGATCGAGTGACTAAAACGCATGCAAGTTACCAAAATAACAGTTCCTGTGTTCTATTTTCAGGTACCAAAATAACAGTTGCAACAAGAAAATAAAAAAAATAACAGTTCCTGTGTTCTATTTTCAGGTACCAAAATAACAGTTGCAACAAGAAAATGCAAATCAAAGAGGACCGTAGGATCTCTGGACCTCCTGGTCTGTCCTCTGTAGATTGGTAAGGAGCGAGCTTAATTTCTCATCTGCTTTATCCTGCAGCTGCGCCATGGACGAGTCTAATCTTTTAGCTACAAATTTTATTTTTTATATATCAACGACAACTTCAAACAAATCCCTAATATAAGTAATAAAATTATTATGCTACTTGATCGAGCAGGAGTCGCCCGGAACACCAGAGATCAGTCGCAGCTTCTTTGGTTCAAGCCACGTACCTTCTCGAACGCGATAGACAAAAAGCATGTAACGCTTTCACGCCTCCTCCGAGTGAGAGGTTCCATTTCAAGCTCGACCATGAGCTCCACGACGACGAAAAATTTGAGTCCACGGTATTTGCTGATTTCTCCATATACGGTGCCATCTACAAATTAATCACACCTCCTCCTGCTGCTGCTGCTGCTGCCTCTTCTTCTTCTTGGGCCCAATCGAATGGTTTAGAAAATGCTCCAAAATTTGTGATAGCTTTCGCGGCACACTCCTGATAAAGGAGTCTTTCCTTCGCGACGTCCAATCGGATCTCCGGATTGCGATAAACAACTTTCACAAGCCTTCCCGATGCAACAACGCCTTTGAGTCTGCACGGAAGCTCGTTGCAGACGCCGGACCGAAGAATGTTTGGATAGCCGGTCATTCCCTGGGGGCAGCAATGGGCCAATGGCGACGGTTGTGGGGAAAAAGCTGGCGGAGGATGGCAGCGACGTGAGGACCTTTCTGTTCAATCCGCCGTTCATCTCGACAGTAGTGGGGCTATTGATACCTCCGATGCTCAAGAAGCCGCTGCACATTGTCCACGACTGCGCAGTTGCGGCTATTATGACCGTGAAAGGCAAATCTCGCGAGCAGTCATTCGACCGCTTGTGCAAGCGGGTTCCCGATGTCTACGTGAACCCAGATGATTTTATACGCTCGGATTACATTTCGTACTTCACACAGCGGGAGACGATGGACAAGTTTGGTATCGGTAGGGAGTGGAGGATGGCGGCGGGGAGGTCCATTAGGAACATGCTTGTGGAGCACTTTATGGGGATGAGCGTCGATGCATGTGGCGCGATCTCATCCCATGATGCTACTTTGATTTTTTTTTCTTCTTTCCTTTATATTTTGATCGTTTGGTTGACCGGAATGATTAACACGAAGGGAAATACAAAACAGATGACTAAATGAATAGAGCAAAAGATTAACTGAATAAAATAATATGACACGTAAAGAAAAATGCGAAAATTGATATATAAAAAATACTTCAACTAACTTTCATCGGAGGCAACAATGTGAGAGCCACGTACAAAAGATGATTAACATACATCTCAAAAAGGTGATTTAGTATGAGAGACAATTTCATTACTAATCACGGTGCGAAAGCAAAAAAAATGTACCCATCCACCCAAAAAGATGATGACTCGCAAGTATAATGTTAGACTAAATATAAAAGTTACTTCGGTCCGGTTCCATTTCCAAAGATGCACCAACAAATACAACGATAAAGTAAATAACTCTGACTATGCTCGACTAGGACCATGCGCAACAACCATTCGCGCCGAGACGATCGCACGCGCATCACCACTTCACGAATAGTCATCACGCACCTGTGGGGATCATATAAGACACAAGCTCAACCGTTAGTATAAGGTTAAGTGTGAGTTCATATAAATCATAAATCAGTTCTATCAGAATATAGCATGAAAAAGGAGTGTAATCAACATGAGAGAAAGATCAAGTCATCATAGATCGATTTTATTAGTCATGGCATAATGGAGATCATACATCAATATCATAGAGCAATAGGATCACTGGTGGGAATTCAGTAGTTCTTTTATGCATTCATTGTCATGTTTATCTTTCATACTTTCATACATACTTGCTTACTTTCATACTTTCATTCATCCATTCATTCATTCATCATTAGAAGAGCTCTTCATTCTTGAAGGGAAATATCATTACTTGCATTGCGAGATACGACTATCTAGACATCATGGGTAAGTGGGTGATCAATGCCACGATGAGCCTCGTCGGGCTGAATGACCTCGCACTCTGGGAAAACATCCGTATGAGAGAATCTCCCGCCTAGATAGAGCAAATGGTAACCCATGAAGAAGCGCCTGTTACGAGGCTGGAAACATCTTCCTCATCGTACATGGGTCTGTCCTTTGATCCGTAGACCAATCAATGCATAGAGAAAATATCTTCTTATATTTGTTTCATTTACTTTAAAGCAGGTGGATGAAAGTTCATTTAAATTAGGTCGAGATGAAAGGTCATTTCTTTCGGTCCACATGACGGATGCCCAAAGTTCAGGGGTCACCTATCATAATCATATCGATCGACTGAGGGGTGCGGTTGTCGCTTCTTATCATTCTTAATCATCATGTCATAGTTCATAATAATTCATCTTAAGGTTCATTAGAGTCATAATCATTCTTTGAAAAGGCGGAGAGGAGTCATTATCATTCTTGACATAAAGATCATAATCATACTTCATTCATTTTCAGATGAGAGATCAATAATCATATTCATGTGAAAAACATGAGTTCGTACAGAAATCAGAGAAACAACATACATAGATTTAACATGGTAACAAATCATAAAGTTGCATATTTAGTTCGAAGTTGAAAATCATAAATGTCATAATCTGGGGCCAAACTTGGGCCGGGCAAAGAGAACTCGAACCGAGTCTGGTCTGGATCGGGCTCGGTCTATTAGGGAAAAAATCAAGAAGAACTCGGGCCGGATGCGGATCATACCCGGGCCGAATTTGGAGGAAAATCGGGTTGGGAGAGTCATCTCTCTCAATCGTCTTCTCCGCGGCGAGCCCGGGCTGAGTCGTGAGTGACCCGGTCAGGGTCGGGAGCTCGAGCTCAACGTCCATGGTGGATCCGGGCTGTGCTCGACGGAACCCGGTTCAGCCAAACAGGACCTGGGCCGGGTTCTGTCTTGTCGAATTCATTTTCTGTTTAGTTTTCTCCGGCGACCGCTGACGCATTACGACTAAGTTATCAACATGACAAATATGAATCTACAAAGCATCTAAAATCTACACTACATAAGTATCATACTAAGCATGCATCTTACGGCAAAAGAGTTCTATATGAAGTTCATGCATTTTCATCATGCAGTCGGTTCGGTTGAACATAAACATCATTCCGCTAACACATATATTCATTCGTTCGTAGCAGAAAGGTCGTCATGTCATCATTTTAAGTACTACTACACATTCATCTTCGAGGATTCAGTTCGTGGATTTAAATTAGGCATGCTTGGTTCATCAAGAGATTCGACTTATGAAGATCCCGAACATGCACACACCTATCATGTCTAAGACATTGGGGTTCGTCCTAATCGTTGTTCACGCCTTGCTCCCCTTCTCACGTCATCCGCGCCGGAGATGGTCATCGATGTCCGTCCACGCTCGTTGCTGCCCACTCATCGAAGAGAAAATAGGAAGAGTGAGGGGCGAGGTCAGAACGAGGGAAAAACAAAGGAGAAGCACGAGTGAGGAGAGAAGGACAGATCCTCACTTTGTCGATGCCTCTGCTGTCCACCTCATGTGCCGCCGGTCCATCCTCTTTTGTCCATGCACTGGAGAAGAAAATGACAGAGTGAGAGGGAGTGAATAAGGGGAGAAACGAGAGAGGGTCGAGCATCTCTTATAGAGGAGGGGGAGAGGGTGGATCCTTCGCCATCGTCCTCGAGGTGGAAGAGATCCCGACGGTAGGATCACCATTGGGGGTGCTCGATAGTTGTCAGCTGGCCCCAATCCGGGCGGGAGAGAGAAGGAAGGAGGGGAGAAGCACCAGGGGAAAAAGGACAAATTAGAAGAAGAAGAGGAGGGACAATCAGGTAAAGACAAAATGAAGGATCTGAAGGGTCAGCCTTACGTTTCCATTTTTTTACTGTGGTGTTACATTATAATACCCATAGAAAAAAATTCGTCCCCGAATCCTATAAGGAATGGGGCTTACTGAATAGGTGCGGAAACTCTTCGTTCTTTTCCGTATGACATCCACCGTGTCCGCGTACTCTTGAGCTCGAACTGCTAGCTCCTTTCTCATGGCTATCCTCTCGCCGACTTCTCCCCAATGGATTGGCGAATGGCAAGGTCTCCCGTACATCACCTCAAAAGGCGCCATGTCAATGCTGGAGTGAAAACTATTGTTGTATGAGAACTCAATCAATGGGAGATGCTCATCCCAACTACCATGCTAATTCAACGCGCATGCTTGGAGCATGTTCTCCAATGTTCGAATTGTCCTCTCCGATTGTCCGTCCGTCTAAGGGTGAAAGGTGGTGTTGTAGCTCAATCTGGTGTCAAAAGTCTTCTGAAGGCTCTTTCAAAATCTCGATGTGAACCGGGGATCGTGAGAGGATACAATCGAGATTAGAATCCCATGCAATCGGATGATCTCTTGTACATATACCCCTAGTAAACTTTTCACGCACTGCTTTCACTTGATCGGAATGAAGTGTGCTGCCTTCGTCAACCTATCGATCACGACCCAAGTGGCGTCGTGACCCTTTTGTGTCCTAGATAGTCATAATATGAAATCCATTGTGATGTTCTCCCACTTCCATTCCGGTACTCCTAACGGCTTCATGAGTCCATATGGTCATTGGTGCTCGGCCTTCACCTATTGTCATACCAGACATCTGGAGACATAGTCAGCTATCTCCCTCCTCATGTCGTGCCACCAAAAATTGCATTTGATGTCCCTATACATCTTCGTGCTGTCTGGATGTATGACAAACTCATACTTGTGTCCGTAAAGTTTTTTGGCTCGCTCTGACATCTCTTGAACATCTTCTTGTACTCTTCGTCTGCCATCTGTGTCGTAATAATCTTGCTAATGAGACTAGGCTATAGCTAATGTGTCATCAAAATCGCTCTGTTCCTCGTAGCTTGAGAGTTCTACTGGTTGAGTTCCTCGATCATCTCATATCTACGCAACTAGAGAAACACTAGTGAAGCCTCCCATTTCCGACTAAGAGTGTCGGCTACCGAGCTTGCCATGCCGGGATGGCATATCAATAATATCCCAAGTCTGATTTGCTTCAAGTGCCTTTAATTCAAGGTTCATGACTTCGATCCATTTAGGATGCTGAATGGCCTATGAATAAGAGTTAGGCTCAATTATAACTGCAGAAGTAGACGAAAAAGACATGTAGAGTGGCTTTAAATTATCAGAAGTAACATAGTTTGACATTGGATATGGCATATTAACAATATAAACCTTCATCCATTCTGGTCTCTTTGTGGATTTTTTAGGCATCTAATCACAAGCATCTTGAACAATTAATTGACTTGAACTACAATATGATAACGGAGGCAAGGAAACCTGAACATTAAGTGTAGGTAAAGAGCTACTAACTTCTTCATGGGCATTATCTATTATGTTCTGTAGTGGTATCTCAGTTTCATTTTGTGATTGTATCCTTAGAACTTGAATACTTTTTGGAAAAATGTCATCTGATAAGATCTAATGTGATAGATGATTCTTCTTGATACAGTCATCCAATACACCTTTTTGTTTGGCAAAAGGAAAGAAATCTTCTTGAAATTTGATATTTTTGCTTACTGAAATCTTATTTGTTTGAAGATCCATATATTTATATTCCTTTTGTGTATTACTATACCCCATAAAGACACCTTTGATTGCTCTTGGTCCAAACTTGTCTGTGATATTCAGATTTAATACATAACAAAGATAGTAAAAAAACTCTCAAATGTCTAATATCAAGTTTTTTATCAAAAAAATTTTTGATATGCTGAAATATTGCCCAATATCTGCAAAGGTATTCTGTTTATAATATGGACAACTGCTTTGACATATTCATCCCAAAATTTTATTGGCATAGAAGATTGAAGTAGCAGTGCTCTAGAAATTTCTAATATATGTCTATCCTTTCTTTCCACTAACCCATTTTGTTGTGGATTGTATGGGCAAGAGCTCTCGTGTATGATCCCCTTGCTGCTTAAAAAATTTGTGCACCTTTTACTGAAAAATTCAGCACCATTATCTAATCTAATTCTTTTGATTTTCTCTTTATATCGTGTTTCCATTTGAATGATAAATTGCTTCAGATAGAGAGTAGAATCAGACTTTGATTTGAGTAAGAAAACCCAAGTCAGTCGACTAAAATCATCCACTATAGTAAGAAAATACTTATTACCACTGTGAGAAACAATTCTATAAGGGCCCCAAATGTTAATATGTAATGTATCAAGTCTGTTCATATAATTTTCTCTATCTGTAATTTTGAAAGGAAATCTAGTTTACCTTGCAAGAGGACAAACATCACAATGATGAATTGAGTCAATATTTTCTGAACTATTACATTCAATAACTAGCTTTAACTTTTCCAACGGTAGATGCTCAAGTCTTTGATGCCACATGTGAACTCCTTTGATTTCTTCTTTAACATTCATGACTCGATGGTGCTCTTCATCATTAGTAACTTCTGCAGTCCTTGACAGATAGTAAAAGCCATTGAACTATCTTCCAATCAAGTGCAATCTCCCACTGTGTTGCTTCTGTATCATACAACAATGTTAAGAAAAGATGACAACATTCCAATTCTTTAGTAAGCTGTGAAACTGATAGTAGATTGTATCTAAAATCAAGTATATAAAATACATTTGATAACATTTTGTGCAAACCTATTTGAAGAACTCCTTTATGTGTCAGTGATACTTTATTGCCATTAGGTAAGACTACTGATTTTTGTATAGACAATTTCACCATATTATCAAGAATATGTAGATTAAATGTCATGTGATGAGATGCTCCAGTATCTAATATCCAAGGATCTTCCTTTGAAAGCAAAGGAATAGGAATGTTACTAGTCATACCTGCCATATGTAAATTGCTATCTTGACCAACTTTAATATTCTTTCCAATTTTCTTTAATATGAATTGATATTGTTCCTCAGAAATATGAATTCCTTTATCACTGAAGGTCATTGTCTCAATCTCTGATTTAACTGGTTCAGAATCTGGCTATACACAAGTTGTTGCATTATCAATGAGTTTAGTTCTGTTATTATAGAACTTCGAATTTGGAGGATAATCAACAATTTTAAAGCACACTGCCTTCTTATGCCCTAGTTTATGACAATGATAAATAATTTTTCTTCCCTTTTTGATATCCTTTTTGATATTGTACATTTGATTTAAAATTTTCATTTCCATAAAATACTGCAATGTTTGGATTCTGAGTTGTAGCTGAGATACCTTTGTTCCTCTTCCACCATCATTGAATAAACTTGATTTATAGAAGGTACATGTGACATCAACAAAATCTGTGATCTAGACTGAGCATATACATCATTCAATCCCATTAAAAACTTATACACCCTTTGCTAGATGATAAACTCTGAATAATCTTTATTCACTTCTATTATAGGGAGTCTTGGAGAAATAAGAGATAATTCTTCCCACAAAAAAATTAATCTGTTGTAATACCTTCAATTGACATTAGGCCTTGTACAATACCATATATCTCATTCTGAATCATGTATATCTTAGTCCCATGTTTTCTTTGGAATATCTCTTTCAAATCTATCCATATATCTCATGCATTTTGTCCATATGCAGCATTACTAATCAATCCTTTTGAAACAGATCCAATCATTCAAGAAATAATCAAAGCATTACACCTCTTCCACTGGAATTGCAATGTTCTATCTACTTATTCAATTGGGAAAGAACCATCCAGAAACACATGTTTGTTCTTAGTAAGCATAGCATTGAAAAAAAAACACTACTCCTATCCATATAATTTGTAGAATCTATCAATGTATAGTGAGTAACAACTAAACCTGATGAATAAGAAGGGTTTAAAAATAATGGATTATTGATATCAATGGAAATTGGAGCAGTTGGACCAGAAGAAGAAGCCATCGAATGATCTGACATAAAAAAACTTATAACAAAAGCAATCGATCTCAAAGATATATCAAATCAAAAGCTTCTTCAAGAAACAAAGTTTAGATCTGACCAATTTCTTTCAGAAAAACCTTTATCAATTCTTCATCTTCTTCTTCAGCTGCTTCTTCATCTCTCTACTGAATCAAACACTAGAAGAAAACCAGCTCTGATACCATGTTGAAATCAGAAACCCCAAAAAACAAATGGCTGAATCGCCAAGGAGCTCTAAAATGGATTTTATAGATGTAAAATGTTTGAAAGAGATAAGACAGATGTTTAGACGGTTACATGGCTATTTATATACAGAATGATGGAAGAAAACACAAAATTGAAATGTTCTACTATATCATATTGATGTATCAACTATATCAATAAAATTGTAACTTCTGATAACTCCTCTATTCTGTTGTAGTGAGCAATCCTGCACTTGCATTCGTTCTGCTTCAGTTCAGCAATCCTACACCTGCATTCTTCATACAATATTCAACATTTAGTATATCGTCTATTTGGATTGGAGGGATCCGGGGAGGAACAAATAAGTTCTCATTGTGTTATCATAGTGAAGTGTGTGTCCTTCTATTTCTTGATCAACGTTTTCTTATACTAAGCCCTTCAAACTCCCGTTGTATCCCTTAAACAAAAACTAGAGCTTGTAAGTCTCTAGTTAATGTACAAGTTTTATATACCTAATAAGTTTGTTATATAATTATAGAAGAAGTGGATCTAATTACTTCTTCAAGTGATAAAATGATGACAAAAAATTGTTCCCTTCACGATAATGATTAATGACCTATTTTACTTGTTGATTATGACAAAGGAAGAAATTTTAAAATAAATAAGACAACCTATAAAGAAATGATCATCTTATTAAATATATATATATATATATATATATATATTATGATAATTAGGATTTCTCCTTAACAAAAAAATCATATGAGGCCTCAATAAAATTTAATTCACAAAATTAGTTAACCAATTAATTTTTAGAACTTTAATTACTACATTGAGAAATAATAAAATTAAATACTTCCTTTCGATTTTGAATTTCTACTAAATCACAAGATAAACTCGAATTATAATTATGAATTTTTTGCAAGTCACCTTACTTCTATACAATTAGGTTTCTATTGATTTCTCCAATTATGATGTGCATAAACAAACGACAATTCCAAAGTAACTTAATATGAAACGAGGATGATAATATTTGTAAATAAGGAATTTTTCTCCTTAATTCAAAAATATCTTTCTTTTAAATAGAATAAGGAAATGTTGATGATAGATCATATTATGAAAAATGACTTTGATATTTTGAAAAAGGAAAGAGATGTATGCCTTGTTCAAAATGATATATTGAAAAAAAAATTGATTCTTCTCCTCTAGTTTATATATTTTGTGATGAGGTGAAGGCACTATTTGACACGTAAAAAAGTAAAGTATTTAGTAGCGGATAGCATTTTGTTATAGTCAAAACATTATTATAAGCGTTTGATAAAAATTTTTTCTCAATAGCATTTAGAAGTTTGAACACAAAATACTATAAGCTATTCCTACTAGCTTATTGAGTATAGATGTAGCATTTTCATATTGTCTTCTTATTAAATAAAATTTTTAAAATAAAAATTATTAAATTATTAAACATCATATATTATTTTATTTTTATATCACATCTTTAATTTTACTTAAAACCCAAAAAAAGATTTTTATTTTGAAGTAATCAATATTTTTATATTTAAATAATATTTAAAAAATTATTAATTTTCAGAATAAAATATTTTAAATTAAATTGTTATGAATATGATGTATATAAAAATGATAATAAATTATATCTTATGTCTATTTTTGTCATTTTATATAACACGCTAATTTAATCTCTATGTTTATTAAACAATTTTTATTGAATTTATAGACAAATCGCTATCCGTTAATAGCTAACCGTTATACTTTAATCAAATTGTTATCCTCTAATCAGACTGCTATCCTCTATTCAAATAATTAGCTTTGCCAAACAGACCCGAAATGTGAAAAATATAAATTTGATCACTTTAGTTCAAATTTTTAAAGAGAAAAATGATGCATGTGTATTTAAGAATGAACTCTTGAAAAAGGAAACTGATTCACTATCCTCAATTATGGAAAGTTGTGAATTTTTACAAAATTGATTATGTCATAAAATGAATTATAAAAGAACATTATGTCATTGCAAAATGTTTTAGACGATAAATTTGTTGGTCCAAAGAATACATTCGAAGTATTTTGATAATACCAAACAAGAAAGATGATGTGCTAATGATGCTAGGAGTGTTAGTTTGAACATGATAATTATTTCTCGAAAAAAAAGATGGTCTTACAATTTTTGCAAACAAAAAGGATGACCAAAAGGCTTTTGGACATCCGCTGGAGATATAATGGATGACTAACACAGATGCCAAATGACTTCACCGATGTCCGAGAATGAGGTGATTTTAAAACAAACGATCGAAACATTTTTGGTCTACCATTTTGAGCGACAAATGCAAAAATGGCATACGAGATAGATGATTGAAACGACTGTCTCAATGACCATTGAACTCTAAGAATTTAGTAATTTTAAAATGGATGATGGAAATAAATAATCATTATGGGAGTTAAGTTCAAAAGAGAGCATACGAGATGGACAACCCAAGTAGCTACTACAACGACTGCAAAAGTTCAAGAACTCGACATTTTTAACACGTATGACCAAAATATTTTCGGACGACCATTTTGAACAGAGAATGCTAAAAATCATATAAGATCGGACGACTGAAAGAGCTTCCACAACGACCACAGAAAATTGAGAGTGCGACTTTTTTAAATCGGCCCGGCGGCTGAAATATTTTTGGATGCCCGTTCTAAAAATTGAAAGTAAACAAAGTGCTACAGACTACTATTAACTAGAGAAAAGTAAGCCACATTCTTTTGTTTCCCCCCTTTTTTTCTTAATTGGGGTGTGTTACATATTCTTTTTGCACTTTTGCACGTATTCATATAATTTATCTTGAACAGCGAAAGCGTAATTGTAAGCCTTTGAATGACTTCACTTACCAAATCAAATAACCAGTAATATATTTAATCCATTAGAACCAAACTGCATAAGTAACATAAAAATGGTATTACCTTCAAGAGGAAATAGGAACCACCAAAAAAATTTAGACCAGGACATATCCCAATTCGGATAATAAGTTCTTACGATTTTACTATATTCGAAAAGAAAACGATCTCAATTCAACTAAAAAAATTTTAAACATAGAATCTATATCGGATCGTCCTATGATATTTGTACAGATTTATTTATACAAATGAAAAATAAAATAAAGAATCTTAAGAAAATTTGATTTAACTATTTTATTTTTATATATTCTGCATGTTATTCTTACTTTCGTGAATTTTAATATATTATAATAATTCAATGTTATGTTATCAATCTAATCCTCTTTCGTCAAAATTAAATTCTATTATTACACATATACTAAGAATTATATCACATTTTAATAAAATCTTATACTTCATTAAAATCAAATATTATATATTACTATTTATAAAGAATATATCATTTTGTATTTAACATGATATAAAAGTATATATTAAGTTTGAAAATATGAATAAAATATTAATGGATAATATTTAATTAATTTATATATAAACATAACATTTATAAATAGATATATTATTTTAATTATTTTATATTAAAAATATTTTTCATTTATGAGATAGGATATTATGATTTTTTATCCGATCGACGACCTTCCAATTAGCCTACCTCAAAAACTGATCTTGACAATCTGACAACTGAAAACTGACAGTTTTTTTTCTTTCATATTTTTGTTTCTCTATTGTGCAAAATTCGTCAAATATTGGACCAAAAATCAAGTCTTTTTTCTAAGAAGAAAATCACTGGGTCATCTATTGATGTAATAATCAGAAATATCTTGATAAAAAAGGAGGTCTTTACTGCGAAACCAGGTCGTCTTTACTGACAGCCTTGCGAATGAGTCAGTCAATTATGGCACACTCCTTCAAAACTTGATGTCACTCTGACCATTCTATCCCTTTTTTTTATTTTAAAATTTTATTTAATATTTTTAAAATCAGACCGAACCGGCCGATTCGACCAGTTCAACCGCGAATCGGCCGTCAGTCCAGTTCGATTTTCCTTCAAAACCGAAAAATGATAAATAAAATCGAATAGAATTGGACCAATTGAATCAGTTCAATTCGATTTTTTAATTATTGTATTAAAAAAATGCAAATTTGGAAATTTTTAATAATAGAATGAATGCAAAAGGAAAGTTATGAAAGGTAAAATTCGGTTTGCTGTATGTATTCGAACATGTAAAATTTGAATTTTGAATGATAGAATCAAATACAAAAGGAAAGAAAATAAGTAATTTTGAAGGGAGCAAAACGTAGGTGATGGTGTATAAAGAAAGTGAGAAAATTAAGGAGAAGAATGAAAGGAGAAATTTAAGGAGGCAAAAAAGGAAGTGAGAGAAAAAATAAAATGGAAATAGTTGAATGAAAAAGGAGAAATAATTTAATAAAAATATATACAAAAGGAAAGTTATTTACATAAGTATTAATTAATTAAAATATATATTAACAACAGCAATAAAAGAATAAATATTTATTAATTTAAAGAATATTGATCAATTTCATTTTCTTGATGTCAACTAATTTGTTCAAATTTTTATAGCATATACATTAGAATAATAAATCTAAATAAAATTAAATCATTCAACTTACTACCTTTTAATTATAATATCTATAAATCAAGGATTGACATATTTCTAATAGTATAAATGTTCATATTATTTTAATATAATGAGTCTATTTTTTTTGTTTCTATTTGCATTCAAGTATACTAATCATATAAAATTACAATACATTTTGGATGAGTTTATTAATTAAATCATTTAGAAAATATTTAAATTAATGTTCAATATTAAAAAATGTTTTGTGAGTATTTTTTATATTCTTTTCAAAGTTTTATTCATAATATATCTTTGAAATAATTGATAAATAATATTTTAATAAAAATCCGCTTGAACCCGATTAAACCGATCGAACCATGACCAAGTTGACACGCCGGTTTGATGTTCGGTCTAGTTTTAAAAACATAGTTTATTATACTCATTTGATCTCTCCTCGAATCTCACCCAATTTATTCTGGCTTAAGAATATATAAATAATATATATTATTAAGAATTAATATACAAGAGAAATTTATATTTTATTGAAAAAGACACATCATAATTTGAGTATACTTAAGAAACAACTTAACTGTAGATAACAAAATAAAATATCATCAGTAAATTCTAATTTTTTTAAACTTCTTCTTAGTCACTCATCATAAAATATGAATTACAAAAATATTCTCAAGATGAGATCATCGTAACAAAACCTATAAGAAAGATTCACATAATCGGTTGTCGAAAAAAGAAATGTCAATCAATCAAGGATTATAGCACAAATAATAAAATATATGTGAAAAAATGATCAAATATAAAGTATAACATTAAAAACTATTTTCACACCATATAAAAAAATTATGATACTAAAAGAAAAAGAAAAAGTTTTAATTATGATCGAAAAAGGTAAAAGATATGTCATTCAATACAAAATTTTGGTGGAAGTTGAACAGGCGGAAGTGTATTAATGATAGTTAAAATATTTAATTGTGAAGTGACATTAAGCTTATGAGGAGTGACACCCTTGTACTTAATTGTAATGGACATGCTATCCAGTGAATTATAAGGAATGGCACCCTTATAATTATAGAAGCACATGCTTGTCCCCCTACATGTGGTGCCATTGCCATCGCTTTCTAACTAGGATCCAGTGGACGAAAGTGCATGGTATTATATATGATAATAAAATATAATATTTTCTGTGTGTTATGTGCGCTGACATCGATGACTGGATACGAGAGTCCGGATGGAAAGGAAAGAAGTAGTCTCTTTCTTGTAATCCGAAAAAAATAATTTCTTACTTTTAAATAATTTCTTTTGATTACTATATTAACCCTCCTCCAGTTAGCTAGCATTCTATAAATAGCACATCTTCTTCGCGTCTCCTTCCGCAAAACAAAACTCCATAGCTTGGACTCTCTTAGCTCGTGTCGCACGTCTTCTCGTATAGAGTAAAAATCTTTAACACATGCATGTTTCTCTCCGTCCTCCGTCCTTCCCTCCCTCCCTCCCTCCCTCCCTCTCCCTCTCTGCACATATCAAGATAATTACTACATGTATATTTACAATAAAGTAACACTACTATTCCCCACATTAATGGTTTTTTTTTCTTTTGCACATTCCTTTCATGTCGTTTGATTATTTGCATATCTATCGAGATCGTTTGATTATCTGATATAAAAAAGATTTAGTTGGTGCATAGTATTAAAGAATAGAGATATATAATATATTCTAATAATTTTGAAGCTTACTCTTACTCCAGAATAATATTGAGGTTGACAACCAAAGAGCTGTATGATTCATACTTAACGTAGTAACAGTGGATAAGACGCAATTTTATTTTTTCAGACTGCATTCTTGATATATACATGTAAAGTTCACGAACGCGAAATGAGTTCGATGGGAAGTAAATTATTTCTCAAAAGGAATGAGACTTGATGCTTTTTCCATGTACAACTTATTTTGCAAATTGCCTATTAAAATTTCTTCTCACGTTTTGGAACTAAATCTTGTCATTTCTTCTATTATGATTCAATCTGTTATAGTGGAAATATTACATAACTTCGCACTGCTGGGCCGCAGATATGTTTTCCCTTTTTTAATGAGGCCTCTTTTGGAAATAGCTCACATGACTCTGATACTAATTGTAGATATTAATAAACATAATATGGAAGAGATTCACGAGTATTGCAAAATGCAACAAGAAAATGGAAATCAATGCATATGACAATATAATATATAAGTTCTTCTTGTGTTCTACTTTCAGGCACCAAATATTAACAGTACCGTTGCAACAAGAAAATGGGAATCCAAGAGGACTGTGGGATCTCTGGACCTCCTCGTCTGTTCTCTATAGATTGGTAAGGAGCGAGCTTAATTCCTCGTCTAATTTATCATGCAGCCTCGCCATGAACGAGTCTAATCGTTTAGTTACAATTTTTTTATATCAACGACGGCTTCAAACAAATCCCTAATATAAGTAATAAAATTACTATGCTACTTGATCGAGCAGGAGTCGCCCGGAACACCAGAGATCAGTTGCAGCTTCTTTGGTTCAAGCCACGTACCTTCTCGAGCGCGATAGACAAGAAGCATCTAACGCTCTTGCGCCTTCTTTGTGTGAGAGGTTCGATTTCATGCTCGCCCATAAGCTCCACGACGACGAAGAATTTGAGTCCTCTGTATTTGCTGATTTCGCCATATATGGTGCCATCTACAAATCAATCACACCTCCTCCTGCTGCTGTCACTTCTTCTTTCGCCCAATCGAATGGTTTAGAAAATGCTCCAAAATTTGTGATAGCCTTTCGCGGCACACTCCTGAAGAAGAAGTCTTCCCTTCGCGACGTCCAGTTGGATCTCCGGAGTGTAATAAACAACCTTCACTCCTCTGCGCGATGCAAAAACGCCTTTGAGTCTACACGGAAGCTCGTTGCAGATGCCGGACCGGAGAATGTTTGGATAGCCGGTCATTCCCTGGGGGCAGCAATAGCGACGGTTGTGGGGAAAAAGCTGGCGGAGGATGGCAGCCCCGTGAGGACCTTTCTATTCAATCCGCCGTTCATCTCGACGGTGGTGGCGCTATTCATACCTCGGATGCTCAAGAAGCCGCTGCACATTGTCCACGACTGCACAGTTGCGGCTATTATGACCGTGAAAGGCAAATCTCGCGAGCAGTCATTCGACCGCTTGTGCAAGTGGGTTCCCAATGTCTACGTGAACCCAGGTGATTGTATATGCTCGGATTACATTCCGTACTTCTTACACCGGGAGCCGATGGACAAGTCTGGTACCGGTGGGGCGTGGAGGTTGGCGGCGGGGAGGTCCGTTAGGAACATGTTTCTGCAGCACTTTATGGGGATGAGCGTCGATGCACAGCACCGCCTTCCATCAGCAAATCTGATAGTGAACAGTACTCTGCAGGATGCACACGGCATCCATCAATGGTGGAATCCAGATCAAGTGATGCCTTCACAAATATACCTCTTTGAACAAAACCTTCCTTCTGCAGCACTTTATGGGGATGAGCGTCGATGCACAGCACCGCCTTCCATCAGCAAATCTGATAGTGAACAGTACTCTGCAGGATGCACACGGCATCCATCAATGGTGGAATCCAGATCAAGTGATGCCTTCACAAATATACCTCTTTGAACAAAACCTTCCTTAACGGCAGGATCAAGTTGCATTCCTAGGGGTACTGTCGGACTATCTCTACTGAAGCCTTAATATATCGTCTATTTGGATTGGGGGGAGGAACAAGTAATTAAGTTCTCATTTAATTTATTATCATAGTGAAGTGTGTGTCCTTTTATTTCTTGATTAACATTTTCTTTATACTAACTTACTAAGCCCTTCGAGCTCCCTTTGTACGTACCCCTTAAACAAAAATTAGTAGGGCCAGCCAACCAGCTTCGAAGGTGGACTGCTGAGAAGTCTTAAGTTGATGTAAAAGTGTTATGTACCTAATATATTTGTTACTAATTATAGAAATAACACAAAAATCTAACTACATTTCAAATTATAGAAATAAAGTGTTATGTACCTAGCAAACACACTTTTTCAAGTAATAAAATGATGACAAAAAAATGGTTCCCTTGGTGATGGATAATAATTAATAACCTATCTTGCTTGTTAATTAAGAGAAAAAAAAGAAATTTAAAACTTTTTAATAAATAAAACACCTAAAGAAATGATCAGTACTAGTGCATTTAAAATACATAAATTTGATAATTAGGCCTTCTCCTTAACATAAAAATCTTACGGGACATCAATAAAATTTAATTCTCAAAATTAATTAACCAATTTTTAAAACTTTAGTTACTACCTTGAGAAATAAAAATTAAACCATTCCTTTCAGTTTTGAATTTAATCTATTAAATCACAATATGCGTTTAATTATAATTAAGGATTTTTGCAAGACACGTTAATTGCGCACAATTATATCTCTTTTAATTTTCTCAATTATGATATGCATGAACAAATGATAATTCAAAAGTAACTTAATATGAGATATTATTTGTTAGTGATAACATTCCATCACAAACTATTTGCCATCAAAGATTTTCTAACTGCTTAACCCTCGGGAATGTGTTCAATGGTCGATAATGATATGTCAATTGTTAAAATGTGTGATACCATAGTTTATAAACATCTAAAAAAATATTTGATGAGTGCTGTTTGGCTGCACAATGTAATGGTACGTAGAAAGATTTAAAAGAAAAACAATGAATTGACGGCAAGCCTTTCTTTATGTCTAATCTGAGGTGTTGTCCAAAGAAAAAAAAACGTAGCCACGATCTCATAAATTTTTTATATGGTAATAGACTTCAAACCACGGTTTTAAATCCAAAAAAAAACATCCAATAAATTTTACCGTCGTGAAAAAAAAAACTACCGTTTTCCTTCATTTTTTTTACTTTTCCCATGTCCCCAAATAAAGATGGACAAACGAGCCAAGTTGAGATCATGCTCGGGCAGGTCAACTCATATTTGATTGTGCCGCGGGCCGTGTCGTCAACACGGTCTATTTTGAAAATGAACTGTGTTGTGCCACACGGTCCGATTTGAATCCCGACACGGTTTGAACCCACCAGATCGAATCATGTCGGGTGGCTCATTTCTTTTTCCTTTCAATTTGAACTTTTATAATTTACTTATTAAATTATTATATAATATAATTAGTATTATTAATTATTCTATAATATATGATTTAGTGAGTAGTGACTACTTTAATTATTATATAATTAAATTTCCAAATACATTAAGCCATTGATTTATAATTATTGAGTAAATAAATTTGTAAAATGAATAATTTGAGTACTAAGTAATAACTAATAGGTTATAACTTATAAGCCTATACATAAAATTAATTGGTAGTATTTAATAAATATATATTAGTAATATTAGTATACTAGTATAGATAGTTAAGTACTAATTTACTAATTACTATATACTAAGTTATAACTAGGTTATACTAAGTAAATTAGTATTTAACTATCTTATAATCAAGATACTATATAGTATATATTACTATGTTATAACAAAACGAAAGTATACTAAATAAATTAGTACTTAATTATCTTATAAGTTATAACTTATATAATAATTTACTATATACAACTTAGTACTAAAGTTAGAATTAAATCAAAAGTATCCTTTAAAATTCAAACTTTAAATTCGTACTAAAGTTAAAATCAAATGTGCCTTTTAAAGTTCAAACTTTCTAATTTTTAATTTACTTTTTATATAATATAATTAGTATTATTCTATAGTTTATAATATATGACTTTAGTTTAGTGATTACTGACTACTGTAATTATTATTATATAATAATTATGTAGTTATAATTTTCAAACTCTCATTGAAAAATCATGATATCATATTCACAACAGCTGCTATTTAGATCAATTTCAAGAGAAAATACAGTATCACTCAAAATAAGTTTAAAAATTACTATTGGAAATGATATCTTAATTATTCAATGAGAGAAGATGGGATTAAAAGAGAACTGGAGGGATGTGGATGTGGCCATTTGAGAAAGGAAAGAAGGAGAGAGAGAGAGAAAGAGGGAGAGAGAGAGAGAGAGAGAGAGGAGGGAGTTCAGCCGCATCTTATAAGTGACGGAAGAGGTTCAATATGATCGTGTTACTTTAAAAACGGCCTGTATTGTACTCATAATGTGTTTGTGATCGTCGGTCCATGATCATCTTGTCAAATCGAAATAACACGGGCCGTGTGATTTCAACGCGGATCGTGTTATGATAATGCGTCATCCGTATTCATGCCAAAATGGTCCGTGTCGTTCCGGATCCATGTTCATCGTGCCCGACCCGTGTCGTGTTCATAGTACGGAAAGCCGACCCGATATAGAATGGTACGACATGGTCCGTATTTTTGTGCGCGGACTGTATTCATGCCGGGTCGAACGGGCATGACTTTTGGATAGACCGACAGCGTGCGACGTGTCAATTGGATGAGAAGAGGAGGTCAATCGTGTGTGTAATCTATATATATATATATATAAAGCTGGTGGATTGAAATCATTCTAAAGCCATCTTTCTCATTTATCTTTTTTCTTATTTATTCAAATTTCTAATCTATTTGATCCATTAATAACAATCATGTACTTAAGATCATTACTTAATAATTAATGTAGCAGAATTTTCTTGCACAGTTAAATATCATTTACTACTGAATTCATTTATTTTAACCTCTTGCAATCTTTCATATCCTACGTTTCAATTTTGCACAGTTAAAAATGGAGGCGTTTGCAACCTTTCCTATCCTACGTTGCAGTTCTCCACGATTAAAAATCTTTGCGACCTTTCATATCCTACGTTGCAATTCTCCACAATTAAAAATGGAGGCTTCCATACATGGACGTTTGCTACCTCTGTCTTCAGTTTTCTTTTTTTCTTTCTTGGCGCAATCAGATGTGAAGGACGTGGACATTGGTGCAGGGTCCCGGCCTCTTCGCTGTGGGCGAATACTACCATTGAATCAAGGAACAGGCACCACCTCATCGCCTTCACGGGGGTGGTTTCGATGCAAAAGTAGGTAGTGTCCGGCGTCTCCTCTTCCTCGCCCTCCTGAAGGCCCTGCCGAGGCTCCCAGTGCGGCAAGCGATCGGGGGCTGCTTTCGGTGGACGAAGCGCCACATCTCTGCGCCAGTCGGTGGTCGATGTCGTCGTGCCAATGCTCATCCCTCAGTCCTTCTGCCCTTTCGTTGTTGGAATCTTCTATGTCGGAGCAATTGCTGATGGTTGCTGCAATAGCTCATTCCCGTGCCACAGCTCATTCCCGAATCCTTCCACCCTTCCGTTGTTGGCGTCTACTTCGTCGGAGTAGTTGTCCATGGCTGCTGCAATAGCATTCGGTTTGATTCCCTGCAAGTTCTCTTCCACGACAAGGCCCACTGGGTGGAACCTCACCCATTTTTTTGCCACCTGCACCGCTTCCTCCGGCACCCCCATCGACGACGATGTCTTGCTGAAGCAGGTCCGCGAGTGCAGGAAGGGCATCGAGCATGCTGATTCATTCCAGCCGTCTGCTGTTATGCCACCTCCAATGTCAGGTGAGCTCTTGAATTTTTGGGGGCTGCCACCGGCGGCGTAAAGTGCGTTGAGGAACCAGCTAGCCGCACCGCAGGCGACGTCGGCCCTTTGGTCTTCCGCAGGTTGCGGAGATCTTCCTCTCCTACGGGTGGGCTGCGGTGACTTTTGTCGGCGACGGGAGGGCTCTTATATTAACTTAATTAGTAGCAGATAACAAGAGATCTCTTATATTGTCGGTCGCCATGGTGAGCTGATAGTAGCTGAGGCTGACCAGTAGCATTCGTGCAGGGTCTGCAAGAAGTGTTTCGGATGCGGGCCCACCCTCGGTTGTCACATGGGGGCCCATGGCATCACCAATGAACCGATGTAGAACCCTGCGGAGGACGCACAACGTCTTACAACCCATCGGACGGTGACGTCAACAACAGCAGTACTAGGACTCATCATGTACCAATACTAGACACTAGAATGCATGACATTTCTGAATTGTTTTCCAAGCATGAATCAGTAATCCTGATCATTCTGATGTTTATTTTCCTTTCAGGTCTGTTTATGTAAGCATGGACAGGTGAGAGATCTTATAAGCAAGTTAGATAATCCAGCTCTCTTTTGGATCCCTTTGGAAGAAGACAAGCATATCTTTCTGTGTGCAATATGCCAAGAGAAATAAGTAGTAGGCAAAATCATACATCGAGAATCTTAAAAGAGTCTGTGGGATCAGAAGATGCTACATACATCCCAAATGATTCCATTTGGTGTTAAGAGCACCACAAAAATCATCTATAAACCTTCATGGACAGAGTTCGATTGCAATCACTTGACATGTCAATTTGCTTCATTTATTGTTTGTAAGACATTTGCTTACCGACTTATCTTACACCTAATCACATGAAGTTGTAACATCAGAGCAGGAGTTTTAATTCGTAATTCTCACCCCTGGTAGATGATAACATATGTGCCCCTTTGTTCTATCTCATCGATCTACGTGATGACATGCATGAGAGTTGTCATAGTTCCTCTTTTAACTGAACAATTAATTATTTTGGCTATTATGTGATCATTATGTTAAGTACGCATGCAAGTAGAAATAAAAAAAAGAAAAAAAAATGGAGTGAGGTTTCATTGTAGTAACAGAAAAATGCAATAGTATTTGATCAGTATCTAAACTTTTTTCATTTCAGAGACTATGATTTTAGGTTCCAACTTTAATTTGTAAAGGATAAAAGACTACAAATATCTGTTGCCTGGTGGCATCCTCAGAAGAAAATATGTTGCATATATAGCAGATGGTAGAGAACATGATCCAGAAAATATACAACTTAGAATTGTGTCATGAATCAAATTCGCGCAATGATAATGCTTGAAAGAAATAATTAAGAAGGACTTTGTATTGTAAACAAGAAGAAGAAAACAAGAATTGATCCATGGTCCTAATTAGATTGTATTGATGATGCTATGAATTAAAAGTAAATTATATGGCATGCTTATATAGCCATAGAGATAAAAAAGAATTACATTTTGGGTGCACCTTCAACAATTGCATATACATCTATATATATCATTTCAAAGCGTCGGATTGTTTGGTAAATATGATAAATCATTTCTAATTTGTCATTCTTATTTATGTATTTTTTAGAATTTTTAGTTTTATCAACAATTTCTATATTTTTTTCTAAAATATTCTTCTTACCCCCACTATGTTCACATTGTCTCCCACTTTTTTTAAAACTCCACATAAATAAATGATAGATAATGTGATATTATTTAGTATTATTCATCTTACAAATAGTTGAGGAGAAAATGGTTTAATATTTTAATCATAATTTTTTTTATTATTTACTTGATATATAATACTGTATTTTTATTACTATTTGAATTTATTATATATTTAATTTTATTCATCTCTATTATATTTTATTCATAAATTTTTATTTTAAAAAATATTGTAACTTTTATAATTGCGCGAAGCGCGAGAGAGTTTACTAGTTGTGTATATATAATTGGATCCCATATTGCCACTCCATATTTTTCATTCTACTATTTTTTGAATGACAAAATTATTATTTTATAATAATTAACATCAAAGGTCTTTGTTTTTTTTATAATATTAGAAGATTCCGATTTCTCTTTCCTCGTCAATAGAATTGTTATTTTGTAGTAATCAGCAACAACGCCTTTAATATTATTATTTCTACCTTTGTTTGCTACAATAGTGTTATTATGGTGCCTATATTTTATTCATCTATTTAATATTTATTGTAATATTGGTTATATTTTTTAGTTATGTTAAACAAAATGTAATCCTAAGCTAAATTTACTTTCACATTTTTAATTATTGCTATATCCTTCAATCTTTAAAAATATTTAATATCTTCATTTGCTTGTTAAATTTGAACAAATATTAAAAAAATATTAGATTTAATGATAATTACAAACTCATCAAATAACAATTCATTTATAAATTGTACTTTAAATTATGAATTAATAATAAATAAATAAATAACATTGAGATAGAATGTTAAAAGAGCTATTCGTACATTTCTATTGACATTTGTTTTTTTTAAAAGTGATAATATTAAACAGGTTATGCTTTTTTTTTAATAGTATAGAAAATAAGGATAAGATTTAAGATTTTTTTTATATTGGAGGCCTCCAGTTGTTTGAAATTACTAACGACCGACTAATTCAAAAATAAAAAATAGAACAATAATAATTTTATTCCCTAATATAAATGATAATTTCAAGATTCGATTTGAGATTACCTCCCTTTGAAACTCAATTCTTACCGATTGACCGAATTAATTTTGATTTAAGATTTAAGATTTTTAAGTGCACAAAACAAATGATGTGGAGCCAATCCTGACCACATGGTTAGGGGGGCCAAAATGATGAGGGGCCTAATATAAAAAAAAAAGAGATTATAAACAGTTTCAAACCCTCAATCTCAATGTTTTAAAAATGGGATGGGAGATCGAATCGACGTGCAAACCGATTTGAGGTTAAGTCAATTGGTTTACCCGAATTTTTATATAATAATAATATTTATAATTATTTGTGAATAATTTAATATATAAATTATTATAAAATGATTAATTTAATTAAATAATAATTATTTTATCAGATGTTAATTTAAGTAATAGTTTTATTTTTATTATTACTTATATAATAATCTAAATTTAATGTCAATTCAAATTTATTACTGACATATTATTACACCGAATTTTATTTTCCTTCTATATATAAATCTCTTTTATTTGATTTGTTTAATAATCTATTTCTATTTTAGCAATTTTCTTTTTATTATTACTAATATAATAATCTAAATTTAATTTAATCTAAATTTATTACTAATATATTATTACCAAATTTTATTCTCTTTACATATACAATTCTCTTTTATTTTATTTAATTAATAATTTATTTTCGGATTCATTTCCTTCAATCAAGGATTCAAAATCTTTCCCTTCATTTTTTATTTAAATTCGAAAATATTTCCTTTTTTGTATCCTTTCACGTGCAAAACTTTTCAATTTTAATATAAAATCATTTAAACATTCAATCCCCTAATAGAATCTTTCCATATTTTAATATTTTTTAAAAAATAAAAAATCAGGTTGAATCCAATTTTTTCGATTTTTCCTTAGCCAACTCGATTTTTTTATTATTTCCAATTTTATTATTAAACCGGATCAATTTTGAGATCGATTCGCGATTGGATCGATTGAACCGGCTGATCCGAACCGACCGGCCTGACCAACTCGGTTTTTAAAACATTGAATCTTTTCACATGAGTTGTATGTCCATTGTAACACTAACTCACGTGTGATGTCAGAGTCCTCCTTTGAAGTATATCTGGGTCCGCCGGTGATGGAATAATTCGCCGATACAAACTCATTCAAATGGGGGCTGTATCTTTCCTCGTTGACGTGGAATTGACTAACAATCATAAGATCATTAAATTAACATACGAGCCTGAGTTATAACTTTGAAGAACAATATTAAATATGCGCATTTAATCACGTTTATCTCTCTCTGTTGTCATGTATTCGACCTGCCATGAATCTGAGTTAATAGAGGGTGATGCCATGAAGCTGCCGGACGATACAAAAATATAATCATCTTAATCAAATCACATTTAGCAAATTATGTATGATCAGTACAAATTCTCGAAAATCTGACAATTAGATTGTTATATTCCTTTTTGCACTTTTGCACATATTCATATAATTTATTTACCTTGAATCGCGAAAGCTAAATTTGAGTAATTGTAAGCCTTTGAATAACTTCACTTACCAAGCATATTCATATATAAATAAGTGGTGTAAAAACGGTATTGCCTTCTGGAGGTAATATGAAGCGCCAGAAAGATCCAGACAACCGAAAATGATAAAAATACGGAAATAAGATAATTAATTAAAGTCTAAGATTTTTATTTGCTTGTTTACTTTTTTTCCCTTTCCAATTAACACACATTCATACGAACGGAGACAATTTTATGTATTTACTGCAAGAATATATTTTATATTTTTGTATAAATTAAATATTCATCGGAATCGCCAGAGACAAGTCTAACTTAGAATAATCCACGCGGAAAGATTTTGTTTTATTTTTCGTAACCTTCCGGGAAAAGAAAAACAACTTGCATGGACCTTCTAGGAAACTTTCGATATCAAATCTAATACATATCACACTACAAGAAAAAATCCTATTACAGAAGACCGTATGTAATTTCTGAAAATCGTCGGAAATGAAGATTTTCGACGGATTTTTCGACGGAATCGATCCGTCGAAAAAATGATCACCGCAAAACGATTTTCGATGGTTGAAAAAAACTCGTCGAAAGTTCCGACGAAAGTCTGGTAGCCACAACCGTCGAAACTTTCGACGATCGTCGTGACCGTCAAAATTTTTGGCGATCGTCGAGACCGTCGAAACTTTCGGTGATTGCAACCGTCGTAAAATTTTTTATAATATAAAAAAATTAGCCCGCGGCCAGGCAACCGATCCGGCCGGTCTTCTGGTAAAGTCGGCGGATGAATCGACCACCTGCAGGTCCGGCCGCCCGCATGTCACACACTGATTTCTTAAGTAGAAATCCTATGCAACCGGCCTTAAATATTTCCTACTCGAAACACTCAAGTCAGCCTTCTCAAGCACTCTAATTTTTCACTTAAGAACTTTAGAACACTTGCACACATTCACTCACTTAATTTTACTTAAGTCAGATACACACAATGCACTATGAAAGACTCGGATCTTTTAAGGGAAGAATGACTTTATTCACTGCCCATAGATATGAGAGAACACATGTATTTATACATCAGGGACAACCAACTGTTGTCACAATTCAAATTCAAACTTAAAACAATTCAAATTCAAACACATGTAACTATCATACATGTAACTTCCTAATCTAATGGTTAGCCGGCTTCCATAATCCTGATTGAAACCTCCACCCCTTAGATTTCTTCCCTCCATCCTTGGACATGTCTTGATGATCTCCGGCCACCAGAAAAACCCATGCGCCCCTGCTCGGCCGCACTGTGCCCGCCGGCCATGGTCGTCGCCATGGACATGGCGGTTATAACCGCCATGTTCTTCCTTGCCACCGTCCAGGATTGCCACCATCTGTATTCCTACAATTCTGACGATGGCCGCCGACTTCCTTATGCCTAAGGATGAGATGGGACGAGTTACTTTGGCTCTAGGGCAGTATGACCCCAGACCGGCCAGGGCACGCCCGCCATGTGCGCCCGGCCATGCCTCATGTCCCGGACATGGTCCACTCGTCCCCTGCACCTGAAACTTTGTGTCAAGCCTCCTGCCTGACTGAGAAGTGTCGAGGTGCTGTGTCTGGCCCCTGGGATGCCTCGACTCAGCCCTGGGATGGACATGGCAGCCATGGTGCGTCCGGCGCTCAAGGCGCGCCCGGCCACTATGCGCCATGTCCTGAGGCCCACCCTTCATGGTGGGTGACACGCGGCCAGGCGGCCGGATCTGGTAGCCAAGCGGTAGGATCCGGCAGCCAACGGCCCGATCCGGCTGCCAGGCGGCCGATGCGGTGACCGAACGGAGAGGGAGCCAAAGCCGGAGACCGAGTTGGGGAGAGAGAGAGGGGGAGGGAGAGGGTCATCGACGGGTCGCCGCGCCGACAAAATAGGAGAGGAAGAGAGAGAGAGAGGAGAGAGAGAAAGAAGTAGAGGTAGGAGAGGAGGATTATATATATATATATATATATATATATATATATATATATAGGGGTAGAAAGATGGGAAAACGGGAAAATAAAAAAGGAAGAAGCGGGAGTTGATTTTTTAGTTACCGACGACCATGATCGTCGAAAATTTGAAAATATTAATAATATATATGTTATGATATATATGAATATAATATTTAATTATTTTTAAAGTTACCGACGATTTGGACCGTCGAAAATATCAACGGTCTGAAGTGTCGCTAATTATATTAATAAAAGACTCGTTATATTATATTATTTTTCACTTACCGACGATTTGGACTGTCAGAAGTATCGACGGTCTGAACTATCGCTAGTTATATTAATAAAATACTTCTTATATTATATTATTTTTCACATACCGACGATTAGGATCGTCGGAAATTTTTACTGATAGATATATATCTGTTGGAACTTTCAACATTTCCAATCATAAAAAAATAAAATAATAACAATATAATATATTGCATAATTTATTATTTTTATTTTCGACGATTCTGATTATAAAAAATTCTGACGGATCTCTATCCGTCGTAAAATCCGTCGTAAATTGCGACGAATTTTTATCCGTCGAAAACTGTCTGTCGGAAAATTTTAATTTTTTTATAGTGTCAATTATATACTTCGATTACAAAAGAAGGTTTATGGGTATTATATATGTTACACCCTTATCTTCTAATAATTGGTGCATGCTATCCCTCCCCTTATATGTGGTGGTGGTGCACTGCCATGGCTTTCGGACTAGTATGCAGTGGACGAAAATGCAATGCTATTAATATATGTGTAATGTAAACAATAAATATAATATTATTTAAGAGGTTTGCCCCCTTGCCTCCTACTCCTCTCTCAAATTAAACTAAAATTAATTACTATATTAAACAATATTTAGGTATATATTTTCTTATATGCAAATATAATATTCTAAAATTCGAGACGACCCTCTAATTTAAGTTAAAGATTATTAAATTAGATATTTCAAGTTTTAATGTAATACCTTTCATTATATTAATTAATTAGTATTTTAGTTTTACAATATAATTAAATTTGGCCTACATTAAAAAATATTCTGGGTCAACCCCTAAGTCAGCTAGCATTTTATAAATAATTAAATAGCACATCTTCTTCTCGTCAGCTTCCACAAAAAGAAAATAATCCAAAGCTCGGACTCTCCGAGCTCGTGTCGCTCGTCTTCTCGTAGAGTAAGCCTCTGAACATAAAAATCTTTAACACTCATTTCACTCTCTCGACCTGCAGTGATAATTCCGATCTCGAACGAAGGAATCGGCATCCTCGGCGGCGGCAACAGCAGAGTCACGCCCGGACGTTGACCGGAAGGAAGAGATGCCATTTGCGTCGATTGTTGGATTCTGTAACGCCTCTGCACGTTTTCAGGTAGAAGATGGACACTCTGGGTTACTTTAGCAATTTATTCTAGCCACAGATCAGTTTGCATGATCAAATCCTAACCCTAGATGCTTAATGGTTCTTTTTTTTTTATATAACTTGTTCACATATATTCTGATTTCATGCCTTTGATATTAAACGGTTGATCCGTCGTATTGTGATTCTTTACATGGTTATGACGTTTTTTTCTTTTGTGATTTGTAATTTCCTTTTAGTGGTATATCCTTTCTACGTTGATTAATTTCCGCATACCATCATGGCTGACATTGATTAAGATATTTAGAGGTAATGAATTAATGTTGAACCCATAGTCAATATTTTTTCATCAAGACATGTTCATCAAGATCATGGTAGAACTAAAAACATGGTCACCAAGATCGATAAAAGCAATCCTAAATGACCTAATTGTAGGATCACAAGGTGTCGAGAGGGAGGAGGGGGTTGAACTGGTGTTTAAATCGAAAATATCGATTATATCAAAATTGTCGCGGAAACTTAAAATCAATTAATTAATATTTAAATCAACACAATAAAAATCATATCGCATGCATAATAAAATAGGAATGAGAGAGAGAAAAAGATAAATAATATTTATTGACGAGGTTCGACCACACCTTACCTACGTTCCCGCTCCGACTTCTCGACCTCGAGACCATAAAAAAATTCACTAACACTCTTCTTTCATTTCAAATGGGGCAAGGAATAAATCTTTTATAACTCTTGTCTTTTCTCCTTTTCAAAAGGTAAGACATACCTCTTTCACTCGTAGGCAAATCATTTATCCTCCACAATATCTCTTTTACAATTTGGAACCTCACATAAAGAGTAAGAGAGAAAGAAATGAGAGATTTACAATTTTAAGTTCAAGATGACTTCTTGTATTAACACCATGTTTACCTATCTCTTTCTAAGAAGTCATGGTCTTCCTGTTGTGTTTTGGATCCTTTTTATAGCCTCTAATCTTTCTCTAGCCATTCGTATTCAAAAGTAGTTGTTACGTACTTTTCTGCACTAAAACGTGCGTCCATTTTGAGTTTCGGATGTCTGTTTTAAAACTACTCATTAAAATATAATCGTTACAAATAACTTTTGGACATCCGTTCGAGCGTCAGGTGACCGTTATAAAAATTTGAAGCCTCGGACATTTGTGGTCATTGTGCCAACATTTTCGGACGTCCATTTTTATCTCCAGCGGTCGACTCTTTTGTACATATTTTTTTGCACAGTTATCCAAATAAGATAATTTTTTTATGAAAGATAACAAAATTCTCTACAACCTTGATATTCATTATTCGTTCAAACTCTAATGAGATCATAGTCAAATATTTAATCAAAGTTCAGTGTATAAAATTATCAATTTCAAATTAAACTTGTTAGACTTTTTATTCTTTTATACATAACTTTCCATAAAAGTATCCAAATGAGATTATTTTTTATTATATGGAAATCTAATAAAATTCTAATCAAATTTGATATCCAAAATTTAATGATATCATAGTCAAATATTAATTCGAAGATCAGTACACAAAGTTGTCCATTTCAAATGAAACATTTTAGACCTTTATTCTTCTATATATGATACCACTATTCAAATGAGATGATATTTGATTATATGAAAATCTAACAACTTTACTTGCAACTTTTATATTCACTTCTTATCTCAAATCTATTATAAAGTAATCAAATATTAAATGCAAGTTCAGTACACAAAAATATTGTCAACCTTCAGTTTTTTGGTATAACTTTTTATACTGCTATCCAAATGAGGTGATTCTTAATTATATGAAAAGACAAGAGAATTATCTAAATTTTTATATTAAATCAAAATATCATGATAGAATACTCAAATATTAAGTTCAACTTTAATACATAAAAATATCAGCTTCAATTTAAACTTTTCGAACTTCATTTGTTTAAACACAAATTTTTATGTGGTTGTCCAAATAAGGTGATTCTTAATTCTGTACAAAGATAAGAAAGTTATCTATAATTTTTATATTCACTCTTAATTAAATCTCATGAAAACATAGACAAATATTAATCAAAAGTTTAGTGCATGAAGTAATTCATTTTTATTTAAACTTTTTTCGAACATTTTAAATATAACTCAATTCTTTTGAAATTTGTATCATGAAAATATAATTATACATGAAATAAAAACTTTGCTCCAATAATCTCGCCCTTTTTTATGAAGACAAACCGAGAAATATGAAAAATATATAAATTGAGAAGGAAAATATATTAAAGTCGAAATTTCGCTCCTCCTAAAACTAAGCTTTCCATACAATAGTGGATATATAGAGTTATATTCAAGATGTCTACATAATAAATCAAGAGCTTATATATGTTTCTCCTATATAAATTTCTCTTATATTCTTATCATATTTCTCCCTATTGTCTTAATTGTAAGGAACTTTTCATATGAAGTTATATTTAAGAGGTCCGCATAATAAATCATGGGTTTATATATATTTCTTCTATATAAATTTATCTTATATTTTTATCATATTTCTCCCCTTTTTTGTTTCATAAAAAAATAATTTACACGTGAAGTATATAAGAAGCAATATGTAACTCCCTCTTAATCATGTCATCCTCATAAATTTTTCATTATCCCCTTTTGTCATATAAGTAATAATATATGCGATAGACAAAAATAGATCCCACTAAGCTTATGACCGATTTATAGAAATAAAATATGAAATCAAATTAATCTAGAGATTATCAATAACACAAGTCTAAAAAATTATATAATGAATCAAAATGTTGCATAAAACTTAAGACAACAATGATATGTCAAATTTAAATTGAATTATATCAATTAATCAATGATTTGACAAAAGGATAACAAAGTCATATTCAAAATGGGTGTAGGAAATAATATTTCAAATTTGAACAAGTTTCCCTTATCACTATGATCAATTTTTTTTCGTTCTATCTTCTTTTAGTCCTTTATATGTTTCCTTTTTTTTTCCAAAGAAACAATAACACTATAATATTATGAATGAGATGCCAAAGATTGATTTTCCTAACATGAAAATTTTAAGCTTAAAGCATAAGGATCATGTTAAGATATGATAAAATAATTTTGTAAATCACGAGAATGTAGATCCATATATTTCATGGTATAACATAAATATTTCAATACATTATTACACAAGTCATAAAGTTTCATATATATTTTTTCATTTGTACAAGAGAGATATCATTTAAGCATCATTCTAAATTTGATGGTCAAATGTAATAAATATATGAATACTCGAATGATAACAAGTTATGATCATATA
The DNA here is from genome assembly GCA_030549335.1 of Pontederia crassipes. Lineage (NCBI taxonomy): Eukaryota > Viridiplantae > Streptophyta > Magnoliopsida > Commelinales > Pontederiaceae > Pontederia > Pontederia crassipes. Next base: position 46,147,590 of record CM060187.1, on the reverse strand, counting down.
AATTTATGCATATTAATCTTATAGCACAAGAGTCTATATGCCAAGTCAGATACAAATGAAACATATGATTTTAAAAAATATTTTCAAATTTTGGTTAAAGTTTTAAAATTTTGACTTCTTTTAATTGCGAACTCACAAAATTGAATGTCTAAATGACAAGTAATAAAAGTTAAAATAAATATTCATACTCACAATTTTTAAGAAATAAGCATGATACATAGTATAGGCATTTCCAAAGCTTAACATATTAAAATATATCCAAAATTGACTTTTCAACAATAATAAGTTTACGCACAAATTATGATAACTAGTAGACAAGTATATAGCACAAATAATTGTGACACACAAGAATATTCAATTAATATTTTTACCATAAAATTTGTGTTTGCACTCATTCAAATCCATTTTCCTTTTCTTTCTTTGTCATGAGATAATAATCAAAATTGGTGACAAGAAATGAAACTAAAAAGTATTCAAAGTTTAGTATTTTACATGTTTATTCTTTCTTAAAATGATAGTAGCTATTTGAAATTAGATATGAACAAAATAACTTTCATGGCATGATAATTTGAAATATGAGAAAATAAGATTCATGTCAAAATATTTCACAAAGATGAACATATAATTTAATTTTGATAGGAGATGTATACAACAAGTTGAAAATGATCTACTTAGTAATATGCCTAATTTTAAACATGTGCATAAGCATATATTTTAATAACTAAATGTCTTATGCAATAATTTTCAGATGGCACACAAATATGATCAATCATCTTATTCAAAACCATAATGTACATGTATACATAAATGATATAGTGTAACAAGTCAAAATTCATAATAAGTTCATTTACATAAGACTCATAACACGAGTCATATGAAAATGATGCCAAAAATATTTATTATAAATATAAAATAGTTTTTTATAGATAAAAAAATTTATTGAAGTTTAGAAGACTTAGAATTCATATTTTTATGTCTTTTTCTTTTGTCAAATTAAAAAAATAGTCGTAATAATATACATGACAATGGTGAAAATAGACATATAATTATCTTTCTTTAGCATATGAACAACATAAAATTTGCAAATATATTATCACCAGTAAAAAAAGAAGATATTATGTATTAATTTCAAAATTATTCACAAATTTTAATTTCTAAATATTCAAAAGATATTCAATTTTTATATCAAAATATTAAAACATCGTGTCATCAACAAAAAACATATGATTATCAAATTTCAATTAAACATAGTCATTTAATAATTTTTACTCATAAAGATATGATTCTTTTATAATTCAAAATTATAGGCATCATGTAACTATATTGAATCACAAATATTAAGATGCAAAATATACACAAGATTCATATAAATAAATTATACGTGCATAATGTCAAAATTAACATATTTTGAGTGTAAAGAATTATGCTTGCAAACTTAGTATTGATATAAGTGCTCTTATTTCGCTAAATATGATTTCCACATTAAATTAGTAAAAATGTCAATTTAGTAACCAATATATTCCCATCAAGCATATTTAAGCAAAATGAGAAATGTAAACACTTTCAAAATTATATGAGTAATATAACTCTAGTATGCACAAGCTTCCTAATGTTTTATGAAATATTAACTTTATGCACATGATAATAAATAGACAAATTCAAGACATAAATATGCATCAAATCAAAATAGTTAAAATTTTCATTTCCATATATTAAAATACTTTTACCGCAAACTTTTATATCTCCATCTCATTTCAATTTCATTTTTCTTTTTCTATTCATGTGAAACAAAGCTACAAGTAAAAGATCATTTGAATTTTGGTATCTAAATTAGTTTGGGTCCAAGGTTGTTAGTCACATTTTTTTGGAACTCATTTCATTTCATCATGATTAGTTTCTTTAACTTTGCATAAAATAGTGATAATGAAATTCGTATGCATAATAAATAGAATGATATTTCAAACATTATTATGGACATGTCTAAATTTATAAAGTAAGCATAATGGTGTCCGAAATATTTCTTAAACTTGTTAGTCTTTTTATCATACCAAATGATTATGTATTCAACTTAGCTTTGCATAAATGATATTTGTCAAATGTTAATAGACAAAATATTTATCAAAGATGATTACATATATCATCTTCTTTTGTCAAATCAAGATGACAATTATAATATATATGGCAAGGGATTAATATATGCATATAGTTTATTTCATTTAACATGTGAGGAAAAATATTTTGCAAGTACATTACCACAAGTCAAAAGAAATTATGATATCAAAATTTAAAACTCTTTCCAACTTTGTTTTTAAATTTTCAAAAAGTTATTCTTATGCTTAAATTCCAAGTTTATAAGTTTTTTTAATTTCAAAATTATAATACATCAAATGTCTAACTACGAGTTAGTAATAGTATAATCAACTATACTTGCTCACATTTTAAGGGTTAAACATATGTAGACATAATCATTTTCAAAATAAAATGATCCAATTATGAACAAGAATTTATTTTTTAAAAAAATCATAGTCATGTGTAAAAATTATAATAACTAGTAAATAAATTTAAATCTCAAATAATTGTTACAAAAAATTAAGTTTAAAATATCTTCATTATGTACTCCTCACAAATATTTAAAAATATCAAGATAAACTCAAATGTCTTAGATTTTTATGAGTAAAAGTAAGATCATATTAATTTTATATACAAGTATTTATCATCAAAATAGATATTAAAATGCAACTTCCATAAAATAGATATTTAGTTCAAGTCACAAAATCATCAAAAGTTTAGTCTATCAAATGAAAATGCACATGCACACTTAATTATAAAAAGTATCATCAATTTTTGTCAACGTGAAGATTTCAAGGCTTTTATGAATTTGAGCTTGTAAGGAATCATGATCAAGAAAGGACAGATCCAAATCAAATGAAAATTTTAAATATGAGATGTATAATTAAATCATATGTGCACAAAATAAATTTAAAAATTTGCTTCAATAATACTTTTACTGAAAAGTGTGTGCTCCCACTTTATTTGAATCTATTTTGTTATTCCTCCTGAAGCATACCTACAAAGCACATTATATTTTTTTGTACCCAAACTTGTTTGGGTCTAATATGATTATTCCTTTAAGAATCCACATTAATTTCTTCTCAATATTTATAAAATTTTTAATTTTTCACTCAAATGCACAATGACCATAATAAGTATTAGATGGTCTAACAAAATGATCATGAGTATATTTAAGTTTCAAAGTATTATTATAAGAGACATGAGAATCTTTAGCGCCAAGAGAATTTTTTCAAATGATAACCATGAGAATGTTTAAATTTCAAAGAATAAGAATATTTTAAATAATATCCATTTGAATTTTTAAAATTTTTGTTTAAATAATTTTTCTTTTGTGGTGTATGAAAAATATTCTTTATAGGGGTTTTGACAATATGGCTAGGTTTTTTAACATTCTTAATGTTTCTCCAAGGACTAGTAATTTTTTCATTTAAAGACTTTTGTAAAGAAATATTTTTGTTTTGTAACTCATCATGCAATACAATCAATTTTTTGAATTCTCAATTTTTAAAGATTCATAAGATGCACATAAATTATTAAGAATAGTAATTTTCTTTTCCAAAATCTTTTTTCAAACATGCATGCATCATTCTCTTTTTTCAAAACTTCAACTAGATTAGTTAATTTTGTATTTTCACATTTTAAGAATTCGTAAGATTCACAAGATAATGAAAGATAATCATTTTTCTTTTTTAAAATATATATTTGAACTGAGTATGCATCAGTTTTCTTTTTAAGGGAATCATCATTTATCAAAATTTCATTTTTTTAGAGAAAGATGCTTTTGAATTAAAGAAGTTCCTTATGCACATCAAAATTAATATTATCATAATCATTACTAGAGCAATATGATGAATTGGAGACTACCTCATATTCTTCACTATTTGTCATTAAGCATAAAATTTCATTCTCAAATGTCATGGATATAGAATTGTCACTTTCTTCATTGTTTACATTTGATGTGTCCTTTTTGTCAAAGTAGTTATCTTCGTACCTTTCTAAGAAAACTTGTCAAATTTCATTAAAAGTAGAACATTTGGAAACAAGATTTGTGGCATAAGAATCTAAAGAGGAATACATGACATTTTTGGTGTTGTTGTCAAGTTTTTCAATCGACATTGAAAAATCGTCATATTCAAAGAAAGAAAGATCAATAGAAACACAATTAATAATTTTCTTTGGCTTTTCAAAACCATTTTCTAAAACTTCTCACATATTAAAATCAATAGAATATATATAAACATTCATTTTAATTTTCCAAGAAGAAAAGGAATAGACTTTAAAATTCGGTGAGTAAAAAATGGAGTGGCCTTCTCCCAAAAAATAGTGTCATGCTCTAAAAGATTATTAAAATTTAAAATAAGAGCAACCTTGCTCTGATACCAATTATAGGATCACAAGGCACTAAGAAGGGGGAGGGGGGAGGTGAATTGATGTTTAAAATGAAAATACTAATTTTACGAAAATTATCGCAAAAAGTTAAAATCGATTCGTTAATGTTTAAACCAACACAATAACAATCATATCACATGCATAATAAAGTAGAAGGAGAGAGAAAGAGATAAACAGTGGTTTACTGATGAGGTTCGACTACACCTTAACTTATGTCCCTACTCCGACTTCTCGAGTTCGAGACCGTCAGAGATTTCACTAACACCATTCCTTCGTTCCAAATGGGTCAAGAAATTAAGAAACCATTTACGACTTTTATCTTTTCTCCTTTTCAACAATTAAGACACACCTCTTTCACTCGTAGGCAAACCCTTCACAATCCTAATATTTCTTTTACAATTTGGAACTTCACATAAAGAGTAAGAGAGAAACATAAAGAGTAAGAGAGAAAAAAATGAGAGATTTGCAAATTTGAGATCAAGATGACTTCTTGGATCAACACATGTGTTTACCTATCTTTTTCTGGGAAATTTTGGTCATTTTGATGTGTTTTGGACTACCCCTTTTATAGCATCCAATCTTTTCCTAGTCGTTGGTATTCAAAACTAACCGTTATGTCTTTTCTGCACTAAAATGGTCGTCCATTTTGAATTTCGGACGTCATTTTATAACTAGCTATTAAAATATAGTCACTACAAATAACTTTCGGACGCCCATTTGAGATTCGAATGACTGTTATAAAAATTCTAAAGTATCAGACATTTGCGATCACTGGGTCAACATTTTCGGGCATCCATTTTATCTCCAGCGGTCGACCAAATGATTTTTTATCGTCCATTTTGTCATTGACTCTTTTATACATAACTTTTTGCCTATTTATTCAAATGAGATAACTTCTGATTCTATGAAAAGATAACAAAATTCTCTATACAAATTGATATTCATCATTCACCCAAATTCCAATGATATCATAGTTAAATAGTCAATCAAAGTTCAGTGCATATAGTTGTCAATTTCAAATTAAATATTTTAGATCTTTACTCTTTTATAGATAACTTTTCATAAGAGTATTTAAATGAGACTATTAAAGCTAACAAAATTCTCTACAACTTTAATATTCATCATTCATTCAAAATCTAATGATATCATTGTCAAATATTAATTCAAAGTTCAGTACACAAAGTTGTCCATTTCAAATGAAACATTTTAGACCTTTACTATTTTATACATAACTTGTCATAGCAGTATCCAAATAAGATGATATTTGATTCTATAAAAAGCTAACAACTTTATTTACAACTTTTATGTTCACGATTATCCCAAATCTATTTATAATGTAATAAAATATTAAATGCAATTTCAGCACATAAAAATATCAACTTCAATGTTGTCCAAATGAGGTGATTCTTAATTCTATGAAATGACAATAGAATTATCTATAATTGTTATATTAATTTTTTTATCTAAATCTCATGATACAATACTCAAATATTAAGAGCAAATTTAGTACATAAAAATATCAACTTCAAATTGAACTTTTACAGATTCACTTATTTAAACATAGCTTTTTATGTAGTTGTCCAAAAAAGGTGAGTTTTAATTCTCTACAAAGATAAGAAATTTATCTATAACTTTTATATTCACCTCTTAATATAAATCTCGTGGCAACATAGACAAATATTAATCTAAAGTTTAGTGTATGAAGTAACTCATTTCTATTTAAATTTTCGGATATTTTAAATATAACTCCATCCTTTTGAGATTTATATCATCAAAACATAATTATATAAGGAATAAAAATTTTGCTCCAACACTCGTGAAAATAAAATTCCCTTCCCCTTTTGTCAATTGGATCAACAATTGCATTTTCTCCCTCATTTTTACCTCTTGTGTCAATGGTACCACGTCGACATTCTTTTGCAGTTTTTCACAACATTCACAGGGAGACCCTTTATTCCCTTAGCTATTTATACTCACCTCATAGCTCTTCTCTTCGATTATTTAGACTGATGTCGATTGAGGGGCCATCCTACCTTTTAAGGTCAATCATTTTGAGCTCAATCATCTTTGTCGATGACCTGATCATATGTGCCTCTACCACTATAAAAAAACTAGAGAAACATCAGAAGCATTTTTCAATGGTATACTTAGCCAAATCCCAAGTCGTCCTCCCATCAAGACTAAACCCACACCATCGTGACCGAATCCAAGAAATTCTCCAAATCCATATTGGCTCCTACTGATTCATGTACCTTAGCATTTTCCCAATCCATATTGACCCACCGAAAATCCTTGTTGATAGAAAACATCTCTAACAAACTCTTTATCAAGCAATCAACCCTATTGGCAAAATGATTCTTATTAATTCGGTCTTAAATTTCATCTCCATTCATGCCCTATCGACAAACATTTCTAGTGGGACCATTCAAACTTTAGAGAAGCATATAAGGAAGTTCTTTTGGTCCTCGGATGGCACTTGTTCGGGCCTCCACCTCATCACACACCATCAAATAGCACCGACATTTGGGTGCACATTGTTTTTTCGCATTGTTTCCATTTACTTGTCTATTTCGTTCAAGGATGACAAGTGGATCTAAGTGCATGACACCCATTGATACGATACTAAAGAATGATATCTTGAGTGACCATAACAATATATGATAATTAAGAGAAACGACAAATAAATTTTCAGGCAGCGAAATATCGACCTCAAGATTACCAATGAATCAAGTAATCGATATTATAAATAGATGGATTCAATCACAAGATTATCAACTTTATAATTAACAGCGGAAGTTTTCGAAGGACGAGTTGCATGAGTTCTCTCACAGCAAAAATAATTAAGACAAATTTCAATAGATTCAAAGATTTCTAAAATAATTACAAATATCAATATTTATAGGCCATAGAAGTCAAAATTTGAGGTGGAAGAAAATGTCCTAACTTAGCTTACAAGTAAAGTAAATCAAGTTTCTCTTACAAATCTCAACATAATTTTCCATTAATAATTATAAAAATTCCAAATAAATATGGTTAAACCATGATTTGTTTGGCCCAAATTATGATGACTCTTCATGCGGCCCAATTTATAAGAAGTTGAATCTGATCCAACTCGATCTTGTAATTTGATCAATTGTAAATCACATATATTCTTAATTATCTTCAATTTTTTTATGTCTGAGGTCCACAACATTATCTTGATCATCCAGCTTTACTAGAATATTCTTCTATCACCGTCTATAATTATAGGCATTTTCAAATTCATATCATTTCCTTTCTCTTCAAAAGGATTCATCCTCAAATCTGCATTCAAGAATATAACATATTTATTAAGTAATTTAAGACACACATAATGGAGATATTGATACTTTCCTTTTGTGTGATAATGTATCTCTATCATAAATGCAATAGTTTCTCATTTCTACCATCTTATTAATATCCTACAAGTGTGGAGCAGTACCAACATAAGTAATATGAAAAGTAATGTAATTCTCATACTTATCTGGATGAAATATCTTATGTCCATGAGACAATGGTATTTGAAGAAATAAATCTCGAAACTTCAGGGCCATCATTTGTGCATAAGGATCCTATCAAATAAGATGTGCAATATATTCCAAAGAATTAGGAAGCCAATATGAAGATTGTCAAGTGGTTCCGAGATAAAAATGTCAATTCTCAAAAAATAAAATGAATTCTTAATATCTGAAAGTGAAATATTGTAAGGTTCGTAACCAAGCAAATAATTTTTCTCAGAAGGAATCATGCAAGTCCCCACTATAATTGAAAACATCATTAAAATGGTCATGCAAATTATTATTATAAATAAAAGTATCTCCAAAGAAATCAATTACAAATCTTCGATGAAAAATGCACAAAAGTCCAACTAATGTAAAAGCTATGAAATTTTCAATTATGATGTGAAAATTATATGAAAGATTGCAATCATCGTCAGCAGAAGTGATCTTAGGAAATATAGTAGAAACATACAACTCATCAAGCGTATCATCTAATTGAGGAATAGGATATCGATATTTTACCGTAATCTTCTTTACTACATGAAAATTGACACACATTCGCCAAGTTCCATCTTTCTTTGGCACTATTAAAATAGAGACAAAACAAAAACTCATGCTCTTATGAACAAGTCCTATAGAAAGAAGTTCATCCATATGATTTTGCAACTTTCTTGTTTCTTTGGGGTTGCTTCGGTAAGTTGGATGGACTTGAAATTTGCATAGCCAAAATGGAATCAATCTGGTGTTCATTTCCTCAAATTAGAGATAAATTTGAAGGTATTTCATTGCATAAGACGTCTTGAAATTCTTACAATAGATAAATAACAACACTAGGCACAGTGTCAATATTAGATAAGTAAACCTTTCTTATATAATAACAAGATCATCGGCCTCATTTAGGGTATGTTTGGATTGAGAAATTTGGAGCGGCAAGGTGGAATATGGAGGAATGAAATTAGTTAAACCATGTTTAGTTATATTTTTATTTAAGTTAAAAGATGTGAGATGGAATAGCTAAGCCCTTACTACACCACCTTTTTTATTCTACCAAATTGGTGGAATGAGAAGAAATAAATAATTTTAGACCAAATTAACCCCTAACTACTATTTTATTACAAAATAAATTCATTTCCTAAATTAAACCATCTATCTCTCTCACTCACACTCACACACTCACACTCACACATTCTTTCATTCATAAATTATTTTTACTTTTTTAAAATAGATGAATAAAATACTTAAAAAAATAATATAATAAAAATAGAAAAAATAGGCAAAACAAAAAAAATAAATTAAATGGTAAGTAATAAATATTTATTACTCATTAAATATTATAAATCGTTTATATATAATAAAGGATAAAAGTAACTTTTTAGTAAAAAAACTTTCATTCCCCATACCATTATCTTTCACAACTTATTATTCAAACATGATCTTTCTAATGACACACCACATTCTACCACCCCATCTCTTAATACACCACCCCATCCCACTCCCCCATTAGTTAATTGCCAAACAGACCCTTAGCTATAAACATCTTGATTTTCACTCACTCTAGCTACAATACTGATTTTTTTAATCTTTCTCTTCTCTCACCATGCTCACTTTTACATCATTATTTTTTCCACTCTAATTTTTAACTCTACTCCCACTCCCTTTTTGTGTTTGCTGAACTTGAATAGTATACTGAGATTCCTTGTAATAAGTGGTAGTGGATTCCTTTACTTGTAATTGTTCCTCAAATACATGATGTGGCAGTAGCAGTACATGCTTATCCTTGTGAAAACTATAGTAATTCGTATAACTATTATGTGTGGAATGTTGATCAAACTGTGAAGGTCTCCCAAGTAATATGTGGCATGCCTGCATAGGTACAACATTGCACAACACCTCATCAACATACTTCCTAATGAAAAATGAGATCATTTAGTAATTTTGAGTTCTCCATTTTAATTTAACCATTGAAGCTTGTAAAGTTTGGGATGCTGCAAGGTGCGCAAGCCAACATTGTCAACCATAAACTTACTTGTCACATTAACACTACTCCCACAATTAATGATAAGTCCACAAGTTTGGTCTTGCACACGACAACGAGCATAAAAATGTTCTCTCTTTGAAGCTATTAAGTGTTTTCTTGGACATTTATATGTAATGTTCTCAGAATTACCAAATTGTTCCCAACTTCTTTAATTTCTTTCCCACTTTCTTATCTTGAGAACGTTGTACGCTCTTATGACAACTCTTCTTCAAATGCAATATTATCATTGCCCATCATGATCATATGATGTTTATTTGGACATTGTGAAGAAATATAACATGAACCAAGACAATGAAAATATTTAATATCTCGAGTCTTTTGTGAGGTATCAGTGTCAATACCTTTATCCCTTGAGTAGTAATGTTCAGCCTTGTTTTTCTCTAATTTTTGAGTTAGCATATCAATTGATTTGGAATTTGCACACCATGTTAATTTTCAAACAGAATTTGAACTTTCAAATTTGCTAATTGAATGAATGTCTTTCTTCAATTGTCTTTCAACCTTTATAGCCTTATGAAGAACTTCCAACTCCAAATACTATTGTGTTACAAAAACAGGGAGAGAGGAATCACACGAAACACAGAAGAATGCGAAGAGAAAAAACGGCGGCGGCTCTTTGTTATGGAATAATGATGATTACAAGGATGGATCTCTGTCTAGACCCCTAGGGAGTTTATATAGGCACTCCCTTTGATAGATGATATGAATTACATACGGACTGGGTCTCTAAATAAATCCCCTAAAAATAGGACATATATCTCGTGATAAGGAAATAAATCAAATCCGAATCACATACAGAATACCCCTAAAATTTTCGCTCGGCGAGACCCCCGTAGAGGAATTCTGCTGAAGCGCCTGACTATGTAGGGGATCAACTGGGTTCAGATTCAATGCATTATTAACATATTGCAATTCCACAATTCTGTAAATCTCTCAATTCAGTCCATATATGAATCTTGCGATTGTGTCTTCAGGATTATCATTTATGTTAGCATGGATGAGTGTCGTTTCCATCTCTTTATAGTACTCCTAAACAATCTTTTATCCTGACCTCATAATCTATAATTTCATTTTCATACGTAAGTCACGATAATTTCTCTTCAATATAATTTTCATCTTATTCCAATTTTCAGTTAGAGGTTCTTCATTTTTGCATCTATTAATGGTTAATTGATTCCACCAAGTAATAGCATAATCAACAAAATATATAATGATAAGTTTAACCTTTTTTCAGTAGAGTAATTATGATAATCAAATATACTTTGTACTCTTTGTTCCCACTCAATATAGACATTAAGATTACTTTTACCTTGGAAGGTAGGGAGGGATAATTTAATTGAACTTGTATTTCCACTACAAGAAAGTCGAAAAATAGCGACTCAATGAACGATATGCTACTGCGATACTATTGAGTATCTAGAACATATAGCGTCACTTTAGCATCGTTAAAATGTGACACCGTTAATCGGTAGCTAATGACATCGCAATAGAGCCAACAAAAGAGGGGACGCTATTAGCACCAACGATTGAAGCTATCTCAATGTTATGAAGACGCGTGATGTCTGGTTGGGAGCAGTAGACAGACGTCGCTAAAGAGACGCTAACGTGGCGCGACTTAGGAGGTGCTACTCTGATGCTCAAGAGACGCTAACATTATGCCTTAGTTGATGCTATTTCGGCGCTTCCGTGAGTCCAAATATAATGTTTGTTGCGTCGCCAATGAGATTTATAGTCAACTATGTGGTCGACGCTAGGGTGATGCTATGGAGAAGCTAACTGTAGATTTTTTTGACCCATTACTGTCACATTTTTTTCCCTTACCACACTATACAATTACATAATGCATATAAATGCATTGATAGTCATCACAGACATAATATGAAAGCATCACAGGCACAATATTTAAGATAAGAATATGAAAATAATAAAATGAACTAACAAACTATACGTATATCTAATAATAAGTATAAAAGTAATAAAAGTATAGTTTCTATTCATGGTTTCTTTCTATCTTAGGTTTGGGAGTTATTGTTATCATTTCGGACGTTCGATCTCGACGTGCTCGGTCCATTGCTTCGCGGGGATTGATTCTACGTTGGGATATTTTCTGCGATAACTGTTGCGATAGCTGTGTAATATCAGGTGCAGCGGATGAGCTCGGAGCAGATGGACTGCCTGCACATCATCCGCTCCTCCTAGGTACCTGAGTGGCTGTGCCGATGCCACGCAAGTATTCTCCTCGTGTCATGCTACCCACCTCCTCCAGCATGGTCCTCTACGAATAAGAAAAAATATACAATCAAATAATATATAAATTATATATAAAAAACACATAAATTAAAAAGATGAATCCCTTCCAAGAAATATTACTTGGTGGCTGAGTACTCGGATCATCTCCGTACTTTTCAACCATTTTCGCATTATACTCATTCTAAAAAATTTAAACATTGCGCATTTAAAAAATAGTGCACTAACGTCAACAACCAAATGAACATGTGATGAGACTTACCAGAAGCCTACGAGCAGTGGGCGTGACCAAGTCGTCGGTCGGCTCTTATGCGTGGCCTCATAGACCACACGAAGGGTCCACGAGACCGCCTATAATAAAGTTTCAAATTTTATAAAATAAGTATAAGTTAAAAATTTTAATTGAATTTGTATGTAAATTACCATGCACCATCAATGCTCGTCAAATCGCATCGACCCCCTTGTGGATGTGGACCTCCGGCTTCGAAAGTCGGTTAACTCTTGCTTTTTTTGACTTCCTTTGCCATCGTTCATCCGTCCTTTATGAACATCAAATACTTAGACTTTAAAAAATTATAAATTTAAATACAAATAATTTAAAAGTAAATATACTTATCACTTCCTACATAAGAACTCCCAAACCGAGTGCTTAATATGTCTTGGGCATCTTTGTATGCCTTTCTCCAAAGTGAGTTCGGCGAACGTGACGATCTTGCGAAACTTGTACAATCGATTTCGGAGGCGTTTCTAACCCTAAATCTTTCATCAATCTTTTGCACTTGTAAAAATGTTCCGGTAATTTCTCTGAAGCTGGAAGCATACTCTTAATAATGGCAAGCATCCAGTCAAAACAACTTTCGCTCATATTAAATTCTAATTTTAAGTTCATTAGTTGTGCCATTGCAAAAAGTGTAGTTTGCTTCACAACTCCATCCCATAAAGGTTCATCTACTTTTTCGAGAAGATTATAAAATTTAGAAGCTGAAGGATTCGGGTCTTCTTCAATCAATGTTCGCCAATATTTTCTCCTAACATTGCATCTCGTATCATGTCCCTACATTTTGATTTCACCATATGAAGAAGCAACACCTTCATTTTGATATGCCACATTAATGAATTCATCAACACCATCCTTATATTCTTCAGTTATAACATCACGTTTATCCTTCCAACGACGAATCCAACTACGATCTAGCTTTGTCATTTTTGTAACGGACAACATTAAGCCATATGTCAATAAATTTTTGTACTTGAAACATGTGATTTTGAAGTTACGAAGTTCAAAATCACATGTTTTAAGTACTTGATCGTTGTATTTAGAATCGACCATAATCTATATTTTGGATACCAAATATTGATATTTTTTTGTCATTTTCTGATGTCTCTTTTTTTCATAATATCATTTTATTATCAAGAATGTGGATATGCATCCTTAGTAAAATTTATGAGAACATAAAAAAAAGGTACTAGAATTATGAAAAAAATATCAGTATTTGATTTTAGATTGAGTTCAATCATCTTAAGGGAAACTATAATCTAATAACTCATAATCGTAGAACAAATTTATTCTGCTCATGCATTTACTATAAGAGAGGAGGGGAATAAAGCAACATGCAACTAGGAATCTGTTATTAGATTAAATGTGGAACGTTATGATTAACTTAACATGTTATTAGATTAATAATAGCAAATTAACTAGTCCTTAGATTAGTTTCAAGTAATTAACTTAACATGCATTAGATTAAAAAATAACAAATTAACTAGGGATTACATAATGGATGGTGACGGGCTTGTACCTTCTTAAGCAGAGAAGGATACCAGCGGACGACGGAGGAGGGTAAGCGATGGAGGAAGGCAGCGGGCGACGGCTGACACCGGATGGAGGAGCATAGACGGCGGGTGGAGGGCGAGGCAGAAGGTGCCGGAGGCGGATGGCGACGGAGGAGGCGGAGGGCGACGGAGGAGGCGGAGGGCGACGGAGGGCGGTGGAGGCGAATGGCAACGGATGAGGCGGAGGGCCGTAGAGGCAGAGGGTCGGCCACGGAGGAGGTCAGCGCAGGGCGAATCGCAGGAGCAACGAGCATCGGAGCAGCGAGCAGGCGAGTTCAATCATCGGAGCAGCGGGCGTCGATCATCAGAACAGCAGTCGGTCGAGTTCAACGTGGGTGAGTTTGACCATCGGAGCAGCGGGGTCGGGCAAGTTCGATGACGACGAGTTCGACTGAGGGCGGGGTTGGGCGTCGGGCATCAGAGCAGTGGACGTCGACCGTTGGGCGTCGGAGTAGCAGGAGTCAACCGTCAGGCATCATCGGTCACGGTGAAAATTGGCGAACGAGCATAACAATAAAAAGTGAAAACGTAGAAGAGGGGTTATGGATTTAAGTTAAGTATTTAGCGCCTCCATTAACGTGACGCTACTTAGACGCTACGGGGGCTCCATAGTCGAGATGCTATTTTGAGGTTGTAGGGACAATATATCGAATTTTCCTCCTAATTTAATATTATATGTGCGATATTAAGTGATAATAATATGTATATGTGCACGACTTATAGATGTCTATATGTCAATATGTGTCCGATTAAGTGAGAGTAATAAAAAGTCGGCTAATGCGACGCTATAGAGAAGCTAATGCGTCGTTAAAATATATTAGCGACACAATAGCGTCGTAATAGCATCTCTACAAACTTAGCATCTCACATTGGAGACGCCAAGGCAACGCTAATAGGTTTTCTATAATCTAATTTCTATTATATGTATATAATTTTCTTTATCAAGATAGCGTCTTATCGCATTGTGCCCCGGTCCAGTCATTTTGTTCCCTTTCCCACAATCTAAAAATTATGGAATGCATATATAATTATTCATGTATGTATATAAAATTATAAGCCTATATGTATATGTATATGTGTACTTATTATATAATATATAAGTATAAGTATGTGTGTATACGTGTATTTATATGTTTTTATGTATATGTGTACTTATTATATGCAAGTATAAGTATATACGTGTATTTATATGTTTATATGTGATCGATTGAGTGTAATAAAAACTTGGCTACTGCGGCACTATAGAGACGTTATCGAGTCGCTAAAATATATTAGCGACACACTAACATCAACGTAGCGTCTCATACGTGTTAGCATCCCAATAAGGAGATGCTAGAGAGACACCATAGCGTCGACCATAATTACGACTTTAGTGTGGCACTACATAGACGCTATTGAGCGTCCATGGAGTCGTTAAAATGGGATAATTTGTAACAAATCACGTCTCTTAATTCAACCATCATAATTTCATGATTAAGAATATAAAAATAATATATGTATAATTAAGATATGATATATATTGTATGGATAAGTAACATATATAAGTAATTATGTAAGAATATATATATATATATATATGTTGAAGGTACATATACAATATTTAATTTATTTGTTGATTAAAGTATAGTATAGATAATATATAGGGTTGCGTCAAAATAAATAACATATAGCGATATAAATATAGATAGCTTATATATGATTATCTATTTCTTAATTAACATACATAGTTATGAGATGCCAAATAAGTGTTAAAATAGTGCTTCTTTATATTGGCGTCGTCTTAAATGTGACGCCAGATGGCGTCGCGTCGAACATTGTCGACGCGAGAACAATACTAGGTTCTCCCACGCATTTTCGCTGCATGGCGTGCAATAATAGCGGTTACCTAACGTCGCTATGGCGCCTTCGTTAGCATCTACTTCTCGAAACGATAAGACAACGCTAATGTGATGCTATTGAGAGGAAAGTAGCGTCACTTATTTGGGACTCAACTGAGATGTCATAACGGCGCTCGTGGCATCGATTTAGCATCACCATGTTTCGAAACGCTATTTTGCGTCGCTAATCGTCAGTTTTCTTATAGTGTTCTATCAATAACATCTTTATCTTGTTCTCTTTCTCGTTCATTTCTTCTCCTCCAATATGAACACATCTATACATTCTCCAATTTATAATAGAGGCTTCATTATCTATCACTTCCATCTCTTCATCATGTCCATCATCATCAGAAACGGTGTCTTTGGCACTCTTCTTTGGTTTGGTTGTATTATTTGTTGTAGTTGTGCAATTTGCACATTGACTTAATTATGAACAATAATCATATTTTTAAAATGTTAAAAATGTTATGTCATGATTTCCATCATCCTTATCAATTTATTCTTTTATAGGATTTTGTTCTTTGTTCTTTCCTATTGATATTGTGAGCAATTTCTGCAGCAAAAGTTAGTAACAGAAGTAATCTTACTACCTCACATGGTGACACTTGTATTTTACCTCAATTTTACTTGATTTTTTCCCTCAATTGTTCTCACTACTCAGCCTTTTTTTTTCTCTCTTGAACCATCTACTAAGTTTTAAGAGAATTAATGTTAGTTAACACAAGACAATGAGCAATTAAATCAATATGATTTATCAATATGATTGCAAGATCAAAAGAATACTTGAAGTTGAATTTGAAATAGAAATAAAAAAATATTATCAAATAAGGATAGATATCAAAGATTTAAAATTGGAATAAAATCAAAGATCACCCTTCATTGAATCAAATTATTCTGTTCTTAAAAAATTATTTTGCACTTGGCTGCAGAAATAATCCTTTTTTTTTTCTTTCTTTCCTCTTCCTTTTGAATAATTTCATTCACTTTTTTTTCGGACTTTTTTGTCCGAATTTCTTTCCAAATTTTTTTCCTTGTTCTTTTCTTTCCTCATTTCTTGTACTTTCCTTTTCATTTCATTTTTTCGGGTTTTTTTTTCTGAAATTGTAGCAGACTTTGAAGAATAAATAAAGAGGACGGCTAAAATTTGAAGAACAAATAAGAGCAAATAAAGAAGATGGGGTAGACTTTGAAGAACAAATAAGCAGATTTTTTATGGTTTCTTTTCAAAAACTCAAATAGGGAAGAAACGAAATAATGAAAGATAACTAGAAAAATCGAATCGAAAATGTATCTCTAATACCAACTAATACGATACTCAAGAATGATGCCTTGAGTGATCAGAACAATATATAATAATAAAGAGAAACGAGATCAAATGAATTTTCAGGCAGCGGAATATCGATCTCAATTTTACATAAATAGATGGATTGAATAACAAGATTACCAACCTTATAATTAACAGCGTAAGTTCCTGAAGAACGGGTTGTACGAATTCTCTCACAACAAAAGCAATTAAGTTAAATTTTAATAGATTTAAAGATTTCTAAAATAATTACAATATCAATATTTATAGGTCCTAGAAGCCAAAATTTAAGGTGGAAGAAAATACCCTAACTTAGCCTACAAGTAAGGTAACTAATTTCTTGAAAATAACCAAAATTAATTTCCTCTTACAAATCTCACCAAAATTTTTCATATATAATTATTCCAAAAATTTCAAATAAATATGGTTAAACTATGAATTATTTGGCTCAAATTATATTGACTCTTCTTGCGGCACAATTTATAACACGTTGAGCAGTTGGATCTGATCCAACTCGATCTTGTAATTTGATCAATTATAAATCACAAATATTGTTGATTATCTTCAATTTTCTTATGTTTGAGATCCACAACATCATCTTAATTATCTAACTTTGCTAGAACTTTCTTCTATCACTGATTGGAATTATAGGCATTTCTAAGTTCTTATCATTTGGTTGTCCGCACATCAATAGTGTTTATATATTTCTATTTCGACAGCTTTGTAGAGTCATGCAGTCAGAATGGCTTAGAAGACTTTGTGGTGCATTCTTGCAACCCCCAAGGTTTTGCATTCCCCTTAGAAACTTCTTAACCATAAGCTTCCTACCCACTCTTGCCACGCACTAACCCTTCTTGCCCCCTTTGCGGCTGTGCGTCGGAATCCATTGAACACCTATTTTTTCAATGTCTTGCCATTACACCTATTTGGACCATGCTCCAGGAAAACCTAAATTACAACTTTTCCTTTGTTACCTCTTGGCTGCTCAATGGCTAGCTCTTTAAGGGAAGCAACTTCCAGCCATCTTCCAAGTTTAAGATCCAATCTTAAATCACTTGCACCATTTGGGAGATGTAGAATACACGTATCAATGTGATATTTTCTTCCATGTCAACCACTATCCATTTGATTCTCTAGCGGGCCATGACATGCTGTAATGAATATGTTGATTCTCAGTCGGCGATTCTCCTCCGTTCTTGAAGTTGAGATCTAGGGACTTCGCTGGGGCCTTGACTAGTGCAAAGAGCATGAGATCTCTCATCTTATCATTGAGTGTGACTCTTCCAACATCGTCAACATCTTACGAAAGGACTGGATTCCTTGGCGCATCGTGAATCTCATTTCTGATATACTAACCATGCCCAATCTTTTTCAATTTTTTGAAATAAAAAATGTATACCAATAATCCAACTAGACTGTTGGTTTTTTCATCAATTATGGCCTAAACCCTAAACTCGGCTTTTGTTGACCACTTTTGGATGGAGTTGCCCCCTCCTGACCTTCGTGATATTTTGTACTCCAGCATTTCTGGCTTCTTAATTAATAGATAACCTCTTATTTTGAAATAAAAAGATATTTGTGACGATTAAGAAAAACTTGATATACACTGAAATAAATAGTTTCAAAGGGAAATCATATTGAGATCAAACAATACTCCATTATGATATAGTGGAAAAGGAAAAGGTATCGGTGATTTACTTGTCTACAAGTGACTTATTAATTGATTTTCTTGCACAAAGAAATTAATCAAATCCGAAGAATGTTTCATGAATAATGAACTTCACAATTGATATTAGATATTTGATTAATGAGTCTCTAAAATAATTGAGTTAAATTAAAGTCTCATGAATAGTAAACTTTAGAATAGCATCTCTGATTAACATTATACGAATAATGAAAGCGTCGAATAATGTGACCACAATGGTCAGTGTGAGATATTAGTTGTGACCATTACGGGTCACGAAATGATAGGACAATGACGTTGGTAGACGACCAACATGACACGACACCGAACATTATGAAAGCGCGTAAGACATGAAATAATCCAGGGTGAATGATGATATGTAAACACACTAGAAATAGAGCTGAGAATGGTTGAAAACAAGACTTGTCGGAAATCCTCGATTTAGTTTAATTGTTTTTCTTTGTTACTACTTAAGATTGACAACCGATTTACTTTGGGTATTCAAAAAATGAATTATGTTGTACTTATATTCAATGAATTTCAAAACGCGAGAAGAATTTTTAATAGGCTTCGTAAATTATGTTGAACTTATATATATATATCTTTAAAGAAAACGATTTAATCCTACGGCTTTATGTTATTTGTAATATTATGATTCTTAATAAGAAGTAATCAAGTGGTTGAAAATAATTAATGAAGTATGATTGATCGATGCATTTAACGCCTTTTAACTTGCTTTTAAGTTGGCAATAAAGCTTAACTAATTAGCTATATAGACACATATGTTTAAAAATGAACATCTTTAAAGGTGGGAATGATGTTTAATTTATTTTATATGTAATGCTGTTTAATTTGCTTGTGTCTGACTAGTATATATAAGTTCTTGTGTTCTACTTTCAGGTACCAAATTAAGTAACAGTACCGTTGCAATAAAAAGATGGGAATCAAGGACTGTAGCATTTCTGGACCTCCTGTTCTGTCCACTGTCGATTGGTAAGGAGCTTAATTAATTTATTGTCTACTTCATCCTGCAGCTACGCCATGAACGAGTCTAATCTTCTAGTTACAATTTTTATATATTAACGACGGCTTCAAAGAAATCCGTTATATAAGTACTAATACTTGATCGAGCAGGAGTCGCCCGGAACACCAGAGATCAGTCGTAGCTTCTTTGGTTGAATCCACGTACCGTCTCGAGCGCCATAGACAAAAGGCACCTAAGACTCTCGAGCCTTCTTTGTCTGAGAGGTTCGGTTACAATCTCTTCCGTCAGCTCAACGACGACAACAAATTTGAGCCCTCTGTATTTGCTGATTTATCCATATATGGTGCCATCTACGAATTAATTACACTTCCTGCTGCTGCTGCTTCTTTGACCCAAGGCATAACAGCTTCCAATGGCTCAGAAAATGCTCCAAACTATGTGGTAGTCTTTCGTGGCACCCTCCTGACGAAGAAGACTTTTCTTCGCGACATCCAATCGAATCTCCGGATTGCGATAAACAACTTTCACGAGTCTTCCCGATGCAACAACGCCTTTGAGTGTGCACGGAAGTTCGTTGCAGCCGTCGAACCGAAGAATGTTTGGATAGCCGGTCATTCCCTGGGGGCAGCAATGGCGACGGTTGTGGGGAAAAAGCTGGCGGAGGATGGCAGCGACGTGAGGGCCTTTCTGTTCAACCCGCCGTTCATCACGACGCTGATATCGCCATTGATACATCGGAGGCTCAAGAAGCGGCTGCACATTGTCCACGACCGCGCAGTTGCAGCTATTATGACCGCGGAAGGCAAATCTCGCGAGCAGTTGTTCGACCGCTTGTGCAAGTGGGTTCCCGATGTCTACGTGAACCCAGATGATTTTATATGCTCGGATTACATTCCGTACTTCACACACCGAGAATCGATGGACGAGTCTGGTGACGGCGAGGCGTGGAGGCTGGCGGTGGGGAGGTCTATTAGGAACATGCTTCTGCACTCCATGGGGATGAACGTCGATGCACAGCACCGCCTTCCATCAGCAAATCTGATAGTGAACAACACCTCTGGCAGTGCTCTGCAGGATGCACACGGCATCCACCAATGGTGGAATCCAGAGCAAGTGATGTCTTCAAAAATATACCTCTTTTAACAAAACCTTCCTTAACGGAGGATCAAGTTGCATTCCAAGGGGTACCGTCGGACTATCACTACTGAAACTTTAATATATTGTCTATTTGGATTGGGGGGACGAACAAATAAGTTCTCATTTAATTTGTTATCCAAGTGAAGGGTGTGTCCTTTTATTTCTTGATCAACGTTTTCTTTATACGTAGTAAGCCCTTTCACTACAAGAAAATTGTCATTTTCCGCGGGCAATTTCCGACGGTTTGAAATCTGTCGCAATTTGCGACGGTTCATTTTGCGACGGATTTTTCGACGGTTACGATCGTCAGAAATAAAAATAATAAATTATATAATTTATTATATTATTATTTTATTTTTCGACGGTTAGAAAAGTCGATATTTCTGACGGATACCCATCCGTCGCAATTTGCGATGGATTTTCCGACGATTACGATCGTCGGAAAGAAAAATAATAAATTATATTATTATTTAATTTTTCGACGGTTAGGAATGTCGATATTTCCGACGGATACCATCCGTCGCAATTTCCGAAGGTCGTAACCGTCGGTAAATGTATAATAATATCATATATGAGTATTTTATTAATATAACTAGCGACGGCCCAAACCGTCGCAATTACCGACAGTTTCGACCGTCTGTAAAATAAATATTATATATAACTAAATATATTTTCGACGGTCACAACCGTCGCTAACTTTAAAAATAATTAATATTTACGTGTTTGACGGCCGGAAATGTCGGTAATTAAAATTTTGTTATCCCGCTTTCTTTTTCCCTTTTCCCGCTTTTTCTTTCCCCTTATATATAATTCCTCTCTCCCTCCTCTCTCTCACTCTCCCTCCTCTCTCTCTCTCTCCCTCTCCCGGCCCGCACCGGACGCCGGCGACCCTCTCCCGCACCGAATGCCGACGTCTCTCTCTCTTTCTCTCTCCGGCCGGAGGCCGCTGGCGGCCGGATCCGGCCCATCCTGCCGAGGGCGGCCGGATTTGGCCGCGGCCGGAGCTGGCCGCGGTCCGATTCGGCCGCTAATTTTTTTTATATTTAAATTTTTTTTGCGACGGTTGCGACCGCCAAAAAATCGACGGTTGCGACGGCCGTCGAAAGTTTCGACAATTGCGACCGTCGAAAACTTTCGACGGTTCGAACCGCCGGCCTTTTTCGGCGGTTGCAACCGTCGAAAACTTTGACGATTCGAACCGCCGGCATTTTCCGACGGTTGCAACCGTCGGAAACTTTCAGACTGTTCGAACCGCCGGTCTTTTCCGACTGTTGCAACTGTTGGAAACTTTTTTCCGACGGTTCTGACCGTCGATTTTTTCGGCGGATTTTTTTCAACCGTCGCAAATCGATTTGCGACGAGCATTTTTTCGACGAATCGATTCTGACTAAAAAATCATCGATAATAATCAGCATTTTTCTTGTAGTATTTTGTATCCCTTAAACAAATATTAGTATCCCCGGCCAACCAGCTTCGAAGGTGGACGGGCTGGGGCTGGGGCTGGGGCCGAGCTTGTAAGTCTCTAGTTAATGTAAAAGTTTTATATGCCTAATAAGTTTGTCATATACTTATAGAAGAAGCGGATCTAATTACATCAGCAAACACACTTCTACAAATAATAAAATGATGACAAAAAATCGTTACCTTATTCATGATGGACAACAATTAATAGCCTATCTTGTTGATTATGACAAAAGAAGGAATTTTAAAAGAAAAAACAAAACCTAAAGAAATGATCATTGTATTTAATATATATATACATATATATATATGTATGTATGTATGTATGTATGTATGTATGTATGTATGTATGTATGATAATTAGGATTTCTCCCTTAACATAAGAATCATATGAGGCCTCAGTAAAATTTAATTCACAAAATTAATTAACCAATTAATTTTTTAGAACTTTAATTACTACATTGAGAAATAATACAATTAAATAATTCCTTTTGGGTTTTAAATTTAATCTATCAAATCACAAGATGCATTAAACTATAATTATAATTATGAATTTTTTGTAAGTCACCTTACTTCTATACAATTAGATCTCTATTGGTTTCTCCAATTATGATGTGCATGAACAAATGATAATTCAGAAGTAACTTAATATGAATCTATGAACTTTTCAAATAGTGATAATAATAATGAGGATGATAATATCAATTTTGATGTGCATAAGAAAATTTTCTTCTTAATTCAAAATTTTCTCTTAAAAAGAAGAATAAAATGTTGATAAACGATCATATTATGAAAAATGATTTTGATATTTTGAAAAAAAAGAGAGATGTATGCATTGTTCAAAATGATATATTGAAAAGAAAATTGATTCTTCTTCCCTAGTTTGCATATCTTGTGATGAGGTGAAACGTGAAAAACACAAATTTGGTCACTTCGGTTAGAATTTTGAAAGAGAAAAATGATGCAGGTGTACTTAAGAATGAGCTCTTGAAGAAGGAAATTGATTTACTATTCTCAACCACCATGGAAAGTTGTGAATTTTTGAAGGAAGACAACTCAAAATTGATTACGATATAAAATGAATCACAAAAGAAAATTATGTCTTTATAAAATTTTTAAATGATAATTTTGTTATACTTTTGAATATTATATGAATTATGTTAGACATGAACTTCGAATATTTTTAGAAAAATCACTTGAAACAATATTGTCAATGTTCTAAAGTGCAACTTGATAATTTGAATTTTGAATAAATAATATGGACATGATGTATATTGTCTTCTTAGTTATTATATGATATCATGAAAGTTGTTGGTGTTAGCATCTTGAATTATTTAATCTCGAAAATCCATATGTTGCTCATTAAATCAAATCTAAGAAAATTATTGAAATAGCAACGCAGTTGGGGTGAAGACCGGCGACGACAATCGCCTCTCAATAGCCCCTAATCAGTTTCTGCCATCAACAGTATCAAAGCACAATATCCATTGAAGCAAAATTCGATGGGCGATCCACGTCTCCCCTTAGATTTCGTTTGGGAAGGTTTGACTGGTACTTATGTTCCTTCTGGTTCATACAAGATCACTTCCATGTGGGTTTCAACATCCAATCACATTTACAAGAGGACTTTTAGATAATAAAAATCTAAGCATACATTTCCCTGGTTTTGCAGAAATCTGTCCTCGACTGGATTGACTAGCGCTGTATCCCATTCTTTTGCTAATCTCACAGCACTCAAGTACCTGTAAATGCTACGTACTTTCAGTTATATATATCTATTTTCTTTTTCTGTAACCTATCAGTTCTGATCAATGGAGTTAGATCTATAAGTAGTCACTTGATTTTCCAGTATCACAGCATTTAACTGCTCGTAGGCACATTCCCAAAAATGAAAAATGCTCTCGCTTTTGAGTGTACGTTTAGCTGAATGAAAGTTGACTGTTGTTCCCTCGCTCTCTGCGTCAGGGGTTTGTCTTACAACAAGTTGACGGGCCCAATACCAGAGGTTTTAGGAAGCTTACAGTCTCTCGAACTCCTATGAGCACAGTTAACTCAAGATTTTGTTTTGTTGAATAGAATACAATTACATGCCACTTATATAGTGTAGCTGCTAACAGATAAGGCAAGAAAATAAGATCGTGCGGTTGCAACTAGGAGCTTCATACGCATGAAGAAGAGGTCGTGTGGTAATGTTGTTGAACGACGTGTCCTGTTACGCCCCCTCAACTCCGGCGTGGTCTAGAGCAAAGGCATAGGTGCTGCCGAAGAAAGATGAACCGTGCTGTGGAGAGAGCTTTGGCTCATTCTCTTGTGATCCCCCTCTTGATTCATGACACCTGACCATGTAATCTTTAGCTTTTCGATGCTTGACAAGTGTCTAACTAGAACCCTATGTCCTGTTTTATGTTAGTCAGGCAGTACATGTAGGCAAGCGACACTTGTCCCATGGTCTAGAGACTTTTTGTTTGAATATGGAATACATTCCCCCCATTGTGTTGCATCCCTTATGTTCTTTCTTGTAGCCAATGCTTCATGAAGAATCGCCTACACTGACAGAGAGGGAATTACCAGCTGAAATACATATAGCATGAGTTGGAAATGATCATATGGCTTGATATTATGAAAAGTTGAAAAAAGGATGAATGCATATACTTCAGATTGTATTTCTATACTACCAAAGGAAATATAATGCATTTTTCCATGATAAAAGATGTATAAGAATACAAGCTATCAAATTCTCTCAAACTTGAGTTTTTGCTTGTCTTCAAACAAACGTTAGAGATTTAGGGCAAAGTATCCACTTAGAACTAGCCACAAAAGGAAAGTAGATAGCCGTAACAACAAAGATCCCCCTAGACACAACAACCTAAACATCATTTAGCACATTTTAACATGATTTAATTTCACTCAAAGTAAAGTCACTGAAGAGATGATTCTGAGGGAGGTTCCTACTCCTACAACCATATCCTTCTCAATTTCTACAACAAGTCTTCCAAGGTTTAAGCATCCATAATAAAGTTTAGGCATACAACTATTCCTAAATTCACTTTCATTTCAGTTGCAACTTTACATTTAGTTTTCCCCCTTTTTTTCTTTTTAACTCCCCAAAGCAAGACTAACTATTTGGATAAAAGTATGCTCAACAGCTTTTAATTATACATAGTGGTCTGCATATTTCAAAAAGCAATCTAAAATTTTTTTTGAAAAAGACTTTTTTTACTTCTCCTGATACTCCTACTTAAGATAGGGATAGGAGTTTTATAATTTGAACTTATTGAACTTTCACTTTCACTTTACTTTAATTTGAAAATTTAAAGTTGCAGTTACTTGTGAATGCTTAAAACTAGAGAACTGGGAGTATGTTCTGGATTGGTAATCACCACTTTGACTCAGCTAAGAGGATTTAATTACTCTAAGGATTTTTAGTAAAGGAATGTATAGAACATGCCATATACGGGGGTCTTGTGCTATGGGCTAATCTATTCCTTATGCTCTCTAACTGGTTCTTGGGGGATCACAATTATCTATTAAGAGGGAAAATCTCAAGCAAGTATTTATGACTAGAAAATTTTAAATTTTAATGAGCAGCAATGAGAGTCAAAACTATATGAGTGAGTCCAAAATCATATGAGAGATTTTTATAGCAAAATAACAGTATGGTGTATTAAAATAGGAGTTCATGGGCCATACCATTGGCTCCCCCAAACTTATTATTGACACTGTCCTCAGTGTCAAAACAAGTATGGGAGAGACCGGGGGTACTAGTTGGAGGGAGGAAAGTTGGAGGCTAGAAGGACTTTGATGCGAGAATTGATAACAATTAAATGCTAGCAAATGCATTAGCCGCACAAATAATAAAGTGTAATTAGTAGAGTGTCCAACCCACGAGGAATTGACTTAATTAAACTAATTTTTGGAGCTAATAAGAGATAACAAGATTTTGAGTAAAAGATGTGCATAAAATAAAATTGTAGAAAAGTAAATATTAAAACTAAAATAATCTAATCTAATCTACTGGTGCGTATGGCTTAGAATGATAAAAGAAATTGTAGACAAACTGAATTAACCAAATATTACAAGTTAGTTTCTAACGACGGATTAGAGTCTACTCAAATTACTAATTTCCATTTAGGATCAATCAACCCATCTTAATTTAAATTAGATTAATACTACTCCGTTATGAATCATAATCTAATCAAACCTGAGATTAAGATGCATTAAAATGTAGTCTCTAAACTATTATCACTCATATCATGGTAATGATTAATAGACAGCACAACTAATATTCCGTCAAAGATCATACGAGGAGTTGTGACATGCAATACTTGGACTTAAAAGTCAATAATCAATTCCATAAAATTCATGAAATCAAAAGTAACTACTCCGGGATAATAGCTAACTAAAGAAGACAATTAATCTTTGAAAAAGCATTAATAATAACATGTATATTTGAAAGAAAACTGAACTATAATCGATTATGAAATAAGGTTTAACAGTTTACTTTTAATGATTAAAACTATTACAATTGTCTCAAATAGAAAATAAAACTTAAGGATCCAAATTATTAAAGATAGAATAATTAAGCATAAAATTATCCCAACAGAAGGTAGAGCGAAGAGTACTCTCAGGAACATCAAAGGCTACTGCCCGGTCTTCGTCTAAAGTCAATCGTGCAGAAATTATTTCAGCGAGCCCTCTGAAGTTCTCCCACGTTCTTGGTTTCAAAGCTCTAGTTGCAGGCCCTAGTAGCCCTTTCCAGGTGGTAGAAAGTCTCTATTTATAGGGATTCAAGTTTTCATGTGATTGGAGAAGAAACAAATATCTTTTCTATGTGAAATAAGAAAATTTTGGATCTGAATTAGTTCTGAAATTTTGGTCTTGTCAAACTCCGAAATTTGGACCGTAATATGTTTCCAAATTATCATAATATCATATAATATGAGTAGGAATCCTTGTATACTTGAAATTCTTCTAAAAATACATCCAAATATCAAATTTGCAGTTTGTCATAGCCTGTTATAGTGATTTAACAACTTAAACAGTGTCTAAATCAGCTTAGGAATGGATTTTTCATGGCCCTTATAGTGTGTAAAACATGAATTTCACGGCCCGTGAAAGTTTGGTCACGGCCGTGACTCAGGACAACTTTCTGGCTAAAAAAATGCTTTTTAACGACTGAAACTGAGTTTCACGACCCCATTTCACGGCCCGTTAAATGTTCTTCACGGCTCGTGACAGCTTAATTCCAGCCCTGCTCAGCTTCACTCTTTTTGACTTTTTGGTTTTCTCTATTGTTTTTGCAATTCAATTTTCTTGCTTCCTAGACAATAAAATATAACATTTGGGTTTTTTTTCTTTTTGTAAAATTAATGTAAATAATCTCATACAATGATGCATGCGATTAAAAACTAATTCCAAATGAAATTAAAATGAATGGCTAAATATATGTTGTATTCAACTTGGTGTGCAGGAGCACCATTTGTTGCTTTTGCTTCTTTCGGAGTAGCTTGAGTTGTCGTGCTATGGACTTTTTCTGCTGGATATGATGGGCAACGACTGAGGCAACAATTATCTTCTTTCAAATTGGAGCTTCATCCTCATCGGAAGATGGAGCTTTGTTGTCCTGCAAAGGAGAAGAAGTTAGTGGCGATGGCGATTTTGAAAAACACTACAAGAAAATTGTCATTTTTCGATGGACAATTTCCGACAGATAGAAATCTGTCGCAATTTGCGACAGATTTTGCGACGGAAATATTTCCGACAGTTGTAATCGTCAGAAATGAAAATAATAATTATGTAATTTGTTATATTATTATTTTATTTTTCAATGATTAGGAACGTCGATATTTCCGAGGATATTCATCTGTCGCAATTTTTGACGGTTTTTCTGACGGTTACAACCGTCGGAAATGAAAATAATAAATTATGTAATTTATTATATTATTATTTTATTTTTCGACGATTAGGAACATCGATATTTTTGACGGATATCTATCCGCCGCAATTTCCGACGGTCACAATCGTCGGTCAATGTATAATAATATAATATGAGGAGTATTTTATTAATATAATTAGCGACAGTTCAAATCGTCGGTAAAATAAAAATAAATACTATATATAATTATATGTAGTATTTTATATTTATAATTAAATAATTTGCGACGCTCAGAATCGTCGGTAACTTTAAAAATAATTAATACCATATTCGTATATATCATGATAATATATATATTCTTAATATTTACTAAGTTTCCGACGGTCAGAGCCGTCGGTAATTAAAATTTCACTATCCCGCTTTTTTTTCGTTTTCCCGCTTTCTCATTTTTTCACCTATATACATAATATATATCTATACATATATATATATCTAATCTCCCACTATATCTATACACATTCTACGTCCATTCACTTCTATCTCACTTCTATCTACCTCCTCTCTCTCCCGGACATCGACGGAGGACGACCCCCTAGCGACCCCTCTCGCCGGCCGCCGGTCGCCGGCTACCTCTCTTTCTCTCGATCCGGCCAGATCGGCCGCCAGGCAGTTCGATTGGCCGTTGCCGGCCGATCAGGCCGTCTGGCGGCTCGATCGGCCGCTGCCGGCTGATTAGATCGGCCGCCAAATTTTTTTTATATTTTAAAAATGGTTTGCGGCGGTTGCAACTGTTGTAACTCATCGACGGTTCAGCAACCGCCGGAATTATGGACGATCGCGACCGCCGGAACGGATTGACGCTCTCAACCGCCAATAATGTTTTGGCAGTTGCAACCGTCGACGGTCGCAGCTGTTGGAACTCTTCGACGGTCTCGACCGCCGGATCTTTCCGACGGTCTCAACCGTCGGAACTTTCGACGGATGTTTTTCAAACTGTCTGAAA
Organism: Pontederia crassipes; assembly: GCA_030549335.1. Classification (NCBI taxonomy): domain Eukaryota; kingdom Viridiplantae; phylum Streptophyta; class Magnoliopsida; order Commelinales; family Pontederiaceae; genus Pontederia; species Pontederia crassipes. Next base: position 46,118,171 of record CM060187.1, on the reverse strand, counting down.
TAGTTTGCGATGCCACATTTTTTGACCGATCATTTCCGTTGATAAATTCGTCGCAAACCTTTATTTGTGATGAATTTTCTCGATTTTTCGACGATTTTAACCGTCAGAAAATATGGTTTTTCTTGTAGTGAAAGGGCTTACATGTGGCTATGGTAGAGACTCAGACTGTTGTTAATTGACAGGAGAGGAAGCAATGTCTTCAGTTAGAGGTTGATCTTGTGTTTCCCAGTGAGGAAGGACAATTAGGAGTTCGGGTTCACGCACATTAGACTCGGTATTTCCTCGTTCCAATAAGGTATTTGTTAGAATGTGATGAAAATATCGAACTATGGGATTAGATATAGACATAGACTTAGGCTCTATTTGGCAACACCAAAAATAGTGTTTCAAGTAGCATTTAGCGGTTCAAACACTATTTTTTTTATTTGGTATATGACAAAACAAGCAGAGGTTAGAATTTTATTGAAAAACTACTTCTACTAGCGTTTAGCGATTAGAGTTTAGTGGTTTATATTTTTTTTCCAATTCTACCTTTATATAAATACATTATTTCTTTCTCAACTTATCTTATTATTTTCTCATTTTTATTTTATCATCATATAACTATATTTCTTTTAATATTAATTCTTAATTAATTACGAATTATTTATATGTGATACATGAATAAAAAATTAATTTAATAATTAATATATTTATATAATGTGTGCACTATATAAAATTTATTGTCAATATATATATATTAATGACAAAAATAATTGTGAGATTTTATTTTATTTAATTGAGATATAAATGATTTATTTATTATATTATAATAGAATTTGTATATTATTTAAATTAAATAATTTATCATATGTCGAATTATGTCATTTTATATTTATCAGCTTATTCTACCGTTAAATTTACCAAGCACTTATATGTTAAAACCTCTAACCGCTAATCATCATCTGCTATCAGCTAATCGCTAGTTAAACTGCTATCCACTATCAAATTGCTATTCGCTTGTTAATCCACTAATAATGTCAAACAGAGCCTTAGCCTTGTTGCGGATGAGAGTCTCTTCGCCAGTGACTGCGATCCATATCTCATCATAGCTCGGAGTCACTGAGAGTGTAGAACAATAGGAAAGATCCATAAGGTCATATAACTGGCGGATTGTCCAAGTGAAAGTCGCGTTGAAGATCCTGAACATTGCTTCTTCTATTCTATAATGATAGAGCTCAAAACTCCCGAGCTAACTCGAAGTAAGTGTGCCAGTGAGAGAAAAAGAACTTGCGTGCGTTTATATGACAAACCAGAAAATCGAAGTCATCATAAAAACCCAAGGTTTCGAGAGTGATAATATCCAAGTACTTAGTAGCAAAGAATGATCAATGAACGAGATTGGAGTACATGATATGCTATGTGTATGTTCGAAAGATGATACTTGTAGGCTTGGTGAGTAGCGACAGTATGTTGGCATTTGTAGTAGGATCATCCGATGGAGAGGGTGAAACAGAAGGCAGTGGGAAGGTGCGGTAATAGGCATCTTTCCTCACTATGAAGGTTGACGAAGGCGGTTTTGCAGTGGCACTCTTCGTTCCTGTGATTTTCATGAAGTAGGTCCGACTTGGGGCTCCTTCTTAGCGGAGGGTATTGGTGGAGATGTAGGTAGGGCTTTAGTGGAAATAGTGGCTAGGGTGCGCTAGTGCGTTTGGAAGCAATTTTCTTCCGCTTATTGGTGGTGGATGGAAATTGAAGTGAGATGGAGGTTCTGAACTCTCTAGAGGATTGAGAGTAGGTGAAGGTGAGGGATCAAGATCCAAAGGATCGGTGGAGGAAGAACCATGGATGTTTTGAGTGACCGGTCGCTTACGTTTGCTGGAGGATTGACCACGCGTAGAAACCATGATCGCAAGAGGAGGAGGGAGGGTGAAGGAAAATGAGAATGGAAGTGTAAGATGAAGAGGTGTGTCTGAAGGGTAATTTCAAGGTAAGAAGGTGAGTGAGTGGGAGTGAGAGAAAAGGGATAGTGAAATACTGGGTGTAGTTGCAGCTAGTGGGGTAGAGAAAATGGCGGCCGACACGTGGCACACATGCAAAAATAGGAAAAATTCAAATATCGGACTGGGACAAGTGGATTAAGCATGCCAAAAATAAGAAAGTGGTTATAGTAGGTCTGACGAAATAGTAAAAGAAAAAGGGTTATGTGGGAAAAGTGAAGGTAGTCATATACGAGCAGAAAGACAAGTAAATGCTGGAAAGAAAATGAGGAAAGAACTAGGTTGCCTCCCAGTAGCACTATGTTTAATGTCTTTAGATAGACACTCTTACATCCAATTAGGTTGGAGATACATCAGACGGTGAGAGTGTAAGGTTCTCCACCATTTCATGAAAATCTTGGGGTACGTAGTGCTTCACACACTGAACATTAATTGTGAAGTGTTCGCCTTGCCCATTTTCAAGTTCAACAGCTCCAGAATCCTAGATTTTAGTGATACTGAAGGGAAACTTTGAATTAAATAAAGGAGCTCGGTCGCCAACACTAAAATGCGTTTGCAGGATCTTCTTATCATGCAATCGCTTAGATTTTTCTTTGTATATGAAAGAGTTCTCGTAGGCCATAAATCTTAGTTCTTCTAACTCCGAAAGTTGAAATAGTCGTTATTCACATGCAACTTTCATGTCTGTATTTAATAACTTGATTGCCCAATGCGCCTTATGCTCAATGTCAACCAGTAAGTGGCAAGTTTTGCTGTAAACTAATATGTAAGGAGTGGTTCCTAAGATTGTCTTAATGCAGTCCCATAAGTTCATAGTGCATCATCTAATTTAGAACTCAAATCTTTCTGTGATCGAGAAATCACTTTCTTCGAGATATTCTTAATCTAGCGATTAGATACTTCCACTTATTCTTAGGTCTGAGAATGATATGGTGTGGATACTCTGTGAGAGATGCCATATTTGTTCAGGAGGTTTATATTGCCGTTTGAAGTGTCTGGCACCAACACTAATAACTAATCTAGGCATACCAAATCGCGGAGAGATAAGTTTAGTGAAGAGCTTCTGAACTGAATGAGAGTCGCATTTTATAGTTGGATTGCCTCGACCCATTTGGAAAAATAATCGACAGCAACCATTATGTATTTGTAAGCTCCAAAATTTGGAAAAGGGCCCATGTAGTCTATTCCCCATATGTCAAATAGCTCTACTGCAAGGATTCCATGCAAGGGCATTTTTTTTGTCTTCGTCCAATGTTTCCCATTGACAACTGTCACAAGAAGAAACAAATTGAAGCATGTCTTTGAAAAGCGTTGGCCAAATGAATCCAGATTGGAGAATGCGAGTTGCTGTACGTTATGTACTCCCATGTCTGCCATAAGCTGCGTGACATGATTCCATGATATCTTGAGCTTCTTCAGTTGTTACACTACTAGAAAAATGCTAATTACCGACGGTCCGGATCGTCGGTAATCAGCCCGAAAACCGTCGGTAACGCAATTATCGACGGTTTTTCAGTCAAAATCGATCTGTCGAAAAAATGCTCGTCGCAAATCGATTTGCGACGGTAGAAAAAAATTCGTCAAAAATATCGACGGTCAGAACCGTCGGAAAAGTCCCGCCGGTTCGAACCGTCGAAAGTTTCCGACGGTTACAACCGCCGAAAAAGGCCGACGGTTCGAACCGTCGCAATTTTTCGACGGTCACAACTGTCAAAACTTTTGACGATCATCAAAATCGTCGATCTTTCGACGGTCGCAACCGTCGCAAAGAATTTTTTAAGGCCAAATCCGGTCCGGGCCGCTAGGGGCCGGATTCGGGCCGCCGGCGCCCGATCCGGGCCGCCGGCGCCCGATCCGGGCCGCTGGGACCGGATTCGACCGCTAGTGGAGAGATCCGGCCGACAGCGGACTCTGGCCGGAGAGAGAAAGAGAGAGAGACGCCGGCACGGGAGAGGGTCGTCGGTGTCCGGTGCGCGGTGTTAGAGTTAGTGAATACTTCAGGGCCCCTTGTTTCTCACACCGGGTTCACCCACGTGAGCTTAGGGGAATATTAGTATTACCCAATTAACAGTATTACTGGCGTACGAACGAAATGGGGGTTCGGGGGGCCCCGCCCCCCGACGGTGGTCCCGCTCGGGTTTTGGGCTTTTGTTTTGGGCTTTTATTTAGCCGGCCCGTGTGGTTCGGATTAGATTTTTCTCTGTTTGTTTGGGTTTTAAACCCGGTTTGGATAGGCTATTAATAGCCTAATTTCTGGTGTAATCCGTGTGGCGGCTGTAAACCTAAACGATATAGTGGAACCTCTTTACAGGACGTAGCCCTGATCTCAAGGGTGAACTTGGGTAAATTCGTGTGTCTCCTCTATTTTTCTGCAATCTCTCTGCGATCTTCTCTCCTTGTTATCGGATTTTCCCATCAATTGGTATCAGAGCACAGGTTGTTCGAGGAATTAGGGTTTATTCGAGATGTCAGGAGGATCGCGGATTGAGATAGAAAAATTTGATGGAACGCGATTTGATCTCTGGAAGATGAAGATGGAGGATCTTCTCTGTGATCGAGATCTTTGGACGGCAATCAAGAAGAAGAGGCCAGGCAAAGAAGTGGCGATGGCTGCAGATGCGGCGAAGGCTTCAGATACGGCTTCCTCCAGTCAGGCAGATCCAAAGGCGATCGAAGAGTGGGATCGGATTGATAGAAAGGCGAAGGGTTTGATTCGGCTTTGTCTCGCGGATTCAATTCTTATGAATGTGATGAGCGAACCTACAACCAGAGATTTGTGGAGGAAGTTGGAATCCCTATATCAAAGTAAGTCGTTGGTTAACAAGTTATTTCTGAGGAAGAAATTGTACAATCTTCGGATGCAGGAGGGTGACTCATTTTCTACTCATCTTTATAACTTTAACACGATGATCAGTCAACTTGTATCAATCGGTGTTAAGTTTCAAGATGATGATAAGGCAATAACATTGCTCTGTTCGCTGCCGGATTCATGGGACAATCTGATTGTCGTGATTGGTGGCGGGGATAAAGAACTTTCGTATGAAAGTGTATGTGCTGCCTTGTTATCAGAGGAAATACGGAGAAAGGGATCGGCAAGTTCTGGTAAAGAGGCGCTGGCGGCCAGAGGAAGGCAACCAGAAAGGAATCAAAATCAGAGAGGGAGATCCAAATCTCGTGGGCGTTCGAAGAGTAAAGATAAGAAGGTGCAATGCTGGAGATGTCAAGAGTGGGGCCATCTGAAGCGAGATTGCAAAAACAAGCCAGTTCTTAAGAAAGAAGCTGAGTCAACCTCGGACTAAAAGGAGGTTGAGGCAGGAGATATGTACGTGACTTCTGCATGTATGGTACAGTCAGATAAGGATGTCTGGCTGATCGATACTGGTGTTTCGTACCACATGACACCTCATAGACACTGGTTTTGTGAATATGAGGAGTATAATGGTGGGGATGTCATGCTCGGAGATGACACTGCGGTTCAGATTGTTGGACGTGGCAGGGTGAAGTTGAGGATGAATGATGGCACGGTGAAGACTCTACCAGATGTGATGCATATACCACTTATGAGTAGGAGTTTATTATCTGTTGGTACAATGGCTGACTCGGGTGTTATATTCAGTTGCGACAAGGATTCGTGCAAGATGATCAGAGGGTCGATTGTAATTGCACGAGGGGTTCGCTATGGCACGTTGTACAAGTTGCTCTGAGAGACAATATCTGTGGGCTGCGGATTTATTTCTGAAGAGGCCAAAGAAGATGAAGACAACAAATCTATGTTGTGGCATCGGAGATTTGGCCATATCAGTGAAAAAGGACTCTCCACTATAGCATCAAGTCAGATGGTAGAAAGAGTTCCGGATTGTTTTGTGGGCTTCGGGTTCTGTGAACATTGCCTCCATGGAAAACAGAACCGAGTCAGTTTTCAACACACATGTTCAAGAGCAACGAAGATTCTCGAACTGATTCATAGTGATGTCTTTGGACCAACTCCGACTCCATTTATTGGAGGGTCCAGGTACTATGTTTCTTTTATAAATGATTTTTCGAGATACAGTTGGATTTATTTTATCAAGAATAAATCAGATGTATTCGATAAGTTTCGAGAATTTAAAGTTTTGGTTGAAAATCAATTGAGCTGCAAGATTAAGGTCCTTCGTACAGATAATGGAGGTGAATTTTGTTCAGATAAGTTTGAGCAGTTCTGCGTGGACAATGGTATTGCTAGGCAGAAGACAACTCCATATACACCTGAGCAGAATGGAGTAGCTGAAAGGTTAAATCGGTCACTCATAGAGAAGGCCAGATGTATGTTGAGTTGGGCTGAATTGGGGCAAGAATTCTGGACAGAAGCTGTAGCCACAGCAAACTACCTAAAGAACCGCTCACCGACCTCATCAGTGAAGGATCAGACACCTTATGAGGCAATGTTTGGGAAGAAGTCAAATTTGTCTCATGTTCGAGTGTTCGGATGTGACACATATGTTCATATACCCAAGGAAAAGCGGGGTAAGCTTGATAGTAAATCTGAAAAGAACATATTTGTCGGATACAAGGAAGCGATCAAGGGCTACAAACTGTGGAATCCAAAGTCAAGGACTATTGTTTACAGCAGGGATGTTGTTTTCCGTGAATCACGTTCCCAAGTTGAAGTTCAAAAAGGTGATGAACCTAAGAAAGTGGTAGTGCTTGAAGAAAATTCTGATTCTGAAATTTCAGAGGTGGATGCACAAGATACTTCAGTTGAGTCTGTTACAGAACCGGATCAAGAGAACTCGGTTAATGAAGTTGAAGATGCAGATTCAGATGAAGACCCAGATATTGGTACTACCATACCAGTTCTCAGGAGATCGACACGAGAAAGAAGAGCACTTTTGAGATACTCTCTTAGTGCTCTGAGTTCGTTTCATGCTTTGAGCATCATCGGAGAAGAACCTAGTTCTGTAAAAGATGCAAGGTCTATGAATGATGCAAATCAGTGGGAGCTTGCTATGGCAGATGAGATGCAATCACTGGATAAGAATGAAACATGGAGCTTGTGTCAATTGCCTAAGGATAGAAAGGCAATTGGTTGCAAATGGGTATTTAAGCGGAAGCTGAAACCGGATGGGACTGTGGAGAAGTACAAGGCAAGACTGGTAGCTAAAGGGTACTCTCAGGTTGAGGGAGTCGACTATGATGAGATTTTCTCTCCCGTGGCGAAAATGACTTCGATCAGATTTGTTCTATCTCTGGCAGCAGCATATAATCTTGAGGTAGAGCAGATAGATGTGAAGACGGCATTCCTTCATGGGGACTTGGAGGAAGAGATATATATGAGGCAACCAGAAGACTTTGAAGTTCAAGGTAAAGAGAAGTTGGTGTGCAAATTGAAGAAGTCTTTGTATGAATTGAAGCAGTCGCCAAGGATGTGGTACCAGAAGTTTGATACGTACATGCTCGAACTCAAGTTTGTACGTTCAGATTCATATCACTGTGTTTACGTGAAGAGAGTTGGCGATCAATTTGTCATTCTTACACTGTATGTGGATGACATGTTACTGATTGGAAACAGTATGAAGATGGTAAATTCAGTGAAGGGTTTGTTGGCCAAAAAGTTTGAGATGAAAGACTTAGGGCCGGCAAATTTTATTTTGGGTATGCAGATTAGAAGAGATCGTCAGAAGCAAAAGTTGTGGCTAGGACAGGAGAAGTACATAAAAGAAGTGTTGAAGAAATTTAACATGGCAGACTGCAAGCCAGTGGGTACTCCTATGTCTCTAGGAACCAAACTTTCTGCAGAGCAATGCCCGAAGACGGATGAAGAAGCTGAAGAGATGGATCGTGTGCCATATGCAAGTGCAGTGGGCAGCTTGATGTATGCCATGGTGTGCACGCGTCCAGATATAGCCCAAGCAGTGGGAGTCTTGAGTCGATATATGTCTAACCCAGGCAGGGAACATTGGAATGCTATCAAGAGAGTTTTCAGGTACCTTCGTGGAACTTCAAATTTTTCTTTGTGTTTTGAAGGTACAAGGAAAGGAAAGATGGTTGATATTGTGGTTCATGTAGATGCTGATTGGGGTGGAGACATTGATAGTAGACGGTCCACTAGCGGATATGTTTTTACATTATTTGGGGCTGCACTAAGTTGGATGAGCAAGAGACAAAGCGTGGTAGCACTTTCTTCTACAGAAGCAGAATATATGGCTCTTACTCATGCTGCAAAAGAGGCCATATGGCTACGGCGGTTGTGCTTGGAGCTCGGATTTGAGCAAGGTTCTATAGAGGTGAGATGTGATAATCAAGGTGCTATTCAGTTAGCTAAGAATCTCGCATTTCACTCACGCACAAAGCATATTGACATCCAATACCACTTTATTCGGGAAAAGGTGGAAAAGAAAGAGGTTCAGCTTGAAAAGGTTGATACAACAGAGAAGAGTTCTGATTTTCTGACTAAAGCAGTTACAGGTGTAAAGTTTGAGTGGTGCTCTACTGCTGTCGGATTGAAGAAGAATGTTGTTGGCAAGGCTCTCATTGGTGTGAAGTATCCACCAAGTGGGAGAATGTTAGAGTTGGTGAATACTTCAGGACCCCTTGTTTCTCACACCGGGTTCACCCACGTGAGCTTAGGAAAATCTGAGTATTACCCATTTAACAGTATTGCTGGCGTACGAACGAAATGGGGGTTCGGGGGGCCCCGCCCCCCGACGGCGGTCCCCCGAAACCTAGACGGGTTTTGGGCTTTTGTTTAGCCGGCCCATGTGGTTCGGATTAGGTTTTTCTCTGTTTGTTTGGGTTTTAAACCCGGTTTGGAGAGGCTATTAATAGCCTAATTTCTGGTGTAATCCGTGTGACGGCTGTAAACCTAAACGATATAGTGGAACCTCTTTGCAGGACGTAGCCCTGATCTCAAGGGTGAACCTGGGTAAATTCGTGTGTCTCCTCTATTTTTATGCAATCTCTCTGCGATCTTCTCTCCTTGTTCTCAAATTTTCCCATCACGCGGGAGGGTCACCGGCGTTCGGTGCGGGAGAGGGACGACCGGTGCTCGCGGGCCGGGAGAGGGAGAGAGAGGAGAGGAGGGAGAGAGAGAGAGGAGAGGAGGAGGAATTATATATAAGGGGAAAAGATGAGAGAAATCGGGAAAAGAAAAAAAAGTGGGATAACGAAATTTTAATTATCGACAGCTCCGACCGTCGAAAACATAAATATTAACTATTTTTAAAATTACCGACGGTTGTGACCATCGAAAATATATTTAGTTATATATAATGTTTATTTTTTATTTTACCGACGGTTTGAACCGTCGGTAATCGTTACCGACGGTCAAAACTGTCGGTAATTGCGATGGTTTGGATCGTCGTTAGTTATATTAATAAAATACTCTTCATATGATATTATTATACATTTACTGACGATTACGACCGTCGGAAATTGCAGCGGATTTTGCGACGGATGGATATCCGTTGGAAATATCGACGTTCCTAATCGTCGAAAAATTAAATAATAATATTAAAAATACATAATTTAATTTTTTTCATTTTCGACGGTCGTAACCATTGAAAAATCCATCAAAAAAATTAAATAATAATATAACAAATTACATAATTTATTTTTTCATTTTCGACGATCGTGACCGTCTGAAAATTCATCGGAAATTGCGATATCCGTCGGAAATATCGACATTCCTAATCGTCAAAAAAATTAAATAATAATATAAATCATTTTCGAAGGTCATAATCGTAAAAAAATCCATCGGAAATGAAACTGTCAAAAAATCCGTCGCAAATTGCGACGGATTTCGAACCGTCGAAAATTGCCCGTCGGAAAATTGCGATTTTCTTGTAGTGTTACACATTGGCGTAGTATCCCATTTGAACATTATTTAAATAGGAAAGGGTCATCCCAGTAGTAGTGCTTGGCATCCCTAAAGAATTTTTCCTTCTGGTACTTTGTGAGATCTGATGGCACCACCCCTCCTACTAAGTAGTTGGCTATGTCCGCATACCATGGTACTGAAGTTATTGATAGGAGATGGTCGTCAGGTACGTAGAGTATTATGCATTAGTGGTGAAGTGTCATTTGTTCCTGGTATAGCTTTAAGATGATCTGCCACTTGATTCTCAGAACCACTTCTGTCAACAATTTCAATTTAGAACTCTTGTAAAGATAGAATTCAGCGTATGAGACGAGGTTTGGTTTCCTTCTTTGAAAATAAGTGTCGATGTGCAGAGTGTATGATAGTTTTAGACCCAAGTAGATACTGTCTGAATTTTTCCATAGCATATACCACAGCTAGTAATTCTTTCTCCGTGGTTGTATAATTCTGCTAAGTTGAGTCGAGTGTCTTGCTGGCGTAGTAGATGACATGCATAAGTTTATTCACTTTTTGACCAAGTACAGTATCAACTGTGAAATCGCTAGCATCACACATCACTTCAAACGATAATGTCCAATTTGGAGGTTGCATAATGGGAACAATGGTCAGTGCTTCTCGAAGCAGATTGAAAGCAGAAAGGCATTCATCGTCAAAGTTGAAATATGCATCTTTATGTATTAGATTTGTAAGAGGTTACACAATCTTAAAAAAGTCTTTGATGAAGCGTCGATAAAACCTTGCGTGTCCCAAGAAATTACGGATACCCCTAACATTGATAGGTGTGGGTAATTGAGCAATAACTTCAATTTTTGCTAGGTCCACTTCAATGCCTCTATTCGATATAACATGTCCAAGAACAATCCCTACACTTCTCCCAATTTAAAACCAAATTAAGCTCTTCGCATCTTGTAATACTTGATCAAGATTTATTAGACATTGAGAGAAGGAGGAACCATAGATGGGAAAATCTTCCATGAATACCTCCATAATTTTCTCTATAAAATCATAAAAATAGTAGTCATACAATGTTGAAAGGTAGCTAGTGCATTACATAAACCAAAGGGCATTCTTCGATATGCAAAGGTACCATAAGGTTTTCTCTTGATTAATAGGATGTATAGGTATTTGCAGAAAACCAAAGAAACCATCAAGATAGCAAAAATAATCATGCATAGCAAGTCTTTCAAGCATTTGATCAATAAAGGGTAGAGGAAAATGATCCTTTCTTGTAGCTTTATTAAGTTTTCGCAAATCCACATACTCGCCAATCTGTGGTTGTGCAGGTAGCTATAAGTTTCCCTTTTGAATTCTTAACTACTGTCATTCCATCCTTTTTTGGAACTACTTAAATTGGACTAACCCATTGACCGGCATAGATGAAATAAATTAAATCACAATCTAAGAGTTTTAGGACCTCCTTTTTAACTACTTCCTGCAAGATAGGATTTAATCTCCGTTGTCCCTCCCTAAATAGTTTTACACTATCTTTAAGTGGAATTCTATGCATGCAAAGTGAAGAGCTAATACTTTTAATATCGATCATGGAGTAACCAATGGCTTTACTATATTTTTTTAAGGACATTAAAAAGGTTGGCCGTCTATTCTTTCCTTATAGCAGAATTAACAATGACAGGCAGTGTAAAGTTTTCATCCATAAATTTATACTTCAAATAGGAGGGAAGCTCTTTCATTTCTACCTTTTGAAGGACATTGGGAGTTGGAGAAGTCTAGACAATGGGATCGGAAGGATTAGGCATATCCAATTCTTGAGGAAGGGTATCATGAGAATGAGTAGAGTACTCCTTGAGGATCATCAATATGCTCGCTCACTTCAGCTATTAAGCATCACTGGAGAGGGTCTGGAGTTGCAATTAATGCAACAACCTCTCTAGTGGTCTCATCTATCACGTCAGATGCTTCGCATCAATCTTCATACACGAGAGATTTCATGACTTTCGGAAGGTTGAACTCAATTCGATCTTTCCTAATTCAAATGATAGTCGACCGTTCTTCACATCTATAATTGCTCCAACTGTGGCAAGAAATGGGCGTCCTAAGATTAGCAGTACATTGATGTCTTTCTCTATGTCCAGTACCATGAAATCAGCAGGAATAGAAAATTTACCGACTTTGATTAGGATATACTTTAAGATGCCATGGGGTCTCTTGATGGAGAGTTAGGTTGGTTGGTTTTAAGTCACTAGCATCCAGTCACTTGCAGAGAGATAAGTGATGCATAAAATGATGTAGCAAAATAAAATCGCTAGCAAGTGTAATACTCGCTCAAGTAATATAGTAAAAGGAGTAAAGAGTATCAAACCCACGAGGAATATTATTAATTCAATGTCTAATTTTATAAATTAATAAGAGAGGAAAAACATGAATTTTAAAAATAGTTTTTATAATTATAAAATAAAATACTAAAAATAACATAATAATAAGTTAAGATAATTGTATTGAAGTTGGTCTTAGGATGATAACAAATTAAGGATAATTATGCAAACCATAAAAGATAAATTAAAATGGATTAGGAATTTTCCTAAGTTATTAATTTACAAGATTAAAATCAAGCAAATCAAACTATTTTAAATCTTCAAAACTGAAGTCCCACAAACTGGTATTCATGCAGATGAGATTAAATTTAAGATGCATTAATATGAAAATCCTAAATTATTAATCACTCCACAAACTGGTATAGATTAACAAACCATACAGATCTAATTTTTCACACACTAGTTATTTGACCTATGTTAATTTTTAATTTCACAATAAATTATTTAATTTAACTAAATAAAATTTGAAATCAAATAGTCCACAAACTAGTAATTACTTAACTCAGAAATTCAAATAATTAAATCAAAAGCATTAAACACAATTAAAAATCGATCAAAAGAAATTCAATAATAAAATAAGGGTTCATAGACTTTCCCTTCAATAATAATCTCCTAAAATAAAATAGCAAAAGACATGGAGTTCATCTTAGAATTGTAGAAAGATAATAACAAAGTAACAATAATAATTGAAAAAATTACACCAAGAATAAATCAGGATCCTCAAATATTGTCAGAACGTCTGGATCAACCGTCTGATCAACTCTCTCTCTTGGTCGAAGCACTCTCGACACACTGTAGAAGAAAACCACACTTCAAAGTACCAATTGGATTGATGGTATCTTCCTTTATTTATAGGTGTGAACGGTCTTCACGGGCGTAAATCGTACGGCCGAATTTAATTTGCAGAGATAAACTTTACGAATTTTAAATGGCTTGATAAAACTTTGGTTAATGATAAACCTTATCCGTTTTGCACCCGGTGATAAACTCCTCTTTGATTCTCGATCATCAAACTTGGTTAATGATGATGTTTTGCACCCAATGATTGGTTGATGATCACAGCCGATGTCTCCATCCCTGGTTGATAATAGGGTTTTGGACCCCATGATTGGTTAATGATCACGGCCGATGTATCCATCCTTGGTTAATGATGGTGGTTTGCGCCCATGATCACGGTGGTTGAAGATAAACTTTTTATGATTATATTGATTTGGCGCCCCATGATGATCTTCATTTATGTTTTACACCCAATGATAAAGTGTCATCTTGATCATGCGTGAATCGACTTTTGAGTCGTAATCCTGCAAAGTAATTTCTATTGTTTAATTAATTCGTCCATAATTAAAATATTCAAAAAATTAATAATCGGAATCGATAAATCCAGAATAATGACTAGAAATAACCTAAAATGATGCATGCCATGATCAAATTAAAAAAAATATTAATTAAAATAATAGACTAAAATATGTTATATTTTGCATGCATGACACTTGCCCTAAGTTCATATAAGGCTCTGTCCACTTGGACATTTCCTATTTCGTAGGGTATGGAAAAGCTTCCTGAATCTTTTAGTTTTGGCGGTAACTTATTTTGAATGACAACATTTGCTTCTTCAATTAGAGCTATATATAGTTTCATGGATATCTATCTTCCTATTTTTGGACAGGATGTCTTTAAAAAATTTAGCGCAAGAGGGCATCTGCTGTATAACTTCAACAAATGGAATGTTGATATGTAGTTTCTTTATGATGTTCATAAATCGGGTGAACTGTCAATCATTCTGGGATCTAGAAAGCCTCTGTGGAAAGAAATGAAGTTGAGATCAGAGATGCTCTCTTGTTTTTGCTCCGGTACTTCATCCTTCGGATTATCTGAGGAATTGGGTGCTTGAAATTCCTCAGAGTTTCATTGGCTCATTTAGTTGTTTTCACTTCGTAGCTCAATCACTTTACATTTTGATTGGCCTGAGAAGGTTCCTGAGGTGCGTGAGGATGAACTGGCTTGTTGCGCTATCTGGTTCTCAAGTATCTTGTTATGTGCGACAAGACTTTTCGGCTATGAAAACATTTGTTGCATAAATTTATTCTGTTATTCTTGCTACTTCATCAGTTTTCCAGCAAGGTTTCAAGATTAGATTTTTCTTGAACAGGTACTTCTAGTTTGAATGATGGGACTTGCGGTAGTGCTAAGTAAGGTGGTAATGTATTAAATGGCATCGAAGGCTTTTGACATTGTGGTGGTCGAGGTTGAGGTGTGATGCGAGAATTGATAAGAATCAAATGTTAGCAAGTGCACTAGTCTTTCAAGTAATAAAGTGTAAAATAGAGTGTAGAACCCACGAGAAATTAACTTACTTAACTAAACTAATTTCAGAGACTAATAGGAGACAACATGATTTGAGTAAAAGAGTTGCAGAAAATAAAATTACAAAAAATAAAGATTTGAAACTAAACTAATCTCCTGATGTCTAGGGTCTTAGGATGATTAAGTTGATTAAGAACAAACTTGTTTAACTTATGTAGAGATTGATATAATCAAAGATAATCATGTTCAACTTTTAGATGTATTAGGAACACTTAAAGTATGATCTCCCTAACCGGGTAAACCAACTATTTTTAATCCTAATAAGATGAGAATACTCCGCTAGGCTCTACTCTCAATCCTACTCAGATTAGAATGCTATGAGTTATGATTCCTATGCTACCAAAATGCTCGCATGAGTCAATTTGACATACCACGCAATCTAACTCCGCATGGCTCTATTACGACATGAATTGCATAACGGAAATTATGAATTAAGAGATTGATCGTACTACATAGTTAATAATCAACTAATAATTCAATTAAAAATAATGATTAAACATAGCAATCATGTTCTTAGAAGCTAAACATATTATAATCGATCATAAAGAAAGGTTCACAAGTTTTCCCTAAAAATAATTCTATTGCAGAAATAAAACTAAAACTTAAACTAAACTAAATTATCTGAATTACAGATATTGAAAAAATAAAACTTTAAAGCATAATGATGCATCCCAACATGAATTAAAACTGGAAGTACTCTCTGAAACAAATAATCAATCGTTGCACGATCCTCGCACGATATCACCACGCTGAAATCTTCTCGGCTATTCTTCAAGTTGCTCCCACATTTTTATCTTCAAAGCATAGGTTGCAAGTCCTAGCATGATCTCTTCTAGCTGTAGAATGCCTCCATTTATAGAGGGTCATGTTTTCATGTGATTGGAGAAGAAACAAAAACTTTTTCTATGTGAAATAAGGAAAATTCGAATCTGAATTAGTTCTGAAATTTTGGCCTTGTCAAATTCTGAAATTTGGGCCATAATATGTTTTCAAATTATCCTAGGATCATATAATATGAGTATGAGTCCTTGTGAAATTAAAATTCTTTCAAAAATTCTTCTAAATCTCGAAATTGAACTTCGTCATGGCCTATTACATGGTTTCAACGGCCTGAACAGTGTCAGAATTATATTAGAAATAGGTTTTCACGGCCCGTGAGAGACTTTTCACGGCCCTCACAGTGTGAAAACATGAATTTCACAGCCCGTGAAAGCCTAGTTACGGTTGTGTCTCGGGCCAATTTTCTGGCGTGAGAAAATGTATTTTAACGGCTCATTATTGAGTTTCATGGCCCGTTAAAGTTTCTTTACTACCCGTGACTGTGCCATTTTAGCTTTCACTGTTTTTTACTTTCTAACTTCATTTTAACTCCGATTTGATCGTAATTTTCTTCGTTGACTTCGTAATTTAATTTTTTTGCTTCTTAGATAATAAAATACAATATTTTGGTAGATTTTTATTTTTGTAAAATTTATGTAAATAAGCTCATAAAATGATGCGTACTATTAGAAAATGATTCGAAATAAGATTAAATGTAATAGTAAATATGTGTTGAATTTTGCATCAAGGTGGTCCTTGATAGTTGTTGCCACCATAAGAGAGGAGCGGACTAGATTTGATAAAGGACCTCCATGGTTTTTGTCCATCTTGAGGTTGTTGTTGTCCTCCTTAATACTGATACTAATTTTGACCTCCACGGACTGCATTCATTTTCTCACTGGACGCTTCCTGTACATGATAGGGAATTGATGAGAATCTGGTGAGCCATAGTTATCACACCAGATGGGGTTAGAATTTAGGCTGATTGGCACGACTTCTGTTGGACATACATTGGAGAATTCCAATTGTGAGGGTTTATTCTGATTCATTGCTTATTATATAAGCCCTTCAAGTTTAGGAGAAAACTCATTCCAATTGTTTGCTCTTGATGTCTTATCAGAATTCGGTTGTTGACGATTTATTTGTCCAACATCCAATTATGATGATTAATACTGACTTCTTCAATTAATCGATATTCATTCTATTGGTTTCCGCTCATAAATGTGCCACCCACTACAGAGTCCAGGGTTCTTTTGCATTGGGGTGTAAGACCGCCGTAGAATGTTTGGACTACCATACATTTCATAAATCCATGGTGAGGGCACTTCCTTAACATATCCTTGAATCTTTTTCCAAACTTCATAGATTGACTCAGTTTCTCACTAGCAGAATGACGTGGTTTGTCCTTGAATCTTTTTCCAAACTTCATAGATTGACTCAGTTTCTCACTAGCAGAATGACGTGGTTTGGTTTCTCAGTGCTATTATCCTTCTAGGAGGAAAGAAATAGGTCAAGAAGGCTGACAGAAGTTAATCCCATGTCCGGATAGTTTCAAGCTTCAAATATCGTATCCATGTTTTGGCTCGATCTCTTAGTGAAAAAGGGAATAGCCGGAGTCTGATAGCATCTGTGATGACATCATTACATTTGAAGGTATCACAAATCTCGAGAAATGTAATGAGGTGCTGATTTGGATCTTCGTTAGGCAGACCCGCATACACATGGTTGCTCAAGATAGATAGTAGTGTAGGGTTCAACTGAAAACTATTGGCTTGAACATCTAATCGAGCAATTCCAGAAGCCAAACCAAGAGCATTCGGTGTACAAAATGCTTGCAAAGGTCGCAAAGCTTCAAGGTTGTTTCCCATCTCTAGCTCTTCTCTAACTAGTCGTGATCTTCTTCTCAGATGTTCTTGTTGAGCTCTTCGGACTCGTTGATTTCGGTCTCTCTTGGGTTCAAAGTCAAATAATTCTTCATCCTCACTGGCAGAATTTGACATGCATGAATCACAAAACCATGGGTATTAACAAGTAAAATAAATGACTAACAGAAAGTTTGCAGAAAACTAATTATAAGAAGGAACAATAAAATATAAAGAAACGCGTATAAAACAGTGACGTTCGACTCGATCGACAGTATTAGAGAAATAAATTCAAAACTCTCCTCAGCAACGAAGCCAAAAACTTATTGTGTAAGATAATGCAGTTAGGGGTAATCGGCGTTTGCAAGCTAAATATAGATATATGAAGATCGTATTCCCTTATACAGAAATGTAAACAAGTTTTGAATTTATAATCCCAACTACATTTCTCGAGTTGCAAGTATACAATTGTCGTTGTTGTACAGATTGGGGTGGAACCACAAGGAGAGTATCGGATTGTATTTCACTATTTGTGTTGAAAGAGTTCGGACTTGTGGAAATGAGTGACAAATGAATGTAAACAACTTGAAAAGTAATGATGTGTATTTGTATTTTTAGGGTTTATAATTTGTTTGGTCATTTTTGTATTTAACTTTCATTATCTAAAGTAAACTAAATATTAGAATCAAAAGATGTATTACCAAATGATATGTAAAGTAGAGGTACGAGGGATCATTTTATGATGAACTTGGTGAATAAATGCTACTTCCTTATAGTTCCACATTCGAATGATGACATTTAAAGTGAATGTCTCTCACTCTCGTGAAAGGCACCCTTCGGTTCTCCCACTTTCGTGTTCGAACCGAGTCATTTTTCTATCTAAGCAAAAATGTATGAAAAATCTATGGAGTTCCTTTCTACTCTTAAAAAGATAACAATTATACTCAAGAGTTTCCCCTTCTATAATATGCTAACCTCTCTCTCGGCTCATAGCTAAATTGTTTACAACATATGATCCTTCTCAAGGGAGCCATCGCATGAGGAAGGAACCCTAAAACACAACATTCATGAAATAAGCAATAGAACTAATGTTGTGCAAAACAAACATCCGAAATTCATAGAAACATCAAAATCAAGTTCGAATCCATCAATGATCCATCAGCCTCATAGGCTAATTTAGCTAGACATTAAGTTTAAGCTTCAAACTAAGAGTGGACTTAATGCAATAAGACAAAGTGCAGGAACAAAGACGAAGATTAAAACTAAGATTCATTGTGCTAGGTGGATTGCTCGGAGATGATCCGACTCTCCTCATCAGTGTAGTTACTCCTTCTTCTTCCTCCTTAGCTCCCTTCTGTCCAGTGTGTTTTCTGGCCCCCTTCTACAATTGTCTCCTCTATTCTCTTATACTCCTCTTGTGATCCCCCTCTAGCTTTATGACACCTAGCCCAATGTAATCTTCAGCCTTCCGTTGCTTGACAAGTGTCTAGCTAGCACCTGCCTCCTGATTTCCTGTTGATTATGTCATCCAGGCAGTATATGTACAACACTTGTCCCGTGGTCCAGAGCCTTTTTGTCTGACTATGGAATACATTCCCTCCATTGTGTTGCATCCATTATGTTCTTTCTTGTAGTTAACGCTTCATGAAGTATCGCCCACACCTGTGTGATAGAGAGGGAATTATCAACTGAAATTTTAGGAATACATAACCATGAACTGGAAATGATGAGATGACTTGATATTATGAAAAGTTAGGAAAAAAGGATGAATGCATATAATTCAGATTTTATTTGTATACTACCAAAGGAAATATAATATATTTTTTCATGATAAAAGATGTATAAAAATATAAGCCATTAGTCATGTTCGCATTTTATTAGCATAGACACATAGACTACATCATGTATACTTACAATTAACTTATCTTACCTATCTACCAATATCTTAATGCAGTTTGGAACACATCTTATTTCTTCACCTTTGTATTTCATTTTCTAACCCTAAAATTAGTTATAATGGTTGACTCTCCATTTAATATGTTTGCTATTTTATTCACCTTTGTTGAATGATAGAAACTAGTTAGAACTATCAATCTTCTACTTTCATTTATTGTTTTGTCTTGTATTCAACTCCTTATATGTTAATTTTTTTCTCGTGTCTTCAAAATGTCTAATAATAAATAATAATGTGAGCTTCAAATCATATATCAAATATTTTCAGTCAAACTTCTACTTGTCTAAATGCATACATCACTACCCGATTATAAAAAATAATAATCTATTGGTTAACCCAAGATAATATTTAAATATGAGGTCAACCTGTACACATGGCAGTTTTGACCAACCAAGTAATCATATCCATAAGATTTTACGAGCTGAGTCAATATATATATATATATATATATATATATATATATATATATATATATTAAGCATATAATTTATATTCTTGTATTATGTATATAAAGTAATTAACGAACAATTCGTCTTTATTATGTTGACTGGAACTTGAAGTATAAGATTTTTGTTTGCTCGTTTTCTTTTTTTTTTTTTCACCTTTCCAAGTAACACACGTATATACGTTGTTACGACTTACGAATGGACACAATTTTACATATATATTGCAAGCATATATTTTATATTTTGGCATAAATTAAATATTCATGGGAATCGCCCATCTTCGACTGACTTGTCCGTTGTCTAACTTAAAAAAAGGCAAATTGCGTGTACCTTGAGCTCAATCAAAATGGTAGTTCTACCGAATTATAAGTAAATAGTGGAATTGATAAATTAGTTTGGAATGCATGTGTGTGTGAAACGTAATGATGAAAAATCGGATAATTGATACGAAAGAAAAATAAATATGATAAATTAATTTTAATGGTTATTTCAACAAAAATATGTATTATAAATATAAAATATATTTTGATAAAAATTAAAAATAAAAGTACAAATTATTTTTTTATTGAAATTTTTTGTTAAACAATATATTATTTAGATATAAAAATTATTTTAAATAAATTATCTTTAATAAAATATTATTTTTTAATGATATACTAAGTAATAAATGGTATTATATTATCTTTTATAATATTTATTTTATATTTAATATATAAATTAATATATATAAGAAAGGTAAAAAAGAAAAAAATAGTTTGTAAAACAAGAATAAAAACGAAAAAAAAAAGAACGTCTAGGACCCCTATTTTAGAACAATTAATGCGGCGGAATTCAAAAGTCGTATTTATGCATTTGATAGAACTAGTTTCAATTGAAACACTCCCTCAAGAAAAAGTCTCGAGACTATATATATATATATATATATATATATATATATATATATATATATATATATATTCTTTGAATAAAAAAATAAGCTGGTTTATTCTCTATTAACATGTGGTGTCCCTGATATGGCTTTCTAACTAGGATCCAGTGACGAAAATGCATGTTATTGTGTATAATATTCTTTTTGTAATATAAAAATAATTTACGTGTTAGGTGCACTTATCTGGGAGATTTGGATGCGAGTCCTCCTGATAGAAAGGAGTCTTTCTTGAAATCCGAAAAAAAAAAGGGAAAGCGACTTATTGAATCTTTTATCTTTATGATTATAAATATTTAACTAGTTGAATGATGAAAAGAAGTTTTAAGAAATAAATCCTGCATGACTATATTTTTAAATCTTTCACTCGGTTTGAATGAATCAAGCCTAATGATACAAATATTGTTCTATAAGTCAAGTCCCCTGGATCCATGATCCATGTGTAATTTGGGTCCCCTCCCCGCTATTTTTTTTTACATTGTTTAAGAGGTTTGCCCACTTGCCTCCTCCCCCTCTCTGAAATCAAATTAAAATTAATTTCTATATTAAACAATATTTAGATTATGTGTTCTTATACGTATATAATATTCAAAATTTTGAGATTTGACGGTTGACCCTCCTACTTTAATTTAAAGATTATTGGAAAAATATTCTGGGTCAATCCATACAATTAGCTAGCCTTCTATAAATAGCACATCTTCTCGTCACCTTCCGCAAAACAAAACTCCATAGCTTGGACTCTCTTAGCTCGTGTCGCTCGTCTTCTCAGAGTAAGAACTCTGAACATAAAAATCTCTAACACTCATCCACCACCATCACCCACCCCCCTCCCCCTCTTTCTCCCTCTCATTACTACATGTATATTTACAATGAAGTAACACTATTATTCCCCATCATGAACGTTTTTTTTTCTTTTGCACATTCCTTTCATGTCGTTTGATTATTTGCATAGCTATCAAAGAAAAGATCGTTTGGTTATCTGATATTAAAAAGATTTAATTGATGCATATTATTAAGAAATAGAGATATATAATACATTGACAACCAAAAAGCTGATACTTCACGTAGTAACAATGGACAGGAGTATGCTTGATATATACATGTAAAGTTCACGAACGTGAATTGAGTTCGCTGGGAAGAACATCATTTCTCGAAAGGAATGAGAGTTGATGCTTTTTCCATGTTCAACTTAATTAGTTTGCAAAGCCTATTAAAGATTCTTCTCGCATTTTGAAATTCAATCTTGTAATTTCTTCTATTATGATTCAATCTGTTATAGTGGAAATATTAGACAACTTACCACTTTTTTTAACCTGCTTATAGCTATTAAGTTAGGATGTAGATCTTTAAAGAAAACGATTTAATCCTACAGCTTTATGTTATTTGTAAGATTATTATTCTTAATAAGAAGTAATAAAGTGGTTGAAAAATATAATGAAGTATAGTTGATCGATGCATTTAACTTTGCTTTTAAGTTGGCAATAACGCTTAACTGATTAGCTATATAGGTGTATAAGTTTATAGATTAGCTACTTTATTTTATATATAATTTTGTTCAATTTAGCTTGTGTGTAATCAGTATATATACGTTATTCTTGTGTTCTATCTTCAGGTACCAAGTTATAACAGTACCGCTGCAACAAGAAAATGGAAATCAAAGAGGACCGTAGGATCTCTGGACCTCCTGGTCTGTCCTCTGTAGATTGGTAAGGAGCGAGCTTAATTTCTCGTCTGCTTTATCCTGCAGCTGCGCCATGGACGATTCTAATCTTTTAGTTACAAATTTTATTTTGTATATATCAACGATAACTTCACACAAATCCGTAATATATTATGCTACTTGATCGAGCAGGAGTCGCCCGGAACACCAGAGATCAATCGCAGCTTCTTTGGTTGAAGCCACGTACCTTCTCGAGCGCGATAGACAAAAACCATCTAATAACGCTCTCGCGCCTTCTTTGTGTGAGAGGTTCCATTTCAATCTCATCAATAAGCTCAACGACGACGAAAATTTTGAGCCCTCTCTATTTGCTGATTTATCCATATATGGTGCGATCTACAAATTAACCACACCTCCTCCTGCTGCTGCTACTTCTTTGGCCCAAGGGATAACATCTTCGAATGGCTCAGAAAATGCTCCAAAATTTGTGGTAGTCTTTCGTGGCACACTCCTGAAGAAGAAGACTTTCCTTCGCGACTTCCAATCGAGTCTCCGGATTGCGATAAACAACTTTCACAGCTCTTCCCGATGCAACAAGGCCTTTGAGTCTACACGGAAGTTCGTTGCAGCTGCTGGACCGGAGAATGTTTGGATAGCCGGTCATTCCCTGGGGGCAGCAATGGCGACGGTTGTGGGGAAAAGGCTGGCGGAGGATGGCAGCGACGTCAGGACCTTTCTGTTCAACCCGCCGTTCATCACGACGGTGATATCGCCATTGATACCTCGGAGGCTCAAGAAGCGGCTGCACATTGTCCATGACCGCGCAGTTGCAACTATTATGACCGCGGAAGGGGAATCTCGCGAGCAGTCGTTCGACCGCTTGTGCAAGTGGGTTCCCAATGTCTACGTGAACCCTGATGATTTTATATGCTCGGATTACATTCACTACTTCCAACACCGGGAGCCGATGCACGAGTCTGGTGACGGCGAGGCGTGGAGGCTGGCAGCGGGGAGGTCCATTAGGAACATGCCTCTGCACTTTATGGGGATGAACGTTGATGCAACGCACCGCCTTCCATCAGCCAATCTGATAGTGAACAGCACCTCTGGCACTCTGCAGGATGCACACGGCATCCATCAATGGTGGAATCCAGATCAAGTGATGCCTTCACAAATATACCTCTTCGGACAAAACCTTCCTTAACGGGGGATCAATTAAGTTGTATTCCAAGGAGCACCGTCGTACCGTCTCTACTCAAACTTTAGTATATCGTCTATTTGGATTCGGGGGAGGAACAAATAAGTTCTCATTTTGTTATCATAGTGAAGAAGTGTGTGTACTTTTATTTCTTGATCAACTTGTTCTTTATGCTAAAGCCCTTCGAACTCCCGTTGTATCCCCTGCCAACCAGCTTCGAAGGTGCATGGCTGGGTCGAGCTTGTAAGTCTCTTAATTAATGTAAAAGTTCTATATAGCTAATAAATTTGTTATAAGAAATAATAAATAAAATAAAAGGAGGCTGAAGCGGATTAATTACATTAGCAAACACAGTTTTTCAAGTAATAAAATGATGAAAAAAATAATCGTTCCATGGATAATTTAATATATTAAAAGCAAAGAAGTTAGCATGGAAGTGATGACACTTTGACACAAAGATGTGTTGACAAGTGTCTACTAAGAAAACTCATCACCCTTCACGCAACTGACAAAAGTGTGATATTATTAATTATTTATCATGAGGATTGTTACGAAAAGAGGGAGAGAGGGATCGCACGAAATATAGAAGAACACGAAGAGGAAAAACGGCGGCGGCTCTTTATTACTGAATAATGATGATTACAAGGATAGGTCTCGGTCTAGACCCCTAGGGAGTTTATATAGGCACTTCCTTTGATAGATGATAGGAATTACATACGGACTGGGACTCTAAATAAATTCCTTGAAAATACGACACCTATCTCGTGATAAGGAAATAAATCAAATCCGAATCACAAACTGAATACCCCTAAAAATTTTCGCTCATGAACCTGCTGACAACACTGACTCCATGAGCAATGTCTGGTCTTGTGCAAACCATGGCATACATCAAACTTCCAACTGCACTAGCATATGGAACCCGAGACATGTACTCCTTTTCTGCATCTGACTTTGGTGCGAAGGCAACAGAAAGATGAACATTTGCAACTGATGGAGTATTCAAAGGCTTCGTTCCAGACATTCCAAACCTGGATAAAATCTTCTCAATATAACTTTTCTGAGATAAGAAGAGTTTATCCTGTGCGCGATCCCTTAGAATTTCCATTCCCAAAATCTTCTGTGCTGCACCAAGATCTTTCATATCGAATTCTGCACTGAGGAGCTTCTTCAGATTTTGAATGTCTGCCATGTCTCTGGCAGCAATAAGCATATCATCAACATACAAGAGCAGATAGATGGTGGAGCCGTCATTCACCTTCTTGTGATATACACAGCAATCAAAGGAACTTCGACTGAATCCCTTACTGATTATGAAGTTGTCGAACCTCTTGTACCATTGTCTGGGAGACTGCTTCAAGCCATACAGAGATTTCTTCATACTGCAAAATTGATTCTCCTTTCTAGGAATGGAGAATCCCTCTGGTTGGCTCATAAGAATATCTTCTTCAAGTTCTCCATGGAGGAAAGCAGTCTTCACATCTAGTTGCTCGAGCTCTAGATTCTGATGTGCTACAAGAGCAAGTAGCACCCTGATAGAAATATGTTTGACAACAGGTGAGAATATCTCATTGTAATCCACACCTTCTTTCTGACTATAACCTTTAGCAACCAGTCGTGCTTTATATCTCGTGCCTTTAACTCGTGGAATTCCTGCTTTCTTCTTGAAGATCCATTTACAGCCAACGGTCTTCCTGCCTTTAGGCAATTTGACCAGCTCCCACGTCTGATTCTTGTGAAGAGATTTCATCTCCTCACTCATAGCAGCGATCCACTGTTCAGATTCGGCACATGTGATGGCATCCCTATAAGAGGATGGCTCCAAGAACTCCACCTCTTCAGCTACCTGTAGTGCATAAGCAACCATGTCCTTGAAACCATATCACTTAGGAGGACCCACTTCTCTGCGATGACGTCTAGCAGCAATTGACTCCTCTTTAGGTTGCTCATCAGATTCTTCACCTTTTGGTTCTGCTTCTTGATGTGATCCTTCAGCATCATCCTCAGTTGGAGTGATTTCAACATCCACCTGTTTACTGACACTCTCTTCAGTCTCCACCTTCAACTGAAGCATTGATGCTTCATCAAAGGTTACGCTTCTGCTGTGGATGACTTTGTGTTCTGAAGGAGACCAGATTCTGTAGCCCTTCACTCCTGCACCATATCCCATGAACACCCCTTCTTTGGCCCTTGGCTCCAACTTCCCTTCACTGACGTGATAGTATGCTGGACAATCAAAAACTTTCAGACAAGTATAATCAGCAGAATTTCCTGACCATACCTCAGTTGGAGTCTTGAGATCAATCGCAGTCGCCGGACCTTGATTTACCAAGTAGCAAGCTGTGTTAACAGCTTCAGCCCAGAATGTCTTATTTAGGCCAGCGTTAGAGAGCATGCACCTTGCCCTCTCCAAAAGTATCATGTTCATTCGTTCTGCAACTCCATTCTGTTGTGGAGTATCCCTGATTGTGCGATGCCTGGCAATACCTTCATCTTTGCAGAACTGGTCGAATTCAGCAGAACAGAATTCCAAACCATTGTCAGTGCGAAGACGCTTCACTTTCTTCGACGTCTGATTTTCCACTAGAACCTTCCACTGCTTGAAGGCCTTGAAGGACTCACTTTTGTGTTTCATCATGAATACCCAAGTCATCCTCGAGTAGTCATCAATCACAGATAGGAAGTACATCGCACCTCCTAATGATGGAACACGAGAGGGACCCCAACAATCGGCGTGGATGTAGTCAAGTGTCGCCTTCGTCCTGTGCACTGCCTTGCCAAACTGAGACCTTCGTTGTTTGCCGAATACGCAGTGCTTGCAGAAGTTGATTTCAGATATCTTTTTCTCCCCTAGAAGACCTCGTTTGCTGAGGATATTCATCCCGTTCTGACTCATATGCCCAAGCCGCATGTGCCACAGTCTGGACCTATCTGATTTGGATGAACTAGCCACTGCAGCAACGCCAGAGACTGTCTTGCCTTGTAATACATACAAGGACTTCTGTCTGACTCCCTTCAGAACCGTAGCATCACCTTTCATGACCGTGAGGATGCCTCCAGCAGCATTGATCTGACACCCTTTAGAGTCGAGGACTCCAAGTGATATCAAATTCTTTTTCAGTTGCAGAACATGGCGGACATCTGTCAGCGTCCTCACAAGATTGTCATGAGTCCTGATCTGCACAGAACCGATCCCAACTATTTGCATCGTTGCCCATGATGACGTTTCCACCATCAATCTTCTGATAAGTTGAGAATCACTCTTTATTCGGAGTCATATGATAGGAACACCCTGAATCCAGAACCCAACTATCCGCCAGACATCCTTGATCAGAAGCAGTCAGAACCAAATCATCTTCGGAATTTCCTGTTTCATGTGCCACCGCAGCGACAGGGGCCTTCTTCTTCTTCGGACAATCCTTCTTCCAATGACCTGGTTCCTTGCAGTAATTACAGATGTCTTTCGCAGTGATTTTCTTCTTCTTCGACTTGGATTTCTTTGAATTCGAGGACTGTCCCTTCTCTGCGGTCGATATCAAACTCGCACCCTGAGTCTCTGCAGAATTTCCAGATGCCCTTTGCCAAAGTTTACGAGTATGAAGACTCGATCTTACTTCTTCCAGACTTATAGTTTCCTTCCCGATAATCATAGACTGAACGAAATTTTCATATGATGGAGGAAGCGAAACTAACAGAATTAGGGCAGCATCTTCATCCTCGATCTTAACATCGATATTTCTGAGTTCCATCAACAAAGAATTTAACTGATCAAGATGTTCCTTCAGAAGGATACCTTCCTGCATGCGGAGAGAGAACAGACGTTGCTTCAATAGCAACTTGTTGGTGAGAGACTTTGTCATATATAGACTCTCGAGTCTCAACCATAGACCGGCCGCTTTTTCTTCATCTGCGACCTCGATTATCACCTCATCCGCCAGACACAACAGGATCATCGAGTGCGCCTTCTCCTCCTGTGCTGCCAAAGTTGTGAGGTCGATCTCCTTTTCTTTGCCTTTCGAGTCTTCCTCCTTTGGCTTGTTCTTCAACACGTTTGAGAGCGGCGCCCAGACTCCTTGTTGCTTCAAAAGCGCCCGCATCTTGATCTGCCACAATCCGAAACTGTTTCTGCCGTTGAACTTCTCCACGCTCACGTTGTGAGACGTCATCTCCCTGCTGATCGAGAATCGTTGACAAACCCTAAGGCTCTGATACCAGTTTGTTACGAAAAGAGGGAGAGAGGGATCGCACGAAATACAGAAGAACACGAAGAGGAAAAACGGCGACGGCTCTTTGTTACTGAATAATGATGATTACAAGGATAGGTCTTGGTCTAGACCCCTAGGGAGTTTATATAGGCACTCCCTTTGACAGATGATAGGAATTACATACGGACTGGGACTCTAAATAAATCCCCTGATATCTCTTGATAAGGAAATAATTCAAATCCGAATCACAAACAGAATACCCCTAAAAATCAAATTCGAATCACAAACAGAAGACCCCCGTAAGAGAATTCTGCTGAAGCGTCTGACTATGTAGGGGGACCAACTGGGTTCAGATTCAAGGCATTATTAACAAGGATAACATTAAAGAAAAGATGCATTTATCTGTCACGATAAAAAATACATACATAACATATACAAAGATACATTGTAAGTTTAAAACTTGATAACCCATGCATGACAGGTGTGACTTTATTTTTTCATACTAATATTCTCTAAATAGTACAATTATGATTTCACATATATTTATCAAATACAACAAAATATCACTTTAAAATATATTTAAATCAAATCATCAAAATTTTTGTAAGATAAAGGGAATGAATAAATATTATCAAGTAACACCTTTCAAGGTAAAAAGATCAAATATTTTTGTAAGAATATAAAGGTTTTGGCAAGAAAAGGATAAATGTGCAAAAGAAAAAAAAACTTAACCAAATGTATACAACTTCATGGTACAAAAGATGCATGGTGTTCCATTAAGTGCATGTAAGGGCTCGTCATATCTTATTCCTCGTCATATATAACACGAGCAGGTCCACGTAGAAGGCAAGGTAGTACTCCCCGTGTGGACACGACCACCGACACCAAGTGGAGGACGTCGCAGTTGTGCTTCCTTCATAATTCGACACCTGGCTTTGGAGAAGAGTTTGGGAGGGGCGGAGAGCTTGAAAGGCGATGTCTTTTTGGTCTTTTAGGGAAGTGATGGAGCGATGGCCGTCTGGTTTCTATTGGGAATGGGACTCTTTCTACGGTTACGAACATACGAACTTTTGACGATTTCTAAATCATCATAATTTAAGGCGGTCTTAATTATCAAAAAATATTCTATTTATAATTATGATGGATATGTAGATCCGTCCAAAATATCTTCGATAGTTTAGATGAATTTTTGCCCGTCGAAAATGAACTATAAAAAAATGTACATTTTCTTGTAGTGTGTCATACATTTAATGTGGAGGTAACTGATATCATGAGATCACTTTTTTTTTAAAGGATGATATATATTAATGAAAATGATCAGAATGATCCTTGTACAAAATACTTTGTAAATCTCGTGAGGGATTCACATCCCAAAAAATAGCATTGGAAGTAGATGCGGCCAATTTAGCGAGAAAGTCTACGGCCTGATTACATGATCGAGGGCGATGGATACAAACAGATTGCTCAAAAAGTGCTAATAGCTTATGAATCTCGTTAGTTATTGACCAAATTCGCCACGGTATGCCCAACTTTCCATTAATGATGTCAATTAAGGTCGAAGAGTCAGATTCCAGAATGATTTTTTGAAAACCCAGCTACCGACATGCACGCAAACCCAAAAGAGCACCATGAGCTTCAGCTTGAAGAACATTAACAGCTTGGAGGTTGGATATACCTGCATAAACGAAGGCAGCGTTAGAATCCCGTATAATAAAACCCGCACCACTGGTCAACACTACAAGAAAATGGATCTTTAACGGCCAACTATTAATGTCGAGACAAAAAAATGGTCATTAAAAATAGTCAATAGTGGCAAGAAAAAATATGGACATTATTAAACACATTATTAGCGAAAGAGAAAAATGCTCATCTCAAAAAAGTAAATTCCGGTCATTAAAAGTGATTATTAATGATCATTAAATTTTATCGTCATTACTTATTTATAAATTAAGATCAAGTAGGCATGCAATTAATATTTTATTTGGCGGAAATTAAACATTTTCCTCCACTAATTTCTCAGGCAACATCAATTTTAAAAAATAAATTAGTTATTACATTTAGTTAATAATTACATGTGATAAAATCCAATAGAAAGAAAAAAAAAGTTACAAAATCTAATAGAATTTCTCCAAAATTTTTTATAAAATTGAATATAGAAACCCAAATTATTAGTGTTTTATAAATTTAAATACCATAAAATGAGGGGAAAAATAAAAAAATGTATATAAAATAGTTTAACATTCATAAACTAAATAAATTGAAAAATGAATTATTAAAAATATTACAATAGAAAGTTACACTGTAATATAAAAAAAAGGACAAAATTTAGTTATTAAATAAGTAGAACAAAAGAAACATATGTATAAGTGAATAGTCCCACATTAAAGACACCAAGAAAGTGAAAGCAACACATCCTCTATAAAATGGGCCTTAGAAGCAGGCAATGGGCCAACACAAATTTTGATTTAAAATAAAATTTTTAACTTAACCGGTTCACTCAAACCAATTTTGGCCGGTTCTATCCGGTTTTGACTGGTTCTTGATCGGTTTGAAATAGTTCAAAATGGTCCTATCTTCACTCTGGTTTTAGTCAAGACCATTTTAGTGACCATCGATCGGTCGGACTAACCGATCCGGTCAGGTCGTGACAATATTGATTTTAATGATCGAATTATTTCTAGTCATTGATGACCAATAACGACGGGATTACTAGTCGTTGAAGATTATTAACGACAAAGATATTTCTAGCGTTAATGTATTCGACGACCAACTAAATGGTCCTTATATAGTTTTAACGACCGGATTATTTCTGGTCGTTGATGACTTTTAACGACGGGATTACTAGCCATTGACGATTATCAACGATAAAGATATTTCTAGTCATTAATGTATTCAATGACCAAATAAATGGTCCTTATATAGTTTTAACGACCGGATTTTTTCTGGTCGTTGATGACTTTTAACGGCCGACACCTTTCAGCACTCATGCATCGATCTCGGCCACACAATCTGGGCGTGACTTACTGGCAACTACACGGAAAGGAGCAGAGCAGCAGTAGCGACGCCGACATGAGCATAGGACGATCTCAGTGACCGCAAGCATCGTCGATGGCCGCGAGCATCTTCGTCGATGGTCGCGAGCATCTTCGTCAATGGCCTCGAATCTCGAATGTAGGCGCGACCGTGAGTGTCGTCTGGCTGGGAGCATAGGCACCGCCGCGAGCGTCGTCGATGGCCATGAGCATCATCAAGGGCGTGATCAGTCGGCACCATTGTCATAGAGACATCCCGCCCGCCTTGCTGCCGCTCACGCCCGGGAGGGTCTCAACGGCGTTCGGGCAGTCGACAGCGCAAAGACCTCCCGAGTCTCACCACATTATGCCACATGCGTGTGCGCTTGCAACTACAATGTAGTTAGCCAACAACGAAGTGCAGATGGGCAGACGGTCGGAGATCGCCGACGAAGATGAAAACTCGAGAAGGAAATGAAAATGAACGAAACTAAAATAGGAAATCGCTTACCGTAGAGAGAGATCGTCGATGGCCGCTAGCAGGGAATCATTCCGTGACTTCCGTCGTTCGCCTTCGCCATCGTCGGACGGCTGGAGTCGCGTGCATTGGATCGCCACCGCTCGCTAGATTAGGGATTTTGGCATTTTGCAGCAGAGTTAAGCTATCAAGCATCATGTTTTTTTTAACTGATCCGACTGACACGCGGTTTGATCCGATTTTTTCCGGCTTGATCCAGTTTTGATCGGTTCAATCCAGTCCAATGGGATCTCCTGTTCTAGCCTTTGAAATTCACCATGTTGTCGGTCGGTCGACGGTCTGACCGGTCCGGTCGCGACAACACTGCTTTGATTACAATGAACTAGATATCATGCTTCAACTGTATTAATATATTGACTTTGTTCTTTACTATAACTATGTCTTGTCTTTACTATATTTTGCTTTGAACATTATTAATCCCTGCATTAACCTTGTCATTCTATGCTTTTCTATATTATGCTTTCTACCTTGCTATACCATACTTTATTGTGCATTACTTTACTGTGAGTAGCACTACGTCTTTACATTACTATGTTATTCTTAGAGTTAGTTGTCATATGCGAGTTCGACTTTATTAGATTGGAATGCCAGAGGTGCCTTTTTTAATATGTAAAGCTAGTATGCCCATATTGAGAATGGGGTGTATCAGTGCATCACCCATTTCGAAATACAGGTGAAAGAGGGCATGTATTCCACGAACAGTGGTCATTTAAGAGCCTATAGGTTCATTGTCTCCTCAGTTAGCTACTTGTCCCTCTAGCTCAGTGCTATAAAATATTGTTCTTTGGGAAAGGAGTGTGTCAAGTGCATCACTCTTCTTCGAAATACAGATGGGAAAGGACCTGTAACTCAGGAACAGTGGTCATCTGACCAGTAGGTTCGATGTCTCCTCAGCTAACTCATGCCCCTCTTTATGTCATACTATGATCCTTTTTCCATACATTGAGGCGGCACATAGCAAATCTCGTATTTTCATCTTTGCTTTACTTATCTTTGCTTATCATTAGAAGAGTCTATAAATCATAATCCAAATGGGCATAAATGTCGTTATAATAGGACTCGATCAGTTCCAGGTAAACCGTTTTGAGTCTCATGTCAGGGATCGGGGTCGGAGTCCGACTCGAACCTAGTCAATGCTCATACATTAAAAATCGATTCAAGATCTATCTGAGGATTTGGGTTGGTTGAACCGGTCAGCTCAAACTGGTGGGTTTGATTGAACCAGACGGTCTGAACCGACAGGGCTGATTGGACCGGTCGATCATTATATGTGTTCGATCGACCGTTCCTCTTGGTTCGGTCGACATGAACCGGCCGAATTGGACCGGTCGACCGTTCTCTGGATCGGTCAACCATTATATGAGACCGGTCGATCATTCCTCTTGGACCGATCGACTGTCTTCCTCGTCGGAGGTTCTGTCAGATCGGTCGATCGGGCACAGGGTCTGGTCGACCGACTTCTCTCTAGATCGATCGATCATTCCGAGAGACCAGTCGACCGATCGTAAGATCACAAAGACGCACGGTGCGGTCGACCATTCGGGAGTATCGGTCGACCGCTCTGATAGGATCGGTCAACCGATCGAAGGGTGCAGCAGAGCAAAATGCCTGTCAGATCGGTCGATCGTTCATCGAATCGGTCGACCGATTTCCATTATAAAACAGGGCCGTGGGCCTTCTCTTCCATGTCCGATGGACCTCCGGCCATCGAATCACAAGACATTAATATGAAAAATAAAGCTTAGGCAATCACGATCATAATAGGATCCTAGTACGCATCAA
This sequence comes from Pontederia crassipes, assembly GCA_030549335.1. Taxonomy (NCBI): domain Eukaryota; kingdom Viridiplantae; phylum Streptophyta; class Magnoliopsida; order Commelinales; family Pontederiaceae; genus Pontederia; species Pontederia crassipes. Next base: position 46,085,243 of record CM060187.1, on the reverse strand, counting down.
ACGATCAATATTTCTCTACTAGGGATTTAAAACTCTAAGGTACCTTCGATCGTCGTTTCTTTTGCCGGTGGTTTGCGGGTCATTTGCCGGTCATTCCTGGATGACGGGGAGATGCGTCTGGTCCTCACAAACATTGAAGGAGGTCGCTGTGTGTCGAAGGAACGTCGGATCGTCCGCCCTGTCTGTGTCTCGTTCGTCGTCTATTGTGTGCGACTATGTCGATCACCGGAGTCGAAAAAGAAATAGAGGGAGCGGGGAGATGCGACAGCCGGCGAGAGTTTCCAAGGGGCACGAGGGTTACTCTCGCGTCCCCTTTTCTAGCCTCGGCCGGCCGGCCAGATTTGAAACGCGCGCGATCAGGGGAGAAGATTTCTCCCCTGGTCGATCGTTTCTTTCCGTTCATCTTCCTTTTTTATTCAATTTCATTTGAATTCTTTCCTTTTTTTTGTCAGGGAATTGAGAGGCGTTACATTATTACCCCCTTAAAAGAAAATTCGTCCTCAAATTTTGATAAAAGTTTGGACTTACTGAATAGTTCAGGGAACTTCTCGCGCATTTCCGATTCTACTTCTCACGTTGCTTATTTTCCTTAATGGTGCTTCCATGCCACTTTGACCAATGATATTTTCTTCTTTCCATGCTGGTACTCTTGATACTCTAGTATATCTGTGGATTGTTCCTCATATGTTAGATCCTCCTTGAGGTTTGGTTCCTTAATTTGGACCACATTGACGTATTCATGTTTGTATTTACGGAGTAGTAAAACATGGAAAATATTGTGCACTCTCGCATACGTTGGGGGTAGGGCTAAATTGCATGCTGAGTCTCCGAACATATCTAAGATTTCAAATGGACCCACATACTTTGGGCTCAACTTTTCTCGCTTGATAAATCGCATTACGCCTTTGGTGGGGAAGACTTTAAGTAGGACTTGATCTCCTACCTTGAATGTGTGTTCTCGTCGCTTCTTGTCTACATAGGCTTTCTGTTGATCTTGAGCCGACTTCATTCTCATCTTTATTAGTTCGATCCGATCTATATATTCTTGTGTTTGTTTCTGTAGCTCTGTGCCCAAGATCTTTCTTTCGCCCACTTCGCTCCAACACGTCGGGGAGCGACATGGTCGACCATATAATGCTTCAAATGGGAACATCTCTATGCTAGCATGATAGCTATTATTGTAGGAGAACTCGATGAGAGGGAGATGTTTGTCCCATTTACCATGCCAATTTAGGGCACAAGCTCTGAGCATATCTTCTAGCGTCTGAATTATCCTCTCTGATTGATCGTCAATTTAGGGATGAAAAGCCGTACTATAACGGAGTCTCGTCCCGAAAGTATTATGGAGACGATTCCAAAATCTTGAGATGAACCTGGGATCTCTATCCGACACAATGATTGATAAAAGAAAAAGAAAAGGAAAAACCTTTTGGTAGCTCTTATAAGTAAATTGGTTTCTCATACTCTATGTATTCTCCTCTTTTAAATTCGGTGTGACATCGATTATTATATGTATTGAATATGTTTTGAATATGCTATGAATTGATTTCGAGAAATGCAATTATGAAAAGTATATCTGAATGATTATATGATGGCACATTTGAAAAGTATATGTGATAAGATCTGAATGGATTACGATGAGTGCAATCTTGTTCCGTTCGAAATGTATTTGATATGATTCATCTTCTGATATTCGAGATATATTTGTTATGTGGTGAATCATGCATCGATATATGTTTGCATTTGCATATATGATGGTTGAAGCTAAATGCTATATGGCTGATCACGATGGGAGACACCTCTTGAGTCCATCCATCATTCTGTTCTCCAATAATGGCATGAGATAGACTAGAGCTAAGTGCCATATTATGAGTAGTCGCGATGGGGGCCACATCTAAAATCTGTAGGGGCCACCTCTAGAATCCGTAGGGACCATCTTTAGAGTCCACCTATCGTTGATCACGATGTGAGCCACCTCTAGAATCTGCCTACCGACTACCAGCGAGTTGGTGATCTGTGCATCCATATGAGAGTGTTGCATTTGCATACATATGATTTGAGTGTTATTAATTGTAATAGGAGTGTGATGTTTTTAATTAAGAAATTGTATATACTATTTTCAAATATATAAAATCACTTATTGTCATATTATGATTATTTCATATCCTTACTTGTCTATCCAAATTTATTAGATGGTAACACATAGCTTATGAGTTATCAATTTACTGAGCTATTTTTGCTCATAATGTTGTTCCTAATATTTTTCAGATCTTTATAGCTTCTTGGATCATGCGAGGTCATAATCTTAGCAGAGTTTAGCTCCTTTGATGTAAAGGTATCGAGGGGAGTTATTCGTGTCCTTTTGTTAGGATGTCGAGAGACTTTGATATGTGTATTATATGTGTCATTTTGTAAAAATGAAAAGTTATTTTTTGAAATATAAAACTTAAGGAAGTTGGTTTGCTCTGAATGATCATAATAAAATTGTGTAATTTGTTTAATGATATATTTTTATTTCTTTTTCTTTAAAAAACATATTTACATCACATTTCCGCAATCCTTTCTCAATTTTATGTAATCGTCCGTAATAAGTCGTGAACTCCGGATTAAACTAAGATTTAATTTGGGGTCGTGACACTACTTTCGGCCTCCTCCTCCGATCCCAACCCCGCCGGCCAATAGCCGCCTCCGATCCCAACCCCGCCGGTTGATAGCCGCCTCCTCCTCCGACCCCGACCCCGCCCGCCTACTGCCACCGGTGCCGGGGAGATGCCAATAGTGTATTTGTAGCGTCGACCAACATTGAGCCTCTACTGTGGCACTACATAGACACTATTGAATCTCCATGGTGGTGCTAAAATGGACTACTTGTAACAAATTGTCACTTAATTCAACCATCATAATTCATGATTAAGAATATAAAAATAATATATGTATAATTAAGATATTGTATATATTGAATGCATAAGTAACATAATAAGAATACATATATATGTTGAAGGTACACATATAATATTTAATTTATTTATTCATTGAAGTATAGTATGGTTAATATATATTAACATATATGGGTTGCGTCAAAATAGATAACATATAGTTATATAAATATAAAGAGCGTATAGTTAATCTATTTCTTAATTAACATATGTATAATATAAAAGTAATATAAGAATATATATAGTGTTAATTAAGCATTGTATGTGTTACATGTGTAGGCAACTAGATATGATATATATTGTATGCATATATAAGTAATATATATAATATAGGTACGTAACATATATTTATTTAGGAACACACATGATATTCATATATAAGTAATTATATAGGGATGCATATATATGTCGAAAGTACACATATAATATATATTAAAGTATATGGGGTTGCGTCAAAATAGATATAACATATATGGGTTAATCTACTTCTTAATTAAAGTAGTGTTAAAATAGTACCAATGCATGGGCTTTGTAGGTAGCATCTGTCGACGTTGATTAACCAACTTCCCAGGTAAGATATCTAATTATACATACATACATACATATCTTTCATATTATATATTATTGTGTCATATTTTTATATTGGTGTCTACATAGTGCCGCATCACTTGTGACGTCACGTAGCGTCGCACCGCTCGGTGCCAAAACCGCACAAATGTTCAGCGCCCATATCGATTCCAAGCTAGTGTCGACCAGGCGTTGCAATGCTTGAGACGCTATGTGCGCGTCGAATAGTGTCGACTCTACAATAGCGCTAAGTTCTGCCGTGCATTTTTTGCTCCATCGCGCGTAATAATAGCGTCTAATTGGCATCTCTATGGCGTCGGCTTTAATGTCTATTTCGAGAAACACTACGTAAACGCTAATGTGGTGCTATTGGGAGGCCAATAGCGTCGCCGTTTTGTGGCTCAACTGAGATGCTATACCGACACTCATGGCGTCGACTTAGCTTAGCGTCACTAGCCGTGGAGATGCTATTCTACATCGCTAATTGACAATTTTCTTGTAGTGAACATCGTGATATCGTTGGGTCCATCCACAATACAACTCAATGTTTTCTTTAAGTATGCTCAGAGTGCAGAATCATGTTATATATAATGTCTTATTTACCAAAAAAAGAGTTCTATATAATATATTCATAAAATAAGTAACCACTAAATATATTCATATTGATACTTTTTTGCATCTGCATCATATATAGATTACTAGCTCATTGATGAATCCAACCATTAAAAATTAACTCCTACTTCTAGAACTAAACTTGTGTCTCTTTGATTAGAGGAGCTCACCCACTGAATTGATAAATTATTCATGTTTTATCATGACATTGTAATCCTTTTTTTTTAAAAAAAAAAGAGATCGTTTAGTACTCATTTTTAAGGCCTAAAATTATTAAAGATTGTTCTCCTCTAAATTATGTGGACTTCAAATATCTGTTAGCTTAATTTGTGTCCTCTTAAAACGTTCAACAAAAGTTACCAACTTAATAGTTTGATTTCTGTTGTTGTTATAATATTTATTTAGGTATGTATTCCATTGACCCAGTGTGCTGTTATAATGCTAGGACAGGACATCAATGACTTTCACATTTTTGGAATGCATGTTATCTTTCTTTCACTATTTTTTATATATTAATTATTTGGCACGGCCGAATAAGAAATCATCTTAATATGACTGATGATGCATATTTTTAAGCAGACAAACCTGTAAACATTAGACACTCCAAATCACATATATTATATATACACTAACTAATTATAACAATACTAAATGTTATTGATAACGTATTTTTTTATTATTGATAACTTCTTATATTTATAAAGTTCATACCTTCTCACCTTTCTCTATTTTTTCTCCTTTTTTTGACTGAATCCACTACTTACTATTTTTACCTTTTTTCTCTACATTCGATTGTTAAATGAATGAAATCATTTTTTTACTGCCACCCCTCCAAAGCTTCTTCTCATAAAAAATATCCACATCTTGATTCACAACTTGCTCATCGTTCTACGACCTCCCTATCCAACAAATATGGGCTTCTCAATTGCCTTCATCTTGCTCAGGTGCCAACTCTGGTGGTATCTTTTGTATATATACTAAACTAGCCAAAGAGATCATGAGAGCTAAAGGGTGTTGGTGTACAAGCATTACTGCAGGGACGTCTGCAAGAAGGGGGGACATGCAGGCGCATGTGTAACGTCCCCAAAATCGTCCCTCCTGCCACATAGGCAATCAGGTTGACTCCGGGAGCGCTACACTGTCTACTACTATTGACCATGATCATTCAACAAAATGGCATACGTGGCATCAATATAATAAAAAATATAATCAAAGCTTTAATGTGGAAATTTAAACGTCAAATATCGAGGAGAATGACAATTAATGTAGCTTAGGACAAAGTGCGGAAGTTCGAAAGTCAGAATGACAAGGGTATAATCCATCCATACAGATTATAACAAAGTGATAAAAGATCACCATCACAAGAAGTTTCACAGACAGAAGAAATGATGTCTATGAATAATAAGATAATGATCAAATTAAATGCAATTGATGAGACTCCATAATAGGCCTAGTCATGTGCAGCATCCTTTCAAGCCTGCGCCCTCCATCACCTTATCAATTTGGGTTCTCACCTGCAAAATTCCAATGCAGGGGAATCGAATACCCGTGAGCAAAAAGTCTAGTACAATAGTAGTATAGACGATGAAATAAATAGCAATACTATACTTTGACTTCTATACACTGACTATAACGGGTCAATACATCATGTTTTAACAATATCAATATATGTGCTCTGTTCTTTACCATGACCATACTTCGTCTTTACTCTACATTATCTTTACCATACCATGTTCCATGTTTTACTGTACCATATTCAATACTGTACAATATTATATTTTGCATTTGCATTGCTGTGAGTTTCACTACGTCTTTTACATTACTATGATATCCTTAAAGTTCGTTATCCTATGCGAGCTCGACTTTATTAGATTGAGATGTCAGGGGTATCTCTATGAATCTGTAAAGCTAGTAAGCCCATAAAGGGGAAGGGGTGTGACAATGCATCACCCAATTCGGAATATAGATGGAAGAAGACCTACACCCCAAAAATAGTAGTCATTTAAGAATATGTAGGTTCACTGTCTCCTCAATTAGTTACATGTCCCTCTGGCTCAGTACTATAAAATCTTTGGGGAAGGAGTGTGACCATTGCATCACCCTTTTTCGAGATACAGGTGGGAGAGAACCTGAAATCTCAGGAACAGTGATCATTGAAGACCAGTAGGTTCATTGTCTCCTCAGCTAACTACCTGTCACTCTCTATACAATACTATGATCTTTATTCCATACAATGGGGTGACACATAATAATCTCGTGTTTTTACCTTTACTTTATTTATCTTTACTTATCATATAGTCTATGAATCAGAACTCAGATGGACATCAATGTCTGTACAATAGGACTCGGCCAGTATAGGTGAACTGGATAGAGTCACTGGTTGGAATTCAAAGATCGGACTTCGATCGGATTAGAATCCGATCCGGACTATGTCGATGTCAAAACTTGTTCAATGTCTTTCTATGGTTGGAATGGGTTGAACCGATTGGTTTGGACCGATGGGTTTAATTAAACCGGACATTATGAACATATTGATCTAATTGAACCGGTCGACCATTCCTAGTGGACTAGTCGACCGTCCTCAAGCATCGATCGACTGGTCCTCTGGGATCGGTCGACCGTGTTCTTTGTCGGGTCTGTGGATCGATCGACCGCGCGCATAGGGTCGATCGATCGGTTGCTCTGGAATCGGTCGATCGTCCTAATGGTCGGTCGACCGGTCGTAAGATCGTGAGGATGCGCAGTGCGCATCGGATTGGTCGATTGCTCGAAAAGTCGGTCAGCTAATCACGAAACCAAGTCTGTCCATTGACAGATGGATCAGTCGACCGCCTTGGTGAGGCCAGTCGACCGATCGACAGGAACTCCGGTGAGTTCCTCGAGCAGATCGGTCGATCGTTTCCAAATATCGGTCGACCGGTCCCCGCAATAAAATAGGGCCGTCAGACTTCTTCTCCATTTCCGGCGATCCTCCGGCCATCATATGATGATGATCAAAATACGAAAAATGTAGATGACGTTCTCAGGATCAAAATGAACTATTCCTACGTATCAATCGATCGATATTTCATCGTCTAAGGATATAAAACACTAAGGGTACCTTTCTTCGTTCGAAATGAGTTCGCCGGATTACTATCGACATTCATATGATCACCGGTCGTCCTTGGCCGGTGCAGGAGTTGTGCCTGGACCTTGCGCACTTTGAGGGAGGGTCGCCGTGCATCGAAGGTCGTCAGTCGTTGCAGTTCGGCTGCCTCTGCTTCACACGTTCGTCGGAGTCACGGAAGAAGGAGAAGAAGAAGATGAAAACGGAGGGGAGAACGGCAGCCGGCAGGAGGGAATCCAAAGGGGGTGAGGGTGTCCTACTCTCGCCCCTTTTATAGTCACGGCCGACCCTTGGTCGGCCGGATTTGGAAACGGCCGTGATCAGGGGCAAGACTCTCGCCCCTGGTTGGCCGTTTCTGGCCGTTCTTTTTTTTAATTCGTTTCAAATTCCCTTATTGATTGCATTAATTTCCCATGTTCGGATTCTTTCCTTAAGTGAAAAATTGGATATGTTACAGCATGCATCAACTACGGAGGACGCCAGGCGGATTACGGCATGCCGGGCAGCAACGACGATGACGCGGGAGCCGTGGCACTAAGCGGACGTATGCTCTCCGTGCACATGTCTTCGATCCTTATTTTGTATCTTTTTCGTCGTCGGAGAACTTGGAACTCTTGTAAGCAAAATGTTTCCTGTTCCTATTAATCCCTGTTGACAAGCGAAAGAGTATAGGGATTCCTCATTAAAAACACTCCAAATCACATATATTATGGCTCTGTTTAGCAACACCAAAAGTAGCGTTTGAAGTAGCATTTAGCGATTTAAACGCTAATTCTTTTGTTTGGTAAATGACAAAAATAAGTAGCGTTTAGCGTTTCATATGAAAATATTGAAAAGCTACTTCTACTAGCTTTTAGCGTTTAGAGGTTAGCGTTTTATAATTTTTGCCAATTTTACCCTTATTCAAATACATTATTTCTTTCTAACTTATCTTATTATTTTCTCATTTTTATTTTCTAATCATTTAACTACATTTCTTTTTATATTCATGCTTAATTAATTACAGATTATTTATATGTTAACAATGAATAAAAAATAATTTCACAATTAATACTTTTATATCATGGGTGCACTATATAAAAATTATTGTCAATATAAATTTCAAATATATTTTAACAAAAAAATTAGTTGTGAAATTTTATTTTATTTAATTAAGATATAAATATTTAATTTATTTGTATTATAGTACAATTCGTATAATACTTAAATTAAATAATTTGTCATATGTCTAATTATGTCATTTTATATTCATCGGCTAATTATATCGTTAAGTTTACCAAACACTTATTTGTTATAATCTCTAACCGCTAATAATCATTCGCTACCCGCTATCCGCTAGTTAATCCGCTATCCGTTAGTTAAATCGCTATCCGCTCATCAGTAACGCCAAACAGAGCCTATATATATACATGAGTCTTAGAAATAACACGAAAGTGAAGGCTTAAAGCCATCATTCATTTCTATTTTTTTCTTAAGTTTTTATATTTATAATATTCTCATATTTAAATATCATAACGGTCACTATTTAGTTCTTAACACAAACATTTGTTATATTATTAATTTATGTATTAAAGATTTAACATAATAATTAATTGTTATAAATTATATGTTGACTCTTTATATTTTATCATATTTTCATACTAATCAATATATGAATCATTCTTAATTAATGTGCATTAAATTTCGCAAATTTTCTAATAGTCTCTTCACTTTGATTGTATAATTTTTTTATCATAATAAAAACATTAGATTTAATAAAAATGTAAACTAATGAACATTAGTTTATATTTTTTAATAGTATCGTCCTATAATATTATAAATACTATCATTTAATTCTTCGCACAAATGTTTGGTATTCCCATTAATAAGTTTTTTAATTAAAATTTTGACATCATAATTTATTATTTATAAATTACGGGTTGACTTTTTGTATCCCATTACCTTTTTATTCATAATTTTTCATATAAATGCATCCTATTTAGATATATTCTATAACTTTTAAATAAATGCATATTAAGTTTTACAAATTATATGTTGATTCTACAATTCTATTATGCTTTTTTCTCACAACAAAAAAATATTATAAATTTAATGAAGATAAAATGTGAAAAATAATGAATATCTTCTTATTTATCTTATATATAATTATGACAATTTGGAATGAATCTCCAACTACCATTCATCCATATTTTTTATTTTATTAATTTGTTATTTTTTTAATATTATCATTATTTATAATCATAAATATCATCATTTAATTCTTAACATAAACACCTGATATTCTCATTATTCTTTTTTTGTATTAAAATTTTAACATTATAACTAATTTTTATAAATTACATTTTGACTCTTTGTATTTCATTATATATATTAATACATCATAATTTAATCACACAATTAGATGCTGACTATTTATATTCTAATATATTTTCATAATATAAAATAATTGACGTATAATAATTATCACAAATTATATATCAATTATTAGTACATTTTTCTCATAATAAACTTTTTTCTCATTATATTAGATAAAATATTTAATCTAAATGTGTGTTTTTAATATAAAATTTTCATAAATCCAATGAATCTCGACCACCATTCATTCCTATCTTTTTATATATATATATTTCTATATTTTTTTGTCATTATCATTTTTTAATATCATAAATATCATCATTTAGATTTTTAGCACAAATATTTAGTATCCCATTATTAATTCATGTATTAAAGTTTTAGCATCATATTCAATCATTTATAAACTACACGTTGGATCTTTATAATCTATACATTGTATAAATACGCAGTTAATTAATGTATATTAAATTTCACAAATTATAGTTAATTCTTTAATTCTGTTACATCTTTGGTTTATAATATAAAAGTGTATTTAACAAAAAGAAACTATATAAACTAATTTATTATTAAAAAATATTTTTTTCTTAAAAAAATTAGATAGTGTTGATAAAATTTATAATTGGGCGAAGCACACGAGGAAATTCACTGATATTAAAAAATAATATTGAATTGCATAGTTTCATGCGACACCGACACGCCCAGTTGGCTGAAAAGAGGCTCCAACTGGCTGAGAGAGGAGGAGGTCAATTGCGTTTATGTTAATATGTATAATAATTATGTCGACATCAGAAACTCAAAGGAGTAGTTCTTCAACACAACTCGTGCATGTGATTGGTTGACTAGAGGCCGATTCTACCCTTCATGAATATTGACTGAATCACATTGAATGTTAGATCCTGGTTGAAATGGCACCAATTATTAATTATCCGATCATTAAGTTGACTTTTAACTTTGAATAAAAATATTAGTAGCGTACGGTCATCAGTTCGACCGATCCGTTAAACGAGGCTGATGCAATGAGCCGGATAGAAAAATATAATAGTAATAATGAATATCAATCAAATTTGATTCGCACAATCGGATAATGAAATTATATTCTAAACGATTCGATGGACACTAATAATCTAATATTTGATTTTTAGAATCATCATTTTAATTAAAAAATATTTATATCATTCTTTCACTCCAATTTACTATTAGTCATGTGCTAATAATCCTAAACCTCTCATAGATTTGGGACGCACTAAAAAAATAATTAATATCATACTTAAAAGAAATTATATATGAATTTTTAGAGTCACTTCTTTGATTAGTATTTATTCATATTGCTTCCGTCCGAACACTAACTTAATTAGGTATTAATAGTCTTGAACACTGATAAATTTAGATCGAAGAAAAAGAAATTATATATGATTATCCAAAGTGGTAAGAAATCTAGCAATTCAAATTATGTACTACTACTTATTGCATTTTACGTATTCATACAACTTTTAAGGAAAATAAGTCATCCATTACTATAAAACCTTAAGACGTTCTCCTACAGAAGTTTTGGAAGGCCTTGAGAGGCTCACTCGGCAATAAAACATCTAGATTAGCGAATCAACTAATAAATTTTATTATTGGCTTCTCTAAAGATATTCTACAGAATTATCAAAAAGATTTAATGGGGTCATACACCGTGTATGACCCCATACACCTGTCCGCTCATTGTTCGATTAGATCGGATGGTGGGCGATAGACATCATTGAGCACGCTGATTCTCTCGCGACGGTGCAGGACGCCATGACGGGCAATTCCTGCGACTTCCACAGGTCCTCACCGACAGAGGTGAAGAGGGAGTTGATGAACCCAGAAGGCGTGCTCTAGACAACACTAGTGTCTTCGACTTTCGCAGGTTCCAAAACTTGCTCTGGATCGAGATCATCTTCTTCTCCTGGTGATACGTGGTCGACGACAGAGGCGAGGGCACCAGCTTCGACGTCACCGACTTCGGAGGCGGCAGTGGTGGAGTACGAGTAGACGGTCGCAACGGAGCAAAAAAGGAGGCGGCTGTCTGAATGGGCCTCTGTCGGCCCGACAGGTGCACCGTGGCAGACTTGGGTTTCTGACGACGAGAACCCCCTAGCTTGAGTTATCCGAGGAGCTCGACGTGGAGATCGGCGAAGGAAACAAACTTTCCCCGGTGCCTCGGTGCCATCGGTCCTACCGCACTCATCGTCCATGAAGCTCAATCTAATCTGACAGTGGACGTGCATTTGGACAGTGGGCGTGTAGGTGTATGAGGTCTGTATGACACCCCATTAATCCTTACTAAAAAATGGAATGCAATGCCACTTGTCTCGTAGGATGTTAAAGATAGATCAAAGGTAGCCCACCCACAAATTTTTGTACCCCAAAGCTCTGCATTTCATCAATCCACATCTCAAAAGTCAAACCCAAAAAGTAGATTATTTATTTTAGCGGATTTGTCTAATTCTTGTATAATTATAAAAAGAATTAGTTTTTTTTTCCTTTCTTGAGTTGATTTTTGTTACCAAAAATAATGAAGGAACACGCCCTTCTCCTTGGGTAGGGGAGTCGGTATTACGACCTCCTAATTGTGGACTAGTTGTTGGTATGACATAAAATAATTTTTAGAATAACAGATAGGATTTTGAGTCCATCAAAATTCTATTTGGGATGTTTGATAAACATATATTTAACTACTGTTTAGAAGTTGGAGAAACAAATATGCCAAATTTAATTAATTAAAATGGTTAACTGGTCTGAATCCTAAGTTGAAGGACCTGAAATGCTAGCAAACCTAGATTCGACTTTAGAGCTTCAAATTTGATTATTTTTTACATTTTTTTTTCTCTATTTGTTATTGAATTAATCAATTGCTACTCGTTACTCTTATCTAGAAAAAAATTGGGATATTGATTATGTTGGATAAATAGAATAGTCACTTTCTTCCGTCCTCTCTTCTTGATAAAAAAAATCACATTTTATTACTATTATTCAACATATTTTTTCTCTAATCTATTTTTCTTATCAACATAAGATTTTATTTTGATATTATTTTAGTTTGATTAAAACATTTTCATGTAATATTGAAATTGTTTTGATATATTTAATTTAAAAATAACAAAAAATGAATTATGATGTAACTGAAAGTTTATCTTAAGTGTACATAAGAATATAAATATAAAAATAATATAGTTTTATATTATTTTAAGAATATAAAATTTATTTCGATAATTTTATGCTAGTTATAGTTTTGACAAGATGGAATCCATAAGCTCAATATTGGCGTAGCCAATAAATTGGAGTCAAAAGGTCCGTTTGATTTAGCTAATATAAAATAGCTGATAAGTTAAAATCCTGATAAATAATTAAATGACTAAAGTTAATTTTTAAAAATAAATAGTTGCGTATTGGTAATAAAATTTAAAACTTATAAGTTATTATTTTATTCAAATAATAAAAAATTCTTAGTATTATAATATAGGAAATGTATGAAGAAAAGTTATCTATATTCTAAGGGCAAAATAATACATTCATTGATCAAACTACCAATTTTTCTCACACAAAATAAGCTAGATCCCTAGCTTATTTATTTGACTCGTAAGTAGATTAAATAAGTGTTTATCAGCTTGATCTTTCTGTCATTTACCAAATAGAAAAAAATCTTTAAAATTATTTATAAATTATTTTAAATGACTTATAAACTTAGTCAAACAATTCCAAAGTCTGAAGCCAAGAAGCCTACAAGACATGCAGTAGTCTCACACTCTCACTACTACAGTTGCAAGTAATTTTTCTAACATTATATGAGCAGCAACATCGTGGTGGAATTGGTCGCATGAGAGAGATGGAGTGTATGTGAGATGATATAATGGGAGTTAACACTATTGTCAAAGTTAATTTGATAACAAAATCATGCAGTAGATTGTGCATGTAACGTCCCCAAAATCGCACATAGCAATCTCACATCTTTGTCTTTACTTTAATTATCTTTTGTTACTGTGAAATCTATGATTTAGGGTCCACCGTAGGTTTATCTTTGTACAATGAGACTCAGTCAATATAGGTGAACTAGTCGTATCATAATTAATATTAGGAGTGGATCAATCCGATTTAAGTTCAATTAATGAATCTCTGTCGAACCGGTGGACCGTTCCATATGGACCGGTCGACCGTTCTCTAGTACCGGTCGGCCAGTTCTCCGGAATCGATCGACCGAGTTCTCTGGTGATATGCCTACGAATCGGTCGACCGTCCAGGGTGTCGGTCGCATGGAGATGTGCACTACGCATCGGATCGGTCGACCGTTCACTGGACCAGTCGACCGATCGCATGATTTAAATTTGTCTGTTGTTATATAGACCGGTCGACCGCCATGGTGAGGCCGGTCGACCGCCATGGTGAGGTCGGTCAACCGATAGGGAAGAACTCGTATGAGTTCTGTGAGCAGACCGATCGACCGCTGGCAGAATCGGTCGACCGGTCCCTGCGTTAAAACAGGGCCGCCGGACTTTATCTCCGATTCCGACGGTCCTCCAACCAAAATTAAGCCATGACATGAATAGAAAAAACGTAGATGACAATCTCAGAATTTCAATGAACTATTTACGAACGTCAATTGATCAGTATTTTTCATCTAGGGATTTTAAACGCTAAGGGTACCTTTTTCGTCGGAAATCTAGTTCGCCGGCCACTGTTCGTCGGCCGATGATCACCGGTCGTCCTTGGCCGGTGTAGGAAAGGTACGCCCGGTCTTGGCGCACGTCAAGGAGGGCTGAGGCGCGTCGAACAGTGTCGGAACGTCTGCTGTTTTGCCGGCGAAGTCGCGCCCTGTCACTCCGTTTCCGTTCGGTGGTGTGTGTCGCGGTCGCCGGTCGTTGGACGAGAGGAAGAAGAAGACAGTGGGGGAGGTGGTCGGCCGAGGATCCAAGAGGCGAAAAGGGCGAACTCATCGCCCTTTATATAGGGCCCGGCCGACCTTTGGTCGGCCGGAGACGAAGAGTCAGCAAGGCAGGGGAGAGGTTTTTCTCCCCTGCCCATCGTTCGTTTCCTCTTCTTTTTTTGTTTAAATATCCGATATGTTATAGTGCATTTACTACACTAGACTTCGGGTAAATCCTAGTTCTTTTCATTTATTTCATTCTTATGGTTTTTGGTATGTAGATGGTTAGAATATCCAATACTAATATAATAGATGCTCTTATTTCTCTGTGCTTATATGAAATGAACTCTAACATTGGAGAAAATATTAGATCAATTGTGAGTACAAACTGTAATAACCTATTTTCTCTAATTATTTAAGATTTTTAATAAAAACTTAATATTAATCTTAGATAAAATATCAAAATCTTTCTTCTTTTTTATTTTATTTTCTTCCACGTGATGGATATGTGACATAAGGAGGAGGAGAATGAAAAGAATAATGAAGGGAGGAGAATTCTAGGAGGAAGAGAATATTTATTCTTCTTTGTGATTCTTGCAAGTTCAAGTACCTGATAATCGCCCCTATAATTATCCTTTCATCTTAGATATTTTTCAAGCTTTTGATATCAAAGACTTTAGAAATTGTACAAGAAATGGTCAGCTCTACCATCTTTTCATGAGCGTGAATTTTGGAATCATGACTATGAATGAGTAGATGTAAAACGAATCAGTTAGTTTAAGTGATTTCATGAGGCATGATCTCAAGTTACGAGTTGTGAAACAAATAAAGCGAGAGGAACCCTCTTAGCATCGTAACCACTTTGTTACGATGTTGTTTCACATACAATGGCATCGACAAAAAAAAACCCAGTGGCAAAGATAATACTAATATGAAAGTTTATAACCATCATGTTACGAGTCAACTACACGAGGCATGAAAACTATGTCCAAATCGTTATGAACAAAAATAAAAAATACGAACCCACTGCCCATCGTGTGACTTAAACGTTGCGAAGCTTCAACATCTATAGAGAAAATTAGAAAGTATTGATAGGAACATGAAGAGTGGATTATGAGCGTGAAGGTACGTAGTAAAAGATTTGAGTAGTCACTCTTAGAATCATGACAATAGAACCATGTGTCGTTATGAAAAAGGGAAAAATTATAGTACTACTACAAGGGTTATAATCAACAAGTCACGACTCGTGAAAAAGTCAACTCACTTTTGTGAAAATTTTGGCACGGGCCATGAAATGTCCACATTTTTTTCCAACATGAATGCTAGCTATTTTTATTTTATATTTATTTTATGATTTGATTATTAAATTCATGTAATGTTACTTATGTCCCGTTATAGTTTTTCTCATTGTGAAATCATGATGTATTGACGTTCGCATAAACATTGACTCGGTATATCCAATCACAATTAGGTTTAAAAAGTGAAGATTTTTTTGATAAATATTTGATATATTTCTTATACATAATGCGCCCGAAGTTGAATAATATGTTTTCGTCGCTTTTCAAAGTCAAGATGGGAAGTAAACTCTTGCACTCGGGACGGACCCATTCAATGTGGGGGTGGGGGCAACTTTTTGAAAAATTATTACTATATATTATAATATAATATTATATGTATAGAAGTTTTAATAATATGGACCCTCCCAATTTAAGAAAAGATTAGAAAAGGTGACTTGTTAGTCTTTGGGCTCCACCTCCATGTTGATAAATGGAAAGAAGAAAATGTTGGTAAATGGAAAGAAAGAAAAGGCATATAGTTGGAAATTTTTATGTATTTGAAAAATAAAATAAAATAACAATAGGGTTTATGCACTTGTGGTCCCATGATAGGTGGCAGCTGCTGAAGTTTTGTGTGTTTGGGTTTGTTGGTTCAGCTAATAACATTTTGAGGAGCAAGGAGTGCATAGGTTTGTTAAACTTATTTATTTTTGTAATCTCTTATGTATTTTGATTGTTTTCTTGAATCTTTGGATTAAGTAAAGTTTTGAGCTGAGTTTTTTTTTTTTGTCATTTGCATCTTTGAATGAATATAAGGAAGTTGGAAGAGTAAATTTATTGGCATTTAAATCATTAAGGATTTGCCACTTATTATTAATTTTTAGGCCCATTCACTTCACCATTTTAATCATTCAAGCTCGTATTCTTCATTTAGTGGAATTTATTGGCATTCAATATGTATTATGTATTGCATCTAATGAGATTTATTGGTATATGTTGTTGATGCAAGATCGTGCAAAGCTTTGTGTGTCACAGTGTGAAATTATCTTTCTAGTTTGCTTGTTTACCTTATTTATGCAATAACGCACACAAGAGAGTTTACGTATTTTTTGTGTTAACCATGTTAATTTTTCTATTGATAGGTAAACAATCAACTCTTATAACATTTTTCACTTAATTTTTCTTTAATAAAAAACTACTATTATTTTAAAGAAGTGAGAGTAAGCAAGAAATGATATTAAAGTTTTCCTATCATGAATCTTTATTTTCCATTTATTTGATTTGTATAGCTCATTTACTTGGTCTTTATCATTCATTTACATATTTTTTTAATTAATGAAGCATAAAACATTGTGGATTGCATCAGGATAAATAGATTATTGCAAAAGGCAATGTAAGTACACTATCTTGATTGGTGTTTTTATTAATATTAATTTTAATTGGTTGAATAATTTTATAATTTCATATATATATATTAATTTTTTAATTTTCTATTTCTTATAGATGAAAAAGACATCAACTATTGATTCTTTTTTCAAAAAAAAAAAGAATTTTGAGACACCGAATTCAATTGAACAATCAAATATTTCCTCTCATGTTGATCGTTTGGCTTCTAATAGCAATCTAACGAAAACTCAAAAAATTGCTATTGGTGAAACATTTTATATTAATTTATTAGAGCATGATCTAGATGTACGACAACAAATATGGGAGTACTCTATAGAAATGCGAAATGAAATTTGAAGAGCTTATATTAAAGCTAGTCAATATCAATGTATCCTTTCATAGTATCCAAAATTTGGAGAAATCCCTCCAAGCTTCGTGGTATAAATTATTTCCATCCTAGTTGGAATATTCTCCAATTAAAGATGCAGCATTTTGTCTTCCTTATTTTATATTTCACAAGAAAGATGGACCTCCGGAATTAAAGGTAAAGGATGAAAATTGGATTTTGAAATTGGGAAAAGGTAAAGGACGGCAAAAATTGTACATTTTTTGCACATATTGGAAAAATCTCAATTCTCCCCATCATAATGCTGAAAGAGCATGGGTGAATCTTCTTAATCAATCTTCACATATTCAAAAGAAAATTCAAAGATATACATCTCAACAAATTAGAGTCAGACTAAAGGCTTCTATTGATGTAGCAAATGGCTCGCAGCTTTCAGAGATAATGATGAATCTAAAGATTCACAGAGATCAAGAAATTTTCACCAACTATTAAATTTGATAGAATCCTATAATGGTGAAGTTGGAAAAGCTTTAGACAAAGCTCCACAAAATATTTCTTATACTTCACCAAAAATACAAAAAGAAATTTTGCAATTTTTGTCAACTAAAGTGAAGAAAGCTATTCGTGAAGAAATTGGTTATGCTAAATTTTGCGTTATAGTTGACGAAGCTTGAGATGAGTCAAAAAAGGAGCAAATGTCTATTGCATTAAGATTGGTAGACAAAAATGGATGTGTGAAAGAAATATTTTTTTTTAACTTGTGCATGTAAAGGATACCATTCCCATGCATTAAGGGATGCAATCTTTTTTGTCTTATCACAACAAAATCTTGAGATTCAAAATATTCGAGGATAAGACTATGATGGTGCAAGTAACATGAAAGGTGAGTGGAATGGGTTGTAAGCTTTAATTTCAAATGTATGTCTATGCTCATTGTATGGCACATTGCTTACAATTAGCATTAGTTGTTGCTTCAAAAGATGTACTTTGCATACATCATTTTTTTACTAAGTTAAGCTCCATTGTTAATATGATTGGTGTATTATGTAAGCATAATGCTGAAAGCTGTCATACTGCAAATATTGATTTTTTTACTTGATACTGATGAAATTCAAAGTGGAAAAGGACTTAATTAGATTGGTGCATTGCAAAGATTAGGAGAGTTCACATCTTATATATGTTTCTAGATTGATCAATATGTTTAGTTCAACATGTGAAGTTTCGTTGAACATTATTGATGATGGTGTTATTTCTACTCAACGTGCAGATGTAGATGCGGCATATGAAGCATTAACATCTTTTGATTTGTTTTCACTTTGCATCTTATGAGAAAAGTTCTTAGAATTTTTTATTTGTTATGTCAAACTTTACAAAATCAATCTTAGGGGATATTGTAAATGCAATGCATCTTTTTTCATCTACTAAGATTCTTCTCCAGAAGTTAAGGGATAATGGATGGAATTATTTAATTATTATAGTGAAAATTTTTGTGAGACGGTCAACATACCAGTTCCAGATCTAGATGTCACTTATGTTGCTAGAAGAAGACCTCAGCATGGACAAGATACCATAACAATGGAGCATCACTACAGAGTTGATATTTTCAATGTCGTGATAGATTTTCAGTTACACGAATTGAACAACAAATTCAATGATCAATCTATGGAGCTATTGATTCTTAGTTTAGCTTTAAATTTATTAAGGAATATCCACACATCATTCAAGATTGATAATATTCATTTGTTAGTATGCAAATATTGCCCTGAAGATTTTTTTGAACATGAAATGGTGGAATAAAGATGAAGCTTGAACATTTTATCATGTGAGACAGCTTAGGGATTTCAAGGAGCTCTCAACTATATCTGAATTAAGTGAATTGTTGGTGAAAACAAGGAAATCTCGCATTTATCCACTAGTATATAAAATAGTGACTCTTGTTCTCACTTTCCAGTTTCCACAACCACAACAGAGCAATCTTTTTGGGCGATGAATATTATAAAAAACAAGCTTCTCACAAGATCGAAGATGAATTTCTTTCATATTGTTTGTTAGTTTATATAGAAAAAGAAATTGCTGAAAGATTTAATGTGGGTTCACTTATAGATTTCTTTTGCGATTTGAAGAAGAGACGCTCTATATTTTGATGTCTAATTTGTGTAACTAAATTTGAGGCTATTTTAATTAAAAATGACATATACTTTTATTTTTTATCTGTGTTTATATTAATTCATATTTATAGTTCGGCCTCCCTCAAGATTGTGACTTGGGTTCGCCCTGCTTGCACTCTCTATATGTCTTTCAAGGATATAGTTCCCATAAAAAAAATTCCCTTATATCTATGCTTCTTGCAAATAAAATACCTTATTAGACATGGTGTGCATATTTTTTAAGATGCTCATAAATAAAGTCTATCACCATTGTAGTATGTGTACTCTCAAAAATGTATGTTGGTGGAGCAAGGAGCATAGTAATTGATAATTATGTTGATATGATTCTTTAATTAAATTAAATGAAATATAATGATAATAATATTTTATGATAAAATTAAGTATAGCACTTTTTTGTATATGATAAAGAAAGAAAGATGAAAATAAACAAAGTATTATAAAGGAATTTTGAGAAGTTGTTAATTTAATGATGAAAGAACGAAAATAAAAATGTCATGTAACTAAGTAATTTTATTGAAATTATAAAATAACCCTAAAATAATATATAATAAAGAAAATCAAGAAATTAATGGAATTAATATTACAAATGATTTGATGATTGTCATGTGATGGGATGAATATAAATTTTCTTATGTTATATGTAATGTAAGGTTATGAAATAGTTTATAGTATGCATGTTCATAATTTTATCATAACAAATATAATGTAATATCATAATTATATATCATATCATGTTTGACCTTATGCATTTTAAATGATACATCATTCACTATGTATCCATAAGAACAAAATTTGTTTGCTCAGCTCACGACGAAAATGTTTGCATATGATAATAGTCGTAAATGGATGTTGAGTACAAGAAAGTTTTAGTTTCAAAATTACATTTATATTTTTTAACATTTAGTACTACAAAAGGTATTTTATTAATTATTGATATTTTCTACATAAGTTTTTATCTTAAAGTTTCTTGTTATTTGGTTATTATAATGTTATATGATGAATGGGCATAATATCACAACGTCCCCTAATGGCATCTAACTTTGGTAGATGTGCTCATCAGGTCCGACTCGGTGAACTCCACTATTTGATCACCAGATGATTTAACATTCATTTTATCTTTTAAATAATTTCTTTTATTTAATTTTTTTTCAAGCTAAAATTGTGTTAAAATATAAAAAGTATACCAAAATAATATTAAATATCAAGGAACTTTGTTTATAATTTAAAATGAATATTAAATATAATTTTATGATATTAGTAAAAATATAAAAATTAATAGTTGACTTTATTCGTCCATCCGATCCGATCCAACTCATGTCAGGTTGGATCGGATCCAAAGTTTCGATTGTACGTAACCAATCCAACTTGGCCCGAATAAATTTGGTCATGTTGGGTGTTAGTAGCTCGATATTCAATTTTTAGAGTCTATCACATTAGTCAATATTTATTCATATTATTTCGTCCGAATATTGAATTAGTGAGATGCTAATAATCCTACGTACAGGTGGGTGGTCTCGATCGAAAAAAAAATAATCATGTTGGGTTAGGTTTAATTTGACCTATGAACACTCCTAAATTTAAAGTAATTTTGGGACTTAAAACTGAGGTCTAAACTCTAGATTTTATTTTTACTCTGTTACCTTTTTCCCTCCCTCCTTGCCCTCATCCAAATGATGTTTCCAAATTGAGACAATTTTATATATTTATTATATACGTATGTAAATTGCAACTCAACTTGTGTTAGATATTTTATATGAGTTACGAGCGGGTGCATATACAAAATTGTCTATACACCCTAATTTGTCTTTGATTAGTCTCTCTATACGTATTGCTCTCTTCATCTGCGCATGCAAGAAATGAACTGTCATCGCTCCGAAATATTAGATCAATTGTGCGTGAAACTTCGGAGTAGCACATAGCACCTTTTTTTCTTTTTGTTTACTTTTTTGTCATCTTCCCGCGTAACACCAGAATTGGTACAAATTTATATTTGTCGCAAATTTATATACATATATATTAAACTTGAAACTTCATAGGAATGTATCTCTGATCAGGTCTACGTGCTAAGCGCAGTCCACTTGTATTGGGAAGAAAGAAACAAAGAAGACTGACTTCGCATATTTTCTGGGAGATAAGGATCCATTGTGTGCATATGGAATCAAAATAGCATGTAGCCATTCAGCTAGCAAGGATTCTATAAATATATAGCATCTCCCACACTTCATCTGATCTCTTTGCCTGAACACATACATCTCACAGCCTTCATCACTCTTTACTCGCAGGGCACTCTCTCTCTCTCTCTCTCTCTGCAGCATTATCATATTCAGTGGCGAAGACATGAATATTTTGAGTGGGTTCACATTCATATATATAGTTAAAAAATTCGTCTCCTTCTTTCCGTAAATTTTAATTTTTTTACATATATATATTAATTTTAGAATCCAAAATTAATTAAAATATTTACATTATGATATTAAAACATAATAATAATTTGTAATGTTTTTATTATAAAGAGATCATGTGTACAATGTTAAAAAGAGATCATGATACAATTTCTCTTGATTTATTAAAAAAATAATTTTAACAATTAATAAATAATTAGTAAGTGTAATATAAGATAGTAGACATAAATATTTAATTATACTAATATATTAAGAAGAAATGTTGCATTATTATTTATGTATAAGCAGTGTTTAAAGAGAAAGAATGAGTTGATTGGATGAAAATAGAGGAAAAAATATTATAATAAAATTATAAAATTTGGAAGACCAACTATAAAAATAAGTGGTAAAAAATGATGTACTTGGAGCACTTAATTAAGAAAAATAATTGATTAAAGGTAATATATAAATAAAAAATCAAAATATTAAATATAATGTCTAGAAGAGAAAGAATGAATTGTTTGGATAAAAATAGAAGGCAAAAATATTATAAGACAAATTTAGAATATTATGCATAAATAATTAGATATCAATTACATATAACGATTTTAGAAAACCATTGTAAAAAAAAGAAAGTGGTAAGGAGATTCAAACCTATGACACATTGACATGTATTCGTGCTGCTAACCAACAAAGCAATAAGAAGTATGTGTACAATAGCGTAACTGCTGGTAGTAATACACGATTCCAGTGCCTGCACTTGCAGGCACGTGAACCCACGTAGCTCCGCCCTTGATCATATTCGTCGAATAATTATTCAATAGCATGAGCTACCAATAATTCTAAAATCTTAATTGGGTAGAAAGAGCATTACATTTTTTCGGTACATCAGTGGGATATTTATATTCTTGTTATATACTACCTAGACAACTGCTATTTCAAAAGGTGATGATGATATAGTATGTTTTACGTGATGCTAATAGTGTAACGACCTTGATCAAGATGGTTTGATGAATAGTCTCACGTGGAAAAAATACGGAGATGATTATGAATTTATATGTAGCTACCATTTATCTATCAAAACGCGTTTTAAACTTGTGTGGGCCGAGGCCCAAAACGAACAATATCTTGATTGGGTCGGAGATGTTATAACTAGCGTAGTAAAGTGGCCGAATGCTGGGTGACAGATAGACAACCAACAAAATTTCGTCTAGCCACATGTTAATTTCTCCCTCCACTTGTAATTATCGATCCTTCAACATTTGTTATTCACAATAAATGCACATAAATTAGGGTGTTCTTCATTGGAAAATATTTACGACGAGTCATTTTCTCATGGTTTGATTCCGTCAAAAAATTCATCGCAAACTCTCTTAATTTTTTATGGATTTTTCACATTTTCCTTTGGTTCACGCCGTAAGAAATATGCATTTTTCTTGTAGTGATCATTCGTACTGCAGGGAGCGAACTATCTAGAGAGAGACGAATATTATAACGCCTCGAAATTTGACCCGCCACGTGACAGGATCTCCCCTCGTGCGCTACCATTTTCTTCTTTTTTCTTAACTCTTTCGTTGACCCAAATGGTCAAGAGAAATCATACATCAACGGAAGACTTATCAATTAAAATAATATAATAATTAGAAGACAATGCGGAAGCCAAAGGAGAAAATGCGACAAACTGTCTCGATATAAAGCATAGTACGAAAGCAAAAAGGTACATCTCATAGTCTCATGCCTGAAGTAGTAAAGATAAAAGTATGAGTACTAAACATAAAAAAAACACCTACGATCGACCATGTCCTGGTAAGACCCATCTAGATTAATATACTATCTAATATAACGGATAAACATACGACTCATACTAGACATGATCACAACCATATGCACATGCTACCCAAAGCGAAGTCTCCACGCACACACTATCACGTCATGAGCAAACATCATGTACCTATGGGGATCACACAAAAGAACAAGGTCAACCGTTAGCATAAAACTAAGTGTGAGTTAATATATGTCTTAAAATAATTCTATAAAAATAAGCATGAGGTAAAACATATAAATCATGCATGATGGAGAATGGATCAATATAAAGGATCGATAAAAACATCATGAGCATTTGTTCATCATTCATGTTCTTTCATTCATCGTGAGGCCATTCGTTCGTTCATACTTTCATTCTTTGGTTCTTTCATTCTTTCATTCGTTCTTGCTTGCATTCATTCATTCTTTCAGTCATTCTTTCTTTCTTTTTTTTCATTCATTTATTCATTCTTTCTTTGGAGAGCTCTCCATTTCTTTTAGGGAATACCATTGTCGGCACTCAAGGTGCAACTATCTAGACCATCATGGGTCAGTGAGTGATCAGTGTCACGGTCAACCCCGTGGGACTGGGATGACCTCGCGCAAGGCAGAAACATTCGTAAAGAGAGAGACTCTCATCTAGATAGGACAAATGGTAACTCATGAGGGAATGCCTCGCTCAAGACCGGCTTAACTTCCCCCATCATAGTGAACTTCTCTTTCAATTCGAAGATCGATCAAGGTAGTATGGAACATAGCTCCGAATCATATGGACCTCTCTTTCAATCCGTAGATTGGTCAAGGCCTTGGAACAAACATTGGAATCATGTGGGTCTCTCTTTCAATTCGTAGATTGGTCAAGACCATATGGAACAAAGCTTCGAACCATTATGGACCTCTCTTTCAATCCGAAGATCGATCAAGGTCGTATGGAGCAAAGCTCCACATCTTCTTTAAGTTCATTTTATTCTATAACAAATCAGGTGGACGAAAGCTTTATGAATCAAAGGAGTTCGATTAGAGCGTATTTCCTTCTGTCCACATAACAGTCGACCGTTAGTCAAACGGTTGCCCGTTATAAGTCCATTCAATGATCATCCGACAAGAGGAACGAAACTCGTTTATAAGTCTTTCGGTCGATTGGAAAGGTAGCGGTCGACCGTTTGATGTTCATTCTTCATTCATTTTATAATCATACTTTCGGTCGACCTTGAGGAGATTCAATCATCCGTTATGAACAGTGTTGTCTTCTCCGTCGACGTTCAGTCAAATTTCTCCATCGACAGTCAGACGTTTTTCGGCTAGGAGGCCCATAACGGTCGACCAAAATAGTTTCGATCGCCCGATTGATCATTGTCTCCATTGTCGAGTCTCGACATTTTCTAGTTCGATTGTCCGAAAGGATTTTGGACTTCCATTCTGATCTATAACGGTCGTCCGTTATAGCTGTCGCTATGCTCTTGCCGAACTAAATCGGACGCCCGAAATGGTATTGGTCGACCATTTTTTTTCGATAGAACTGCATGTCATTGTGGAATCCTTAAGTTTTCAATCAATTTTCTCTACAAACAATCCTAAACTCATACCAACATAATTCTTAACATTTATCATGCTTTAGAAAACATATTCTAATCATAAATCTCATACTTAACATTTCATTAACATCATTTCTCTTCGCATGAACGACATATCGATCACTTATCTTTAAACATGCAATGGTTTTCAGAATTGTTCTAAGTCTTAATTAACATCACTATCATCTAAGAGACATGTAATAGATCATGTATCAACTATTTCTATCGTACTAACACATCAATCATTCATAGCATGGGTCGTTCATGGAATCATAGAAAAATCATTCGTCTATAGTCATGATTCAAAGGAAAACGGATCGAGATCATCATAATAATTATAGAGCATTTCTACCAAATCTAGCATAAAACAATAACTCTCATCCATCCTTAAACATGCAAATCCCTCTGTAAACGATCTCATGACCCAGATCCCAAAAACACACCTTTGTGCCTAGGTATTTGGGTTTATCCTCGTGGTGGTTCATCCTCGGTTCGCTGCTACTGTTGTTCGTCGTCGTCCGCACTCATGGGCGTCGCCGGCGTCGTCCTATGTTCCTCTGGCCACGTGCATCGTTGGAGGAGAGAAACAGAGAGTGAGAGATCTGAGGTAACAAACGAGAGAGAAAATCAGGGGAGAAGCTTTTATGGAGTAAAGTGGTCCTTTGGTCTCCCTCATTTCTTGAGCGTAACTAGCAGTGAAAAGGGGAGAGGAAGTGGAAGAGAGGTGGAGAAGAGGCGACCCTTCCTCTTCATCTCCTATTTTTTTTTAAGAGAGAGACGTGAGGCGTTACAAATATATTCTGAAGAAGGCATTTGTCTAGAAAGTTTGAGCAGGCAACAAGAGACTCTCTCCCTCTTCTCCTCTAATATCGTCTGTCTACTATTTTTCTATTTTCCCTTTTTGAGATAATTACACAAAGAAATCCGAACTTTCATTTTAGTTTGAGTTATAGCATAAATTTTTTTCCCTAATATAAAGAGGCATGAACCTCTAAATTCATCTTAGATTTAGCACCCCTCAAACTTCTGTTAAGAGAATCGTTAAGTGATGACTCAACACATACACATGTCAATAATAATTGTATGTCATGTTAGCAATAATGTATTGTTATTAAAAAAGCCCAAACTTTAATAACTTTGTCCAAAATAGATTAAACTTTTAAATTTGTTTCAAATCTAACCTATTAAAAAATTGAAAGCCAAATGATTATAACGCATCAATTCTTCCTAAAGAAAATTAGAACTTAACTAATTGTCCATCGAAAAGAGTCATAACATGCATGCATTTGAATTTATGCCATGCACACATCGTATTATGTTTTATCCTTGAACCTATTTATAATATTAATACTTCATTTTGCCTAGATAAGAGGAAATGTGAAATACAGCTAATTTCATACAATTATTAATATTCTACCATAATATCAGTGAAGCAATAACGTTATAAATCAACACGAATTCAGATGTATGTCATGACTCTTTTTACGGACAAGAAACTTTTCATTTTCTTTATAAAGAAATTGATGCATTCTGATCAGTTGGCTTTCAATTTTTTATAGGCTACAATATAAACTGATTTCAAAGTTTGCTTTTTTAAATAAAATAATTAAAGTTTAGGTTTTTATAAAGAATATTATTTCCTACATGCCACATAATTATTTACTAGCAGTGTTGAGTACACTTAATGATTTTTTAAAACTAAATGTTAGTTAAGGCTAAATCTAGAAGAGAACTTATAAGTTCATGCCTTTTATGTTAGGAAAATAGTTTAGCTTATAATCCAAATCAAAACAAAAATTCAGTTTCTTTACAAATATCTCTTTTTTTAGTTGTTACTGTTTTGTTTTAATAATGAAAGGACACAATTGCCTATAAAAAATAGAAATTTTAGAATTATGGGCATGAGTTTTTGTTAGATCTGAATTTTCTTTAACACATATATAGTTCAAGAAGATATAACCTAAGTAATTCCAGAATCGCCGATGCTGATTGGCACGCTTTTGTGTTTGTATTGTTAGGAACCAAGGTGAAAAAACGACTGCAGTAGATCAAGAAAATGGCATCAATCACTACAATAAAACTGGAATTTTCCAACGGATACTTTCAAACGGATAGAAATTCTTCACAATTTGCAAAGGATTTTGCAATGGATAGGAATCAATCGGAACTTCCGACGATTCCAACCGTCGAAAATAAAAATAATAAATTATGAAATCTATTATATTATTATTTTATTTTTCGACAGTCAAGAACGTTAAAATTTTCGACGGATAAGTATCCGTCAAAACTTTCGACTGACAGACCCGTCAGTAAGTGAAAATAATTTAATATTATATAATATATAACATCGTATAATATATAATATAACTAGTTATTTATTATTATAATTACCGACAGTTCGGACCGTCGAAAGTTTCGACGGTATAGACCGTCGGTAACCTTAAAAATAATTAAATATTATAAAATATATAATATAAATAATATTTTATTATTATAATTATCGACAGTTCAGACCGTCAAAAGTTTTGACAGTCGAGACTGTCGGTAATTAAAAAATAACTCTCCCGCTATTTTTTCTTTTCCCGTTTCCCCCTCTCTCTACCCCTATATATCAGGTTTTTCCTCTCTCCTCTCAAGTTTTGACGACCCTAAATTCGTTGAAAGTTTCGACGGTCCCCCTCACCTGTCGCGATCGGTGCGACGACCTCCATCTCGGACGACGACTTGCTGATGACCCTCTCTCTCATGGCGCGACGACCGTCGTTCGGAACGTCTCTATATATTTCTTCGTGTCTCCGTCTTTGTCTCCCTCTGCAGCTCCGTCTTCCTCCTGCTCGCTCGGTCTCCGCCTCCGCCTCCGCCTCTGGCCAGATCTCCCTCTCCGATCGGGCACCAGGCAGCCGGATCTTGCCGCGGGCGGCTGAATCTTATCGCGGCACCAGGCGCCCAATCTGTCCGTCCGCGGCACTAGACGGCCAGCCAGATCGGCCTGACAACGTGTAAATTTTTTTATATTTTAAAAATTCTTTGAGATGGTTGCGGCTGTCGGAACCTTTCAACGGTTGCCACCGTCGGAACTTTTCGACAGTTGCAACCATCAGAACATTTCGACGTTTGTGACCGCCGAAATTTTTCGACGATTGTGACCGTCCGGGTTTTGCGACGGTTGTGACCGTCAAAACTTTCGACGAATTTTTTAATCGTCGGAAATCGTTTTGTGACGCCCTCTTTTTCGACGGAACCGATGCGTCGGTAAACCTGTCAAATTTCCATTTTCGACATTTTATTTCGATTTTCCAACGGATGAAAGGAAAACATCATTTTTTCTTGTAGTGAATACAGGACTCCCCCTGCAGTGATAAGCCTCCTCTCCCGTCCGTAGATTGGTAAGAAAAATATCTACTTCGGCTGTCATATATAATTAAAGCCGTTCGAAAATCAAATGTGTTGAACGATGAGTAGCGGATGCTATCAAATAAACAAATCCAAGAATAATTTTACTCTATAATTGACATCATTTCATCATTGGTAAAGGAAAAAAAACTACAATTGACATCATTTCATCCATACTCTCTCCGTTTTTCATATATTTTACGTTTACTAAGTCGCATGCGATTTCCGCATATCTAAAAGCCTTATATTTTAATCTTTCCATTTCTTGAATTTTATTCTAATTGAAAATTTGTTTGATCCTCAAAGACATTCGAAAGTAGTGAATTGATTCGAAATTGATTTACTTTTTTATCACGAGATAGGTGTTTTGATTTTGAGGGATTAATTTAGAGTCACATATATAATTTCTATCATCTAAAGAGAGTATCTATATAAATTCTCTAAGAGTTCGAATAGAAAATAATTTGATTCGTAATTCTCTTCTATTTTTATCTAATAATACGTTGCATCTCAATAAATTTTTGATATGTTCCTTCGTAATGAAAAGTTAACAACATTATCTATAATTTTTATATTATTCTCTTAATCCAAATCTTATGATAGAATACTTAACTATTAAATGCAAGTTTAGCACATAAAATAATTTCAAATTTAACTTTTCAATTTTTACTTAAATATAACTTTTTATGAGATTGTCCAAATGAGCCGATTCTTGATTCTTTATAAAGAGAATTATCTATAACTTCTATATTCACTCGTTAATGTAAATCTCGTGGGAATATAAATAAATATTAATCGAAAGTTTAATGTATGAACCAACTCATTCCTATTTAAACTTTTTCAACGTTTTAAATATAATTCTAATTTCTCGAGATTTGTATCATCAAAATATAATTATATATGACACAAAAACTTTGCTCCAACAAACACCTCGAGGACTACATCCTCTAACAATTATAATTTTTTATGTAAAATAATGATAATTAAAAGAATACATAATTATATAGAAACTTCAATAAATTGGAACTCTAAATCATTTAGATTTTCTAAAGCAATTCCCAGTCTCGGAGGCCGGAGGAGGGCATTCCTAAACCCCCACTTAAGCTCATTGTCCAGAGACGAGAATTCCATATGGGTCTTTCCTCTCCAATTATTTGTGTGCCTATATAATATATGGATTAAAAAAGTTTACAACTGTGTTAAGATTTAAAGCATTATCACTATGAAGAATTATTTTTTTTTTTCTGCTTTCTTTTATATATCATGGAAACTATCTATGGTTCATATATAGATAATTTTAGGTGGGCGCTATGCTAATTCGAACACCTACATTGAACTGAAATTAATTAAAGCATGAATATGACAGCCACTTGGGGATTCAGAAATAGAAAAAGGAAATGGCGTCTCTTCTTGGCATATTCTCCAAGACAAAAACAAGAGTCCGAAACACCAGAGTGGCATGTCGATTTGCTCTTGTTTCTGTACCGCACCTTTCAGTATTTCAAACAACGTGATTTAGATTGCCATTAAGACAAACTCCAAATGCTATTATAGTTACTACGATTTCCCCTTTTTTGTGGGCAATGTTCATCCCTTACGGGTAGAGACATTAATATTGCGAGATGAATTTACATGCAGATTTCGTCTTAGTCAAAAGGTGATTGAGTGGCAGTAAAAACACATCTCTTCCTTTCTCTTCAAAAATGTGTTTTTTGCCTCTGCTTTCGATGGAGTACAAGAATTCCTCAGAGTTTTGTGCATGGCAAAGCATAAAGATCCACTTCACCTTTACTTCCCTCTTTGACATCTTTTCTTCCTTTTTGGTGCACTAATGAACTCGACAAAGCATGGAGTTGGCAAACAGAGGTGTGATGTGATATCAGAAACCAATCAGCACAACTATTTCGTAATATGCTACCAGCTGTTCTTCTGATATCTGTGGCCTGCATGCATGTTGGAAAGAAGGTTCATTTTACCTTTCGGAAAGCACATTTGGACAAAGATTCTTAATTTCAGATGGGTCCGGTCGATAAACTTTCGCTTGGACATCCTGAGAAGTATGCATGTCCACGTTTCTTCAACGATCTATATGCACGTTTCAGTTGTCCATTTGCATGCATGTACGACCCAATTATGCCACGGTTGATCATATGTCTTGCAATACAAAACTCGAGACGTCATTATCTTGTATAATTAATCTTGATCGTGAACTTTCCTACTAAGACCTGGAAAGAAGAAAGTAACAAAGAAACTATCTTGTGCTTCATGCTTCCTTGCCATATCGTAATGCAGTGGCAGTGCTACTTTGAATTAGTTTACAGACAAATGATATATATAGAAAAAAAAAGCGAAAATGAACGTACAGCACGATATCAAATAGAATTACCATGATGCGTGTAATCTTTATTTGCAATGCAGAGTAGGTTTGCATTTTTGTAATACTCACTACACACAATCAGCGTGCTTATTGCTCCCATAAAAAAGTACCTGCAGACGAGCAAAGACTCTGAGGTAATGCAAATCCATTGTCCGTCTATTGCTACATACAAAGACTGCATCCGGGAGAACAGATGCTGCTAACAGCAGGGAATCAGAGTATTGGTACATGTACAATATGCAGGAAAGAAGCCGAGAGAGAGAGAGAGAGAGAGAGAGAGAGAGGCACATGCAATAAATTATGTTATAATGTTTTTTTTCTAACCATGCCAAAAAAGACCGAGGTGGGCAAGTGGTCAAAACAAAGTTGCAGTGAGAGAGGGAATTTTGGTGCTTTAGGAAAGCCTGCTGGCTACGTTTCTCTCCTCTTTTTTTCATCTCAGCTTTTGACCCCGGGGGCCATTAATCCAATGCAACATGCCACCATTCATGCAAGTTTCGTGACCTCTGAACCGTTTAGTAGGTAAAATTACCTGATCAAAGCCTACCGATTAAATATGAATTGAAGAGCAAAACCCAATGCACCTTTCGCTGCCAAGTCCCAAAGGCCACACTCAGACAAAATTCCAGTGAAGCTCACGGAAACTGGAGAAGAGCACAAGTAATTAAGTACATACCATATATATATATATATATATATATATATATATATATATATATATATAGAAGTAATAAGATTAGCACCGAGTCAGATGCCTCTTTCCCTACTGAAAGCACCTAAGTTGATCTAACTATGGTCATTTACATTGAGTTCTTCTTAACACATTAACCAAGTCAGAAGCTGAAGGCGCATTAAGTGAAACTAAGAATAGATTCTTGATCATTTCATTTGTTCCAGTAAACTTCCATTCTATTAAATGCCCTTGCTATGAGTATGTAATGCTGTGGTGCAGCACCCCCTGCGACTTGGTCTCGGTGGCAGGCAAGAGACTGGGGAGAGCTGGGTAATGGTAAGGAGCCACCTCCCCCAACTTCTCCTGGCTTCCATAGTCTCCAAAGAAGTAACCTGATTCGCTGAAGCCAAGCTCCGCAAGGAACATCTCATCTGAACAGACTCCACCGGTAGACCAATTGTGGCAGCTGTGGGCGCTGCCGTTTTCCAGCGTCATGGATGAGGAACTCACCGAGGCTTCCTCAGATGGCGACACGACTTGCCCGCTGCAGAAGGCGGAGCACTGTTCCATTGGGTACACCATGGAGAGCTGGGGGAGCTCGGACTGTAACTTGTTGGAATCCTGTAGGAGCACAGAGCTGGGGTCAAGAGACATGAGGATGTCACTTCTGCTGCAGGCCTCGGCATTGATGCTTAGGAGGATAAGATTACGTGGTGGTGGTTCGGTTGGTATCTGCCTGTGATGGACTCGGTCCCCGGTGTTAGAGGTGACACTGGTCAAGATAGCAGTTGCCTGATGCGCTAGTAGCTTTTTCTTGAGCTTGGTATTCCAATAGTTCTTCACATCATTATCAGTTCTTCCGGGCAGGTGGGAAGCAATGACAGACCACCTGGTTAATCCAGAAACAATGAACGTCTTAGGGATAACCGAATCAATTATAACTTGGCGAAAACATGAACAGAGTAATCAAATCCAACTATCAATGCTTGGTACCTGCTTCCCAGCTTACTGTATATAGTGCAAATGATGTTATCTTCTGCCTCCGTGAACCCTCCATGCTTGATATCTGGCCGGAGATAGTTAAGCCATCTCAAGCGGCAGCTCTTCCCACATCGCTTAAGGCCTGAAACAAGGAAAAAAATAAAGCATGTTTAATCAGGAACTCGATTAGTGTGCTTGGAGCTCCATAATTTGGAGGTAACCGCACAGTTTCAGATTGTAATTTGCCAGTAGAGTCCCGAAGTACGAGAGAATCAATATGAAAGAGAGCTTATCCTTCCAAGGCTGCAGAAGCGATCTGTTACTGAAACCTTTTACTACAGCTAAGAAAGCTGAGACTGAGAGCAGCATCATGTACGCAACGTAACAGAGCCCTTCAACTAGAACAGCATCTCTGAACGCGAAAGTAGTATCCTCCACGCGACTCAAAAAGTTAGACTTTCATGGCACATGGAGAAAAGAATACCGATCCTTCGCAGCAAGTAAAAATGAGCAGAGTAAGGAGAGAAGTGGTACAGAGTGGAGTTGACAACAACCTGCTTTCTGCGGCAAAGCAATCCAGTTGCCACCATTGCCATGCTTCTCAATGTAGCTCGTCAGAGTCTGGTCCTCCTCCGGCGACCACGGCCCCCTTTTCACGTTGGCCTTGTCACAGCACGGCGCCCTTCCCATCGTCTTACCCCTCTCTCTCTCTCTCTCTCCCCTCCCCTAAACTTCCCACCCAGTTCACACTGTTCGCGCTGTCTAATGGAAGGGGGCGATCGCAATAGAAGAGGAGGGGGACTGGCGGAGAAAGAAGCAGAGACCCAGACAGAGAGAGAGACTGTAAAAGTTGTCAGTTGTAATCCTTATAAAGAGATCTTGGAAGGTATTTTAGGGAAGAAAAGTCTAATAAAGTGTTGGAAAAAAAAAGGTTATCTTCTTTTTTTTTAACGCGTACAATAATAATGGGATGATGACAATAATATAGCGGAATTAAATTAAATCAAAGACGCAGAGCATTGACATGGAAAACTCCTAAACGTGAGAGGAAAAAACCACGGGAGCAAGAAAATCTTCCATTATGAAATACAATGTATCTACTCTGAACTACGCAGAGGATTACGATAATAATCTCAAGAATTAATCTTGAATATCACAGAATAAAAGTCTTTCGAAACTGAGGATAAAAGTCAGAATGATCTCACCGGAATATGAGAAATAGATGAGAAGGCTGTTGAGAAATAATACCTGAAGTTTCGTCGAGAACGGATAAGAACTCGTTCCCGAAACGAACCCCGAAGTTCTCTTCTCTTTTTCTCTCTCTCGGTGGCTGTCCGTTCTGGTCAGCGGCGCACGATTTCAAGGGATGATATCTTCCTTTTATAGCTTCGTGTCTAAACAACTTTGCATATGATTTGTTTCCTTCTTCAATTCGGACGACTTCAATGTCTCGGATTGAATTTTTGACATCAATTGGTTTTGCTTTTCTTTTTCTACTCGGATTAGCATAACAAGAATTCAACAAACTCCCCATTCTTGTTTATGCGAAGTAATCTATCAAGCCTGCATGCTCCCTACAGAACTTGGTCTTCTCTCTCGATAGAAGCTTCGTCATCATATCTGACGTATTCTCGTGGATCTTTCGAAGACAGAATTTCTTCTTTTTCGTTTCGTCGTGAATCCAATGATACCGGACATCAATATTCTTGGAGTTAGAGTGGAAGCTAGAATGCTTACTCAAATGTATAGCACTCTGATTGTCGCAGTGGATAATGTACTTCTGCTGCGTCAAACCTAAGTCCCTCAGAAATTGTCTCATCCACAGAATTTCCTTGCCTGTTTCAGTAGCTGCGATATATTTTGCTTCAGTCGCTAATAGTGCTACACACTTCTGTAACTTGGATTGCCATAAGACTGCTGCTCCTGCGAATGTCATCAAGTAACCAGAAGTTAACTTTCGACTATCAATGTCTCCTGCCATGTCAGAGTCAATAAATCCTTCTAACACTAGCTCAGCGTTTCCGAAACATAAGCATATCTTAGACGTGCATCGAAGATATCTGAGAATCCACTTGACTGCATCCCAATACTCTCTACCAGGATTTGATAGGAATCGACTCACCACACCAACTGCATATGTTATGTCTGGCCTTGTGCAAATCATTGCATACATCAGACTGCCAACTGCAGATGCGTATAGAACCTTCTTCATTTTCTGCTTCTCGATTTTGTTCCTCGGACACTATCTAGAACTCAACTTGAAGTGACCTGCAAGTGGCGATGTAACTGCCTTGGCGTTCTTCATGTTGAACCTCTCCAAGACTTTATCGATGTACGTTTCTTGGGATAACCATAGCTTGCACTGCTCTCGGTCACGGGTGATCCTCATGCCGAGGATATTCTTTGCTGTGCCTAGGTCTTTCATGGAAAAGCATTGACTCAGCTCCTGCTTTAACCTGTCAATCTTGCTTTTATCTCGACATACAATAAGCATGTCATCAATATATAACAACAGGATAATAAAATCATCATGTGAAAAATATTTCACGAAGACACAATGATCTGATCTGGTCTTATTGTATCCTTGCTGCGTCATGAACGACTCAAACTTCTTATACCACTGACGAGGTGCCTGTTTGAGTTCATATAAGCTTTTCTGCAATTTACACACCAAGTTTTCTTTTCTTTTCTCTTGGAAACCATCTGGTTGTTCCATGTAAATCTCTTCTTCCAAGTCACCATGGAGAAAAGCTGTCTTGACGTCTAACTATTGAATTTCCAAGTCCTTGGTAGCAGCTAATCCAAGAACTACTCGAATTGATGACATTTTGACCACTGGTGAGAATATCTCGTCAAAATCAATTCCTTTCTTCTGACTGAACCCCTTGACAACTAACATTGCCTTGTATATTGGGTGTGGATTATTATCTTCACTCTTCAGTCGAAACATCCACTTGTTCTTGAGTGTCCTCTTCCCTTTAGGAAGCTTCATCAGTTTGTAAGTGTTGTTCTCATGCAGAGGTTGCGTCTCGTTCTGCATGGCTTTCATCCACTCATCTTTCTGCTCATGTGACAAAACTTCTTGATAACATACTGGTTCTCCCCTTTCAGTTAATAACATGTACTCAGTCGGGAAGTACCACTTTGACTCTTGTCTTTGTCTGCTCGATCTTCTCAATTAAGGCTCTTGTATTGATGCATCATGTTCGACATGTGGCTCATCATCACTGTCTTGGCTATTCGAAGGTATATCTGAATTATATGAGCTGCTCTCACTGCTACTGTCATCTTGATTAGCTTCTGGAGCAATGTCATCTTCTATCCGCGCGTCAACTGAACTCGATTCAGCTAGATAATCAGTGAAGATAGTTGGCTCTTATCCTTTGACAGATTTTCAATTGTTTGGTGTTCCATGAACACAACATATCTACTTCCACTACTAGAAAAACGCTGATTACCGACGGTCCGGACCGTCGGTAATCAGTCCGAAAACCGTCGGTAACGCAATTACCGACGGTTTTTCAGTCGGAATCGATCCGTCGGAAAAACGCTCATCGCAAACGGATTTGCGACGGTTGAAAAAAATTCGTCGAAAATATCAACGGTTCTGGCCGTCGGAACAGTCACCGGCGGTTCGATCCGTCGAAATTTTTCGACGGTTGCAACCGTCGGAAAAGTCCTCGGCGGTTCGAACCGTCGAAATTTCCGACGGTTGCAACCGCCGGAAAAGGCCGGCGGTCCGAACTGTCGAAATTTCCGACGGTTGCAACCGTCAGAAAAAGTCGACGGTCCAAACCGTCGTAACTTTTCGACGGTCGCAACAGTCAAAACTTTGGACGGGCGTCGCAATCATCGATCTTTTGACAGTTGCAACCGTCGCAAATAATTTTTTAAATATAAAAAAATTTAGCGGCCGGCTCGGGCCGCGGCCGATCCGACCGCAAGCCGATCGATTCGGCCGTTGGGGTCGGTCGATCCAGCCGCTGGGGCCGGATTCACCGCCAGGCGGCCGGATCCGAATGCCCGGCGGCCGATCCGCCGCCAGGCGGCCGGATCCGAACCTCCGGCGGCCGATCGGCCGCTGGGGGCCGGATCCAAACGGCCACGGCCGGATCCGGCCAACAGCGGCCTTTGGCCAGAGAGAGAGAGACGCCAGCGCAGAGCGGGAGAGAGAAAGAGAGAGAGACGCCGGTGCGGGAGAGGGTCGCCGGCGTCCGGCGTGGGAGGGTCGTCGGCGTCCGACGCGGGAGAGAGTGCTCGCGGCCCGGAGAGAGAGAGAGGAGAGGAGGGAGAGAGAGAGGAGTGGAAGGAGGAGGGAGAGAGAGAAGAGGGAGGAGGAATATGTATAAAGGGAAAAAGTGAAAAGAAAGCGGGAAAAGGAAAAAAAAAGTGGGATAACGAAATTTTAATTACCGACGGATTCGACCATCAAAATTGTAAATATTAAATATTTTTATAATTACCGATGATTATGACCGTCGAAAACATATTTAGTTATATATAATATTTATTTTTTAAACCATCAGTAATCGTTACCGACGGTCAAAATCGTCGGTAATTGCGACGGTTTGGACCGTCGCTAGTTATATTAATAAAATACTCTTTATAAGATATTATTATACATTTACCGACAGTTACGACCTTTAGAAATTGCGGCGGATTTTGCGACGGATGGATATCCGTCGCAAATATCGACGTTCCTAATCGTCGAAAAATTAAATAATAATATAATTAATTATATAATTAATTTTTTTATTTCCGACGGTCGTGACCGTCAAAAAATCCATCGAAAAAATTTAATAATAATATAAAAAATACATAATTAAATTTTTTATTTCCGACGGTCGTAACCATCGGAAAAAGTCGTCAGAAATTGCGACGGATGGATATACGTGGAAAATATCGACGTTTCTAATCGTCAAAAAATTAAATAATAATATAAATTATTTCTGACGGTCATAACCGTCGAAAAATCCATCGGAAAATCGTGATTTTCTTGTAGTGTTCTGATAACCTTCATGTTAACAGGATCCCAGAGTCTGTAGCCAAATTCTTCAACTCCATATCCAATGAAGATGCATTCTTTCGATTTGCTGTCAAGTTTTGACCGCTCATCACTGGGGATGTGAACAAAGGCTCTGCAGCCGAACACTCTGAGATGTTTGTATGAAATATTCTTCCCTGACCAGACTTTCAGAGGTATGTCACCATCCAGAGGTACTGCTGGTGAGTGGTTGATCAGTTCGACTGCAATCATCATTACTTCACCCCCAAAATCTTCGATAGCTTGGCATGTAGATGCATACATCTGACACCTTCCTCGATTATTCTGTTCATCCTCTCAGCAACACCATTTTGCTGCGGAGTCTTGGGAACTGTCTTCTCAAGCTTGATGCCATAGATGTTGCAGTATTCTTCAAACGGACCTCTGTATTCGCCGCCATTATCTGCTCGAATACACTTGAGCTTCTTGTCAGTTTCTCTTTCGACTTTGGCATGAAACTTCTTGAACTCTACCAACACCTGATTTTTGTGTGCTATAGGAAAAGCCCAGACTCTTCTAGCATGGTCATCAATAAATGTAACAAAATAAAGAGCACCACCTAGAGTTTTATCCTTCATATAGCAAACATCAGTATGCACCAAATCAAGTACGTGTGAACTTCTAGATGAAGAAGTTCTATTAAATGTAACTCTAGTCTGCTTACCAGCCAAACAATGGACGCATACGTCAAGTGAAGTGTCTTTCATACTTGGTAGCAGATTTCGTTGAGTTGATATCTGAAGTCCTTTCTCACTTATGTGACCAAGCCGTTTGTGCCATAACTCAGAGGATGACATCTCTTGAGTCACGTTTATCTCCTCGGTGCAATGTTGTGTTTCAGTCTTGTAGAGTGTACCATCTTTGTTTCCTTTCGCTAGTAGGAGTGAACATCGCTTGAGTTTCCACACTCTCCCTTTGAAGTTGCTCTCATAGCCGTCGTCTAATTTTCCAACTGAAATTAAGTTAAAACGGATCTCTAGTACATGCCTCACATTTTTTAGCACAATTTTGCATCATGTGTTGGTCTTCAACTGAATGTCTCAGCAATTTGGGACTCTGACTTGTTCTCCATCTTTACTGACCTGAATGCTCCCTCTTTGTATGTTGACAATACATCTCTGCGAGGGATAACATGGAATGAAGCTGCAGTATCTAAGATACACACTGAATCTTGACTCACAACATTGACACCATCTTATTCCTCTTCTTGAGTAAGAAAGTATACATCGTCTGATGTAGCCACCGCAACGTTGTTTTCACCACTGCCCTTCTTTCCTTTTTCAGCATCTTCAGACCCATCATGTGATTGATCACGCTTTAATTTTCTACACTCATTCTTGAAGTGTCCTGGCTTACCACAATGATAACATGTGACTTCTTTCCTGGACTTCGACTTGCCTCATGATCTTGATCTATCGTGGCTGTGAGAGTTTCTCTATTTATTTCTTCCATGATCTTCCACGATGAATGCCTCTGATTTATTATTGTGATTCTGCTTTTGCCTTCTCGTTTCTTCATTGAACAAACTATCTTTGATAGTTTCTAAAGATAGTTGTCCATCTGGAGCAGAGTTGTTCAGAGAGATAACGAGCGTTTCCCAACTATTAGGTAATGAGTTCAGTAGTAGTAGTGCTTGGATCTCATCTTCAAACACAATCTTTACTGAGGACAACTTGTTAATCAATTCCTAAAAACTGTCAAGATGTTCTACAACAGAATGACCATCCTTGTACTTCAGGTTAATAAGTTTGTTCATCAATAGCACATTATTCTGTGACGATTTGCGCTCATACATTTCTTGCATTTTTTCCACACTTCGTCGAGTTCATCGATATTTGCGATATGATGAAACACCTTATCGTCGATCCATTGTCGAATTTGTGCGACTGTCTTGATCTTGATCCTCCTCCACTTTTTATCATCCATATCCTCAGGCTTTGCAGCATCATCTTCGATTAGATCATAAAGGTCCCTGCAATTTAAGTAATCCTTCATCCGAAGCTTCCAGATAGAATAATTTGTTCCTGTGAGCACAGGCATCCGACTGGGGGCATTATTGTCCTCCATTATAATGTGTGCTTCCTGAGCTCTGATACCACTGTTGGGAAAAAAGACTAAATTGATAGTTGCGAAATTATCTTCTTTTTCCTTTTAATGCGCACAATAATAATGGGATGATGACAATAATATAGCGGAATTAAATCAGACCAAAGACGTAGAGAATTAACGTGGAAAACCCCTCAACGAGAGAGAAAAATCACGGGAGCAAGTAGATCTTCCACTATGAAATAATAGTAGGTTACAAAGTCTCTTCTTTGAACTACGCAGAGGATCACAATAATCTCAAGAATTAATCTTGGATGTCACAGAATAAAAAAGTCTCTCGAAACTAAGGATAGAAGTCAGAACGATTTCACCGGAATATGAGGAATAGATGAGAAGACTACTGAGAAATAATGCCTGAAGTTTCATCGAGAACGGATAAGAACTCATTTCCGAAACAAACCCCAAAGTTCTCTTCTCTCTCTTCTCTTTTTCTCTCTCTCGGTGACTGTCTGTTCTGGTCAGCGGCGCACGGTTTCGAGGGATGATATCTTTCTTTTATAACTTCGTGTCTAAACAACTTTGCATATGATTTGTTTCCTTCTTCAATTCGGACGACTTCAATGTCTCGGATTGAATTTTTGACATCAAATGGTTTTGCTTTTCTTTTTCTACTCGGATTCGCATAACAAGAATCCAACATAAAGAAAGGGCTGCTGATCAAAGACGACCAGTTAAATAAAGGTTTTTGTCTGTGTTCATCTCTCTCCTGCTTGGCTGTAAGGTGCACTTAGCTTTTTTTTTCTCTCTCTCTCTCCCTCTCTCCTTCCGACTTTAGTTTCGTTTTTAGAATTGGATGTCCTTCACTCCTCCAATTCTTAATGTCATTCCAAACTTCATATTCTGTCCTTTCTTTTATTTTAATTTATCTTTCATCTCTTCAATTCTGATTTACACTCAATTTTTTTCTTAATTAATCTTGTAATCATTTTTTTCTTTCTCTAGTCTCCCTTCCAGATATTAATATTATCATTTTTCATAATAAAAAAATATAATATTAATATTATATAATATGAGATATGATTCATACATATAAATTTAATTAATATGAAAACTTTAATTACATTAAATATATATAATAATAATCAAAAGTATATGAAATAAAATGGAAATTAAGATAGGGAAAATGAAAATAAATTACTATAGATAAAAAAGAAAATGAAAGTTTTTTCTAAAACAATTGCATATGTTATTTATTGCCGTATTGGTGAATTCTTTTACAAATTTAATATGTATATTATAATATACATTAATTTAATATGTTTTCATCTAATGTTATACAATATTATTATATTTAATAACTTGCCTAGGAGTTCACGTGACATAAAAAATGATAATATATTAAATTAATATAGATTGCATTGAAGTTGAAGAGGCAAGAGAAAGAAGGGTATATTAATGATATGTCATTAAAAAAATGGTGGAAGATGAATAGACAAGAGATTTATTAATGATACTGAAATTTATAATAAAAATAAAGGGCAAATTTGTCACTTTAAAGTGGCACTAAGCTTCTTAGGAATGACATTATGAGCGCCCTTAAAATTATAATTGATGCAAGTGATATGATCAGTGACATTTTTTATTTTAAAAAACTTATCTTGCACTTCTTCGATCAAGTTTAAACATCTTTAAGAATTTTTTTAGTTATTTTTCATGAGCCCTATATCTTTATTCAATTTATATTCATGACTATATTCAGTACTTTTATAAATTGATATCAATCACGATATTATATATTTTGAATATCTCTATTTTTTATGCGTCTACGAACTATCTCTCTTAATTTAGAGTCGATGCGTAAAGGAACAATAAATATGTATGCCCTAACGAGAGTGTTACCCAACAAATCACTTCATAAGAATATCTCTATTTATATCCGATGTTTGTTTACATCTGCCGTTAGTTAATACGTCCATCCCTTGATTATTTCTTGGAAATAATTACATCAACCATTTTGATGCAAGATCTACAAAATCAGACAAGATTGGCTGTAAGTCTCGTGGACTTTTCATGGCACACATTGATTTAATTTGAACATATCTACAGCTTCTAGCTTGACTAATTAAAATACATATTTAGACATCCACATGTTCAACGTTCATATGCATGCATGGGAGCGGCATATAAAAAAAATCTTGTTGTGTTTTTGGTTTTATATTTGATGATAAATTAAATATTTAGAAAGATAAAGCATTCTAATTATTGAGGTTGTGATAAATTGTCATGATTTATGTTATTAGTCTTTAAGTAATAATGTAATACTCCCTTCATAGGGTACGTTGCAACAAGAGCCATTGACAGGAAGAGAGTCGTCCAATAGCAGTCGTAGCAATTTGCTATGTACTCACGAATCATTTGCAAGTGATATAGACAATATTAATTAATGCATTGAATCGGTACAAATCTCAGCACACCTGTTGCAATCTGCATTTATCATCGAAATTGGCAACTTGACAAAATATATAGAGAGAGATAGATATTAGGGTGCATTCACACTTAGGTGCAATCACATCATTTGAGCCATCAGATTAAAATTATTTTAGTTATAATGGTTGAGATTTAATCTACTTGGTCTAAACCCTAAATCCGATTTAAAAAAATGGCTGCCGCTTTCCATATCATTTCTTTCACCCATCTCGACCGATTCTCTCTCACCTCTTTTCCCATCTCGATGGCCGGCGACCTCCTTCGATGCCGACATTCGTAGGCGAGCCCAAAAGGGGGGCCGACGCCCTCTCCTTGTTGTTGCAATGGCGAGCGCAAAGGGGGCGTCAGCCCCCCTCTGCGACCTCGCCGGCAAGGTCACATAGGGGGGCCGACGCCCCCCTCCTTGTTGTTGTTGACTAGCGCAAATGGGGGCGTTGTCCCCTTCGGCGAGGTCGCAGCCCCTCTTTGTTGTTGCTCGTGTGCGCAAATGGGGACGTCG
This sequence comes from Pontederia crassipes, assembly GCA_030549335.1. Taxonomy (NCBI): domain Eukaryota; kingdom Viridiplantae; phylum Streptophyta; class Magnoliopsida; order Commelinales; family Pontederiaceae; genus Pontederia; species Pontederia crassipes. Next base: position 46,042,344 of record CM060187.1, on the reverse strand, counting down.
GCCCCCCTCTTTGTTGCCGGTGAGGTCGCAATTGCCGCGCCAACGAGTCCCCCCTCCTTGTTGCCGGTGAGGTCGCAGTTGCCGCGCCAATGAGTTTGAACCGCCCATCGTGGAGCATCCGGCCAAGAGGGATCATGAACCACTGATGCATCCGATTCGGTTCAAGGAAATTAGCATTTGGTTTAAGTGCATTGATCCTATCCGTCGATGTTGCATCCGATGACTATGATGAATTGTATGCACCTAAGTGTGAATGCACTCTAATATTTCTTATATATATATATATATATATATAGAAAAAGAAAAGAAAAAAATAAGAAAGAGAAAATTGCTTTATATTTTTAAATTGGCTAAAAAGTGAGTGCAATTAGCCAAAATGATTAATAATTATAATTTAAAAATAGTGATGTGCTCTATTCTATTATCAATTTATCACTAATTGTTCCTAAATTTTAAGCCATTAGAAAAAGTATCAATAATGAGGCTGACAATTTCTTACTTAGTCCAATTCAACAAAAATAATGTTTTTTTTAATAAGAGTTTCATCTCAATTCTGTTCTGATATTATATCAAATTGCATTAACTATATTATGATTATAATGCTATCACATCAGATCACTTTCTACACATCTAATTGTGATAACACATTGGACAAGACGATCTGAAGTTTCTGAGGGTTTAAGTCTGGAAATTAATTAATACTAATAGTGCACGTCAAGTAACATGTGGAAAAAAAGTGCCGAACATGTCTCCTTCATGAGCTGGACCTAGTCAAAGAGCATGAGCTCATGACCCGTTGTTCACTATCATGTGGAAGATTCTGAGTTGAGATTTGCTGAAACATTTTAGTCCTTGTAGATAGTGGTCGAATATTTCATATATATAGTAAAAAGTTTATAACAAAAAAAGTTACGAGTATATATGAAAACTGGATCAGAATAAAATATCACATGCACGAAGACTTGATCTAACTTGTGACATATATTATAATAATAATAATAATAATAATAATAATAATAATAATAATAATAATATCACAACTATGACTTCATCCATAACGCGCGTGAATGGCCATGTGAATAAGTCGTGTGTTTGAGATATTAATTAGAGTGCATTCACGATTGCACCAAGGTCATAGTTCTAGATTTTTTTTTCATATTAGCATTATTTTGATTTAGTGATTTATTGCTTGTATTTTGGATCGTCAAATCAAAATGAAAAAAAATTACACGATGTAATGATTACATCCTAGCTAATACGTCTTTATTAGAATAAATTTCAAATTGTTGAATTTAAGAGACATTTTTGTGTGTGGATAAAATGATAATAAACTCAAATTACTAACAGCGGTGATTGGAACAGACTTATTAACCAAAAATCTTAACTTATGTTGAACTTATCCGATTAATTAGACTAGTTTTAACTTGTACATTTGCATGCAATTTAAATTTTTCAGCCTTTTTTTGTAATGGAAAATTTGCAAGTAGCATACCTATTCGTTTGTCTATATATGTTGAGGCAATATTTGCATTGACTTGGACAAAAGTATAAGCTGCCAAGAAGCACAATTAATTGTTTGCATTGTATTCATCTTCTAATTAGAAAAAAAATATCTATTCCATCAAAGTCACTTTATCTTTTATTACGAATTAAAAAGATCACCAATTTTACTAGTGTTTATCTTTTCATTCTCATCGAAATACTGAATTAATTAATTATTAATAGTTACCGACACATTGACTTTTATCGAAAAGAGGAATAGTGATTTAAATCTACAAGTCAAATAAACAGAAAACGATACTTCGATCTGGATGTTGGGGACTTTGAGCTAAGTTTGTCAACCTTCTTCTATGTCATTAAGATTTGTATCGAATTAATATTATAAGCATACCATATATAACTAAACGTCCAACGACGCCTATACATCGCTACGTAGGTGTGCCATATATTATTGCCATCGAAATGGTTAGTTCGGTATCCAAAATAGATAACTTTTGTAATAACTCTAGCGTTGTTACTCTTCAATTAATCAAACAAACTTGTGCGTTATAGAATTTAGGTCTTTAAGATGTCGTTGGATCTCGTCCATCCAAGTCGTTAGGAATGATAGATATCACGTCATAAAAGAATATTAAAAATGCGGCATAGATCTCATCCGACGTGCACTTTTCTATATAAAATAGCTAATAAATTAGAATATTTATAAGCAATTTAATAGTTGAATTTGATTTTAAAAAATAAACATTTATGCGAGGAGAAAAACCTTATAAGTTATTATTTTAATCAAATGATAAAAAAAAATTATAATATTATAATAGATGAAATATGTGTTATGTATATTCTAAAAGTCAAATAGTACATTTATTGATTTAATTAATCAGCCTTTTTTCACAAAATAAGTTGAATCCCTTAATTTATTTATTTTTTTACTTATAAGCAGGTAAAAAAATGTTTATCAACTTTCTTTTTCAATTATCAAATATAAAGAAAAATTAAAATTATTTATAAGTTATTTTGATTGGCTTATAAACTTAGTCAAACACCCATAGTCTTAATTGTTCTATAAAGTGTAAAAAGTTAATGTAAAAATTGGCACCTGGTTGGTATTTAATGAATAGAAGGATGATTTATTGTAAAAAAAAGTATAAAAGAAGCTTGCATTTTCATGAACTAATTTTAAACTCATGAAACATAACGTACATGATAAATCAATGTATACTATATGCGAGATATGTTGTTAGCATGGCAAAATGTATAAATTAATGCTTCCTTAAGTAGATTTTTCGACAAAAAAAAAAATCAACATTTTCCAAATTAGAAAAAGAAACGAACTTGTAAGATTCAAACATAGAAATATGGAAATTATATCGCGCGAGAAAAAGCAAGGAAGAAAATAACACTATTAGATATTATTACATATATGAAATTTAGTGCCTAAATGGTTAGAAAATCAAACCAATAACATTAACATATGGGCTCCAATGGACTCCGTGTGCCAGGCCTGTGGATGGACTCCCTTAACATTAATGGATTTAACTTAAATGGGGCCTTCATTTTTTCCCCTTTTTTGTTTGTTTTTGAAACGTGAAAAAATTACCAACGAAGAATTGATCAATTTCAAAATATCGATATATTCTAATTTCAAGAAGTTAAAATAAAATTTCTAAAAAATATATGTATATAGCATGTTTTTTTGTGATTGGTTGTGTATTACAAATTAGGTAAACACACACAAAAATAAATAAAAAACACACACACACGCAAAATTAATTTCTTCCTTTTATTATACGAAAAAATACAAGAAAATAAACTGCTTTTATTGTAAAACATTTTTCTTCAAAATCTTTTTTTTTACTTTCGACGAAACGAATGCAGTTAAGAACACTTCTTCATTATACTAATAATTATAAATTTTAAATGACGGATAATATGAACTAAAATAAGGTTATGATTTTTCAGTCAATAAATTAAACATGATATTCATATGAGCAAATGTCTATACATATAGGTTGAAAATGTAATATAATATTAATATTTAAAAATCTTGTGTTTGATACTATGTTAAGTGATCTTTCTAGCTTTTAATATAACTAGTGTAAGTCCCGCACGATGTGCGGACATAAATTAAAATAATAATTATATAATGTTAACAAATTCAAAATTTATCACATATACAGTAATTTCATAATATTCACATTCGAGAAGAAATTAACTACTGTGTAAATTAATAAAAATAAAATAAAGCGAACATGTTTTAATTTTAATATATGATATTATTACAAAATACCTTTGAATGATAATAATAGAAACATAGCATATATCACTAAATTAAATTTGTTTTTTTAAAGTATATATAATAATTCATACGTGGATTATAGACATCTATAGCTATTAAATGTTGATAGATTTAAAAAATATTTGTATAATAATTGAAATTTTATTTACATAGGTCTGTATACATAAATAATATTAACAAATCAAAATAATAATATTTATTTATCTAGTAATAAATAAAATATAGTGATTAAATATGATATAGAAATTGTTTAAATAAAATATATAAAAGTAATTTGTCTCCATGATAAATTTGAATGCAATGATTTAGATCTCGTTTGGCTTAGTTAATTGATAAATTAAAATATTGATAAGTATTTTATTGATTGAAATTTATTTTGAAAAATAAATAATTACACATCTCGATAAAGTTATTTATATTAATAATAATTAGTTAATTATGATAAGATTGACTGGCATAGTAAATATTCATAAAAAATTCTTATGAAAAATACTTATAATTCATAAATTCAAAAAATCAACAATTCAAAATGTGGAAATGTTAAATTCTCGGGAAGCATTCCATAATATGTTTAGACTACAGTGCTAATAGAAATTTATTAAAGGGTCCTTAATGGGATAAAAATCATAACAATTTAATAACAAATTTTTCAAAAGTAAAACGATGGTAAATATTTTAAATTTAGTTGACAAATAACTATAGTTCTTTAAAAAAGGTTATTTTTATTATTCGAATGTAATCAAATGTGGTCATAAAAATGTGGATCACAAATAGACAAAAATAACTTGAAAAATGAGAATATTATAAATAATTAAAATGAGAGTAAAAACACCTTTTCATCTATATTGTTGAAATTTTCTCGAGATGAAATTTCAAATTTGCCACAATCCTACTAAGCGTACTTTGAGATTTTCCTTCTTGATTCATTGACATCATTAATGACAATTTATTTCCATCTTCCGTATCACAACTGTGTTAATACCAGCGTACAAATAAAAGTAACCAAATACAAACAAAAATAAATAGAACCACTCTAAACTATTGACTAATATGCATCTTCTCACTGAAAGCCCACAGCATGGACTTCTCTATTCTATGGATGATTGGCGTGAAGGAATAGTAAAGACTAAAAAAATAATGAGAATGAGAGAAAATTAGTAGGACATGAAAAAATTAGATAAATAAATATAGATATACATGTTGGATGATAGTGGACCACGATCTCCATACTCTACCATGTTCGTAATGGTTAAATAAATATAGATTGTAGGTTTAACCCCAATAGCCATTATCTATTATCTAATTATTTTTTCCCATTTTTATTTAATATATATACATAATAACAAATTTTATCTTGGAAAATTATAGTTTTATTTCAAATGTATTATGAATAATATTTTATTACCACAACATTATCCTAAAATATTTTATCTAGTACGAAGTATAAACATTCTCATGTCTGTTAGAATAGGTAAAAACTTATTATAAGTATTTTGTTAACTTAAAAGTAAAATATTGATAATACTTTTAAATTATTAAACAACTTTTCAATAAGCATATAAATTAAAACTTTAGTTAATTATGACATATATGGTATCTTAAACTTTTGCCAAGCATCACTCTCTCTTTACTGCACTATCTGTAATAGAGTATATAGATATAAATATAAGATAATACAATAAGAGGATAGTAAACATAGACAATTATTTTAAGATAAACAATGATATTACATTAATTTAGAACAAAAATGTTGAATTCAAATTGGTTAATGCAACCCACCATGAGATTAAATATTCTAACCAAAAAATCTTGAGCAACAATAATATATTAATTTACATAGAAAAGAGGCATAAAACTCACAAAAAAAAAATAAAGAATGTGAAAATTATGTACCATCTGAATTGTGAGATCAAACTTGTCGAGAAAAAACTTAAACAACAATAATATATAAATTTAAAAAAGACAAAAAACTCACAAAGAGATAAAGAATAAAAGTGAAGATTATGCACCATCCGAATTGTGGAATGTATAATGCATGTATGCAAAATTTTTGGAAACAATCAACTTTTGGTTCGATTATTTTCTTCATATATCTGCACATTTGAAAAAAATGTTAGTAAAAGTATTACACTAAGAAAAATAACCAAGTCAAGAAGTAATACATATATTACTCTTTATAAAAAAAAATGGATGCAGAGAACAATTTAAATTATTTACTAAAAAGGCTCAATTCATCTTTCTAAGATCACGCATCTATTTATTTTTTTCATCATGATCATGCAAGAGAATTGAGTGAAGAGTTGGTTATAATCTAAACAATGATGCATGTGGGTGGGAAATCAACGGCATAAAATTGAGGGTGAATATATATGAATTGTGCACACAATTTCTGCTTGGATTTCTCAGCATATTTATAGTGTAAAAATTGGAAGATAGCTGTTTAGTTTTTTGGAACTACTTTGATAACTTATTATATTCAGTTATATCAAATTTTTATTTTTTTTATTTCATTTATTTAAATGATTTATCTTAAAGTACTAACCACTTCCGGCATATAAATGATGATTTAATTAGTTTATCCAACATTTTTTTCTTATGAGTTTGATTATAATTTTTATGATAATCCTAAAGTTTTGTTGATTAGTTTATCTAATGTTTCCTTATTCTAATTATTATATTAAATATAAAAATAATAATAATTCGTTTCTTAATATAGATATAGGTAGAAGTATAGATAGTATCTTTATTCTTTTATTTTTTAAATCTGTCTTTAAATTATTATTTTATTATTATAAAGTATGGATACAATATAACCATATTGATATAAAGATACATAGTTTTGATAACCGTATAGATAAGAAAATTATATAATTATCATATTTTATAATTATATAGATATTTTTTAATTTATTTATAATATGTTTAGGACACTTCTCAACATATATTCAAGCCAAGTGTCGACTTCTCCCACCTTACTATTCTCCTTTTTAATATAGTATAAAAAATAAATATTAAATTAAGAGCATGAAATTTAAGAGGCGGTTGCTTAGTTTTTTTAACGCCTTTTGACAATCTTCTACTTTTTTACTTTATTTTTTAAAAAAAACTTATGTTTACTTCTATTCACATTAATCTACTATATTTCCTCTACTTTAGATTATTATTCTATTTTAAGAAATTTTGTTTTTAATAATTATTATGTTATGATATATTATGATTACTATATAAATAGTCCTCTCAAATTTATAACCGTATAAATAGTAAAGATCTGTAATTATTATAATTGTATGGATAATAAAAATTTTTAATTAAAATATTTGATAATCATAACTAACAATTATTATTATTATTATTGCTTCAATTGTCATACAATAATTGTATGTTTATTTCTTATTGTATATTTGAACTCTTGTTTATCATAATTGTATGGATATAGAAATGTATAGTTATTATAACCATATGGACAATAAAATTATATGATTATTATATAATTATCATTATAATTGATATATTTAAATATATTACATAAAACATCTATTTATATTATATTATTATAGTAATTTTAACTGATTTAAAAAATAACTTTGAAATTTTTTTCATAAATAATATTCTAATTAGTTATTTACAATTGATTTAAAGATAATTGTCAAATAATTTATTTTCATAAATAAGTGTATAAATAATATTCATATATATAATTAATATTCTAATTAGTTATAAATTTAACGACAATTTTTAATATGCCAAATTTTATTCTCTCATTTAAAACTATCCTTTTAATAGTATATAGATATAGATTAGTTTTTATAAATTATAATTACTATTTCTAGAGACACTTGTCAACTCATGTTGATGCCAAGTGTTATTCTCTCCTTCAAAGTACTTTCTCTTTAATATAATATAGATATTGAAAAAAAAGTAAAGATCTTTTTTTATTTTATAATAATCATAATTATTATTATTATTATTTTATTATTTATACATATACGTATATATGAAACAAGAGATACACGTATTATTTATATGTTTGTGTGTGTGTAATATAGATTATAGTTAAAAATTAATTCAATCTTACTATAATTGAATAATATGACTTTCTTGTGTTTTATTATGTAATTAAAAATTATAATATTTGCTCAATTTTGTACATATAGCATGAAAGAGGGTGAAAGGTGAAAAATATTCGGCAAAATACTTTATCGATGAATTGGTTTGTTTTATCAAGACAATTATTGCCAAACTAAAAAATATATTTGGATAAAATACTTTTGCCATAAGGTGATAATATGATATGATTATGCATTGCGAAGAAGGAATTGACATGTTAGCTTATCACATCGAATTAAGAAGCCGTATATGGAATCCATCGGATGACAAACTGATGACAATAGTTTTTTAATATATATTTCGAGAGATAGATAAATTAATTATGTGGAACGCATGACTTTGTTCATATGTACGTTAAGGTAGTGTTTGATTTGGAACTTTTGTTCATTTTGAAAGTTCTCATCTTTATTTAAACAAAAAGGTGCCAGAAAGAGATGTAGGGCTGAAGTTCTAACTCGACTGAAAATTTCGTCCAAATGTGCTATATAAATAAAAACATTACTTCACAAAGTTCCAAGAACTTAATTGAATTATAGTTCATCTATGGAGATTGCTTCATCTCGTTAAAGGTCAAATAAATGCTGAAACAGACAAATACGCTCAGGTAGAAGAATTCGAGACACTGACTCCACATTGCAAGATGAGTGTATGTTAATTGAGTTAGTGACCTTTTTTTTATACGGATCGATATTTACTTGGTCTACTTGCACTACAAAAAAATTAAGATTTTCCGACGAGCAATTTCAGACGGAAATAAATTCTTCACAATTTGCAACGAATTTTACAACGAATACGAATCCGTTGAAATTTCTTAGGGTTGTAGGTTACAATCGTCGGAAATAAAAAAAATAAATTATGGAATCTTATATTATTATTTTATTTTCCGACGATTACGAACGTCGAAAGTTCCGACGAATTCATATCCGTCGAAACTTTCGACGGTCAAACCCGCCTATAAGTGGAAAATAATATAATGTATGTAGTGTTTTATTATTATAATTATCGACAATTCAGATCGTCGAAAGTTTCGATGATTCGGACCGTCGGTAATTTAAAAAATAATTAAATACCATAATCATATATATCATAATATATATATTAATATTTCCGACGGCCCTAGAGTCGTTTGATAGTTTCGACGGCCTCAGAGTCGTCGCAAGTTCCGACGGCCAAAGCCGTCGGTAATTAAAAAAATTCTCCCCCCGTTTTTTTCTTTTCCCCTCTCCCGTTATTTTCTTTTTCTTTTCTCGCTTTCCCCTCTTTCTACACATATATATCACCTCCTCCCTCTCTCCTCTCTCTTTCCCTCGCCTGCCGCGACGACCTCCACCCGGACGACAACCGCCTCTCTCTCTCCAGCTTCGTCTTCGTCTTCGGTTCCGGCTCCGGAGACTCTCTCTCTTGATCTCCCTGAGGTGGCCAGATTCGGCCCGTCCGCGGCAGATTCGGCATGACTGCGGCAAATCTGGCCAATGCGGCCGGCTCCAAGTCGAATGATAATTAAAATATTTTTTATTTTTAAAAATTAAATTAAAAAAATTTAAATATTTTAAAACTTACTTTTATGTCCTTTAAAATAAATAGTAAGTGGTATTTTCTATTAAATAATGTAAAAATAAAAAAAATAAAAGAAAAAAATGGTGGCAGTGTCTCCATAAGCAATCCAAGTCGAGTTTCATTTGGTCTAATTTTAATTCGACTCCATCAAAATTAGTGGAGTGAGATCTAACTTGAATGGCGAAATTTTATTTATTTTCTTTTTGAGACATTTTTTTTTTCAAAGATTCATCTGTATGAAACCTTTAATTTAGATTTTGTTTGACAAAATTAACGGTTTGATTAGATGATAATAATTTGATTAGAGATAATAATTTGATTAAAGTATAACAATTAGTTATTAGCGAATAGCGTATAGCGATTTATTTATAAATTTAGTAAAAATTATTTGATAAATCTAGCGACTAAAATAGTGTAAACTAGACATAAGATATATATTTTTTATTATATTTATACACATCACATTCATAATAATTAATTTATAATATTTTTATTATGAATAGTAATATTTTTTTTAAAAAAAAATTTATTTTAATATAAAAATATTAATTATTTCAAAAAAATCTTATTTTGGTTGTAAGTAAAATTAAATATGTGATATATTAAAATAAAAATAATATATGATTCTTAATAATTAAATAAGTTTCTTTTATTTAAAAAGAAGGATATAATAGGATTAAAATATAAAATCATTACATCTATACCAATGTTTTTAAAAATGGACCGGTGATCGAACCGGTCGGCCAACTGGGTCATGGTTCGATCGGTTCGACCGGATTGAACCGGATTTTTATTAGAATAATATTATTTATATTATTTCAGGAAAATATATTATAAATTAAAGTATAAAAGATAATAAGTAATAAAATAAAAAGAATATTATCATCATTTTAAATTAATCAAATAGTAAAATATTATTTTTATATTTTTAAATTATATATTAGTTAATTTCTTGAATAACTTTATTTTTTTATTTGAATATTTCTTTATACTATTTCCCCACATTTTAGTATTATCTATTTCCTTATTCACGGTCATCTTATTAAATTTATTATATTATTCATATTTCAACTTTTAATATAAAGTATTTATAATGAATTAAATTTTATCATAATAATTTAACTTTATTATTACCTTCTTATTATCTTTTATTTTCAAATTGAAATGTAACTTCCTTATTACTAATATCCTTTTTTTTACATTCATTCTATAAAATATAATCCTTATTTTTCTCCTCCTATCAAATCTAATTTCTTATTTTTCTCCAACTTCGTGTTCTTCCATTATTAATACTATAATATACTTTCCTTTTTTTCTATTTTTTTCCATTATTTCAACATTTTTTACTCTTTTTGAAAAAAATCGGATTAAACCGATTTTCCGGTTCAACTCAGTTTTGGCCAGGTTGACCCGGTTCAATCCGGTTTTTTGATAAAATAATTTTTAATACTAAACCGAACTGATAAAATCTAATCCTTATTTTTCTCCTCCTATCAAATCTAATCCCTTATTTTTCTCCAACTTCATGTTCTTCCATTATTAATACTATAATATACTTTCCTTTTTTCTATTTTTTTCATTATTTCAACCTTTTTTACTCTTCTTGAAAAAAAATCGGATTAAACCGATTTTCCGATTCAACTCAGTTTTGGCCGGGTTGATCCGGTTCAATCCGGTTTTTTGATAAAATAATTTTTAATACTAAACCGAACTGAACCGATGATCGATTCACGATTGAACCGGTCGGACCGACCGGTCCGATCCGATTTTAAAAATACTGATCTATACCCTATAAGGTAGTTGGAGTAAATTATAGCGCTTGTGTTTAAACATCTAAATATTAGTAGGAAAAAATATGCACCAAACATTTATAATAGAATTTTGATTCTAATGAAATGTTACACGCTAATAAATACTTTATTTTTTTTAAGTGCCAAAGAAAAAACCATAAAATTCTTTACTTTTTTTTTAAGTGCCAAAGAAAAAACGAGAAAGGTATGTTGCAGCAGTACTCTTCAGCATTTAGTGCTTTGCCGATGCGTCGGATCTGAGTATCTACAGACAATATAGATTCATGTATCTTTTTTGACATGGGTGTTCGTCATGATCTGAACTCGGACGTTTAGTTGGAAATGTTCCTCCGCTCCGAGCATGTGCATGTGTTTCAGCAATCTTCTTTTAGGTAGTATTTAAGCAATCATTTTAGTTTTAAGTTCGATTTGTATCAAATGCGATAGCTTTTAATTAGAATGAGGCGAAGTGCAAAGCCAATTAATCTATTAAGACTGTTGCTAATATGCATGTGCATAATGGAGGAGGATGTTTCAATTAAAAGTGGTGGTTGGCACAGGTGAATGATACTGCAATATTACTGTCTCATTCATGACGTCGGTTGTGACGTTGGATATGGAGAATTGGATGTCCATGTAACAAAGACCTGATTTGTCACCACTGATGGATTTCTATTTCCAATGTACCCTGTAATGAATGGAGTTGAATTAGATTAATTCTGCACTACATCGGGTAAAGACACTGCAAACTTTCTTTTTCTCCCTGGCTCGGTTAATCTGCACTACATCGGGTAAAGACACTGCAAACTTTCTTTTTCTCCCTGGCTCGGTACGAGAATTTTGATAAAAAGTTATTCTCAATAATTAATCGATTAGATAAAAAAAATTAGATTGATGTTTAGATGGAAAAATATAATGATGAGAATTTAAAAAATTAATTTAATAAATAAATTTTAATAGGTGTTTGAATAAAAAGTAAAAAATAAATATATTTTTTATTATTTTATAAAGATTATTTTATAATATTAATTATATAATATTTATAATTACTAAATTAGATAGAAGAAAAAATTTAAAACAGTTTCAATATGCGACGAGGTATGTACCTTGCTTTTCCTATTTTCCTTGACGATTTTTTCTATTCTCAAGAAGGTCAGTGGTGGCGTCGTGGCCGGATTCGACCGGATCGGGCTGCATGGTGCGGGATCAGAGCACTTGCGGCCAGATCCCTCACGGGGGCCGGATCTGGCCGGATGCCTCATAATTCGGCTTCTCTCGGCCTCATCGAGGGTGATGCGAATGCCACTTGAGGGATCCGGCAGGTAGTGCTCTGATCCCATGGTTTTTGGCCACAGGAGGTCAGATCCCTCGTGTCGTCGTCGCGCTTTTCGAAATCATATGCAACAAAAACTTAAACACCTAACCCCTCATTTTCATACAATATTTTCTTAGCACAAAACCCTATTCATTTGTCATGTAAGTAAGGGAAGATAAAAATGTGGCCCTACATTAAGGAAATTGTTTTTTTTTTTCGAGCGAGTTGTTGCTTCTATATTGTATGAAAAGCTTTAACTTTAACTCTATCTGATACCTCAAGTCCGTGTACTTGATCGTTCCTCCTGGTTCAACGCTCATAGCTTGGAAGAAGTGTACGGTGCAGAGGTGCTGGGGAAGGATTGTTGGAACAAAGTTTTAATGATATATTAAATTATATTTTGATGATACAAGTTTCGAATGATTAAAGTTAAATGCTAAAAAAGTTTAAAGAAAAAAGACACACTACACTTTGATTAAATAATTGACTATGATGTTATTAGATTCTAGATTAATCATAAATATCAAAGTTGTAGTTAGCTATCCATAGAATTCAAAATTATCTAATTTTGATAACTATGCCAAAAGTAATTCTCAAAATAGTGCAGGTCGACAAAATGAAAGCCAGTCGAGACAATTCCGGTCGACCAATCCAGCATACCGATTGATCGATCAATGCATGCACTGCCCAAGTTCAATGACGAGACCATATCGATCGACGTCGAGATGATACCGGTTGATGTGCTGGTCGACCAACCAGCTACGATCAGTGAAGAAAATAAGCGCAGTGGTCACACAGACTGATAGACCGGTCCATTTGTGTGGTCGAAATTTTGAAGGAGAAATTTGTGGAACAATTTTTGGATGAAATTTCCACATACTAGAGCCTATAAAAGATGTGTCAAAGTAAGAAGCAAAGGCATCCATCCAAACCTTGAATAAAAACTTTAAGTTATCAAAAGAAGATCTTTTCTTGAATTTTTCATTTTAAGTTTTCTCTTCTTTCTCTCTTCTCCTATTGTGAGCTTAGTATTGTAAAAGAGAGAAATATTTTATTTAGAAAAATACTAAGAGAGCTCTTGTGTAATAGATGTTCCAAATCTTACCTCTTGAGCGAGATAAAATATTAACTTCATTGAAGGAGAGGTGTGTCTTACCTCTCGAAGCGAAGAAAAGATGGTGGTGTAAAGTGCTTTCTTCCTTGTCTCGTTTAGAATAAAAGAAGAGATTCTAGTAGTATTTCCAACGGACTCGAGGTCGAGAAATTGGAGCGGAGACGTAGGTCAAAGTGTAACTGAACCTCGTCAACAACTACCACGTTCATTGTGTTTCAAATTCTCTCTCTATCCCTCTTATATTGGTTGGTGTGATTTGATTTGTGATGATTTAAAAATTGTTGAATCGATTTTATGTTTCCATAACAATTTTAGTGAAATCAATATTTTTTAATAGTACACCAATTCACCCCTCTCCCTTTCTTGGTGCCTTTTGGGATCGTACAATTGGTGTCAGAGCGGATTGCTCTTGTTTTAATATCTAATCGTTTTAAGATTTAATCGTCTTGTTTTAAAGATTTAACCATCTTAAGAGCTATGGCATCAAGTGAATTGAGTTTTGCTGAAGGACAATCAATTATTCGTCCTCCTTTTTTTAATGCATCAAATTTTGTATATTGGAAAATTAGAATTCAAGTATACATTTGTTCTATTGATATTGACATGTGGGACATCGTTAAAAAAAATTATTATCTAATGTGAAAAACTACCAACAGATTCTGCTGAAGGAGAATTTTTTTTGAAAATTTTGATTAGAAAACCAAAAACATTTTTTTTATTGTACTTTGGATTCAACAGAATTTAATCGGATTTCTACTTGTGAAAGCGCAACTGAGATTTGAAATAAATTCATCACTACTTATGAAGGAACCAATAAACTCAAAGAATTTAGATTGAATATTTTAAATCATCAATATAATTCTTTCAAAATGCATGAAAATGAATTCATAAATGATATAATTGCTCAATTTAATGATATTGTGAATGGCTTAGCCTATTTGGGCGAGCCAAAAATTAATTCCCAAAGAGTGAAAAAGTTTCTCATGTCTCTCTCCTCCAAATAGCATACGAAGAGGACCGTGATCGAAGAAAAAGATTTGAACAAATTGATTTTTTATGATCTAATTGGTTCACTTCTAACCTATGACATCTCAATCGAAGAAGATCAGGAAAAAGCCCCCAAGAAGAAAACATTGGCACTGAAAACAAATCCAAAAGAAGAAGACTCAAGTGAAGAGGAAGTGGATGAAAAGAAATTCACACGCTACACAAAAAAATTAAATAAGTAACTCAAGTTGATAAAGAAGAATGAGAAGCCAACAAGATCATACGAACAATACAAAGAAGAGACATCTTAAAGAGGGAAAAATAAGACTCATTAAGTTCTTCTAATGACGAAGCATACCTATGCGCACACAACGATGAAGTAAGTTCTGATCCTTCAAACTCAAATAATGACTCATCGAGCTTTTCCGAAGAAAATTTTTCTTTAGATGTGAATAAAGAACTTTCTTCACTTATAAAAAGATATTTTTCACTTAAAAAGGAAAATAAAAATTTACTACATGATATTGAGAAACTAAAAGAAGAAAATGATACGTGTTTTATGGAAAATAAAAATCTGAAAAATGAAAATTACACATGCATGTGAAAATGTAAAACTAGCATGTGCGTTAGAAAAAGTAAAACAGAAAAATACTTTTTTAAAAAATACACAAAATAACGATAAGACTATTTTTCATATAACAAAAAAATCATCTTAGGAATCATTTTGGACATAAAAACTCTTATTAAAAATCTAATTATTCCTATGATAGAAAATCACATTTTAAATGTTTTACATGTGGATTTTATGGTCATTACTCATATGAATGTAGAATAAGAAAATAATCACAACATGACATGATTTGAGTTTCGAAACATTGTCTAACAAAACAAAACTCAAAGAAATTTGAGTACCAAAGGTTACTTAATTGTTTTTCAGGTGTGCCTCACATGTAAAGGACAAATGGAAATGTGAAGGCACAAATGTATTGGTAAAAGTATCACTACCTTTTGATTCTTCTCAAAAGCTCAAAATCGTCATTTTTTTAAGAAAAAGGGAACACATCAAATAGAAAAAGAAAATTAGTCATAATTATAGGGGGAGCATGTTTTCAACCTTATTTTAACATATCATTGTTGTGTTAAAATTTTATGTAATATTTTGATTCCTAATATAAGTTTTGACTTATGGATTCAATAACATCTAAATCAATTTAATTTCATTTCAAAATAGACATAAATTTAGGGGGACTTATTTTTTTCATATTTCATGAGCTTTTATGATACTTTACATACTCATGACAAAAAGGGGAGAATAAATTTTTTTTAGACAGAGGGGAAATTACATATTTTTTTATGCCCATATGTGCAAACTACTTTTTGATAAAACAAAAAGAGGAGAAATATAGGAGAAATATGATATGAATATAACATTATACGAAGAGTACCTTACAATTAGTACTTATGTAAATATATACATCATTGTGAGGAAGGAAAAGTTTTAGGGGAGTAAAATTGATTTTATAAGATTTTACAACTTTTTCGCAACTTACATATTTTTCATATTTCTCAATTTGTCTTCATAAAAAAGGGTAAGATTGTTGGAGCAAAATTTTAGTGACATATTAAATTATATTTTCATGATACAAATCTCGAAAGATTAAAGTTAAATGTTGAAAATGTTTAAAGAAAAAGAAACAACTTTATGCACTACACTTTGATTAAATAATTGACCATGCTCTTATTAGATTCTGAATTAATCATAAATATGAAAGTTGTAAAGAATTATGTTAGCTACCCTAGAATTCAAGATTATCTAATTTGAATAACTGTGTAAAACTTTATGCTCAAAATTGTGCAGGTCGATCAACCTACCGGTGGACGGAATGAAAGCCGTTCGAGACAACTCCGGTCGACTAATGCAGTACAAAGGTCGACCGATCAATGCATGCACTGCCTAGGTTCAATGATGAGACTATACCGGTTGACGCCGAGATAATACCGGCCGATGTATGGGTCGACCGACCAACTGCGATCCGTGAAGAAAATAAGTGCAATGGTCAAAAGACCGGTCGACCGGTCCATATGTGCAGTCAATCAGCCTCCGGGTCAAATGAACAGTAACGATCAATTTTGAAGGAGAATTTTTTGGAATAATTTCTAAATGAAATTTCCATATACTAGAGTCTATAAAAGAGTGTCAATGTCAGAAGCAAAGGCATTCATCCAAGTCTTGAAGAAAAACTTCAAATTATCAAAAGAAGATCATTACTTGAAGTTTTCATTTTAAGTTTTCTCTTCTTTCTCTCTTCTCCTCTTATGAGCTTAGCATTGCAAAAGAGAGAAATATTTTATTTAGAAAAATACTGAGAGAGCTCCTGTGTAAAAGATTTCAAATCTTATCTCTTGAACGAGAGAAAATATTGGCTGCATTGAAGGAGAGGTGTGCTTTATCTCTCGAAGCGGAGAAAATGCGGTGGTATAAAGGACTTTTTTTTACCTTGTTTGAAACAAAGGAAGAGATTCTAGTAGAATCATCGGCGATCTCGAGGCGGAGACATAAGTCAAGATGTGATCGAACCTCGTCAACAACCACCGCGTTCATTGTGTTTGAAATTCTCTCTCTCTCCCTCCCTCCCTCTTATATTGGTTGATGTTATTTGATTTGTGATGATTTAAAAATTGTTGAATTGATTTTAAGTTTTCGCAATGATTTTAGTAAAATCGATATTTTTGGATAGTACACCAATTCACTCCCTTAGTGCCCTTTTGGATCCTACAAGGATGTCTCATGTTAGGGTCGGAGCGAACAAGTTCAAGGAGGAGGATACATTGTGCCTTTAGCTATCTTCATCAGCCATTATCATTGTCCCTATTTTGATATTACTCATTGAGCATTCCGTTCTTTCTACTTGGCCTCCATCCGACAAAATGATAAACTTGTCCCTCTTTTGATATCACTTATTTTTCAATCGCATAGGATAGGATAAGGTTTATAGTTGCATTGCAACAACATTTAATTAACATATGAAGCCTACATGCCTTCATCGTTGGTCAAAGTTGACATATTATCTTATTAGGATTTCCAAATAAACTGGTAGTAACATTAAGCCATCTGAGGTAGTATTATTTTGTTTCATTATAGTGTTGCATATAAAATTTGACAACAGATTAGTACAATCGACAAAGTTCATACATGACGGTATGTCATTTTCCATTTGCTTGAACTTCCTAGTAATAGAACCGAGAGTGATGATATGTTTATGATTACTCTACATAAGAAATGTTTGCCTCGAGGGTACTTTTGCATGCTTCTACCCTTTGCATCTAGTGTGAGTTCTTCCATCATTTTCATTTAAATTGTGCACAAGATCAACATATATTACTTCACCAATAGCTATCTAGTTATGCATTCCTTCTCAAGGTGGTCACCAATTTCAAAGAAAGCATAGGTGTTGAGTTATTGCTACTGTGCATATAAGAAATTTAATACCTATGATGCAGCCTCAACTTCGTCGCAAAATTACTTTGTACACGTTGTGATCCATCTACTATTCAACCACGTCGAAGTCTATTGAACCTGGGGAAGTTGAAGCCGAGGACCATGTCCCTTCTGTGAAATGTAGGTGCAAGTGTAGGATTAATGTCGCAATGCTAGTGTTGTGTGCCTTCATTTCGTATGAACTCGGTTTTATAGTTGGTAAAGTGTTCTGTGGAGGCTTGAACCAAAATAGCATGTATTAGTGTAAAAAGTGGTCAAGTGGGACAATGTTATAACCTTTACATGATTGTCCCTTGCTATTTTTTGTTGACAAGCATGTGCTGAAGATAAGTACTTCTCTGTTGAATGATGAGTTCTTAGTTGGCTTAATTTTTTAAATTAATTTTGTTGAACTGTGTTCGCAGTTAACTCTAATGTTAGGATAGCCTTTATCTTTTCTTCCCCTAATTTTGGTTGCTTTCGGATGTTAACATATCACATGCACAATTTAATCCCTTGGTCGATTTGTTTCCGATCAATTGTTACACAGTTTTTACATGATTGTGGATCAATAGTAATATAACAACATAAGTGGATCATTGGTTGTGTTTTTTATTTCGAGTTGGATTACTTATTGCGCATCATGAATGATGTTAGAGTCATTTATTTTTTGCGCCACCAACTTTGAACTATAGCCAAACACTGATGAGAACTTTAGAGGATTTAAACGTCAAATCACTAATAAAAGTAAACGTGAATGGAGAACTTCGCCAAACACTCATGAAAACTTTAGAGGATTTAAACGTCAAATCACCAAAAAAAGTAAACGTGAACGGAGAACTTTGCCAAACACTACATCGGAACTTTTGCGTCACATTTTATTAGTTCCCAAAACTAGAATTCTTAAGTTTGAGTGGATCCAAATACAACCATAATAAATTTCTTCTGACGGTGACCTCCTTTGCTCATGGATGTTTCTTTCTTATTCTCACTGATCAAGAAGATTTTACCATGTTAAATCATTGTGTTCATTTTTTCCTACTCTTCTATTTCATTGTCTTGATTATTTATCGATCCTTAGTGTAATATTCCTAACAAATTGGTTTCATAGCGAGTTTTTTTTTCGCAAAGATGACTATAACAAAGTTCGACATCGAGAAGTTTGATGAGAACACGAATTTCAGTCTTTGGCAAATTCGGATGCTTGCCATCCTGGTTCAAAACGGATTGAAGAAGGCAATGTTGGGTCTAAAGCATGATGCTACGGAGAGGAATTTGATGAGAGAGTCATGTCTATGAGAGAGTCAATGAGTTAGAAGACTACCTCAAGCATTTTAAAAACATATAACGTAAAACAAACATCTTTTATTCTTGAGAAGAATTTATAATCTTTCCATATTCATTGTAAGAAAACACAATTCGATGAAAAAATCCACAAATGATTGTGATGAGTGCATATGCATGATGAAATCTTATATATAATATGAGTTGGGGGAATCATAATCAAATGTGAATATCCAAAGAGTATTCAATCTCATCTCTCGTATCCCATTGACAAAGGGTGGTTGTTCTAATTTTGTCCCTCGTATCTCATTGACATGGGACATTGAACCGCTCTTCACATCTCATTGATGCAGAGCTTGTTTTATTTCTTTTCCATTTCATCCCTCATGTCACTGTATCATCACGGGATGATTGTTCTAATTTCACCTTTCGTGCCATTATATTGACATAGAATGTTGAACCTTCTCCTCGTGTCACTATATCGGCACAAAGTAAATCGAATCTCAATCGGTCTACCTGAAGTTGGTCAATCCTCCGAGATGAAAATACTCCGCCTTATGCGGGTTTTTACATGAAGTGGCATGAATGTATATTCACATTCGATATTTATGTTCCAACTTACAATAAAATACCCTTCAACATTTCAACAAGAAAATCTAGTGTGCAAGTAAAATACTTAATGCCACCAGAATATATTTCAAATTCATAACAAAACCTCACATGTCATATGATGGCACACACATGAAGCATAAAAACAAGTATGATTATGCATAAAAAAAACTACCACGAAAAATCGTCCCACATCAAGTGGGAAAATGTCATCACTCCGAAGAGTTAAGCAAATTATATCATTTTAGGTAAGTTTTCTCACCTTAAATTCCTCAAGTCCCAAATTATCTTCTCGTCTAAATTCAACCAAGTGTACAATCAACCTATTATGGGAATTTCGTTGACTTAGACATTAATTATGACCACCCTAAAGCATTTACTTCTATTCATACTTGTGATATATGATAAAATAATCACTCATGTCCTAATAATAATTTTTTCCCATTATTTGCTAAATTAAATCTGATGATAAAGCAACATTTCAAAGAACATTTTTAAGATAAAAGAAAAATACACAAATAAACTTAATAGGATGAAATTTCTCTGTAATTTAAATTATATTCAAAATCAAGTATTTTTCATGTCATAAAAACTCTTTTTATTTATTTTAAATTATTAAATCCGAAAATCACAATTAATTTGTGCCATATATATTATTCAATATAAAATTCCTATGCCTATAATATAACAATAGAAATTTTAATTATTGATAATCTCCTCGTGTTGTTACTAATGTATCCATATTTGAATCTTCTATACAACCTTAAATACTATAGGATGCTAATCTAAATTTGTGAATTTACAGTATGTCACAATATAATACTTATCTAATGAATGGTAATCAAATTTTATTAATTCACATATTAAGCATGTCTTTGGAAGTGGAGTATCTCATATTTGCACTTCAACATTCAAATACAATAGACAACCCATCAAATGAAACTAATAAATTAAATTGACAACACTAATCTCTTCAATTATGTGTCCCTTTTTTCTTGTTTCCATCGACAGCCAACTTCAACACTCAAATTGGTCCCAGAGTCAAATTAACAACCAATGGAACTTCACAAGAATGTTTAAATGACCAATTCTGGACTCACTAGACAAGAATCCGCAGGAATCACTTTGAGCATTTGGATGGCAGCCTTAAACTATTTCTAGATGACCAACATTGATCGACTTTAAATAAATCCCAAATTAGGGAAGCATCAGTCGTCATCCAGGAAGCCAATGAACAAACCAAAAATCAAACCCCCAATTAATCCTTGGTGCATTCTCACCTTACCAAGTACAAATCATTAGGAACTCACAGGAGAAGAACCATCATGGAATGAGGTCAAAACTACTCCGGCAATGAACTCATTTCTTCGACATTGGCGATGAAAATCCTCCTCGTGGACGCAGACTCCATGCTCATTCCACGAACCCCCTCCCCCCCCCCCCCCCCCCCGACCTTCCTCCAAATTGCGCCGATGTGTTCTCCTCTCCAGGCTCAGCTCTACATGATGGTGTGCTTAGATCCGTCGACAGAGCTTCGCGGCAATACATCGAAGGGATATCAGTGACCCAACATTTGCTCTTCTTCTCTATCAAATTTGTATCAATGTCTTCTCCTCTTTGCACTCGCCGTCATGGTGCCTTCCGATTTTGTGGATGATCCTCGACGATGATGAATTGAGGGGCAGCATTTTCCCCCATCTTGCCCCTTTACACTACCGATGGAATGGGGGAGGGGAAAGCTCACAATGTTCACTTTCTCCTCACCTCCCTCTTATTTGTTCAATTTTTTTTTAATTTTCTTATTTTTACTTAAAGACCAAGTAGTCCCCACCATTTAAAGGATTTTCCCAAGCCATATATTCTTTTTTTTATGTCCAAATGACCATAATGCCCTCTCTCCTTTTTTAAATTTACAATTTTTTATGTCATTATAGTTGATGGCAAAGTTGGAAATTTTGTATTCGACAAAAACCTTTGAAGCAACGACTATACACCTTTCGTATGGCTGAAGGTATGTAGATTACATTGCATATTAGTGAGTTTGTCGTCCTGATCAATTATTTGAAGAACGTAGATGTCAAGGTTGATGATGAAGATCGAACATTGTTACTTTTGTGTTCTTTGACATCTTCATATAACACCTTTAAAGAAATAATGATCTACGGCAAGGACAAACTTACCTTTTGAGCAAAGAAAAATTGGAAAACGAATTGGGATCCAAAAGATCAAGCGTTGGAGCAAAGTTTTTATACCCTATGTAATTATGTTTTGATGATACAAACCTCGAAAAATTAGAGTTATATTTAAAATGCTAAAAAAGTTTAAATAGAAATGAGTTGCTTCATGCATTAAAATTTTGATTAATATTTGTTTATGTTCCCACGAGATTTACATTAATGAGTGAATATAAAAGTTATAAATAATTCTGTTATCTTTGTAGAGCATAAAATATCATTTCATTTGGATGCTGGTATGAAAAGTTAAGTATAAGAGAATAAATGTCTAAAATGTTTTATTTGAAATGGACAATTTTGTATACTAAATTTTGAACTAATATTTGACTATGATCTCATTCGATTTTGTTATGAATACCAAATTTGTAGATATTTCTGTTAGCTTTCCATAGAATAAAAAAATCATATCATTTGGATAACTGTATAAAAAGTTATGATTAAAATAGTGTAGGGCAATCGACTAGTCAGCGTGTATAATACACTATACCGGTCATATTTTGATCTTAAAATTAGGAAACAAATCCCAAAGGCTAAATAAAGCTAAGACAGCTATAAAAGCAGTGTTGGAAGACCCGGCCTGGCCGGTCGGACCAGTGTATGGGCACTAAAATGGCCCACGGGTCGGTCTAAACCCGACCATGGGATTGACCCGCTTTAATCTGGTCAAACCCGGTCAAAATCTGGGTTCAACCGGCCGACCCGACGGGTTTGACCAACTCGGACGGATCAAGTTATAAAATATGAAAAAAAATAAAACATATAAAAATTATTAAAACTTTTTAGAAATATTATTTATATATATCTTTACTTGAAATTTATGTTTTAACATTCTTCTTTATCATATATTTCATCGATATTTTTATTTTTTTAATTACCTCACGACATTCTTTCAGAAAATATTCGATTGATGATTCAATTAATGCTTACTTTATTATATTATTTGATATAAATATTATATTATATTATTTTTCATATTTTTTCTAAATAAAATATTACATATTAATAATATTACAATGATCACCTTAACTTATCTTATCTTTTATTAATTTGTATTATCCGGTCCAACCATTCGGTTTGACCCGGTCCAACTGGTCCGACCTGACCTGTTAGGCAACAGGTCGGATCGGGTCTTACAACATTGTATAAAAGAGGACTCAAAGGTATAGGAATGATCAATACTTTTAAGGAAAAGTGGGAAGAACATTTGAAAAGTCCATTTGAGCTCAAAGTTGCAAATCTTTCAATTCTTTCTCTCTTACTCTTGTGTGAGGTTTCAAATTGTAAAAGAGAGATATTTTAATAGTTGTTTAGTGAAAAGAGGTTGTGTCTTACCTCTTGAGCGAAGAAAAAACAAGTGAAAGCTTAGGAGTGAAGAAGGTGTGCCTTACCTCTTGAAAAGGAGAAAATGCAAGAGTTGTAAAGGTTTCTTCCTTACCCCATTTGGAATGAAGGGTATTAATGAAATCTACGACGGTCTCGAGGTCGAGAAGATGGAGCGAAGATAAAGGCCAAGGTATGGCCGAACCTCGTTAACAAATTACTTTGCATTCATGTGTTTGTCTTCTTTTCTCCCTCTCCTTCCTACTTCATTATTCATATGATTTGATTACTATTGTATTGGTTTAAATATTAACGAAATGATTTTAAGCTTCCGCGATGATTTTCGTAAAATTAGTATTTTCGTACTTAGCACCAATTCACCCTCCCCCATTTTGGTGTCTTGTGATCCTTCAGCCTCAGGTTTGATCGCAAGAGGCAGACATTAGACAAGAAATCAAAATCAAAACATATTCATATTCAAGTCGAAGAACAAAGATAAAGTCTGCAACAACTGTAAGGAGAATGGTCATATCAAAGTAGCTAGAGTGTTATAAATTACAAAATAAGAATAAAAATGAATGAGAGCAATGAGAAGGGAAATCAGAAGGCTGATGTTGTAGGGTCAGTGTAGTCAAAAGTGATAATGAAGATGTTCTATTGGTAACGACATTAAATAAATTCATATCATTAAGTGAATTAATTCTCGATTTTGGATGTTCATATTATATGTGTCCCAATCGAGATTGGTTCTTGATGTACAAATCTGCTGAAGGTGGAGTAGTTCTTATAGGCAATAATGTTGCCTACAAGATCGTTGGTATTGGATCCATCCAGATTAAGATGCATGATAGAATTGTTAGAACATTATCTGAAGTTAGACACATTCCTAATTTAAAGAAGAATCTCATTTTGGTCGATGTATTAGAGTCAAATGGTTGCAAAGTTGTTATTAAGTCTAATGGAATAAAGATTTCTCGTGACGCTCTTGAGCTGATGAAAGATCTCAAAGTCGATAGCTTTTATGTTCTTCAAGGTTCTGACAAGTTCAGTAACAGTCTCATCTATCTTAGAATAATATTGTACTAAGTTATGACACATGTGTTTAGTCCATATGAGCGAGAAGGGCATGCAAGTTCTCAGCAATAGAGGCCTTCTTTTTTGTGCAAAAGTTGAAAAATTAGAGTTCTGCGAGCATTGTATCTTTGAAAAACAGAAGAGAGTAAATTTCTATTCTGCCACTCATAAGACGAAGGCAACCTTTGATTACATTCATCCAGATCTATGGGGTTCTTCTCAAGTTCGTTCGAAAGGAGGAAATAAATATTTTCTCACATTTATTTATGACTTCTCTAGAAGAGTTTTGGTCTACTTATGTGTTTGAAACATTCAAATTATGGAAGACTTTGCTAGAAAAACAAAATGGAAAAGTTGTTAAGACGCTAAGAATTGATAATGGACTAGAATTCTGTAATTCTAAATTTAATGAGGTTTGTGACAAAGAAGGCATTGTGAGGTATCGCACACTTGTGAGGACTCCACAGCAAAATGAAGTCATAAAAAGAATGAACAAAACTCTACTAAAAAGAGCTTGATGTATGCTGTCAAATGCAGGACTTGACAATCAGTTTTGTGTAGAAGTGTCAATTTGGCATGTCACCTAATAAATCTATTTCCTCATCGATCTTTGGACTTGAATATTCCTAAAAAAGTGTAGTCACATAATCCTCCTAATTACTCACATTTGAGAGTTTTCGATTTTCCAACATATGCACATGTTAATGATAGAAAGTTTGAACATAGAACTAGGGAGTGCATATTTTTTTGTTAAAAAACTGGTGTTAATGGTTGTACGTAGATTATGGTGTTCTGAAATGAAAAAAATTATTATCAGTAGAGATATTACTTTTGATGAATATGTGATGCTTCACTCGAGAAAGAATTTGTCTATTATTAATGATACAGGAAAACAAAAGACTTTGAAGAAAGTGGAGTTGAAATTTTTGAGTTTTTCTAATGAAAAGAATGATACTCCAGATGCTATCAATTGTCCTAAAGTTTGCACATCACCTCAAACTCAACAACAATACATGTTAGCTCATCATAAACAGAGAAGAGAAATAAAAGCACCTCAGATATTCAATTTTGAAGAGTTGGTGACTTATGCATTAAGTATTACTGAAGATATAGAATCACATGATCCTTCCTCTTATTTGATGTTATTCGAAGCTCTGATTGCAATATGTGGTTAATAGCAATGCAAGAGGAGATGAAATCTCTATAGAAGAATGACACTTGTAAACTTGTAAAACAACTAGTGAATAAGAAGATTATTGATTACAAATGGGTGTCCAAGAAGAAAGAAAGACTCAATAATGAAGATACGAAGTACAAAGAAAGATTAATGGCGAAAAGCTGCAATCAAAAGAAGAGTGTTGATTTTCATGATGTGTTCTCTCTTGTTGTAAATCATATTTCTATTAGTACTTTGCTTGTTATTCTTACATGACAATTTAAAAGAGGATATGCATATGAGGCAGTCAGAGGACTTTCATGTTGAAGGTAGAGAAGGTGAAGTTTGTAAGAAGTCCTTGTATGGATTTAAACAATCTCCTTCGATAGTAGTATAAAAAGTTTGATTCATTTGAGCATTGGTTTTGTCAAAAGTAAGTATGATAGTTGTGTTTACTTGATTCAACTTGTTGATGATTCATTCATCTATTTATTGCTCTATATTGATGATATGTTAATTGTCGCAAAAGATATATCTGAAATTAACATTTTGAAAAATAAGTTAAATTTTGAATTTGAGATGAAGAATCTTAGAGTAGCAAAGAAAATTTTAGGAATGAAAATTTTTAGAAACAAAAGTGCAGGAAGACTATTTCTCTCGCAGCAAAGTATATTGAGAAAGACTTGAAGCATTTTGAAATGTTAGTACAACAATTGTTGTACACTTTAAACTCTTAGCTTCATGTCATCATAATTTGATGAAGACAAAATGTATATGTCAAAGTTTATTATTGTAGTGTAGTTGGTAACATTATGTATGCAATAATTTACACTCATCCAGATATATTTTATACTGTCAGTATTGTTAGTAGATATATGTCTAATTTAGAAAAAAAAGCACTGAGAAGCTTTTAAGTGAATACTAAGGTATTTAAGAGGTACTTCTGATATATGCTTGAAATTTGGTAGATTTTGTAGACTGATTAACTATGTTGATTCAGATTTTGTAGGAGATCTTGATAGAAAAATGTCTCTAACTAATTATGTCTTTATTATTACTAATTGTGCTGTGAGTTGAAAAACTATTTTCTATGATACAATCCACCTTCGAAGCTTAATACATAATCATCACTGAAGCCGTAAAGAAAACTATTTGGTTGGAAGGATTAGATTGGGAGCTCATTACAAAGGAGGAAGTTGTTGTTATGTACTATGATAGTTCAAGTGTAATATATCTTATAAAAGATCAAATGCATCGTGAAAGAATAAAGCATATTGATGTGAGATATATTTTGTTCGTGATGTTATAGAAAAATAAGATGTTCAAGTTCGGAAGATTAGCACTCACGACAATTAAGAACTTATATGTTGTTAAGTTTGAATATTGTTCAGACTTAGGAGACATTCTATAAAAATCACTTAGCAGACATTCTATAAAAATCAAGCTAAGTTCATATGGGCAATTCAAGCATGTTGAGCATTTTTTTTAAGTCAAGGTAAAATTTTTGTTGATGTGCCTTAAATTATGTATTATGTACTCAAAATTATAAAAGAAAAAATGCGAAAAAAAGAAAAATAAGAACATGCATCGAAAGCGGAGGGGCCCAAGCTTGCAATCCGTAGTCCGCCACTGATTCTCATAAACCTCCCCCTCCCTCATATGGGGGTTAAGATTTTATAATGATGTATTTTTTTTTGTAGTAGTAGTAGATTTCTTCTGACGATGACTTCTTTGTCTGTGAATGTTTATATTTATTCTGTTTTATTATGTAATTACACATGTAAAGTGCAAGATTCCCTTTTTCCGAAAGTCCATGAGTAGCTTTTTCGTACATCTAATTAAGTGTCAATAGTCCAGTGGTATGCATCATTTGATTGCATCTTTGCTCATGGAAAATACAAATCAGAAAAGGATTCATGTGTACAAGTGCGATGCACTTGTTAATTTGAAGTCTGCATCAGTCGCGTTCTACCAAACCAAATCACTGAACCAGTTGTTATGAAGGAGATGCATACTGAGGAAAACCTTTGATCTGCTTCTGGACTGGACCAGTTGTGATGTAGAAGTTTGTAAACCATGGGCGAATAAGTATTGAGCCTATTGACTCAGAAAATGAAGGATCCCGGGCAGCAATGTTCTTAACTTCATGAGATAAGAATACTCTTATTTTTGCTGACGGTTTGTAAAGAACTGATTAAAGATTTATCTGCTTACAGATATCACTAATAACTATACTATCATTTTTTAAAATAATTGTTTTGGGATATTATAATTTGTTAATTTTACATTTCTATTTCTGGTAAGCAATATTTTATTTAATAAACGATGTAACTATCAAATTTTATCTTTTTTTGGCCGATCTCTAATATATGGGAAGTTGTTCGGAGTGTCCAACTCGCACGGTGCTATTAAGTACATTATTCACATAAAGATCGATTCACTATCGAGTTTAACTTATCGTTTCAATTGTGTATCTGATAGTGACAAATAAAATTTTCAATAAAAAATTCCATATTCATAAAAAATCTAAATTGCTTGATAAATTTAACTCTTAATCAGACTATATATTTTTTGTTAATACATATTTACATGATTTTAGTAATTATATACATGCTGGTTCATTGGCCGGGGGTATTTTTATATTAAAAAATCATTCTAAGTTCTAGTTAAAGTTACAAAACATAAAGACAAGTTTACATCATCAGTTCGGGATCCACTCTTTTCTCTGACCTTATTATTTCATATATATATATTCGATCCCAAATGTAAATAAATTCTAAAAGATCATGTAAATTAATTTCCAATTTTATTACCATTATTTTTATTTAACTATTGTTGTTTTATGATTTATGTTTAATTAGTGTTTTAAATTTTAACCGGTCTTTCTGATCTTTTAGCTATGAGTTCTTTCCTGCTCCATATTATTATTTAACTTGTAGTTTGTATTGGTGGAAAAGCATATATTCTTGTATAATTCTTGAGGTTAGTTTTCTCTGCTGAAGGGACTGTCATGATCAGGGGAAGGAGGCCCTACTTTGGATGTTTGCTTGAGTCGAGAGGGAGAACAAGTACCACTTGCACCTCAAACCCTGGAATAAGTTCATCTGCCACTTTGAAACCTCCACCAAAACCATGGTCGAGGGCGAATGGAGGTACATCATTAGGGTACGCCAGCCCATGTCCTGTCCCATTCCCTTTTCTTTCAATTGGTTGCCCCATCAAAAGAATCTGTCAAAGAAGCATGCATGGTTTCCCATGATTCCAGGATGCCTTCTGCGCTCTCCACTTGTAGGCTGCATGAGTTCCCTACACTGCACGTCGATGGTCGATCGTAATCTTGTTGTCGACAGTTTGTTTACCTCACATAGAATCAAGTAAAACCTGGTCAGCAGCTGATCTATTTTTACTTCATGTTCGATGAAATTAAGTATGTACGTTCATCACTGCAGGTAGATTCACTAGCACTACAGTTTGGTGTGGAAACGTTGCGGTGTGCAGCATGGAAGGTGCATGTTTCTGTTGAGTTTATGTATACGTATGAATCCTATCTCAAGCTTTTGCGTTCTATGAGAAACTGAAACACTTGATCTAATTGTCAGCTAATGACGTCTTAGGTGGCTTCTTTTAGCGTTTCTGCACGACCATTCTTTGGAAGCCAACATCACCTGGATCTCGTCAAAGATATCCTGACGAAGCGTTACATGCAACCAGATGGCATCTTCTGCAAGTAACGTCCCCTCACTCTCACTCTTCTCTTTGCAGTCACTGCACTCAGGGTGGTGGTGGTGGACCATCCAAACCGCGTTGCATTTTCTCTGGATAAAGTGGGGGCATTCGCTGCTGGTTTCAGCCACTAATGGTGAAGCAAGATGATGTTTTCTACATCCATGTTCGGAAATGAACCGTGTCACAAGAGAACATTGCATACGTTTTCTTGTTGTAGCTGCATCTGATTTTACCCTATAATAAAACCATGTAGCTAAAGTACGTTTGAGGGCAAACTGATATGCCCCCTCTTTATCATATATCCAACAGTAGACCGATTCCCAGAGGCTGAATCAAATTAATCTGGCTCTGAACTGTTGATGAGCAACTGTGAGATGCATTCTTGCAGCCTGCACATTTGTTTTTTTTTTTTGTAATTTTGTATGCACGCCTTATAATATTGTTATGCTCTGATGATTATGGCATCCATTAACATGGAATCCATCTCGAAGATAAGTTCTACTAAAATCCAGGTCCCACGCATTTTTTTTCCAGAAAATATGCGTTGTAACTTAGTCTTGATCTTTTGTGAAGAATTTCTTACATTGTGTTTTCCAGAAAGAGAACATGTCATAAACAGTAAGAGAAAGACGCAACGCATGCATTTTTTCATGGTAGGATAATTTTCTGGTCCGATTAAATAAATGTAAAAAATATAATGAAATAATTTAAAAACAATTCTAATATTTTTAAGTGAAATTTTAAGTTGATTAAATTTTTTAAAAGCTAAATAATAAACAAAATGACACATAAGCATATCTACTATTATAAAGAGTTATGGAATAAGAGAACGTTAAGTTATACAAATTATATATTATTAAAAATAACAATAGAAATATAACCTTTTGTCAATACGAAAAGGGTATCTCATACCTTTTCTAGTTTGTTAAAATATTATTTCAATTTTTTTAGAGTAAATAGATTTCTCAAGTGATCTAATTAATTTTAATTACGTATTCACTTATTGCTATATAGAGTTTATGGCGAAATTTCTGTCAAAATCGTGATAAGCATCAATGCGCACCGAAAAAGATGTAAATTTCCTGTGATCTTTAATCGTCTCCATTCAGCTAATTTATCAAGTAGGCGACCTAGTCGGCAAAAACATCAACATGCATGCAATGGGAAATTAGTGGCGGAGCCCGTGAAAGTAGCAGTAGAGCCCTCATGGTCATGGACCCCATCATAGTCTCGCTCCTCGGCATTCTACTTGATCCGGCCACGCCACCATGTCGCCAAAGCGGCATCAAGGGCAATGAAAAAATCACAAATGAAATCCTACGTCCATTCCAAGAACCTCCAATTCGATTTTCATATAAAATTTATCTAACCTTTGCTTTATATAATATATATATGGTTTAATGTAGATGTTGAGCGCTTTACATGTGGAGCAAGTGTCAAGCGGTTTTACGCATAATTTTCTTTATTTTTTTCGATATCTTTCCTCATGAATAGTTTAGATGATCATTAATAGCAACAAAAAATAGTTTTATGACGTAAAAGGTTATGAAAAATACGTAGATCTATTATGAAGGATAATAATGTACGTAAGTTCGTAAAATTTTAAAAATGATGAATATAATTATTGACAATGACTTGAATCATATTTTTATTATCAATTATCATTTAAATTATTCATGAAAAAATATATCAAAAAAATAAAGTAAACTATGCGTAAAATCATTTGACACGCGCTTCACATGTAAAGCGTTTAACACCTACATTAAACTTATATATATATATATATATATATATATATATATTATATGTGCATTTGCCCGTTCAGCGCGTCATGCGTTCAACAGTCATACGCGTTATTTTTTATGAGTCTTTAAATATTTAAAAAATGACACCGACAGTCAAGAATTTTTTTTTACATTCTCAAAAACTAGAATTCAAAATTTTGGTTAAGCTAAAAGAACTCACTTACCACTCTAGCTTGGTTGTTGGTATCATCCGCGTTGTTTTGATGCTCCAAATCCAGTGCACAGTTCTCCGTTCCGTACGAATCAGGGCTAGATACGAGTTAGGCTGAGCTAGGCTTCTGCTTAAATAGGTCAGACCTGTTACAAAATAAAAGTATTTAAACATGATCTATAGCCTGTAACAAGCCATGAATATAAATTTAATCAGATTTATTTTATTAACTTTTAATGTCTGACCAGCTTATTAGCCTGTTAAGTCAAACATATTTTTTTGATAATCTACTATATTAAATATAATAAATCTTATTTATTAAAAAAATAATAGATATGAACTAAATAAAAGAGACATCACTAATTTATTTCTTCTAAACATATAATAAATATTGAACTCAAAATTGAAGAATTAAAAAAATGAAGAATTAAAAATTATATATATATAATATAATATATTAATAAATCTTGGTCTGATAAATTATAAGGTTAGGTCAATTATTAAAAGGCTAAGCCTCTTTAAGAAAATATGTTTTATTTAATATTTTAGCCTGATTTATTTTAATAATAGATCGAGCCGAAGTAGGTCAAAAATAAATCGAATTACGAGTTGCTCACGAACGACTGAACTCGTTAGCCTACAAAGGTTACCATGATATTTTGCACATATGCAGCCTTTATTGTTACTATTTATTGTTTATTTATTTCACATCCGTTTTAACTTGGGTCGGGGTCCCCCCAACCGTCCGGATCGAGTAGACCACATTTCACAAAAATATCCGAAATAAGTACTCATTTCTAAAGAGCCGATGATACATAAAATCAAGAAAGAAAACTAAACTTGCATTTTTTTAGTAATTAGCAATTGCCAAATTTTACATTACATCATTTTGCGTTCACAGATTTAATAACATAAATGCATCAAAGTAAACGGAAAAAAGAAGGTTGCAAAAAATGTATAAAATCAAACTTATCTTTTCCTAGGACAGATTCCAACTGGGCTTCATCGGCAAGAATATATAATAATAATAATTAAAAAGTCCAACTTCTTACCCTCGCAATATTTACAAATCTGATCAACTTAATAAATCTTCACAATTCTTTTTTTATTTATCAACAGGATCTTTCTACGCTCAACTTTTAATTCGTACGTCGCGATTAATTCACCAACTCCGAAATCCACTCCAAATCCGGCAATGAGTCCGCCGGGTCCTCCTCCCACCGACGCGCCGGAGCCGTCCGCCTCGGCGTCGCTGGGATACTGCCGAAGTCAAAGCTAGCATTCCCAGCCCTCGCCGCGCCGTACGGCGGGTCCGACCTCGCATTGCTCAGTCGAACCCTCCGCATTCCGACCATCAGGTCCTCCATCCTCACAGGCGACAATGGCGGGGACTGATCCGACTGCGGTGACTCCGGCGGTGACGCCAGAGTGGATGTTGGCGATAGCGACAGCATCATCTTCATGTCCGCCGCGCAGTCCGGTGACTTGGGGCTCCCAGGGAGGACGACGCGGAGCTGCTCCATCGTGTGGGCGAAGAAGCAGACGCGGCGGGGACAGGCCGTTCCGTCCTTGCACGGCTGGGTCCGGTAGCGCGACGGGTGGAGCCACGTCTCGAACACGCCGTGCGCGAGGTCGCAGGCGTCTCCCCGACGGCAGAACCCGCTGCCCTTGCGGTACTCGGGGCACGGAGAGCCGGAGTAGTGGAACCTTCGCGGGTCGCGTCGGCGCGCCTTCTCGCCCGGGTGCGCGTAGGGGCATGCCGTCCAGTCGTGCGCCCGGCCGCGGGGGCACCGACGGACCTTGAACTCGTACATCCTGAATTCGTCGCTGGAGTAGACGTCTTCACCCTCGTCCTCCTCGTCCGCGAGGATAGACGAGCAGTCGGCCGGCGAGTTGGACGGGAGGAAGCGTTGTAGCGCGGCGAGGGTGGCCTTGCCAAGGAGCAAAGGGGAGACGTCGCCGCCTCCGACGACGCCGCTAACGGGCAGAGGTGAGCAATGGTGATAGTGCATCGTGGCCGTCGGATCGTCGAAGAGGGACCAGGGAGGAACGTGGGCCGTTGGAGGGAAGAGTTTTCTCTCGCCAAGAATCATGTCAAGGTACACCTTGTTCTTCGTCTCCTCGTTATAATTTGCAAATTTTGTTTGAATGATGCGACCAGGAACCGAGGAAGATATAGAGCGAGGCAGGCGGGGTGAAGGGGACCAGGGCGGTGAGATTTAAAGAACGGCGGTGAGCGGAAGGGCTCCGACATGGAGGAAGGAGAGGGGGCGCCGCTTGGTTTCGGCGCGACGCGAGGTGGTGGTGGTATTGAATTTTGGGCTCACCTGGGGGTGGACGTATCATGGGGAAGCTGGATGTGAACCCTGAGTGTGAACCCTGAGCGGTAGTCTGAGTGTAGGACACGTGGTGGACGCAGAGAGGGCGTAGTGACCAAGACGTGGCGGGAGGAAAGCAACGGCATGGGTCCCGCCATTTCTAGGAATCCCGGTTTCGCTATTTTGGTGGGCGGGTTTTGGACGATGGGATTCCGGGTACTGTTTATTGGGTCCCCCGTTTAAATGCGGGAAAATATCTAAATTTTATCTTATCGAAGAAAAATAGAATTTTTTGTCTATATTATAATTATTATTAGTCACAATCGATTAAAGATAAAGGTTACCAAATATGATAAAATAATTATGTCGTTCACGTAAAAGCATTGACATCTGTCCATTAATAACATATCAAATATTTTTGGATAAATTATATTTATGATCCTTCGAGATTTTGTCACATTATTATTTTGGTGTCCCTTCTTTGTTTCCGATATAAATCCTTATTACGTTAATCTCGTTTTTAATTAACTTTTTTCCTTTTCTCATTGAACAACTTTCTCTCATCGGGGTTGTTTTTTTCTCTCTTAATTGCATGTTAATTCAGTTAAATTAACAGTCTAAAATTATAAAGAATAATAATAATAAAGATGGGCACTCCGAGGAGAAGGGGGTGTCTCTTATGCGGTGGGGGATGAGGGCAACCCGCAATGGAGATTGGAAACTTTTGAAGTGCAAAAACAAAAATTGTCTGAATAAATTTGTCTAGACAAGTGAAAATTTATCTATATTGTCCCCCAATAAAGTATTATTAACAAAGATCGAATTTAAGAATTTTTAATTTATTAATCGAATGTTATGTCACTTCATTATATTGTTTATTTTTTTTAGAAGAAGGACCTTATATAGTCACCCTTTTTTAGGTCGTAATATGACTCCTTACCTGATTGCTAAAACAAAAGTGCAAACTTATTCTAAAAAGAGTGGCATTTAATGAGCGGCAATAAGTATGCTAAAAAAATAAAAAATAAATAAATTATTTTTTCTCGGTATTCAAGCTCGTTACCATCGGGAGTTAAAAGCATATAAATTATGTATAAACTTGTATAAGTTATGTGGTGAAAATATTTTGATACATATTACTTAATTTCATAGGATTTTGTGCATCATTAGTGAATATTACACTTGAAGATTGGTATCCTAAGTTCTTTTCTCTTGTGTTTGGTTGAAAAATAGTTTATTTTAGGATGAGAATTTTATGACATTTGCATGCCCTTGTAACAATTGTCAAATTATCGAAAAAGTACGATTGCTTAGTTCGGTTTAATATTCGAATTATTTGATAGTTCAGCCTGCATGGCGGAACAAGGTGAAATAAATTAAAGTCTTGTAAATATCAATATATTTTATATTATATTATATTATATATATCAAAATAGCCTCTTCAGTTGTTAAATTGTATGTGATTTGTTGATGATAACTTGTGGATTGAGATCCGCTTGTTTTGGCAGGCTTTAGTACGCCATGATCCATTTGTTATTTTAAAAGGAACTTTTTCAAGGATAAGGATACCAAAATCAGACTGACAGACTCGCATTCTAATCCGAGTGTTTAGTTTGGAATATCGTTCTGTTTCTTTTGTTTGGATGGAAGAATCGCGCCAGAGATCAAGAGAAAAGGATAAAAACAGATCTGTTCTGCCACATTTTATAATTTAAGCCTAGCAAATAAATATCTTAGTAGTTGCTATATTTTGAATTGAGACAAAACTTAGCTCGAGGGGGAGCTCACATGCAATGCTGATAGATAAGCAAAAAGTAGCTAGGAAGTCCTTGGCATTTGCACGGTGGTGTTAGATTATTATAGTGGCATGCATCAACCTCATATTTATAAAATGCCAATGTGGACTTCCCGCTTTTGCCTAATCGACATACTCGTAGAAACAAAGACGAGAGCATCCGGTGGGCGAATCGTGTCCACTTTGGGAATTGATCTGAAATGGTTTAGCAGACAATAGAACACTTTTTCAGATTTTTCTTTTCTCATTTTGCTTAAGATTTAGTTCCGATAAGAAGCAGAAAAATCGGAGCGTCTCCTGCTTATACTACTATTTATAATTAATGGCAAAGAGCAATTAGAGGGTGCAAATGTGTACCCGCGAGGCGAGCCCACATGGTATTTGGAGACGATGCTTTGGCGTAACAGCAAAGATGGCTTAATTAGATGGGCATGGCGATTGGCAGGGGGGATAAGCATGATTGCGTCGGCACGCAGCGATAAGGACTAGGGTGGAAGGAGATAAGGGTCGTCAGATTCAAAGAGCGTTGAATCGTACGGATTCTGTCAGTGTTAGCTGGTCACTGGTGAGCCATCGTCGTCTCAAAGTTCTCGCAACTACCTTCCATCACGTTACAAAAAGGGGGGAGAGAGAGAGAGAGAAGGGCACCCAAGTGGGTACTGCATGCGCGATACCTATCCGAAATGACTGGTCTGGGTATAAATTCATGCATCAGCCTTTGGCCATGTGTTCCTGCGTCCGGACAGCGGAACCATGATTCCATCTGGACATAGGACGTCCTGCTTGGTGTGGTGTCCATGGCGATGGTACCTTAAAAACTAGTCACTTCTGGGCATTACCATCATTTGACTACTTTTAGTTCTTATCCGACTTTTGAATCTTTTCTTTTTTCTTTTTCGATAGAGAAAAAAGTGGCGTGTGTTGAGGCGCTAAGTAACTAGTACTGGTAGATAATATATCAAGGGCTAATTTGATTGCGGTTCAATTCAATTATCAGTAGATCAAGCGTCCTCTTTAATGTATTCATCACGCAAGGAATGATAAGAGCGTCAGCTTGCTAATATACAATTGAGTGCCGAAATGGCTTCTTGATTTCCATGCATTTAGTACGTACATATTTATTTGGTGTATTTTTTTTCACATGTATATGATGATAGAGATAGACGATGGGCCGATCCGGACATCATCGTGAGGTTGGCTCTAAGTTAGATCGTGTCGAACTGCTTAGCGGCACGTTAGACACGGCTCAACAGGTTCGTCTCGGTGTGAGACAAAGTATTATATATATATATATATATATTTAATGATAACCTCTAACTACATTATATATAAAAATATTTTTGTATAATTAATAATCATAATATCATATATTATATTTTTTTAGTTCAAATCTTAGGGTAAAGAAAAAACATGGCCCTTTTTGTTTTTTTTAAAAAAATATGTTTTACTTTATAATTTAACTAATATACATAAAAAAAGGTGCGCCCATCGACCCGGCCGATTTGTGTTCAAATCATGTTGGTCGGCCTAAGTGTCTTTCGACAGGACATGATTTCAAGTCGTGTCGATTTGACACGACCTAAACACGATCAAATCTATCGATTTGACACGACCTAAGCACGATCAAATCAGATTTGATCGATCCGAACTATTATGTGAGCCTAATATAATCATGCATGGTCATTCAAGATAATTAAGATCGGGATCTTACATAAGATCGGAGGAGGTTATAAGATCAAATCGAGAATCGTAAAATCATGTCTATTAATAAATATATTTTTAAAAATAACAAATATTCTTTTAATTAATTTGTCATATTTAAATCATAAATTACATCTCACTCAAAATTATGTCAAAACATATTAAAAATGAAAATTTATTAAACTTCATATAAATCAATTATTATTTCATAAATATATATATTATTAATATTTAAATGATTATATTAATCCACGAGATCATATAAGAGCAGATAAGATCGTGTGACCAAAATTAAGATCGAATTAATTAAAATTTTAGACATGAGATTCTGAAGATAAAATTGAGATTATAACAATTATTATTAGAAGTTCATCATATGTTGATGATTGAGTTGATATGTCGCAATCCAAAAGTTTATCATGCAGTGTTTGGCAGCGAACTTTTGCCCAGAACTTATGAAAGTTCTGCCAAACGGCCTTTGTCACGGGAACTTTTCAAGTTTCGTCACATGTGAGGACGAGGTGAACTTTTTTTGCAAAAGTTCTTATAAAAAAGTTCTCAACCCTCGCGAGAACTTTGCAACGCCCTATAACTTCCCCACTTGATGTTTTCTCTCTCTCCCTCTCCACTCGTGTCATCCCTTTGAGCCTTGCCTTGACATCATCGACCTTGCAGTGATCGCAGACTAGTGATCGGAAGATCTCCGGTGGACAGTGGAAGCTGGCGGTCATGGAGTAGTGGAAGCTCCGGGTCCTCTTCGCTGGCAGCAGGCCTCTGTGCCAGGGGCGTGCTCAGCCACAACTGCTCCTTCTCATCGGGAGCGCCATTGTCCAACGTCAAGAGGGCATAGAACGTCGTCGCGACTCGTCTCATGCAAGTGATGCTTCGCAGAGCGTCGTCGACGAAGACAACGATGAGGATGATGACGAAGAGGCAGATCTGCGGCCCGCCACTCACGACACTGGGTTCGGATATGGCACCTCAAAGCTCGGGTCGACGACCACCGAAAATGGCAACAAAGAGTGTTGGGCTCGATGGCGCTTCCTTGCTTTGGTGATTTATTCGCTTTTGAGCGATCCTAGTATGTTCTTGGTTGCTTATTGATCACTGCAGTGTGGACGTCTCCTGCATGGCGGAAGTTCTAGTACCTAGCCAAACAACAACTAGAACTTCCTAGGACATGCATCAAATCAAAGGCAGAAGTTTTAACCATGAACTTTCATCCAAACACTGACATGAACAAAAACACCACCTTACCAAAGTTCTAAGAACTCACGGGAACTTTGTTTCTCCAATCCAAACTAGAACTTTGTTTTTTTTCTTTCGATTCTTTATTACATTTTAATTAGTAAAATATTATTAATGATTATTTAATGATAATATTATTAATTAAACTATTTTCATATTATCTTAAATAATAATCAATTATAATATTTTATTTATTAATATATTATCATTTTGGTTATAAAATAAATTCTTTAACGTAATATAAATATTCTTCGTAAATTATAATATTAATAATGTATTATTATTTTCATATATAATAATAATAATTTTGTAAATTATAAATTACAATATTAATATAAATGTTTTCACAAAATATTTTTTCAACTAAATAAAAAATAATATTTCAATTTACCATAATTTTGTATCCCATAAAATAATAAATTATATTCTTAATTCTTAATTTTTATCCAAACACCTACTAAAACTTATCTATCAAATTAACTTTTCAAATTCTCATCATTATATTTTTCATCCAAACTCAAACTTTTTATCAAATCTTTTAGCTCTCGAAAACTAATGAGAACTAAAAGTTTATATGCCAAACATAGCTAATAAAAAAGATATTACTGCGGACAGCTGATATATAGGGTTTTGGAAATGAAATTTAGTACTTCCATTTTCATTAATTTTCTTGCCGATGTGAATGAAAACGATTATGTTTTCTTGATTTTTTTTCGTGAGAAATAATGATGAATTTTTTATTAGGAAATATATTATTATTATTATTATTATTATTATTATTATTATTATTATTATTATTATTATTATTATTATTGTTGTTGTTGTTGTTGTTGTTATTGTTGTTGTTATAATTCGTAGAGGGTTTATGATCGAGTCCCTTTCCACATATTTAACAAGACATTTTCTAAACACAATTATATAAGGAAAATGACATCTATGCATTTCGCTGAAACTTTAAATTTATGCATAATTGATTCAGCGGTTAAATCATGCAACCATCCAACATTTGTCTTAACCAACTAGTTAAGTTATTTCATAGTGCTAACTTTTTGTTTAAACTCTGAACACGTCCGAGTTATGACAGGAAGCATCTGTACAGTTATACCTTTGGCTGAGAGAGGCGATACCTACAAAGTACAAATTGTGACATCTTTTTAATGGTGGCATGTACTAAATTTTTCTATAGTTGAAGGTTCGTGAAAGTTGATCGATCAATTGTTTCTGTGTCTGAATCCTACTTTGTCAAGACAAATCGTGTAATTTACAGTCGCCTGTGCATTTGTGAGATGTAGCTGCAAAACCCGGAGGAGCAGAGTTTGTTGATACGTTGCACCTTCATAAGCAGGAAAGCAATAACCATTTCAGTGGATGATTTTTGCCGTCACATTCAATTGCTGTTTGGCCGACAGGATCCAAAAGTAGTGTCACTAGTTGGACTTGTCAGGGTTCATGCACCTCAAGGCCGGCGGTCCATGTCAATAAATCAGAGCCAGAGGTGGGTATGGGATAAGATCGCGTCCTATATATTCGGAATCCCAATCTCTCGATCCACTAATCAAAATCAATCGATGTCCGAGATGTCTCCAGATTTAAATCAGGTGGGAGACAACACTTGCCCTTCTTCCTCTCGATCCATCATCGACAGAAATCAAGATGGAGTCAAAACTATATTATTTTTCCCCATTTGATTTAGATTTATTAAGAGGTAGCTGATAGCGTATGATTGATCTGATATTAAAAAAGGAGTAAGATAGTGCATTATTTTTTTTTTGTGTGTGACTAATTTATCGGAAATGACAATGACGAAAATAGTGCATTATGTATTTTATGAATAGCAACCTACTTCATTGCCATGCCCGTCTATTTTTCGTGGGTGTATTCTGGTTCTAAAGTTTATAATTTACTACAGGACATTTAAGACATTGATATGAAAGAGTTTATAATAATATATTACTGGTAATGCATATAATATACTTTTCTATAATCTGAGCATTTTTTCCGTGTCAATCGTAT
Source organism: Pontederia crassipes (assembly GCA_030549335.1). Taxonomy (NCBI): domain Eukaryota; kingdom Viridiplantae; phylum Streptophyta; class Magnoliopsida; order Commelinales; family Pontederiaceae; genus Pontederia; species Pontederia crassipes. Next base: position 46,001,766 of record CM060187.1, on the reverse strand, counting down.
GTCAAATGATTTTATACATATTTCTTCTTTATTTTCTCCATATCTTTCTTTGCAAATAACTCAAAGGATCATTGGGCAGAACCCCCCCCCCCCCCCCCCCCCCTCCCCCTCCCCCTCCCACACAGACACACACACACAAAAGAGTTTAGCATGCTGTTTGTGCATGAAATATTTGCTGTGGTTATGCTTCTTTGAGTTTGATTGGGAGGTTGAAAGTTCAAAACCATAAGAAATATGAAAAAATATTGTATCTATTATGAAGGATAATAATGTGTGAAAGTTTGTAAAATTTTTAAAATGATTAATATAATTATTATTAATAATTTGAACAGCGTTCCTCTAAGAAGAAAAATATTGAAAAAAATAAAGAAAAATATGTAAAAAGTCGTTTGACATGTGAAAATATATACGAAGAAAAGAAATTGTTGACAGTTTTTTCGTGTTCCGAGTGTATCGAAGATTTTCGATGTTTAAAATTTAGATAAAAAAATTTAGGTTGATGTTTGGATGAAACATGCAATGAGAATTTAAAAAGTTGATTTGATAGATGAGTTTTAGTGAGTGTTTCGATAAAAAATAAGAATTAAAATATAATTATTATTTTATGAGATATGAAATTATAGTAAATAAAAATATTATGCGTATTTATTTTTAAAATAATAATTACTGGCATACAAAAATATTGTATGTAATTGTTAATTTAATTTTTTTACTTAAAAATAAGTTGTGTTGCAATTATTAATATTAATTTAATTTTTTATATAATTTACGTAAATTTTAAGATTGAAATATAATATAATTTTTCTAAAAATAACTGAAAATTTTAAATAATAAAATCTATTATAATAAATGTAATATTATACATAAGATTTTACATTAATTTTATTTAATTTATATTACAATACAATAAATATGATTATAATGTTTATACCATCGCTTGTTTGTGATAATGTTAATATATATGCATTAAAAAATAATTATAAGTAAAACGAAAAAAAATTAAAACTTTCAACAAGAACTTTTGTTTGAAAAGTTCTTGGATGACTTCACATGACGAATATTTTTAAAATTCTCATCATATAATATGTTTGGCTGAACTTGTTAGAACTTGAACAAGTTTTGGTCTAAATTCCACTAACCAAATATTGTCTTGATGAAAAGGTGGTGCGATGTTCTCCAACCAATACATAACCTCGTGAGTGGTGATGCTTCAGAGGTTCAACCCTTGCTGGTTGGTGCCCACAATTGCTACATCTTTTTGTTTCTTCTTAGCTCTTATGCTTTCCATTGCCCAACTTCTTTCTAGGTCATCTCCACAGCACTAAAGTCTAAAAATGGTTTCTATACCCATGTTGCGAGGCACACTTGTGGACTATTCATTTGGACAAAAATTATTGATAAAATTGTTTTATGTGATGACAAAACAAACGTACTATTGAGAGGTATTCACTTGTTGACCTTTTTATCCGATTAATTTTGATCGGATGAAATTGAATCTGATTGACTATAAAGAGATCGTTCCAAAATGGACTACTACTCATACTTTCATACATCAGTGAATACGTTGCACAATTTTGTGTTAGATACATGCAAATATATATTATTTTATACGATCAAATTTATTTTGCGTGTGATTAAATAAAAATATTGTAAGTAACATTTGTTGCATATATATGTTATTCAAATAAATGACGACGTATGATCCATGTAGCCAACCCCATTTAGTGGGATAATATTTTGTTGTTGTTGTTATTGTATATGTTATTCGAATAAAATATGAAGTGTCATTTGGAATAGTGGATTACATATCGGCTGTGTATAACTGTACATGCAATGTACAATGAAGGAAATAATGCACATAAATTTTAGTGGGTTTACGTGTGTACGTGATGCCCACAAAATAAGCCGCCTTTGCATTTAATTTTTTATTCAAATATTAAATTCGAAGTCTTATTATCAAATATTAAATTCTAAGTGAACATAATATTTTTAGTATATGAATATGTGATAGTCCCTACCCTGCGGGGTGCCACAAGTGGACTTCTCATTTTACGATCCAATGAACTGTCCCCACTATTAAGAGAAAAATTATTTTTCTTAGTTGAATTAATGAAGATATTAACACTTTTTTTATATAAAAATACATGTTAAATATCTCTTGCACACTGTATTCGCCTTGTTATCATCATTCATTAATTATAATTTTATAAGATTCTTGATAATAACATGACAAAATAATTGGAATACTTTATAATGGTTATTAATTCAATGACTATAATTTATTTAGTCTTAGATAATATTTTTTTATTATCAAATTATCTCAATATATATTATTTATCTAAGAAGTATATCATTCATTTAATCATAAATTACAATTATTTCATTAATTAAATAATTAAAAAATAAACGCTCTATGTGTAGAAGGGGGTGCTCTCCATACTATTAATCTCTTTTTGTATTCTTTACTAATTATAAGAATATTTGTGTTCTTGCGGAGTTAGGAAGGTGCATTAGACAAAGGCGGGATTATTAAAATTTTGTTCTAGAACAAAATCTTTACACTCAAACAACACTTAATTAAAAGGTCCAAATGTAGATCGAAATTAGATTAATTATGATTAAAATCTTGGCAGTTATACAACGGAGTCTCTTTTTTGTTTGTTTGTTTTTGTATTTATTGTGGACGGTGGAGATGAAATTGGAAATGTAGTACCAACTGAGACATGACTTATTATTAAAAACAATATTGCAATGAGACTTAGAACTACTAAATTAGTCAGGATTTTTGTAGAGTTTTTTTACCTAATCCAAGCAATAGTCAGAGGGTTTTGAAGCATTCAAATCAAAAATACCAAATATGATATCGACTCAGAATGAAAAAAAGGACAATTTGTCAACTAAGCTATATTGGCATAATTGAACAATATCATTTTCACTTGAACTCGGAATTTATTAGATTACATATTCATAATTAACATGGAAGACCCCAAAGTTGGCTTGCGTCGCCCCTTGGTCACTTACCCACTACAATTGTGACGAGTCTATTAAGAGTTCCACGAAAGTTGTTCTTAAGTCTTAACCAAATTCAAGACGTTGAACACACACACACACACACACACACACACACACAGAGAGAGAGAGAGAGAGAGAGAGAGAGAGAGAGAGAGAGAGAGAGAGAGAGAGAGAGAGAGAGAGAGAGAGAGAGAGAGAGAGAGAGAGAGAGAGAGAGAACTGAAATTCAGAATCTTCTGATTTTAATTTGGACATCTTCAATGGCATCAACGATTAATTCTCTTGATGAGGAACTTCCATCGTTCATAAATCCAAATCAAGAGCTTAGTTTAATTAACAGTCCCACCTGATGAAATGGGTTTCATAGTAATTCAAGAGGTAACAAAATGTCATATGTTTCACAGCATGTAAAAAAATAGAAAAAAAGGGGAAAAAAAACACACTCATCCATACATACATATGATGCTCAAGAGGCATATGATTCATTATCAGGAAAAAAAATTGCAAACTTTCAGATATGTGACTGATTCCATTTGCTGGCGCAGTTAACCAGGTGACTCCTCTAATGGTGTCAGGAAATGCTGAGCTCTAAGTCTATCTGCGAGAGTTGGGCATGAGATTTGTGTATCTGAACAGAGGTTGACTCTGGCAACGTGCTGAGAAAATATATTTTCCCATGAGAAGAAGGCAGCTCAGGCTTATAAGAGAGTGTTCCTTCCTCCTCCGAAGAGGTCAGATCAATTGCCGAAATCTGGGCAGTCGGCCGGCGGCCTGTCATGCTCAGAGACAAATCTGTGACGGAATCCAGATACCTGGAAAAAGATGGCTCAGGTGTCCTCCTCACCTGAGACAAGTTTGAATAAGATTTAAGCAAATCTTTCGGATTCATAGAATCGTAGCCAAACACGACAGTCGTGCAGTGTTAATACTTTACCGCATCGAACAGGCTCGAACGGCGCTTGTTTTTGCTGAGGCTGTTCTGTCTCAGGAAGTACTTCTGAGCATGGCTGGCCACTTGAGTTGGAGTTCTTGTCGTCACAAAATTCCGAGATATACCTCGCCAGTCTCCCTTCCCGAGCTTCTCCAGTCCAGCTAGGAAGAGCCTGTGTTCTTCCTCGGTCCATGGGACTCCTGAAACCCACATCCAGCAATTGAAAATATGTACATGGAAGGATTTCAATGGATAAAGAAGAAAATTTCGACTTGTTAATGCTGAACAGGGTTCATGGCCTGTGAATTTGATCGCTGTTTGTGTACAGTGCATGGAGAACACCCATCTGGACATGCGATTTATACTTAGTTTAGTTAGAGTGATAACAACAAGCCAACCAAATTAAGAGAGGTTAGGGAACAGCTCAAGCTTTTTCTTCATTGCTTTTCAACTCTTGTTGTAGCAGGCTTCTTTGGTGCAGTACTCCGCCAGATATGGATGAATCCAAACAGTGCATAGGAATCTTCAATGGTTAAAATTGTTAATTCTTCTAAACAGTACTGAAGGAGAACAATACAAAAAGTGCAAAAAATGGAAGATCAAATCAAGAAACACGAGATTGATATGCAGTCTCAATTACCTTTTCTCTTTTCTTGTACTCTGCCGGCGAGACCATCAGATAGATATCCATTAGAGGCCTTCTCGGTGGCCTCCTCAATGGACACAAGAGAAGAAGATGACGAGGAAGGAGAGCAAGAAGCAGCAGTGGAGGAGAGATATTGCATGCTAAAACTTTCCTTGATAGGGGAAGTCATGTGGAGCTGCACACCGAAGAGCCTCACGCCGGCGCCGCCACCGCTGCCTTTTGGTTTTGGGGTAACGCAAGTCCTGGAGTTGTGGCCGTCGTGGCCACAATGAGAGCATTTCCTCCCCATCCTTAAAGCTCTACAAAATCTTTCCCAACAACCAGAGACACCCGGAGATATTGGAAGTATGCCAATTGGCCATCCCACCTAATTCATGATGTTGGATTTGAATCTTTCAATTACAATGGCCAGGCATGGAGCTATGGAAGTGAGAGAGTGGTTGGACAGGTTTTAGTTGTACGTGTGGATAGAATTTTATCTGTTACAAAATTAAATTTAAAAGAAAAAAAAAAGCAAAAGAGCCGTGGAGACGTCTTAATTAATTCATTAGATAAATTTTATCAAGCACAATTCCGAATAATATGACGCACTATATATGGGAGGAGTGCTGTCCTGCTCATTTAAATAAGTTCCGATTTTTTTGTATTAAAACATCATTGGAAGACTCATGCATCTAGATTAGAAAATTTTAATCGATACATATTAATGTAGATTTGAATCTTTGTCCGTTGATTTCGGATACTACAGTAGCAGCAATAATAATAATAATAATAGTAATAGTAATAATAATGTTGTGGCGTCTCATGCATGTACGTGTATGTTTTACACGTAGAACCGCATATGCAGAGAGCTCAAGTATGTCAACGTTCAAAGTTCAAATCACTGCTAGGCAGTTTCCAATGCCAATTGAAGGGCGCCCTGACGCGAGTTGGGCGCAATTAAATTTGTTTGGGTCAAGTGGAGTAGAATATCATGCATTTGTGTCGATTTCAACCTGACATTGGTTCAAAAGTCACATCACAGCAGGATTTACATACGACATTGGAGGGAATATATATATATATATATAGTTATAAGCTAGAAGTCACGTACTTAAGTTTTATAATTAACAATTGCTAGCTAGATGCATCTATAGGATGTCGATGGCTAGTGAGCCTTCAGCCTTCTATTCAAGCAATAAAATAAATAAATTATAATCTCGTATTCGGAAGGACATTATTTAAGCAATCCAAATATAGAGGAAAGAGATCGACACGACATCTATCTAGAATTTGAATTTCATCAATAAAAATTATGTACCATTTTTATTTTTTTCTATTTATATTCTCTTATATTAGGCTGTCATGCCTCTCTTTATAATCGAAAAAAAAGAAGAGATAATCCAAATGTGTCATTATAAATGCAAGTGGTATACGACTAATTAACTTGCTTTACCATGAGATGTGAAAAAACATAGTTTGTTCTTGCATTGCCTTGGTGAGCAGGACCAGCTCATACATAGTACAATACTTAAGAAAGCATGCATGTATACCAATTAAGTTTGATACGTACAAATATACTATTTTGTCAGTTTGCTCCGTGTACCTGCATAAATTAATTAATTTCTGGACAGTCCTCGTGGCAATATAATATCCATGTAATCTTTCGTTTTTTTCTTCTTTCCGGGGTGATAATATATCCTTATTATATTGCAGCTGAAAGTTTTTAGTTATATATTATATCATTTTCAAGTGCTTGGATTTGTATAATGTATACTAAATCTGTGAGAAGAATACTATTCAACTATACCTTTTGTCATTGAACTTTATTTTGCAAATTAAAAATTATCCAATTTTCATAATCATCGTCAACCTAATCCATGATAAAAATTTATCGATTAAAATATCGATGTGACATCTAAATTAACGTTATCTGTCTTATCCACATTAAATAAAAAATAAAAAATGATCAAAATTGGAAAGAGGGAGCAATCCCGTAAAGGAGGGGAGCTCTTCTCCTCACTCCCAACTTTCCTTGGTTATTGGCAAATGGAAGCAACTTATTAACTTATACTATAAGAAATTTGTCGATTAACGACTCAATAATATATCGTTAAAATGATGTAAAATCATGATTAAAAAAAATCGTCACGACGCCACACACATGAGACACCTAGATTCGGTAATTATTAGCGTCGCAATGGTGCCAAGACGTTAGACGCTACTACAATGTTATGATGATGCAAAATGTGTCATTGCGAACCGGTCACATGCATTGCTACTTCAGTGCTAAAGCGGCGTTGATACTAGAGACACTATCTAGACGCCAAGTTGATGCTAAAGTGAGACGGCTATTCTGATGCTAATATGGCCCTAAAATAATGTCAACCTTGATTTCCTTGTCGTCGTCGGTGACATATATATATATATATATATATATATGTATGTATGTATGTATGTATGTATAAATGTATATATGTGTCTCAACATATATGTATATGTAATATATATATATATATGTTCAATGAATTTATTAACAAGTTCGTGTCACATTGAATATAGCGTCTCTTGTATTCCTATACTTATATGCATACATGTATATTCTTATTTCTATGAATACAATAATAATTGATATGTAATTTATTAATTAAAGTTTAGTGAAGAAAGTGTATATGCGACAATGGTGTCATATTAACATTAGCAACGTAATTCAATGCCACATTAGTGCCACAATGGCGTCACAAGACTCATAGTGGACATGGTGAAACTCCTCTTAGCACCATAATGGCGTTGAAAAGAGCGTGACGCTAACATTGACAAATCGCAGTGTCATAGCGTCACAACTACCTACGGTGCAACTTGTTCAGTGTCACAACTTGCCGACGACGCTGAATATAAGCTCGCACTTTAGTGTCGCCTTAGCGTCATCATCTTCGAGGCGTTAAAGTATGCAACGCAGCGTCACGAATTTGCGACGCTAATAGGGCGTTGATAGTTACCTCTCATTTGTCTGTTGGCACGCACATTTAGGGATCATTTGGTGCATTACCGATTTAATTAATGGGTAATTTAGATCACCACTTAAATAAATTACCACTATTTAAATTATCGATAATATCACATTATAGTATTTGGCAAGCATTGGTAATATAAGTCATGGCTAAAATAGTTAGAGCACAAATTACCAAAATACCCCTAAAATTATTTTACACATTCATCATATAGTATCCTAAATAAATAAAGCAAAAAATAGAAAAAGTGAATATGGATAAAATAAGATGAGTAAAAAATAAAAGTTATTTATAAAAGATTCAAATAATAAAAGAGATACAATTAAATGATATTTATTAAAAATATTAAAATTAAAATTTATAGAATGGATATTTTTGTCAAAATGCTTGCCAAGCAACTGATAATCTAGAAACCCACCTCCCCTGCCTGCTATCTAGATTATCAGAGCAATTAAAATTATCGATAATCAGTGACAACCAAACGAGGTAATGTGGTGGATCCTGAAAATTTTAAATAAAATAACCGGTAATGTATCTAGATTACCTCATACCAAACAGCCCCTTATAGTGTCACCATAGCATCGAGAAGGCACCGACAGGGTGTCACATTTTTTAAACGCTAAGAGATGCTAAAATGATGTTGTCGCATCACTAAGAGCGTCATGTTAGCATTGCCTGTTTTGAGACACTAATCGACGTTGCTATTATACAAATTTTTTGTAGTGTTATTTTTAAATTAATTTTTAATTTGATATGAGAACAAAGAAAATGTTGACATGATTGCTACTTCAGTATTTTAATTAATAATTTTTTTGTTATACCACTTAGAATCATTATAGTACAATCGTTGTATTAGGCGAAATGACTAGGGGAAGTCGGAGATCACAGGTTGGGGTGTATTTTGATCCGCGCATTTAGAAAGCTCAATAAGCTTATTGCAGCTTGGAAATTCAGGCCCATCCTCCTCGTTAGCTGGTGCACCCCTAAAATATGAGAAATTCAAGGTCAAACATATCATACCAGTAAAATGGTAGCAGACTGCGTCTCAAGTGATCGACGGACTAGTAGTCCCAGATCGATTCTTTGAACTAGGATTAGTCAGGTGTGGTGCTAGTAGTCCTGGTTATTAGTCCATGTGACTGAAAAAAGTAAATGTGAAATGGAATCGGACTACCTTAATCCAGGAAAGGATAAAAGCTCATCCGCAAAGGGAGAAAAGGCAAAGTTTGGTTGTGGGGTGTAAGCTATTAGAACTAGCCCTAGCCATTTCATCTAATACTTATCAAATTGATCTTCATATTTTTTTTCTGATTTATATTGAATACAAAAAGTGTTTATCAAAATTTTTATTACCAAATAGAAAAAGAAATTAAAACTATTTATCAGTCAACCCTAAGAGCCCCTTTAGTTTTGTTGATAAAAAGTACTTAATAAATTTAAAAATTAATAAGTAATTTATTTGTTGAAATTTATTTTTGAAAATAAGCAATTACATATTTGGATAAAACTACTAAAATTAATAGCAACAAGTTAATTATGACAAACTAACTTATTTTTTTAGAAAAAAATAAGTAGCTCTCCCTATACTTATTTACTTTAATATTTTTTATTAATTACATTATGAAAAAAATTCAAAATGACTTATAAACTACCTATAAATATAATCAAACAGGGCCTCATACTTGAAGAAGGTCGAAAGGTCAACAATATTAATATTATACTTTCAGCTGATGCATAGTTAATCCACTGAGTAAAGCAATCAATCCCACAAGTGTATCATAGTTGGGATAACTGGTGTTAATAATATAGTATGGTAATCTAATTGCCAATGGGTTAGCCCTTGGGCATGTCTGCAGCATGGCACATACAAACATGTCTATTACTTGAGTGTCATTTGTGTTGCCCATCCATTCCTGCCCGTCAGATTTGCCTTGGATCTGTCCTTGATCCTTATATTATATGACAAAGTTATGGGCATGGAATGGGGACACGATGCCCATCGGATTTGTCTGGTGGTGGATGTTGATGAGGAGAAGCACCACCACCACATGAGTCCCGCTCTCCTTCAAATCCCCTGGTAAAAATTGCTGACGAATGCACTCGATAATATATATATTTTTTGTTTTAGCAATGAATTAATTAATGCGACAGGGTGTCACGTAAGAATGAAATCACGATTTTTCCTGTCTAGAAACATTGTGCAATTATACATCATACAAGTTGCCGTACGGATGCACTTTGCAATCCTTGTCAGTTTCTTTTTACATGTTTTTCCTTTTCACATATATACATATCCTTAGAGGATATTTGAACATTGGAAGGAAAGAGAAGTTAAGAAAATAAAAATGAAAGAAAGAGAAAGGAAGGATGAGGAAATCATTCAACATCAACTTGTGTTGTGATTATCTTTTCTCTTTCACTCCGTTAAATTTTGTATCTAAACAATTCATAATTTTTATATCCAAAAAAGGGGAAAGAACTAAATTCTAAGTTATCTTACATTGTAGCCTCCTTTTACCTTCAATCCTTGCTCAAAGGAGAAGAGAAAAGAGGGTAAAGTCAAATAAAGAAAAAGAGAAGAAGAAAAAAAAATCACGCAACCCCAATTTGAGATAAATCATTTTTAGGTTATTCGAAAAGAAGAGTATTTTTTTCCCTTCATTGTTCTTGTATCCAAATAAAATTAAATTTTCATTTCCCCTTTATTATCTTTTTTTCCTCAATCCAAACACACAAGAGTTAATTCAAAGCGAAATTCACGTTTGTGAGTAATCTGAATCTGGTCAATGTACTTTTTTCACCCGAAAATTCTAGCTACCCTTCTCATTTCTTTTCTGGTGAAGACATAACAGAGCATTCTTTTTTTATTTTCAGAATTTATAGAAGTTTTAGGAAGCCTTTGTGAAATGGCACATATGTCATTAGTGCTTTTATACTCTCACGCTGCTTCCGATGGGGCAGCCTTTCCGTGGCCAAGCTCAAAGAACAGCTGCTTGGCAAGGGGTAATTTAAATCTCGATCTAATCCCGAAGCGGGAACAAGCCGAAGTTTGATTAAAATTATTTTATAGAAAAAGGTAAAAAAGAAAAAAAAGGAAAAAAAATAGTTGAAAAGAAAAAAAAAAGAAAACAAAAAAAGTGGGTGGACAGCTGGTGGAACCAGGGTAAAAAAGATGGCCTAGTCCAACCCTTGATCCCATTCAAGCGGGTCCTAATTGATCCGATGCCAAACAGGCCGAACAAAAGGAAGACTCTTTCGGTAACAAAATTTTAAATTTTTTTTTTCTGAAACAAATTTCTTTTAATCCAATAGCAGTTGCTCCCAACTGTTAATTCTCATGGAGTAATGGTGTTACTGTCGGAGCAAACAACAAAAAAATCCCAACTTTTATTTGTTCCTAAGGTCTCATAAACTGATCCAAAAGCTGATTGAAGGAAAATGTCAGAATACTAAGAAAATCCAGCCTTTATGCCAGTGCCAAACGGGTAACATAACCTACCCAATTTTGTAACGCTTTTAGGAATTTCCATGAGCAGGCGTGTCCAAATAAAAATTTTAATCATGTCGTGCAGCAGAAAAAAAAGTGTTCATAGGAGATGAACAATCAGATACAAACAATACAATTCTGAACTTATAACTAAACTCACTCGTTTTGCACCACACACCTTCGATGGTGAAAAATCTGACACGCTGAAGAGTTGAAATCAAAACTTTGTGTCATGAGTTCATTAAGAACAGATTACGCTAACTCCCAACAATAATATTCTAAGGCATGCTAGAAACATAACAAAATTACAAAAACAGAGGGACAATAGCTGGGTCTGGACAATTTTGTGGCTCGTGCTCACATTGGCTTGTCTTGGAAAATAAAGCAAAAGGATGTGAGTACACATTATAGTGCTCAAGGAAAAGATAATTTATTACGAAGGAGAAGGTCTTAAGAAAATATACAAAGACAAACCTCACAAAGTAAACATAAAACCGCATATCCTGATAAATTAGATCAGCATAAGAAAAACAAATATTCAAGGAAGATAATTAATCAATCAATATAGAAATCACTCGACAAAATATTTCAAGCCTTCAAATTATGTTTTGACACAAATATCTGACACTAGCATTGCAATGCTCATATACGAACCAATTGCAAACATAATTATTTTGGCTGAAAGGATTCAAAGATCAAATGACAAGGGCATCCAGAATTAGTGGTACTTAGAGCATGACACGAGCAGAACCGAACACAGTATTTTTTCCCAAAAACCTCAAACCTTGAACATACAGGTGTCATAACAAGTCATTACTTTGTATGGCGAACAGAGAACAAATAAATGGGCATTTAGGAACCCACCTAAATTGATCTGAAGCAGTCCAATTCCTGAACTTGCATATTCCATGATGGCTTAGTTCAAATGATTATCGGATGGATTGCACCATAGAAGATGCAGCATGAATGTCTCTGTTTCTGTGTCCTGACATGATCAAATGAGAGATTAATAATTCTTATAGGCAATAGAGTTCGAATAACAATGTTTGTACCACTTCAGACAGTCAGTAAATAAAATCCCCTGTATTTCTCGAGTTGGGCATGAATAACTTTTGGTAAACTTTTCTCAAGCTTCTCACCTTTCATACATTGAAAAGTAAGCAACGTGAGAGTAAGATTTGTCTCATACAGTATAAAAAAATTACAATAATCTCTCATATGAATCAGGTTATCGCTAAAATGTGGAAGCAATATAAATATTTCAGACTACTATTTGCAGTGTCTCTTATGACTTGTGAATATTCAGCAAGATTGTGGGATTGGTACATTAGTTCTCAAAATTTGAATATAGCTCAATAATTGTGACGACCTACAACTTCTTTTGGCGCCACAACGGGTGAAATCAGAAACCAATCGTTTAAATTTAAATTCAAATCTTAAATGAAAAACCAACATTTCAAAAATAAACTAACTCTGAAAATTTCCAAAAATTTCGGCATGACGTATGCGTAAATTCCTTTATACGTCATGTACAACAATTTATATATATCTCATTTCAACAATTAACTTCAAAATTTTAAACATCACAGACAGTTATAAGGACATTACTGACAATTCATCGTATATCTAAAATGGTGGGACACATGCCCAAAATAGTGAGTCTCAAGCTCACTCTCGAATCAAAATCACGAGTCAGATGCTCGTAAACCATATAACGTGAGCGTCCTTCGCTCCACACAATTATCCAACATTTTCAAAATCCTTCAAAACACTCATCAAGTAATAAATTCGTATAAGAAAGCTCAATGAAACGCAAAGTTAGCCATTCAATAATCACGCCTCTCACACATGTTCGTTTCTTAGCCCCTTTACATTTCTTATTTCATGCCATGCAAGCTTTCATTCATTACTTGAAAAAAATAAGCAAGAGTAATGAGCATTAAGAAGCTTAGTGAATAAAACGCCTATCTCAAATATTAAAACAACGAAAGAAATGCAACCTCTTTATTTTCAGAAATCATTCCAAATCTTTTTCAATTCTTCAAGGGAGTCCATTTAAAGAATTATCATACCAAAATGAATGCCATGAGTGCACATGCATGATAATAACATAACATCATAAAATTTGAGGAAACATCATCAAACACGAATATCTATACCACTCGTAAATCGAGTGCTTCTTCACACACCCCTCGTGTCACTATATTGCCACAGGGTGGTTGTTCTAATTCCGTCCCTCGTATCACTATATCGCCACAGGACGTTGAACCGCTCCTCGTGTCACTATATCGACACAGAGCTTGTTTCTTTTCTTTTTATGTTCCATCCCTCGTGTCACTATATCGTCACATGATGGTTGTTCTAATTCCACCCCTCGTGTCACAATATCGACACAGAGCAAACCGGACCCCAACCGGTCTACTCGGAGTTGGCCAATCCTTCGAGGTGAAAACATTCCGTCTTATGTGGGTTTTTACATGAAATGCACATGATGCATGAATGCAAATTTTAAATAAAAATTTAGGATTGAAACCATCATATAATCTTTCCTTTCAAAAATCAAATATTCACTTCAATTTCACAAAGAGTAAACTTCGACGAATTTCTAAAATTCATAATAAAATGGCAAAAGTCATATGATGACACACATGAAGCTTATAAATATATGTATATGCATGAATGAAACTATCACGAAAATCCATTACACATCGGGTGGAATAATGTCCTCACTCCGAAGAGTTTATCAATTCATATCAATTGAGATAAGTTCCCTCACCTTGGATTCGTCGAGTCCCCAAATCACCCCCTCGTTCGAATCCAGTCAAAAGTAAACACAACCTAATCGCATTCATTACTTATAAATTAATATTATAAAAATAAATTTGGTAATTCACTATTCACAACTACTCGACGTGCTTATCATAAATCAAGCCATATTTTGGATTTGCTATAATATTTATCAAAAAGGAAAAGTAGGCCTCGTCGTCTAGTAACAGCCTAATCAATTCACAACAACCCACGAACTATCGCTTTCCGATTAGCAATCTCCTATAAGCGAAATTCAGTCAAACTTTAAATAAACGTAATTAGAATCTTAACTACATTATAATAATTATTTTCAGTTGTCCGACATTCATACCACAACCACTGTAGTCACCGCTCTCAAGATCACCGCCGCACCGGCCGTCGAACGCCTTTTTCATCCAAAATAAAATAAGTTACTTTAAATTTATTCACATAACGAAAATCTAATCAAATGCACATTCTTATTCGCTTACCAACTACGATATGACAACGAGTCTCCGAAAGGTCGTCGGAGAACAATCGGAATTCGAAAACTACGAACCTAAAACTAAAAGATTAGCGACTAATTTTATACGGACAGCAACCTAATTTCTTTTTGCCGCATGTGTGCACTTACTAGAACGTCAAGATGAGCTCGACCGGAGTTCACTGTCGGTTCGTCGAAATGTTCGTCGGAAAAGTTCATCGGAAAGCTCCAAATCTCGGTCTCCTATATGATTTGAACAAAAACATGACCAAAACTCCTCCAAATGATTCTAATCGACCTGAGAATGATGTACAACTCACCAGGGAAAGGATCAGCGCGAGTCGGAGCTGAAATCATCGCCGACGGATTTTTCAGCCTCATCGCATTTTTCTCTCACTGCGTCACGCATGGTGGACCAATCATCGCATACTATATGTCAAAACGTTCGTCTCGTTATCCTCTTTTCATCGATACCTCTCGAGAGAAAAACGGTGGCCGGACGAGGGAGAAATCGCGACCAAAAGTGGCAGTGGCGGCTGGGGTTCACGCGGCACTGTAGCAGCTCGGGGAAGAAGACAATGCATTTATTCTTTTTTTTATACTGATCTTCCCTGCAAAATGTTCAAAATGCCCCTGACCTTTAGGGAAATTACACTTTTTTTTAAAAAAAAACATTACAATTACAATACCCATAACAAAAATTTCGTCCTCGAAATTCAAACTAATCTGAAGATCAGAAAAGATGAGGATAGTTTTTCAACATATCCTCCTCCAACTCCCATGTCGCATCTCTTTCCGTATGATTCTTCCATTGCACTCTAATCATAGGTATCTCACGTCTGCGTAACTGTCGCACCTCTCGTACTAATATCTGAGCGGGCTCCTCCCGATATGTCATATTCTCATTTATCTTCACTGGTTGTGCCTCAATCTGCTAATCTTCTCTGAGCAAACACTTTCGAAGCATCGATATGTGAAACACATTATGAATCCTCACTAATGGTAGTGGCAAGGCAAGGCGATAAGCCACGGGTCTTACTCTCTCAAGCACCTCGTAGGGGCCGATAAATCTAGGGCTCAACTTTTCTTTCTTTCCGAATCGAAGAACACATTTTCAAGAAGAAATCTTCAAGAAAACTTTATCTCCGACTGCATATTATCTCTCATGCCGTGACTTGTCCGCTAGTACTTTCTGACGATCCCGAGCTTCTTTTATTCTTTTTCGTATAATGCCAATTTTGTCCATGGTCTCTTGAACTAAGTCCACATCCATCAATTGTCTTTCACCCTCTTCATCCCAACAAATGGGGGTACGACATCTCTGGCCATACGAGACCTCAAATGGAACCATGCGAATGGTGGATTGATAACCATTATTATATGCAAACTCAGCCAATGCTAAATGATCATCCTAACATCCACCATGATCCATTGCACTAGCTCTCAACATATCCTTCAATGTTTGTATCATCTGCTCCGCCTGTCCATCAGTCTGTGGGTGAAAAGCTGTACTAAAATGCAATTTCGTCCCTAAGGACTCATGTAACTTCTTTCAAAATCTGAATGTGAATCTAGGATCTCTATCAGAAACAATGACTTTTGCTATGCCATGTAACCGAACAATCTCATCTATAAATAATCGTGCCAACTGCTTCAATGAGTAAGTAATCTTGATGGATAAGAAATGTGCTGATTTTGTCAATCTATGCACTATCACCCACACAACATTATGACCCTTCTTAGTGATTGACAATCCTGTCACAAAATCCATATTAATTTTTTCCCACTTCCACTCAGGTATAGGTAATGGATTCAACTTACCACAAGGAACTTGATGTTCAGCCTTAACTTGTTGACATACTAAACAGTGAGATACAAACTCAGCCACATTCTCCTTCATTCTCGGCCAAAAGTAATTTTGCCGTAGATTTCTATACATCTTGATGCAACCTGGATGTAATGAATATGCTGCATTATGACTTTCTTGCATCACTTCTTCTCTCAAGTCATATGCTCTAGGTACAAATAGTCTATCTTGATACATGAGAGTCTCGTCCTTACTTACATGATAATGCTTTTCACCACGATCAGCCTTTAGTTGATCCATAAGCATAAAAGTGCCTATGTCAACCTTCTGTACCTGTCGAATCCTATCCAATAACACTGGCCTCACACGGAGGTTGCACAATAAACCTCCATAGTCATCCACTCTCAAGTGGCAAATCATCCTCGTAAGCTCCTCAACAAGAGAGACCACGCCTAAGTCCTCTAGTGTCCCACCATCCCTAAACTTTCGGCTCAGCGCATCAACAACTACTCATTTGCTTTTCCTGGATTATACTCTATTGTTAGATCATAATCCTTAATGAACTCCATCCATTTTCGTTGTCTTTGATTAAGTTCTTTTTGTGTCTTCAGCTCCTTCAAACTTTTATGGTCAGTGAAAATCTGGACATGCTCGCCATATAAGTAAGGTCTCCATATCTTCAACGCAAATACTATAGCCGCCAACTCTAAATCATGAGTAGGATAATTGACTTTATGAGGTTTCAACTTCCTCGATACATAAGCAATTACATTCCCATGTTGCATCAAGACACACCCAAGTCCTTGACGTGAAGCATCACTATAAACCACAAAATTTTCTCTACCTTCTGGTAAGGTCAAAATTGGTGCTGACACCAATCTATTCTTCAATTCTTGAAAGCTACTCTCACATTTCTCTGTCCAAACAAATTTAGCATTCTTATTTAGCAACTGAGTAAGTGGTCCTGCAATGGTAGAGAAGCCCTGCACAAACCTCCTATAGTAACCTGCCAATCCAAGAAAACTACGAACATCTTTTGCATTTCTTGGTGCATCCCACTTCATAATAGCTTCTATTTTGGAAGAATCAACTAGCACTCCTTCAGCTGATATGACATGCCCCAAAAATACTACTCTATCTATCCAAAATTCACATTTGGAAAACTTAACAAACAACTTGTTCTGCCTTAAGGTCCTCAACACTGCTCTCAAGTGTTGTTCATGTTCACTTTTGCAAGATGAATAGATTAGAATGTCATCAATAAATACAATGACAAACGCATCAAGAAATTCTCGAAGTACCATATTCATCAACCCCATGAATGCTGCAGGAGCATTCGTCAATCCAAATGGCATCACCAGAAATTCGTAATGCCCATATCTAGTGCGAAATGCGATCTTCTTCACATCCTCATCTCTGATCCGCAACTGATGATATTCAGACCTCAAGTCTATCTTGGAGAAGACCTTTGAACCATGCAATTGGTCAAACAAATCATCTATCATTGGTAAGAGATATCGATTCTTTATGGTTACCTTGTTCAGCTGTCTATAGTCAATGCACATCCACATTAAGCCATCTTTCTTCTTCACAAATAGTACTAGAGCTCCCCAAGGTGATACACTGGGTCGAATAAAACCCAAATCAAGCAACTATTGCAATTGCTTCTTCAACTCCTCAAGCTCAACGGGTGCCATTCTATATGGAGGAATGGAGATTGGTGTTGTACCTGTAATTAACTCTATTTCAAAATTCATCTCTCTTTATGATGGTAAACCAGGCAATGCCTCGGGGAAAACATCAGGAAACTCCTGAACAATAGGCAACTCTTCAAGCTTAGGTGGCTCACGATTCAAATCATGAATATGAGCTAAGTAAGCATCACACCCTTCAAGTAGCATTTTTCTGGCTACCATAGTGGATATCACATAAGTATGTAGCATTCTCCTGTCACCCCTGAAAATTACTTCCTCACTATAAGACAATGTTAATTTCACTTCTTTAGCAAAACAATCCACCACCGTTCGGTAAGTGGAAAGCCAATCCATGCCTAGAATGACATCAAATTCTTGTATGTCTATAGCAATAAGATTAGCCAAAAATTCTTTATCACATATCACAAGTACACATTCCTTGTATACTTGTCTAGCAATCAAAGCATCGCCTGAATGTAGGACAACAGACATATCAATGGATAAGGAAGAAGGCTCCATATCCAACAATGATCCACATGCATATGAAACAAATGAATATGATGCACCAGGGTCAAACAAGGTAGTCATATACTTCTTATTGATGAGAATCAAACCTGTAACCACCTCAGAACTGGCGGCTGCCTCCTCACGAGTCATGGCATAAACTCTAGCCTGTCCTCCTATACCAACTCTCTGTCTACTGACTGTACCGGCAATAGCTTTTCCCTTATTAAGGGAACTAGTAGATGGAGTCCTCCCTGATGTATCAGCCTGTCGTGGAGCAATGCGTGGCCCACCACGAGCATCAAAAAACTAAGTACTAACTGCTGGCCTATTACATTCATATTTCTTATGTCCTTTACCATCACAATTATAGCAAGTGACTGCTTTGTTCCCACCAACATCTACCTGCATGATGCTTATCACAAGTAGCACACAATACCACATCTCTACTCTGACTCTCATCTGAAAGCCCTGGTCTTGAGTCCTGAAATTAGCCCTCTGATCACCTCGCCCTCCAGTCATGCTAGGCATCTCTCTAAATGATGGTGGCCAAAAGTATGTATCCACTCTTCCTCTTTTTGAATTGAAGTTACCTTGGCCCATTTCTTGTCACTTTTTATTGCGGTTTGCCCATATTTTGCCTTCCTTCACTTGCTCCTCAGCTTTAAGTGTCAAATTCTTTGCTTTCACATATGTTCTACATTCAGTGCAAGCAATTTGAGTTTTGATTCTATGTGCTAATTTCTCCAGGTAAATGATTTTCTTCTCCTCATCTGTGACACCAAACCTGGACAAAACTTACACAACTGTTCAAATTTGACAGTATAGGCGACCACTAAATCATCCCTTTGTTTCAAATTTATAAAGTCTCTTACTTTCTTAGCATTATGTAAAACTGGGATATAAAAACTGCAGAATTCCTTCTTGAAGCCCTCCCATGTCCAGGTGGGTCCATATTCTTCATATTTTTCCTCCCACCAGGACAAGGCACCCTCAGTTAGTAAGAATTCAATGCATGACATCTTCTTGTCATCATCTAAACCCATCATCTTGGACACACATTCCAATTGTTTCAGCCATGCTTCAGCCTTAGCAGGATCTTGCTCCCCTTCAAATTCAATAACACCATTCAACTTAATTTGGCGCACCAGTAAGTCAATGCGGCTAGGCAAGGCCTCAACTTCAGGGGCAAGTGGCATAGATTCTCTAAGTTGTGTTTGTGGCTCGACTCGGATTTCATCGCGAGTTCCTCCCGCATGGGAGCCAACTCCGGTTCCAGATCCTCCTGAGCCGTCCACTCTAATACGACCTCTCTGTCGGGTCGCGGGCGCCATACTGCATTTGATACCACAAATTTTCTTAGTGAATTCAATAAAATCTAATCATAAAAATCATTACTTAACAACTAATTACAACAATATATCCATCCATCATACCTCTTGGCACGATGGTTCCTTTAAGCATATAACATATAATTTCATTCATATCAATATCACATTAAGTTTGCTCTCAACAACAATCTTATACATAACATAAAATAATTCAACATAATGTTGTCCCCTATGTTGTAGTTCATATATATAAGCACATGGCATAACTTCATAATGCAATTTCATAAGAATTTCATATGCAATAATACATACTCAAACATACCATGCAACTACCTATTCCTACCCACACTCCGTGATTTGGATTTAATCCCTAAGCTCTAATACCAAACTTATGACGACCTACAACTTCTTTTGGCGTCACAAGGGGTGAAACCGAAAACCAATCGTTTAAATTTAAATTCAAATCTTCAACGAAAACCAACGTTTCAAAAATAAACTAACTCTAAAAATTTCGACATGACGTATGCAAAAATTCGTTTATACGTCATGTACAACAATTTATATATATCTCATTTTAACAATTAACTTCAAAATTTTAAACATCACAGACAGTTATAAGGATATTATTGGCAATTCATCATATATCTAAAATAGTGGGACACATGCCCAAAATAGTGAGTCTCAAGCTCACTCTCGAATCAAAATCACGAGTCAGATGCTCATAAACCATATAACGTGAGCGTCCTTCGCTCCACACAATTATCCAACATTTCCAAAATCCTTCAAAACACTCATCAAGTAATAAATTCGTATAAGAAAGCTCAATGAAACGCAAAGTTAGCCATTCAATAATCACGCCTCTCACACATGTTCATTTCTTAGCCCCTTTACATTTCTTATTTCATGCCATGCAAGCTTTCATTCATTACCTGAAAAAAATAAGCAAGAGTAATGAGCATAAGAAGCTCAGTGAATAAAACAACTATCTCAAATATTAAAACAACGAAAGAAATGCCAACCTCTTTATTTTCAGAAATCATTCCAAACCTTTTTCAATTCTTCAAGGGAGTCCATTTAAAGAATTATCATACCAAAATGAATGCCATGAGTGCACATGCATGATAATAAAATAACATCATAAAATTTGAGGAAACATCATCAAATACGGATATTCATACCACTCGTAAATCGAGTGCTTCTTCACACACCCCTCGTGTCACTATATCGCCACAGGGTGGTTGTTCTAATTCCGTCCCTCGTGTCACTATATCGCCACAGGACGTTGAACCGCTCCTCGTGACACTATATCGACACAGAGCTTGTTTCTTTTCTTTTTCCGTTCCATCCCTCGTGTCACTATATCGTCACATGATGGTTATTCTAATTCCACCCCTCGTGTCACTATATCGACACAGGGTGTTGAACCTGCTCCTCGTGTCACTATATCGACACAGAGCAAACCGGACCCCAACTGGTCTACTCGGAGTTGACCAATCCTTCGAAGTGAAAACACTTCGCCTTATGTGGGTTTTTACATGAAATGCACATGATGCATGAATGCAAATTTCAAATAAAAATTTAGGATTGAAACCATCATATAAGCTTTCTTTCAAAAATCAAATATTCACTTCAATTTCACAAAGAGTAAACTTCGACGAATTTCTAAAATTCATAATAAAATGGCAAAAGTCATGTGATGACACACATGAAGCTTACAAATATATGTAAATGCATGAATGAAACTATCACGAAAATCCATTACACATCAGGTGGAATAATGTCCTCACTCTGAAGAGTTTATCAATTCATATTAATTGAGATAAGTTCCCTCACCTTGGATTCGTCGAGTCCCCAAATCACCCCCTTGTCTGAATCCAATCAAAAGTAAACACAACCTAATCACATTCATTACTTATAAATTAATATTATAAAAATAAATTTGGTAATTCACTATTCACAACTACTCGATGTGCTTATCATAAATGAAGCCATATTTTGGATTTGCTATAAGACTTATCAAAAAGAAAAAGTAGGCCTTGTCGTCTAGTAACAGCCTAATAAATTCACAACAACCCACGAACTATCGCTTTCCGATTAGCAACCTCCTATAAGCGAAATTCAGTCAAACTTTAAATAAACATAATTAGAACTTTAACTACATTATAATAATTATTTTCAGATATCTGACATTCATACCACAATCACTGTAGTCACCGCTCTCAAGATCATCGCCGCACCCGTCAAAATGTCGAAAGGGCGTCGAACGCCTTTTTCATCCAAAATAAAATAAGTTACTTTAAATTTATTCACATAACGGAAATCTAATCAAATGCACATTCTTATTCGCTTACCAACCACGATATGATAATGAGTCGCCGAAAGGGTCGTCGGAGAACGATCGGAATCCGAAAACTACGAACCTAAAACTAAAAGATTAATGACTAATTTTATACGGACAGCAACCTAATTTCTTTTAGCCGCATGTGTGCACTTACTAGAACGTCAAGATGAGCTCGACCGGAGTTCACCGTCGATTCGCCGGAATGTTCGTCGGAAAGTCCCAAATCTCGGCCTCCTGTATGATTTGAACAAAAACATGATCAAAACCTCTCCAAATGATCCTAATCGACCTGAGAATGATGTACAACTCACAGGGAAAGGATCGGTGCGAGTCGGAATCAGAATCGTCGTCGGAATGCGAATTTTTTGGTCTCCTCGCATTTTTCTCTCACTGCATCGCGCACGGTGGACCACTCATCACATACTATATGTCAAAACGTTTGTCTCGTCATCCTCTTTCCGTCGATACCTCTCGCGCGAAAAATGGTGGCCGGACGGGGGAGAAATCGCGGCCGAAAGCGGCGGCGGCTGGGGTTCGCGCGGCACTGTTACAGCTCGGGGAAGAAGATGATGCGTTTATTCTTTTTTTTATACTGATCTTCCCTGCAAAATGTCCAAAATGCCCCTGACCTTTAGGAAAAATTATGCCTTTTTTTAAAACGTTACAATAATGACTTCCCTTCTTGTATTCTATGAGACTTGGAGTCATTTAAGGAGTATATGCGTAAAAACCAAGTATATGTCTATCAGGAAACTAGATAAAGAGATTAAAAAAAATTCAACAAGCATGACATGTTAGCTTTACAGATATGAGGTTTGAGTACTAAAGTGCAATTCCCTCCAAGCGAAGGTACCTTTTTGGATTTGTTCTTGACCTTGCCTTATGATAGGCACTTTACCATTTGATCAAATGATTCTTTTGTGTTTAACTGTGACTAATCAGAGACTTCCTAAACATAATAGAAAATGTAGCTTGATATGAATATTCCCCTTAAACGATAAAGCTTTGGAAAGCCGAGATGAAGGATTTCTTTTTCCTTACATTTCCAAGTAGCGAGTTGATTTGACAAAACCCCCCTTGAAGATTCATATGCCTCTTTGACTCAGCTTAGCGTTTTTGCAATGAAAGAATAAAACAAATGCCACCAGGATAAAACAACAAGAGAAACAAATAGAGCAACCAGAATCTCACGATTGAACAACGCAATGTGTGCCGATTTCAGTATCCCCCATTATATGGATCACGACTAGCAGTTGACCTGCATCACCAATCTCTGTGGCAGGCCCGAAAGTGGAGAATGGCCCAATGGTGACACCTGCGCAATCCCATGAAACTGAAATGTCACTTCCATTGCCAAGATAATGTGCGATTTTCTTCCTGACGAGGTGACATTACTCGTGGAAAGAAAACTAAACAATATGCATTAGGCGGAAAAAGCACACAATTTTAATCAAAGGAAAGCTGAGTTAAAGCAACTGTCCAAGAACTACTTCGGGTGGACTATCGCCGTCCGATGAACGGAGCCCGAATCCATCATATTTCTAGCCTCTGAAGCATCTGAGAGTTAGAAAAAAAAAATCTTGTTAGCCGGAATGGACCCTAGGGGAGGACAGAGTGTGTGTATGATGCAGAGCTTCTGTTCTATGTAATGCTCGACTTAAAGCAGACAGAAATAAGAACCCTCCATGGAGACGGCGACATGAGAACCCTCCGTCGATGAAGGGAGAAGCGGATGAGCGGGCGCGTACGGAAAGCATAGCAGCATCCCAAACCGGTGCTCGAGGACGGTGGAACCGTCGAAGGAGGGCCGGTGTTACGGATGCAAATGCATGCCGCGAATTGATATCCGAAGTGCGACGAGACGCAAGACCATAAACTTTCTCCTTTACGATTTACCTATAAACATAAATAAACATCAATGATAAGCACACGATGTAGGAAGATTAATAAGTTAAACGTTAAATTAAATAATTACATGATATAACTTATATTTAACAGTGGGCATATGCTACATTATGAGTATTATTGACATCTCTAATTTGTTTGTATACTTGCAGGATACGCGCAAGGAAAATTTATTTCATGTGCTTATGCCCGATACGTAAGCTTATGATAATTTAGATGACTCACATCATTCTTAAATGCATTTATTACGTTTGTAAATAATAAACATATGAATGCAATAATAATATCTATATGCAATTAAAATAATAAAGAGATATGATCTATCAATTTCAATAACAAAATAACATGTTGGTAAATGAATTATTACTTTAGCATTATCACTTAATTTAAGTGCATTTTTAGGCTCATCAATTATATAACTTTCATCTTTAAACATATCTTCAATTCATAACATTAATATCAATATGACCCATGGTTCAAGAAGTTCATGCTTAAATAATATAAAATACAATAATTATCTTGTTCATTGACACTTTATGAGTGAAAGTTTGTACAATAACTCTCTTTCATTCATTCCGAATAAGTCATCCCCTCATCAAGTGACAGGTATTAATTTCAATTCAATCAATTAACAATTAGTTAATATGAGTTAGAAGACTGAGTTGCTTTAGTCTCAATGATGATTAACTATACTACATGGAACCTTTAGTTTTCAAACATCTACCTTCCAATATGACAAGCTCCTTAGTTTTCATCCCTTCTATAAGGTTCATTCAATGAATGAATACATCAATACATTAGTGTAATTATTTATAATTAAGCTAGGATTAAATTATGCAAATGTAATGTATATGTTTATGTCTCTAGATTATG
The DNA here is from genome assembly GCA_030549335.1 of Pontederia crassipes. Classification (NCBI taxonomy): domain Eukaryota; kingdom Viridiplantae; phylum Streptophyta; class Magnoliopsida; order Commelinales; family Pontederiaceae; genus Pontederia; species Pontederia crassipes. The sequence continues at coordinate 45,976,974 of CM060187.1, read as the reverse complement.
TAATGCTTCAAACTATTATGGCAAGTTTATTATAAGATTCAAAGCAGTCTAATTAAGATAAAAGATGAAAAATGAGAATTGTCATTCTCATGAATTGATATGGAAGAAGAACGAAAGTTAAATATATAAGTGGATAGTGTAGCTAAAGACAAAATAGTGAAACTATGGATTGGTGAAAGCAACACACCGTTGACCATCACTCCTATTGTACGAGATCTCCACCCTTTGCAACAAATTAGAATTCTCGGATTCTTGCTCCATGATAAGAGCGCCCATCATGGTGTGTACAATAATTGACAAGATGGCATGATGCATTCTAAAAGAATGAAGAGATTTTCAAGATAATAAGATCAAAGGAAGAAGTTAAATGTACAACTTCTAAGGCACAAGTTAAATAAAAGAATGAAGAAAGTTAAAAAAAAAAGTGAAGATGAAAGAAAAAGAAATGAAAATTATGTATGATATGTTCATATTTATGAATGATTTTATTTATGATATATGTGACACTTAGATGCATTTGTTTATATTGTTTTATATTTGCTTATGAAAGAGTATGTGCTTTATAATTTTATGACTATAAATGTATCCATATGAATGTTATTTATACTTTTGGACGTTAGTAATACTCATCAGAAGAATTTCTCCCTTGTATCAAATCCTGCAAATGCATGAATAAAGATCCTCATGACATTGTGTGGTAATGCTCATGACAAGGTTGCTTGCACATGAAGAAAATTTTTTTGGTTTAAGTCCTAGAGTCTTTTCTATTTCATATAAATATTATTATGTTGAGAACAATGCCCGTAGAGTTGTATTCGTTTGAAGTCAATATTTTTCATTATGAAATTTTATTTCATAATTAAGTATTCTTCTGTTAATTAGTCTTGAGTTAGTCAAAGTTAAAGTAGAAGTCAAAAGTCAAGTCATAGTGCTCCGGAAGCGCATTCGGACATGCGGCGAAAGTTGATTCAACGATATTTTCAGGTGTAATTTCATGATGTTACACATATATAACATGTTCAAAAAGTTTGAAATAAACGGGTAGGAGAAATTGGAATATAAGGTTTTGAAATAAACTTAATTAATATATCAATACTTGAAAAGGGCGACGATAAATATTAAAAGTTGTCTAGAAGTGTACGTACTTGCTGATATGACAAACGTTACTTGTAACACGACACTTGAATTAACATTTTAATACGTTTGCAATTTTGTGATAAGACCTTGGATCCGGTTACTCGTGTTCGTCATTTTGTTCGTTGGGGTGCGAAAATCATATGGATTCTTGATTGGTTATTCATTTCATTATCGCCATTATTATAATAATAAAATATGATCATAAAATTAGTGGTCATGCAAAGTATGATAACATAAATAAATACAACAATAAAGAAGAAAGAAGATGCTTGTTAAATATGACAATAGACACGCTCGACAAAGTTAACACTAGTTTGATGCATTCCCTCTTAAAAATATTGATAATTTAAATTATCACACATATAGATTATTACTTATTAAATTATCAATGATTTTATATTATAGTGTCTGACAAGCATTAGTAATATAACTAGTAATTTATATTATCATGTTTGTTATAAAGAAATAATTATTAGGCAATACATATTTTTTACTAAAATACACTCAAAACATATTTCAAACTTTAGTTCTATATTAAGTTTGATAAACAAAAAAATATAAAACATAAGATAAAATATGTTCCTACAATTTTCATAAAGAGATAGCTTTGGCTTTTTCTTGGTGTTGCTTGGAAAAGTGCTCGGTGTACGTCCAGCAAAAACGTTTGCTATCTGTCCTAGTTGAATTTACAAATTGCAAATAAAAGCATCTTGATTGGAAACCTTAGTTTCTATGGTTGTCATAAACTTCATCATCAATTCTTCCAGGTTCGGCTTTGTTTCAACATGTGATTATGGATGGAGTGGTTGCTGGAATTGTTGTCGTAGAAAGTTGTTTTGTGGAGGTAGTTGTTGTCCTGAGTTTTGTCTCCAAGAAAATAAATGATGATTTCGCAAATTAGGATTGTAAGAATTTCCCAATGTTGGAGACCTAAAAGAAGAATTGGAAACATAGTTAGCGTTTTCAATTTGATTAGAGGAATTACCACCTGGACATTCAGAAATCGGGTGTCCTCCTCCACAAAGATCTCAAACTTTTTATTTAGTGAATCCAATTGAGCCACAACTAATTCACTTTTAGTTTTGTTTACTCCTCTTCTCTGCTGGTTGCATTTAGATTGCCATGAATTTAGAACCACATCATCGATAAGATAATATATTTCTTGTGGCTTTATCTTGCCCATGACCGTTCCTCCAGCCGAGGAATCTAACTTGTCTTTATCAGTTTGGCGCAAATCATTGTAGAACCCTCCAAGCTTTTTCCGTAGTGGAATTCGATTGTCGGGAACTCCGGGCAAGAGTTCCTTGAATTTGTCCCACGTCTCATAGAGCGTTTCATCATCATCTTGTCGAAAAGATTGGAGTTCGTTTCTCAGCTTTGCTGCTTTCTGAGGTGGGCAATATTTCTTAATGAACTTGTCTATAAGTTGTGCCCAAATTTTGATTAATCCTGCAGAAAGAGTTTTCAGCCAAGTAAATGTTTTATCTCTCAGTGAAAAAGGAAATAAGGTTAAACGAGATGCATCCACATAAACATTAGGACCCTTAAAGGTGCTGCAAATGTGCAAAAAATTATCAAGATGATCATGAGGGTTCTCATGGAAAGCTTTGATGTGCTTCAACCATGCGCGTAATGGCGGAGTTCAATTCGAAGTTATTCGCTGTGATAGCTGGGATCACGATGCTGAAGTTAGTGTTCGAATATTTAGGTGAGACATAATCCCTCATGATGAGTTCTTCTTCTTCTTCATCTTCCTGTTCAACTTGGCGTTGTTCTTGTTCAATTCGGCGGCGTTCTTGTTGTTTAGCCATCGTGTTCTTTCACAGTAGCCACGTTGTTTGTTCAATTTCACGATCCAAAGGCTCTAGATTAGATGGCTTGTGAACAAATCTACACAACCATCAAACAAAGAGGAGACAGAAAGTAAAGAGTCTCAAAGTAGCATAAAATAAGAGTAGAAAGTAAAAAATAGTTCCCTAGCAACGATGTCAAAAACTTGATGCGAAAATTGATAACAGTAAAGCTAGCAAGTACACTAGTCGCTTAAGTAATCAAGTGTAAAAGTAGAGTGTCGAGCTCACGAGGAACTAGTTTACTTATCTATCCAGTCTCAGAGGCTAATAAAAGACAACATAAAGTTCCGGGTAAAAGTTGTGCAAAAGATAAAAGTGCAGAAGGATAAAGAAAACTAAAACTAAATGAAACTACCGATGCATAGATCCTGAGGATGATATATTTCAAAATAGACAAACTGATAGCACCAAGAAATATTAAGTCATTTCAATTGACGGATTAAAATCTACTCCAAGTATTGATCTTCTACCAAAACGAATCAAACTATCTCAATCTCAAATTTGACACAATTACTCTATATCGTAACCAAATTAAACAAATATTGAGATGCATAAACTATAGATTCTAAACTATTAATACCCATATAATGATAATATTTAATAGACCGCACAATATGCAATTTTGTCTAGGATCCTACGAATTATATTATATAATGCTCTGGCATACTAATCTTGAATCAATTCTAGAGCTATCATGCAGACCAAAATGACAAATTCCCACAAGGATAACAGTCAAATAAGGATGACAATTAATCTCTGAAAAGCATTAGAAACAACATATATAATAAAAAAATTGAACTTTATTTAATGAAATTGAGAAGGTCTATGAGTTTGACTTTAACAATAGAACTATTGCAAACCAGAAAGATAATCACTAAATTATAGAAGCAAGAACTAAAATCCTAAACTAAAGAAGAAATAAAGATAGGAAAATAAATGTTTAATGTCATCCCAATATTAAGTAGAACAAATAATACTTTTCGAGAATCACCGATGAACTGCCGTTGAACTCTCGTCTAGAGTCGATCCAGTAGAAGTCTCCTCAACAACCCTTCAAAGTCTTCTTATGTTCTTGACTTGAAGGAATAGATTGCAAGCCCTAGCATGCTCATCTTTGGCTGCCAGACATCTCCTTTTATAGAGTCTCTATTTTCCAAATGGCTTGGGAATAAACGGAAACATTTTCCATTTTCAGAGTCCTATCGATTCTGAAAGTTTTGCCTTATAGAACTCTAAAATTTCTAATCTAATTAATTTTCAATTGGTCCTTAGAACATACAGTAGAAGTTGAAGTCCTTGTGCATTGAGAAGTCTTCCGAAAATATGTCTCTGTGTCTAATTCGATGTATGTCACACCCCCTGCAAATGTTTTAACGGCTCAATCGGAGTTGAATTCAAAATTTCCACTTGCCTTCACGGGGCATGAGACGGATTTCACGGTCGTGATTTGGGTGATATCCTCTCTTATTGCGCAACTTATATTCTTTCACGACCTAGTAACAAACTATTAATGGGTCGTGAACTCGAATTTATAATGCTTGATTGTTTTGTGATACTCATGAAAGATTTGTAGTGTCCCGTTAAAGATAGATCTTGAAGTTCCTTCAGCGTGTAATGGCCCGTGAAGAGTAACTCACAGCCCGCTAATCGATGATCGTTGATTCCAAACATTTTATGATGTCCATGAAGACACTATAACGATCGATAATCTATTTGCCTCGGATGAGTTGGACTACTTAACGGCCCGTTACTCCTTTTTCACGGTCCGTAATAATATTTCCATATTCGACTCGTTGTAGGAGTCGTGAGATTGCGTGATCTGTGAGACATTCACTATAATGGCCTTGAGAATGTTGTCACGACCCGTAAGTTCTTTGCGGGTAAAATAATTGACGGTCCATTCGTGAAATGCAATAATTGGCATGAGATTTGATCTTCACGACCCGTGATGAGTGCTTAATGGTTCATGAGACCACAGTTCTTTTGTTTGAGTGCTTTTGCCAGAGCTGTGAATATGAGCTTTTGGAGCGTTAAATCATAGTTCATGGCATGTGAGGTAACATTCACGACCCATGAAATTCATTTTATTCTGCAATTTGGTTCTGTGAGAGTTGTGAATGCCGGATTGCGGGACGTGGGATGAACCCACGCCCGTGAAGAATTTATAACGGCCCGTGAAAAGTATTTTTTTATATTTTTAGTAGGAAATCGGACTCTGTTTAATGTTCTTCTTTTCTTCCGCCATTTTCATTAATAATTCATGCAATCACACCAACTAGAAGTAGATTGCTACTTCAAAGAATTCAAAGAATTAAATGTAAAAAATGGATGCCTACTATGGGCAAATTACATGAAATAAGTCTAAATGCAGACGATATGCTTTATCCTCATGGACATTTTAAAGATATGCATACCGTTGTAGGTTTGTGAGTACAAAAAATTCTATTCACTAGAAATACACACTAGAACTTTAACTTTAATGGACAATAATAACATATTCTTCATTCATTATGCTCTTCAAACATTAAATATCAATACTTCATGTTTTCAAAATTTAATTTAATTGTGACTGAACATGCATAACACTATTTAGATTATCACAATCAACATTACAAAAAGTTATTTTAACCTTTGATTGAAATTGTGTATCAATCATATTAAAAAAGTTAGTTAAGATCAAATAACAATGACATATTTAATCAAGTAGACCCAAACCATATGAGAATAGTCATAAACCAATGACACAAAATAGTTGTATATGTTATATGTTGGTATCATAAATGGCCCCCAAGTTTCTATATGAATAAGATCCAGCGACGCAGCAACAACCTTTTCGGTAGCACTAAAAGGAAGATTAGCTTGCCAAGCCAAAAGACATATAGAGCAATGTGAAAGTTTTTTTTTATTACAATCATTAACTAGAGGAATTAGTTTCACTTTTTTCTAATGACAAATGCTCTAGTCATTGGTGCCAAATATCTATTTTTTACCTTATGTAATAGTAGCCACAACATTATCAGCACTAGAAATTTCGAGGAAGATCACTCTTTTTGTTAGTTGTGGTATAGAGATTAAGCTGAAATTAAATCCTGGCACATATAACACATTGTCCAATTTGATCCCTTGTCTTAACGTAATAGAATCAAAATGAGTGGTCATGGAAGTACTACCGTTAGGTAAAGAAATAATATTTCTAGAATGTAAAGGTTTAATATTCGCAAGTCAATTAAGATAAGGAGTCATGTGATTAGAAGCACCCAAATCAATTATCCAACTTTGATAAGAATGAGATTGTTTTGTGCATTATATTTGCCATATTAACATTCTAATATGTGACATTAGCTCGTTGGTCTTTATTTAGAAGTTATAGTAGAATTTTATATTGTTCTTCGATAAAAGGTGAAATCCTCTTCAATTCTAAGATTGAAACATCTAATTCAGAATCATCTATATTCAATTGTTGAACTAGAGTGGAATTTGTTAGGCATAATTTTGACCTTTTCCTTTGAGCTTATAATTTGTTCAATAACCAAGGAGTTTATAACACTAGGACCTTTTATGGTCAACCTTTTTACAATACTCACCAATTACATCATAGTCTCTCTTTTGTTTAGCATTGTCTTTGAAGTTATTAATTTTTCTTTGTCTTTGCTCCTCTTCAACAAGCAGTGAATATGCTTGATTTATAGAAGGCAAATGACTCATTAATAGAATTTGAGACCTTACATGATTAACTTTATCGTTTACTCCCATTAAGAATCTATACAAATTCTTGTGTGTTTTGATATTATGTGTACTCCTTTAAAACCTCTAAAATTGGTAAACTTGGAGTAATAAGATTCAATTCTTTCTAAAGATTTTTAATATAGTAAAACTGACATATATTAATTGATCTCAATAAAAAGGTAACAGGGAGATGAGATCTTTGAAGATTCAAATTAAAAAAAACGACAAAAGAAATATTAGAATCCCTTGAATCAAGAACTTCACAAAAGAACATGAAAAACAACATGCGATCTAAAAAGATAAAAAAAATTAGATCTAAAATCTTATCGGTTGGCTGTGATACCATGTCAAGAATTTAATCACTCTCGTCGCTATGGCTATGCTTAGAAAAAATGATTTTGTGAGAGAAGCCGGCATTTGCAAATTCAAACAACTCACGATCACTATTAAACTCTCTCACATTTAATTGTCATGGCTTAACAACATAAAATAGAAAATAAGACCACAACAAAGAATCGTAAAGGAAGAATAACAGAGAAGAATTAACATTTTCAACACGGAGACTTTTCTCCAACTTAGTAATTCGCAATTGCGATAAAAAAATCATTCGCCTACAATTTACTTGTGGCCACAATTATTTAAGTCGCAATCATGAGGTGGCTTTATCACGTTCCGGAAAAAAACTCCTTTGGTGAGCATGTCATAAAGGATACATCGACTTGCTTGTGACCATGATCCTATATGAAAAGCATCCAATTAAAAAAAAAAAGATTTTTGAGACTTAAAATTTAAGAAAACATCAAATATGAAAAGCATCTATTTAGGAATGATTTGTAGATTAAAATACGATGGAATCATATATGACATAAGACATATCAATAATAAAATTTTGCATAATTTAGCAAAATTTCCAAACTTACTATAAACATTAAGGTATGACATTTAAATCTACACTCAAGTACAATCTTTATCAAGAACACAGATATCGTTAGATTATGCCTTGATATTCTCCTTTACTTTGGAGGTTATGGTTTTTTTTTTTGTAAAAGATAAAAATAGGTAATTTTATAATTTATATTTACGGCATGGCATCACCAGCAGGATAAAAAATCGGATAAAAAAAATCTAAAAATATCCATTACAAAGCCCATCGCCGCCGTGGAAAGATGGACCGCGTATCTGCAACCGTCTGATCACATGCTCCAAAGATACATCAGACCCCACGATTAAGAATTCACGGCTGAGATCCCTCTACATCTTCGACACACGACGAACAATATGCCATAAACGCCCACGAAATCGTTTACATTTGACAACGTGACCCATGAAGTACTGATCGTAATTTAATACAGAATTTGGGGATATTTAAGTCATCAGAATTTTGAAACAGTTATTAATTGAGCTCGTGGTCGAAGGCGAAGGGATTAGATCGCGAGAGGCGATAAAGATTGCGGCTAGGGTTTTGTCTCGTCTCCTTCCTACCTGAACCCTAGATTTTGCTTAATTGAAGGCATCTGGCCGCTGAGTCAAGGATTCCGGCGATGGCGAACGGGTCGCAGAGGTTGTAGTAGTTTCTATAGGGTTCCGGCAAGGCCCCCACACATTGATAAGAGCTTCTGGTAATGGCCACCTTGAACCCCTTCGACATCCTCGGAGACAACGACACCGACGATCCGTCGGTGCTCATCGCCGCTCAGCAGCAGAAGGTCGTCGCTAAGAAGCCCGCTGCCGCCGCCGCCGTCGCATCTCAGGCGTCGGCGAAGCTCCCGTCCAAACCGCTCCCACCCGCTCATGCTGGTTAGTGGAGTATATTTCATTTGTTCCTTTTTGCTTACATAGGATTGGTGAAAGGAGTTATCTTACCATTAGCTTGAAGGAAGATTGGATTTTTTTTTGCTATTGCTGATGCTTTATTTTATCTTTTATCCTTTGAAGTTGGAGGTTTTCCGTATATTTGCTGATTTATTGTTCAAAATAAGTTATTTTCCTACCTGTTTTGGGTCTCTGACCATTATGTATTTTATTTTGTAGTGAGAGAGGCAAGGGAATCCAGGAGTAACATTGCCCCTGCTCGTGGAGGTGCTGGACGAGGTGGACCTGGACGTGGTAGAGGCGGAAGAGGTGGTTTTGCCCCCAATCGCGATTTTGAAAATGGAAATGTTGAAGGATTTTCTAGGCGCGGCCCTGCTGGTGCTGTAGGGGGTGAAGAGGGTAATGCTGGTAGATTTGAGGACAGGGAACGTCCCCAGCGTCAGCCATTCGTAGGTGGTCGCCGTGGGGGATATGGTGGTCGGGGTGGATATGGGAATGGTGAAGGCGGAGATGACGATGAACGCCCTCAAAAGAGGATGTATGAAAGGCGTAGTGGCACAGGCCGTGGTTATGAGATGAAGAGGGATGGTTCAGGCCGTGGAAACTGGGGAAGTGCTGCTGAGGAGGCTCTTGCTCAGTTAATAAATATATCTTAGCAATCCATTATGATTTATGAATGCTTTTTTTGTGTAGTTGTAGTCGATCCACTTATCATTTCCTTGCTGTTTGGGTGGACAGAGAAAAAGAAGCACTTAATGCTGACGACAAGACTGTTGGAATTGAAAAACAAGCTGATCAGGAAGACTTGCCACCAACCGAGGCTGATAAGGATAATAAGGAGCCTGCATCAAACGAAGAAGAAAAGGAAGAGGACAAGGTGAGCATCCGCCATTAGTAACTTTCTGTTGCTTCTTGTTCAAAATCATGTTCATCAGGAAATATTCTTCTGGATGTATTGTGTTCATTTAAGTTCTGTGCAAGAATTGATTTGTTTTTCATGTTGTTTTCTAGTGTTGCCAAAGATAATTTCAGATATTTTACTGGTTACCACAAATCATTGATGTTCTTGCATTATAGGGATGACTTATCTGTTTGCTAGATGTTTTACTACAATTATAGTTCATACAAAGCTACCCTTAAAATGATCAGTCCAAACTTTGGTGTTCAAGTTTATTTATCCATCTGTTGATAACAATTTGCACGCCTTGCTACAAAATCACACGGTGTCATGTTTTAGTGTTCAATTTTTGTATGCTGGAAAAAAATTGAATCACTTTATTTTCTTGCCATTTATAACGCTCTCATTTTATTCTGTGTTCATCAAAGCAGCATTTTTGGATTGACTATAAATGTTTTGAGCGAAGAGTTCATACTTGTTTTTAGAAGATAAACTTGGAACATAGTGTAAGTTCAATAATTTTTATTAACCTGGCTACTCATAGTCCTGAGTCTGATTTATTTACACTTAAAAAAATTAGATTCTTAATAAGAAGTGGTCCCTTGGTTGTTGTATATAGATTTGAAGCATCAAGGATACTTTTTCTTTGAGAGATGTTTATTATCTCTCCAAAGTGTTGACCATTCACACCATGATAAATTACTATTAACCTTGGACCCTCTTTCAAAAAGTATTTGTCACAAAAAGTGAATCTTTGGTCTCTGTGCTTCATGATTCCCGCCATCCATTTGTTTTGGCCCTTTGGTGGTGGAGAGAGGATTTTAGTTATCTGTAGGAAGAAGTCTCTGTTTAAGGCTGATCCAAGGAACTTTTTAAAGATGTTATATGCAAGAATTCTATTTCACGCAGCTCAAAACTACTTGTGGTGATATCAAGGTTTTGACGTTCTCTCTAGTGATGTTCAATTTTGGAAACCACCATACATGTAGTGTTGCTTATGTTGCAAGTATTTTGTTAATTTCGTTTTTGCTAACTTTTCTTGTTCTTAGACAATTTTTAACTTATTTATTAATATGTTTATTTTTTCACACAACCTTTTCATGTAGTTCCAGCAGATGCTTCTGAATATTTTTATTTCAAACACGCAGTATATCAATTTTTGTTCCAACCTAGCTTTAATGCGGTAGTTTTGGCTCGCCAAAAGTAACTTTTTTTTGGGATGTCATATTTTTCTTGCACTTTTGTTTCCAGACCTTCAAGTAAGTATTTGTTTCTGCCTTGAAGTACGGTGTTTTCTTAATATAACTTTAAATTTAATGCAGCCTGACTTGTCCAGTGTATTTGGAGTTTTTTGCTTTGTTCGATGTGCCTTTCCTCTCTTGACTTATAAGTTTCAATCAAGTTTCTCTTATTCTAAGGCGCTCTAGTCCTTCTAACTCGTCTTATGATTTGATTTTATAGGAAATGACTTTGGAGGAGTATGAGAAAATTAAGGAGGAGAAACGAAAAGCTTTACTTGCTTTGAAGGCCGAAGAAAGAAAGGTTGAAATTGACAAGGACTTGCAGTCCATGCAGCAACTTTCAGCAAAAAAAGAAACTGATCCTGTTTTTGTTAAGCTGGTAAGCTCTGTTTTTCAAGGTGGCGGGCCTGGCGGCCAACTTTAACTTTTTAATACATTAGGTTGCTGATGTAACACCTTTTGTGTATTAGGGTTCTGATAAGGAGAGTGACAAAAAGAAACAGGCAGACAGAGATGAAAAGGGCAAAAAGGTATTGTGTTATTGCATGGCAGGTATGCCTATTTCTATTTACTCAAAACGTCGTAACTGGAGGAAGAACTACTCTTGCAGGCTGTTCCCATCACTGAGTTTTTGAAGCCAGCCGAGGGGGAGAGATACTACAATCCTGGTGGTCGTGGTCGCGGCAGGGGACGTGGTGATAGAGGGTCCATGAGGGGTGGTTATGGTACTTCTGGTTCGAGTTATGCAGCTCCTGCCCCTGCAATTGGAGATTCTCAAGAATTTCCCACGCTTGGCGCTAAGTCTGCCAAGTGAGAAGAACGTCATGAGAATGTTACTTTATTTCTGCTGTCATCAGTTTCCTGTTCGCAATTTATCAGATATTAAGAGTACAATAATGACATTTCTGTCTTTTGGATTAGGTATGTATATTTGATCATGAATTGTTGCCAACGGTACTCCTTATTTATCCTTTCGTCTGTGACTTGCATTGTGCTTGAACTTTTCTAAGCGCCACTCTCAACAGTTCTTAACGCCACTCAAATTTCGCTTAAAACCTCTGTACCCTCGTAAAGGTAATATGTAAGACTCTCGTCCCGGCATGATTGCGCGTGCCTAGTGCGTATAATAGTGCGCTATTTTTTTGTCAACGGTTCGTTCCTTTCTTTTGTTTGCATCAACTTCACTTCTTTGCTCATTTTATGCATGTATCTGAAAATTTGGAGCATGTTCGGAGTCTTCTGACATAAAAAATACACTATTTCATCTGAATCGTTCTTGATATTTTTCTCCAAAATTTTATACAAAGAATTTGATTTGTGCCTGTGTGTTAATTCCAGGGTTTTGATGATAAGAAAATAAGGTGGTTGATTGTGATAAGAAAAAATAGATATAATTGAAGAATTTTTGGTAAATTTTGAATTAAAATAATTATTATAATTATGAAGTATAACTTTATTAGTAATTAAAATTTAATTATAAAATAAAAAAATTTATGGAAAAACTTTTGTTAAAAAAAATATTATTTAAATATAAAAATCGTTTTTTAAATTAATTATATTTAATCAAATATTAAAAATTTTAATGAAATAATAAGTAATAAATAATATTATATTAATCCCTTATTAAAATTATTTTATATTTATTAAATAATTTATTTTATAAAAAATATGGTTTGAGAGAAAAGAAAAAGAAAAAATTGAATTTAAAAAAGAAGAAACTATCACAAAAAGAAAAAAATTGGTGTGGCTCCGATTCCAAGGGCGGACCTAGGACGTCGGAGTTAATGGGTGCGAAATATAACTCTTTAAATAAAATTTATAAATAAATGGCATATTGAAATAACTAAAGTTTTTTATAAATTAAATATTAGCAGTGAAACTTATTCCATAAAAATGAAAATGTCATAAGAAAAAAATAAAGAATTTTTTTAAAAAGAAATGATTAATTTTTTATGATCCTATGATTTTTTTTCTTATGTTACAATTTTTTTTCTACCAGCCAAACTACAATAGATCAAAGAGTTTATTACCTTCATGTGCCGGGGAATGAGAGATGAATAAGAAAAATGATAAAAGAAAAATTAAAGCTAAAAGAAGAGTAAGAAAATATGAGAAACAAAGAGATTATTATCTTATGAATTATTGGAGAAGTTGGGATAAGAAGATGAAGTGTTGAAAGAAAAATTAAAAGTAATATAAGAGGAGGATGTGTTGGAAAAATTTTAAGAGAAAACAGCACAACAAAAATTTGTTTTGAAAGGCAAAAAAAGCATATTGAAAAAAAAATTGTTATATAAAAATATTCTATAAGATATATTTTTAAAGTGAAATTTTAAATAGGATACAATTATATATTTCACAACAAATATATATATATATATTGTCTAAAATCTAATGGGGCCAATTGACTTCATTGTTAACAATATAGATCCGCCATTCCACAAAAAATAGTAGAACCGAAAGAGTGGAACGAGGTCATGTGAATTCGGTTCCATCAGTTTGTTCTCATCCTAAAACTTAGTTCAGGAGTGATGTTTGATAGAATCGGACGTCCCGATTCCGCAAACAGACGCGATGGAATGTTGAGTGTTATTTTGTGCTTCTATTTTGACCTCCATTTCCTATTAATCGACTGTCGCACAAGCACTTTCAAACTTTCAGATGTCCTCTCATAACGATGCACTGTTGACCCTTCAGCTCCCCTCTCCTCATTTGCTCTCTCACTATTTGCATTCCACTTTTGTTTAATTTATTAGGTGACCTTTCTATTATCTTTTTTTAGCAAGAAAACATTAAGGAGAAAATTGATAATTACGAGTGGCAATAAGAATTTGGAAGTGGCAAAAAGTCCACCCAAATTTGAATCGACGACTAAGTAGTTCAGAATTCCGGGCAAAATTATACTGATATGAGTTTATGTTTTTAGCTATTGCACGCCATCTTAATAAATAATAATAATTGGTTCACTTCATTCAATAACGATAGACGGAACTACAAAAGAAAATCGAGTATCTATAGAATTGAAACCATGTTACCAGAAATTCAATTTATCTGGACTCTCAAATTAGTCTATTGTTTCATCCGTCACCATGGTTATTTTTTCATAATTATTTCAACTTTTTTTGTATGTTCTCTCTTTTTATGCCCTTTACATAATGATATTTCATGTGAAGCACATATTTTAATAATAAATTATGTTTGCATTGCCGGCTTTTAAGATAGAGATGTTGGGTATATATGAGAGCATGACCTTAGCTTAGTAGGACACGTTTTGAGAAAACCGTGTGAGCTTAAGGTCAAAGCGGATAATATCTTACGTAAGTGCAAAAATATTACATATAGTATCAGAGCTACTCCGCGTGAACCTTTGTGCATGATTGAGCGCAATCACTCAACAAAAACGGTGAGTCTTATAAAGAAGAAAGGGTGCATGATGCATGCCTTGGATTAATCTCACATGCATAAGTCACAGGAGAGATGTTGTGTATATATGAGAGCATGACCTTGACTTGATAGGACGCGTTTTCAGAAAATCGTGCGAGCTTGGGTCCAAAGCGAATAATATCCTACAAAAGAACGTAGGATATTATCCGCTTTGTGCCTATATCACATATCCGATTTGCCATGTAGCTTTTGAATATCATAATATCACCCACTTCTAGAGAAGAGTTTATCCTAAATCATAGCACTTGATCTTTTCCATTCAACTCATGATCATATTATTTTCTATGTGACATTTGTTCTCATAGATTCACATATTGAATCAATGGGTCATGAGCATCTTTACTTGGCATGGATTCATAAAATGCACCATATACACTTCCACATAATGTAGGGCTAAATGGTAAGCAACCAATCTTATCTATTCCGTATCTTAATGTTGTTAAGAACATATCTAATTGCTACACCTTAGTATTCCCTTTTCTAACCTTCAATTTACCTAATACTTTGCTACTTTATTCACCTTTGTGGAAGGATATAAAATAGAGTTATTAGTCTTTTAAGAGATTCATCCATTTTCTTTGTCTTGTATTCAACTCCTTACATGTAAATACATATTTTGGACTCTTAATGTGTACATAGTTCAACTTTTACTTATCTGAATGATGTTTCCAAAATCTTGGGTTCTATAAAGTAATGGCAAGCTTCAAATCACATATTGAGTATTTCTTGTCATAAGTCTCTACCTATCTTCGTGTAGATGCCACTACCCAATCATAAAAGAAAATTAATTCATCGATTAACCCAATGGACTTACGAAGTTTACAATATGTCCTTATTGTATTCTAAATTGAATTTTTTTAAGATATCACTTCTTCATATTAAGCGAGTAGTATTTAAAGATAAGGTAATATTTAATAAACCTATTCACCTTGCATTTGGTCAACCAAGTCATCTCTTGTCAGTAAAGGATATTTATTCTTCGTTTAACTATTTATATACAACGTACAATTTGAGATATTCATGTCTCTTCTTAGTCACTAAGATTAAAATTCTATATGGTAACCCTATGTAATCGAACAAATGTTTTATCCAAGAGTCCTTATACTTATCTTCTCAATTCTTTTAATTTTTCGTTGCCATGTCATAAAAAATCATAATAGGAATAACTCTAAGATATCATCAATAGAATATCTATCATAACAAGCCACTCCTCTGGGAATAACTTTATGATAAGGCCACAATTTTCATTTATCATACACTCAAGGTTATAACTTATTGTCTACACAAATAAAGGCAAGAGTGTAAATATTGATGAACTAATCGAGAACATTTATGTTCTTCATTCTTATTGATTTGCAATATTGAGATGTGATTCGAGTTCACGATTGAGGATCAAAGAGGCGTCCCCCTCGCTAAATCTCCAACTAACACAACAAGAGTAGTAAATTTTATGGTCTATATTGAGCTCTATGATTAGAGGATGCCTCACTCTAATACACCATCTGATGAGCTCCCTAAATAATAACTCAAACTTCTTATGTTGGAACATGCTAAATTCCACACTAACAAATCATAGAATAATAATGATAAATTATAGTAAATCATTCTTTTTATTTACGTAACCCGTTTGCTAACTCACAAAGTATACAAGGGCTCACAATAGGATGGATAGTGGGTAGTCGTGACACCTCGAGCTCCTATTAAGTTTTCAACTAATCAAATCATATCATACTATACATTAAAATGGTATACATATCGAAAAATGCCTTTAACAATAAATATGAGTTACACAATCATATTTACGTAACTATGCTATTGAATGAAATTCGTTATTACCATTTTCTATCATTTGTCTCATACATCATACATATTATCGTAATTATAATCGTGTACTACGACTCCACCCATTGTCACTACTCTACCATGTTGGGTGCATTATTGTCGTCCAACACTACAAGTAACTGTGTGAGTGTAAACTATTGCACTACAAAATCAAAATGACAAACAACGGCCTGACACATGGAACTTTTGCTCTGATACCACCTGTACCGACCTGGACCCTCGAGCCAGTAGAAGCATGTTTTAGTCTATTTATGACAAGATACCGTGACTTATGCACGTGAGACTAATTCAAGATATACTTCATGCACCATTCTTCCGTTAGGGAATTCAACGTCCTCGTTGAGTGATTGCACCCCGTCATGCATACCAATTACATCATTGCACTTACATAGGATATTGTCTGCTTTGAGCTTAAATTTTTTCAAAATGTGTCCTACCAAATCAAGATTATGCTCTCATATATATTCATCTTTCTCATGACTTATACATGTGGGACTACTCAAAATCATATCTCATGCACCGAAATTTTACAAACACCGCCTAGGAGGCGTTTATCTACAAATAAATTTTATAAATTATTAATGACTAATCTGAAAATTATAATTTATAATGTTTTCGCGGTGAAGGAAATCCACATTATCAATTTGCGTGTCAATCTTGTTAGTTTATTTTCTGAATTTATTTTTGAAGTTATATTTAAATAACTTATAAAAGTAATCAAATATATCTTAATATATTAGTATTATATCATTATTATTCACAACAATACTATTGTTTCTAAACGGATATTTATCAATTCTGTTATTAATATTATTAATTTATTGTATTAATAAATAATAATATTTTCTTATTGAACGCTGTAGTTTAATAATAATTATTAGAATATATTACTGTCGTATATCTATGAATATAATGATTATTTATAAATTTAAATTTTTAAGTTCAAAATATGTGTTTGATATTTAAATTTATGAAATTCAAAATAAATTATCTAAATTTATTTTAAAGTTATTTTAATCAAGAGTATATTGATAGAAATTGTTTATTAAATAATAATTTTTATTATATTATAAATAATTAATATGAATTGCCAAATAGCACATTAAACAATGCAATAATTTAAGAGTGGTACTTTTTTTTAGAGATTCAAAATTGTCGGATAATTTTTAATAACAATGTAGTGAAAGCCCCTCTAGAGATATTAACTTAACCAAAACTTCTGATATGCAAAAGAAAACCCAAAAGACTAATGTGTTTCTCAGTATTTAATTATGTATAGCATAATTAGAGAACTCTGCATGGAAGAATATGATGACAAATTATCGGGAAAAAAATATGACAATACCCTTTTTAATTAGCTACAAAGTTGTTCTATTTTCTTATGACAGGTATGAAAAGTAAAGGTAATGAATAAACAACAACAACAACAAAAACAATCTAAATTGAGCTACACAAACCATCCAGGCGAGCATCTGATGATCTTATGAACAGTGGTGAAACTGAGATTTCATTACTTGGAAGGGTATACAGGGCAATATTTTGACAACACTATGGATTTTTTTCATCTTGTTCGAACTGAATAGATCCATTAGGGCCAGAAGGCCTACCAAGTTCAGAAATTGAACGACCTAATAAAACTTTGGACTGTACAATAGAAGGTAGCATATATATAGCAACCAGCTGAAAAAGACTGCATCAAAAGGAAGATCAAATATATCCACCGATAAAAAGGAAGATAAAATAGGACGAAATCATTAGAAGATTGGCTTAACCAACAATTCCTACATATTATGGTCCCTTCTCCCCCAAGCAGTCCTTAGCGCCTCGTATGAGTGATTTGTGCCCAAAACATTGGGAGCCGCTTGCAGGACAGGACTCCCATATTGCTGATGTGGCCTCGGATCTGTCTGCATCCGCCCACTCGTTGGCTTTTTCATGGCCAGGCGTTGAAACATATTTTTTGTCCCTGAGTGTATCGCCTTCCAAAATCCTCAAAACCTGTCAATTATATTAGTTGTGTTACATAACTATCATCAAGGGCATAGTCCGCGACAGTACAATTTCACAACCATTACCTGAGACATCCGAGGTCTGGCATGAGGATCACGCCTGATGCATAACAGTGCTGCATGCAGCATGCAGTAAACCTCGTGTTCAGAATATCGGCTTTCTAGACGTGGATCAATAAGTTCATCAACTACATATTCTTCCAGTAGTGGACGGGCCTGGTCAGAGAAAGGAATTGAGTGCATCAATACAGATCATGATATTATCATATAACAATTACCAAACATACGTTTTTGTTTTAAAGATTATACAGGAGTAGAAAAACTGTAAATTCCAAAAGCAAGATACAAAATCAACATTTTATGAGGACCATAATGTTTAACTGGACAACTAAAATACAGTATGATTTTTCTGATGATGAAACAGGTTAACTTACCCATTCAGTGAGGCACTGTTGGCCCTTTGGACGGTTTATATCAATTGCTTTTCGTCCAGTGACAAGCTCCACCAGTACCACCCCAAAAGAATATACATCAGCTTTCTCAGTGATTTGACCACTCTGAGCATATTCTGGTGCTAGATAGCTTCAATAAACAAAAGGTCAGTCAATGCAATCTCCAAGGAAGAAGAATGATATCATATTTAATCTTAGCATTATTTCCATAAACCACCCATAAACTATTACGATTTTTCACATCTAACCCCAAACTACGAACTTATATTTTTTGGATCCCTAAACTATCGCAATTTTTCCAATTTGATCCTTCGGTCGACTTTTGTCAACTTTTCCGTTATCTTCGATTTTTCCCGTTTATGAAGAGTCAAAAATACCCCTCGGAGAAGTCGAAACGAAAACATAAAGTCGAAGGGAGGGGTATTTTCGACTTTTCATAAATGAAAAAAATCAAAGATAACGGAAAAGTTGGCAGAAGTTGACAGAATGATCAAATTGAAAGAATCACGATAGTTTAGGGATCCAAAAAAAATAAGTTCATAATTTAGGATTAGATGTGGAAAATCGTGATAGTTTAGGGGTGATTTATGGAAATAACCCTTAATTAATATTAACATTACCCCAAAGTGCCAATCACTCTAGTTTCGACGCCTAGATCTCCATCGGGTTGCCACCTAGCTAAGCCAAAATCTCCAACCTTCATACCATGACAAAAGATAATAAATCATCACAGTTGCAAAGCACAAGAATGTATTCTTTTAGACAACACTAATGCATCATAAGTTCTTAAATGGGGACACAATAGATAGATTTTATTTTCAAGGACAAAATGCTCATATATCTTCCAACTATAAAAGAACTGTTATTATGAGAATCAAAATCTATTATTTGCATCCAGCTGATAGGAAAAAAAGATTGTATCCAGAAGAAGAAAGTGCAAACAAAATATAGGGAGAATCTCTTCCAACAACCAACGCAACATTGGCTCTACTTGTGAGCGCTTTACCAAAGTCAAAAAAGAAAAAAGAAAACCAATGCGAGGTAGAATTGCCTACCAGAAAAGCAATTACTAAAAAATAAATTAAATGAATAAGAAAGAAACTTTTAAAAAAAATTCTCATGCGCTTAATAAGTCGTTTGGAAACTGCATGCACGATAATGTTATTATGAGTTTCCATTATGAGATGATGATTACAGAGCAAAGTTGACATATGCTAATATAGATGTAGAACTGGTGATCAGAGCAACTCCAAGAATAAGTAATTGTTCATTTGATAGCATTCCCATATAATCTGATTATTTCCCAAAAAGATGATATGCCATACCAGCGGTTCAAAATCATGAGTAAGAAGTATATTGTTTGGTCTCATATCCCGGTGGACAATGCAACCGACTCTGCACTCCTCATGAAGGTATCTCAATCCCCTAGCTGCTCCCACAGCAATCTTTTGTCTAGCAGGCCATTCCAGTGTTTCATGATTACGACCTAAACGCAAACAAAGAGAAATGGAGATATATTCCATGTTATCCATCTGTCTTAATAAATATGCAACAGCATTTTCTGATGTCTATTCCGCTATATAGTAGCCAGCATGACTTGATATTACATGATGCGCTTTTCTTAGGACAATTAACAAATATATGTGTCGAAGGCTACAAACCCAAAAGTAAAGTTGTTGGATTACATGGATGGACTAATTTTTTTCCTTTCCATAGAAAATGAATGGATTATTTTCCTCATGTACCAATTATAGATAATGTGCTAGGAAGAAAATATGTGTAATGTATCAAAACTTCCACTTTTTTTTTAGAAGAACCAAAACTTCCACTTTAAAAAGTAGTATCTGGTAATCTTTATCTGAGACGGCATCTTCTGTTTGATCAGAAAAATAAATTCCAGGATCTAAAGGTTCACAGGGTAAACTATGACTTCAGAAATATATAGAATGAGATATTACATCTACCGAAGGAAGATTAAATATATCTTTAAATGCTGATAATTGGCCAGTTGAAGAACCAACCGATTTGTTAAATAAATAGTTAATGCTAGTATCAACAAAGTCACTCCAAAAAGTAATAGTTTTGCCATCAAATGAATGTGTTATACTTGACTAAAGAATTTTTTTCGAGCAATGACTGAAGGACTTACCATACAAATGAGAATCGAGTGATGCATTGCAGATGTACTCATAAACAAGCAACCTTCTACTATCCTCAATGCAGAATCCAATTAACATGACAACATTTCGATGTTGTGCACAACTTAAAACTTCAACTTCTGAACAGAATTCTTGATCACCTTGAGAACTAGCTAGTTTGTGCTGCTTGACAGCAATCGTCTGACCATCAGGCAATACACCTCTGTGTACCGAACCATATCCGCCTTCTGCCAAAAAATTTTCTTGGGAGAACCCATTAGTGGCTAGATCAAGTTCAGCATAACTGAACCATCTTGGAGGTTTACCAAAAACAGGTGCTTTGTGCTGACATATTGAACATAAAGGAGGAGGTCCTGGAGGAGCATTTTGCGATAGGGAAATTGCTTCTCTGACAGTTCCACTGAAGTTCAAGTCCGATCTGTAACTGAGAGATCCAGCTCCGGCTTCCCTCTCAAGTTTCACATATTTCTCCAGCATTGCTTTGGCTTTAGACATGCGCATTTCAGCATAAAGTCTCTGAGATATTTCCTCAATTTCTTTTGAAGACGAGCAACCACTACCCAAAATGTCAGCCATCCATGGATTGAAGCCGCTTCTTGAAGGACTCGGGTTCTCATTATCAGAATCTGAGCTAGTTACATCCAAGTTTTGAATATTTTTCTTGCATATTTGGTCATCATTCACAAGAGTGCTATTTCGTTCAGAGATGAAAAATGGAGAAGTTCCAGGATCTGAGCTTGACACTGAAGAATTTCCACCTTCAGTAGTGGTAAAAGATGCCTCTAATTCAGGGCTGCTAGTAGGCGTGACAGTTGGCCCTCTGATAGAATGCATAGTGTCCTTTGCATTCTTGGAAGCACATCCCAAAGCCTTGTCTAATTCACTAGTCAATTGACAAGGCATATGGGTATCTGCCTCACGAGAACCTACTAAATTCAAGCGAAGAACTTTTGGTTGAGTCCGTTTCATAACAACAATGTTACATTGCAGTTCTTCCAGACAACGCTTCTCCTCATGCTTCAATTGTCTGCTTTCATAAATTACAGAGAAATATTCAAAAGAGAAAAAAGAAACAGGAAACCAACCAAACCATCTCAACAGAACATATTAACCCATATATGCATACATATAATTTTTTTAATAAGTAGATAATTTGTCATGAGTTATGACGAGTAAGACGAAAAAAAAAAGTTTTTGAGGAATCTTTTCTTATTGTTAAAGGCATATAATGTGGGAACAAATCATTACCTGTCAAGGACAACCCAGGTTGCTTGAATTCTTTTACATTCAGCAGCAACTGCCCCACATGGCGATCCGGAGACAATCCTTATCTTGATGTTAAACTAAAAGAAAATGGTAACTAGATAGTTGAAGGGAACCAGAAGTAAACTTTGAAGATCATACATTAATTCGAGCAACTAACCTTACTTGAGTCATATACATTAAGAAGTTGAAGCATCATCTGAGAACATGAATCAGTGATATTGGATTTCTGCTCCCGTGTATTGCTAGATGGAGACCTCTTGTGACCACTTGCACAATCCCCAGCAAATCTTGGAAAACCCCATAACTTTCTACCTGAATGACCATATATACCAACGAAAAAGAAAACACATTATCATTTTAACAGAAATTAGAAAGAAATAAAGCCGATAAAAAACATTATGCTATTAACACTGTTGGATGTTTCAATGTTTGAATGATTAAAGAAAATAATATAGTAACATCTTGTCATGATCCATGGATTAAGAAAGCAAGATTTGATAATTAGAATGTCATGTAATGCCGCCAAATATAGAAAATTAAATGAGCCCAAACATAGCATAAAAAATGTACTTGGCGTTAATGTGACACGAAACAAACATGATTTCCCAGCACGAAAGTTTGCATTGAAATATCTTGTCGGTCCCCAACTCTTAACAAAGAAATTTGAACTCGGTTAGCTGTTTATATATGGAATAAATCAGACTTGTCAAATGAAAGGAAATGGCATACTTTTCAGAAGAAGATCTACAAAAAGGTGTCACTCCAAATTCAATCTTCACAGGAAAGCTAGGTCTCTTAGTAGTTCACGTTTCCAAAATACATATCAATCAACTCATGGATGGAAAAACAATTGAGTTTAATTTCAGATCAGGTTGCATTCAAGTGGAAAACAAAATATTTATTTAGTGCAGATTTGTGAGCAGTTATTGAAACATGAGTTAAAAAACACCACAAAAAAAACCAAAAATCAGACAGCATAAACTCCTAACAGAACAGCAACAGTTAAATGAATAACGCAGAAAGTCGCACAGCAAAAGCTCTTGAGGAACCATGTAGCTAATAACAGGCAGGTGATTCAAGCAAAGAATCGAAGAAAATATCAAGCTGAAACGCAAAATAAACAGAGCAAAGATGGAATGGCACCAGAACTATGGGATGGAACCACAACGAGAAGTGTTATACTTCCACCAGGCTGAACAACATGTGTTAGAGCCCAAACAAGTGCCGTCTTTGGTATTTCCTTTGACGCCTTAACAGCAACGACAACCTTCTCAGTAGCATCAGTACTATTGTCAATCTTTGGGCGCTTCTGCTGCTGGCTTAAACTCATTCTGGCCTAAAGACTAATAAAAACTCTTCTCCAGTATATACCTCTTTCTTCAGTTCAAAGCATTCAGATCCTCTGACAAAGAGCAAACTCAACCCCTCTGGGCGGCGCCAAAGTGAAGAAGCTGGAGTAGCTTTCTAGCAGGCTAATGCAGATAACAAACATCTGAACCCACATCAACTGTTGTCATCAGTGGTGGAATACTCCTTTGATCTGCTTGAGATGAAATGAAGTGTATTCACTTCAACCAGCTCCAAAAAACTTTCACCTTTCTACTATCTTCTGTTATCATTCATATCCAACACTATCCCACTCATAGATTTCATCTACAGCAAAATCCAAAATTTTTATATTTATGACCTACAATTCAGAGAAAAACAATATAATTCCAGCAGTATCTGGTCCTTTTCAATAATACTAACAAAATGTGAAGACAAAACGAAAAGTTTCTGAAATAATGGAAGCCATCAACCTCACTGTTCTCGTGAACGCCGTCACTCCTTTTGCAGAGGAAACGACATGGTGGAAAAAGGAGAATGCGTTTATCTTGTACAGTAACAATGTCGCCTCCCCTTGATCTTTCAAATCAAATACTCAGGTAAAAAAACCCTAGAAAAAGAACCCTGTTTTTTTTGGTAACCATCGGAAGAGCTTCTTCAAAATCAGGGATCGGTTCGACAACAGCCGGCAGAGCTATCAAATCTCACCGATAAATCGAATAAGGCATCCGCGCGCCGCCAAGCATTCGTTCCACGTTTTCGAAGCACAATAGAAACCTCCCAAGAACCAGCCTTTACGCATCAAAAGCAACAAATTCGTGCTCTGAAACCCATCAAAATCTCATGTTGCGCAAATTTCAGGCCACAACACCCTTGAAGCGCGCCCAAAACAAAATTTGCAAACGAATCTGGTGGCCCGCCAAGACTGGAGCTTTCCTTAAACTGGGAGATCCCCGCCCGCCAAGGTGACTCCAAATGGTGAAAAGCACCAAAGATGCGGCATGAAACCGTATCGCCGATGCCGTAACGAGGCCACGAAGGAAGCAAATTTTGAAGTAAAGCGATTGAAAGATACAGAAAAAGAAATCGCTCAATTTGAAAGCAAAAGAAGAAAAAAAATGGCGTCGTCGTTCTTTTTAGGGAGTTGCTCTGCTCGCTTTACATCGCCTGCTCATGTCCTTTTCCCCGGCTTTAATTACGGCGGCCCGCCGTCGAAAGTCGATTACGAAATTACCCCCGATATGTGCGTCAATTTGCGCGAAAGTAACATGGCCTGTGCAAACTGCACCATATAATTAAATGTGGATTAAGACGATGATAAGTTAATTTAATAAAAAAACGCAAACTATTTTTAGATTATAGTTCTTAATTATTAGAACAAAATTTAATTATGGTGTCCAATATCGTGTCTTTTATCTTCTTCTTTTTTAAATCAAAAAATAAAAAAATATTAGTTTTTATATTAAAAAATTAAATATCATTCGTATATTTATAATAATGAATAAAAATATAAGAGATATAATATTTCTCTTTTATGTAAAGGACACTTTTTTTTTCCTTTTTGGATTTGAGATAATTAATTTGAACGCCCGTGATGGGGCTAAGCCCAATTATTAGAATTGAAGTTTTTTCTATAAAATGTATGATAACTGCTCATGTGCTGATTACATAAAATAAATAAATTAAAGATATAAGTGGTGCAAGACGCTCACAATGGAAATCAAATATTGATTCATGAATACATATCTTAATCTAGTTCTAAAATAGTTTTACTTTTTCATATTAAAAAAACATGTTACAAAATGATTAAATTAAATACGCCTCAGTTTATTTAGGGGTCTCCATAAAAATGTTATTTCTTTTTCTCTGCATACCTATGTGTTTGGCACTATTTTTTTTTGTGAGCAAATTATTGTGTTTGATAGAAAAAAAAATATTCTTTGCCTGCGAGAAAATATATTTCCAACGTCACATCTTTATATTCACGTATATAAGGCAAGTAATTCGTTTGCAAACCAATTTCTAGGTTTGCATCTTAATTGTATATGTAAAATTTAATTTATTGTTATGGTATGAAATTTAATGCTCACTGGCGCCCATTAAGAAACAACCCATTGAGATTTGTTTTCAACCAATGGTTTATTTCCAAAGTAGATATTGTAGGATCTCTTGCATTGAAATTATTAAAAAAATTTATAAGCATAACTATATATATTTGAGTTTTAAAAAAATTTGTCTGAGTTCGTTTTGCAGTTAAAATTTTATATGGCCATGTCCCACATGCATAAAAAATTTCTTCTCCTGTATATATATATATATATATAGATTTAACGGAGGTGTAGATCTACATGGTGTAAATCAATCTTTTTTAAGTAAGTTCTTAATTTTTATAAATAAAGTGTATATACCAAAAAAATAAAGCTGCCAATGTGTACTTACAATTTACTTTAAAAAGTTGATTTACACATATAGATTACACCAACATTGAACCCATATATATATATATATGTGTGTGAATTAGTGGGGTGTAATATTTAGACGTAACTTTGCCTAACATCTAAATATGTAACATCTATATATATATATACAAGGGCTGTAGAAAAATATAATATATTAGTATTTACACTTAACAGATCTGAAATCATGGTGTGGCGGCCCAGTGTTTGGATCCGTCTCCATGGGTCGCGGGTTCGATTCCCTCTATTTGCATATTTGTTTTTCTTCCATAATTTATGTTTTGCCATGCAAATTTTCTTTATTTCTTCTTTTTTTTAGTTGCTACATTTGCAGATTATTATATATTATTTTATCCCCAACTTATTATTATATATGATTTTATAACAAAATTTCTTATTCTCATGACATTTTATTCTTGATGCTTGATATCATGTTCTTTCTTTTATTATATTTTAGATTTCTTTAAATATATTTTATTAAATTTAAATTTTAGATGAGAATTTCATTAACATCATTCTATAAAACTTATATTTAATTTATCTTCATATCTTCTATCTGGATAAAATATTCTTTTATTATTATTGTAGCATTTATTAAAGTTATTTAAAATGAAAGCATCACCGAGTCAATTTGTTAAAAAGAATCATCACATTTTTTATATTAAAATATCATTAGTTTTTATTATAGTTATTTAATATGAGATTGCTTGGTTATCATCAAAGTTTCTAATGAGATATGACTTATTGTATATACATTATTTTTTAAAAATGCTATTTATAATTTTTAGTTGCATATTTGTTTTTCTTCCATAATTTATGTTTTGCCATGCAAATTTTCTTTATTTCTTCTTTTTTTTAGTTGCTACATTTGCAGATTATTATATATTATTTTATCCCCAACTTATTATTATATATGATTTTATAACAAAATTTCTTATTCTCATGACATTTTATTCTTGATGCTTGATATCATGTTCTTTCTTTTATTATATTTTAGATTTCTTTAAATATATTTTATTAAATTTAAATTTTAGATGAGAATTTCATTAACATCATTCTATAAAACTTATATTTAATTTATCTTCATATCTTCTATCTGGATAAAATATTCTTTTATTATTATTGTAGCATTTATTAAAGTTATTTAAAATGAAAGCATCACCGAGTCAATTTGTTAAAAAGAATCATCACATTTTTTATATTAAAATATCATTAGTTTTTATTATAGTTATTTAATATGAGATTGCTTGGTTATCATCAAAGTTTCTAATGAGATATGACTTATTGTATATACATTATTTTTTAAAAATGCTATTTATAATTTTTAGTTTAATTAATTAATTTAATTAGTTATAAAAATTTTATATATAGAATTTGGATAAAAGATTCTTGTTATTTTTTTATTTTGCTAAAATAAAAATGAATTTAGAAGCATAGAATAATATTTTGAAAATATAATTTTTAAAAATATTTTATTATCTAATAATTGGTGAACCCATTGCAAATTCGTCCTGGCTCCGTCACTATATATATATATATATATATATATATATATATATATATGGATTAGTGGGGTGTAATATTTAGACGTAACTTTGTGTAACATCTAAATATGTAAGATTTGATCTAACGACGATTCAGATTGATCTAAACCCTTTGCCCTACAACCACCGCCCCCTCTCCTCTCCTGTCTTTCCCTCCATGGGCCGGCGACCCCATCTTCTCTGTCCCCTTGAGCGTTGGCCAGCAGCCCTCATCTTCATTGCCCTCGCGAGCGTCGACCTGAAGCCCTCCTAGGTCCCGCGACCCCATGCATGTCATAGATGCCTTGGCCCCCATGACACGCGCAAGCTCGAATCGACAGTGACGGGCTCGATGATGCCCGAGCTCGACGCAAATTTGGATCGACGACGATGGTGCGAATGAAAGGGACGTCGATCCGAGGAGAGAAGAGAGATGGCGCACGTACAAGGGAGAAGAGAGGGGTCGAGGGCAGCCCTCACAAGAATCTGGACGACGACACACACAAGGCTCGACAATCACTACAAGAAATAAGGGAATTACAGACGGTCAAAATCGTCTGTAATTTCTCCTAAAACCATCGGAAATGCCATTTTCGACGATTTCGTCAATCATCGTAAATATCGGTGGTTGCTATTGCCGATCCGGCCGCTGGAGTTCGGATCCGACAGCTGGGGTTCGGATCCGGCTGCTGGGGTCCGGATCCGGCCGCCTGGCAGTCCGGGCCGAAGAGAGAGAGAGACGTCGGCGCGGGAGAGGGTCGCCGGCGGTCGATGACGTCCGGTCAGAGGCTCGCCGGCCGGGAGAGGGAGAGGGAGAGGGTCATTGGCGCGGGAGAGGGTCGCCGACCGGGAGAGGGAGAGGGTCGATGACGTCCGGTGCACGCGGGCCGAGAGAGAGGGAGAGGGAGAGAGAGGAGAGGAGGGAGAGAGGAGATGGGATTATATATATATATATATATATATATAGGAAAGATGAGAAAGCGGGAAAATGAAAAAAGAAGCGGGATAATAGAATTTTAATTACCGACGGCTCTGTTCGTCGGAAAAATAAATATTAATTATTTTTAAAGTTACCGACAATTGTGACCGTCGAGAATCATTTATTTATATTTAGTTATATATATTTTTTATTTTTTATTTTACCGACAGTTTGAACAGTCGCTAATTATTACCGACGGTTGGAACCATCGAAAATTGCGACGATTTGGACTGTCGCAAATTATATTAATAAAATAATTCTTATATTATATTATTATACATTTACTAACGGTTACGACCGTCAGAAATTGCGATGGATTGATATCCGTCGGAAATATCGACGTTCCTAATCGACGAAAAATAAAATAATAATATAACAAATTACATAATTTAGTATTTTCATTTCCGACGGTCACGACCATCGAAAAATCCCTCGAAAATTGCGACGGATGAGTATTCATCAGAAATATCGACGTTCCTAATCGTCGAAAAATAAAATAATAATATAACAAATTATATAATTTAGTATTTTCATTTTCGACGGTCACGACCGTCAGAAAATCCATCGAAAATTGTGACGGATGGATATCCGTCGAAAATATCGATATTCCTAATCGTCAAAAAATAAAATAATAAAATAATAAATTATATAATTTATTATTTTTATTTTTGACGGTCGTAGCAGTCGAAAAATTCGTCGGAAATATTTCCGTCGTAAAATGAAATTGTCCGTCGGAAAATCATAATTTTTTTGTAGTGAATGGACTTGGCGGGATCTAGAATGAAGGAGGAAGAAGGGAGGAGAGGAGGTTGCATCAAGAGATCTTATTGCACATGTAAAATGAACTGTACTGATTATGGCATTCTACAATATTTAACTCAAGGGACGTTACACCTTGGTAATCTTATAAATATATATATATATATATATCAGATTTATGTTTTTTTTACTACAACTACCAGAGTTTTTTCCTGAATAAAGAACAAACGACATTAGTTTGGAGACTTCGAAAGTTGGGACTTGGATAAGAATGATGAGTCCAAAATATTATCGGCGTTGTAGATGGCGAAGTAGATAACTCTATTTCTCTTTTTTTCAAAAAAAAAGATATAAGAATGATGAGCAGATGGCGAAGTAGATGAGAAGTAGGTGGATCCTTTGTACAAACTCGTACATGATTTAATTGGTTTCCTCCATCATAAGATGTTGGTGGTGGTGGTGGTTGGAGGGGGCAATCAGGGACGGAGCCACCTTAGTATTAAGGGGTCATGGCCCTTCTAACTTTTTGGAATATTAGGTATATTACTAATATATATATCATATATAATAAGTCCTCCTAAATTTTGTAAAATTAATATAATTATGGCCCCTTAATTTTTTGAAATATTATATATATAATATATAATAAGACTCTTTCTGATATTATGAACTTAATATATTTATAATATGCTATTATATTTATGAGAGAATATGTGCATGTTTATAATAGATTTATACTATATTAAGTGTATTTATGAATATATAACATATGTATCAATAATTTTGATTTCTTTCTATAACAAATTAAATTAGTTAGTTAAGTAATAAAACATAAGTTACATATGTCATTCATTAACATGATAAACACAAAAAAGATAAACATGATGAATAATAAAAAATATTTAAATTAAAATACAATAAGATTTATAGTTTTAAGTTATCTTCTAAAATAATATTTTTTATATTTTAATTTGGCTAAAAATTTTTATTATCGATTTTTATTCTCTACACCCCCCGTCCTGGCTCCGTCCAGCATGATGTCCGTTTCCGCTTTTAAGTTTTAACCCACTCAGCTCACGTGTATTCACTCATGTCTGTTGTCAGTATTATCAGCAGTTCAGCACACACACCAGACATCACATGAAGATAGATAAAACTAAATCATGCACAAAGATAGGGAAAATAATATATATATGAGCACCCTACTTAATCAATTTAATTATTCTAATTTATGATTAAATTAATTATGTGTCTTTTAAATAGGATAATATAATATTTTTATTTCTTAGGATAATTTGATCTCAATTAGTGAAAATCGAGTTATTATTTTGTTCTCGATTACATTTATTGTTTAACTGGTAAAATAAATTAATAATTATTTTATTAGTTTGATGAGAAATATCAGTGTTATATTATATTTCAAATGTACATTTTCCTCGTATAGATAGATCATGCTTGTTGCAATGCTACTGCATCGGTGGCATTTGAAGTGGTGGGGGACTTTTCTTAAGTTGGAACC
This sequence comes from Pontederia crassipes, assembly GCA_030549335.1. Lineage (NCBI taxonomy): Eukaryota > Viridiplantae > Streptophyta > Magnoliopsida > Commelinales > Pontederiaceae > Pontederia > Pontederia crassipes. The sequence goes on along the minus strand of CM060187.1, from coordinate 45,946,573 downwards.
TGAAGGGCCGTATCGCAGTCACAGAGGCAACTGCACCAACTCGTTGCTATTTCTAATGCTGCGTCTGCGTCTGCGTCCGCGCCCGGGGGGCCGTTCACGTGCATGGGCAGGGCAAATGGCCCTGCAAAAGCTGGACGCAGTGGAGTAGTCTGTTCTCATCATCATGAATAGAAGCAGAGGACGAGCTACTGATACTTTACTGCTACGTCTCGGTGGGTCTCCCTTCCAGCTGCTGTCGCTGCTTGCTTGTTCTTGTTTGTGGGAACGAGAACAGAGACAATCGTTGACGATTAATTGTAAACTATGTCTACGTGGTAGGTGATATTTGGTCACCCGTGCCCTGTAGCTTCGTCTGCCAATTCCTGTTCTTGGATATGGAGAGGGGGAGAGAGAGAGGGAGGGAGATGTATGTTGTATATATACAGATGGATGGATACAGCAGTGCTTCTGATTTCGTTCATCATGACATGACGATACGGTTACTGGGAAAAAGGAAGACTCTTTTTTTTTTTTTGACAGAGCTCTCTGATGCTAATGCATCATGATGGAAGAAGAAGAGGGAAGAAGACGACATTGTATAGAAGAAAGCGCAGCGATGCAACAAGTCTCGTTTCAAGCAACATTGTTGAGTCATATGGCCCCCTGACCCCTCCTCCTCCACCCTTCTTTCCCCACCTCCTCCTCCTTCTCTTCCTCCGTCGGACAACTCCATTAACCTTGACAATGCTATCAGCACCAATGCGAGTAAGCCTGCATCCTTGCATAGGAATGAGTTCCGCCCCTTCAGGGCAAATGTCGTCAGAAATCGAAGACGTCCTATAACGCTTCCAAAATTGCACCTCCCACCACGTAGGCGATCAGATTGATTCTGGGAGTGTTACACTGCCTATTGCTCTACTGACTTTGACCATTCAACAAAATAGCTGACGTGACACTAATAATATAACAATATACTAAAGAACTATGATTGCGAAAACTTAATAATAGAAATATGAAAATGAAGAACTTTAATGCGGAAACTATAACGATAGAATATCCATAGACAAATTCTGATCAACATGAGGAAAATAGAAACTTAAAGAAGTTTGATGGCGAGAAATCATAATGTCTTAGATGAACTAAATATGCGAAAAAAATATGATAACAATGTGATGAGATTGTAGCAACAATCTATGTCATGTGCAGCATTTCTCCAAGCTCTGTGTCATCCAACACCTCGTCAGTTGGCATTCTCACTTGCAAAATCCCAATGCAGGGGAGTAGAATACCCATGAGCAAAGATGCTCAGTACAATAGTAATAGACGTGAAATAAGGATCGAGATGATCATAAAATTAATGTGTAAATATTTAGTCATATCAGTGCTCTGTGCTTTATCATTACAGTACTTTGACTTTGTGTTACTCTGCTTTTATTTTACAATGTCTCTGCTATGCTATGTCATACTTTACTTTACCATGTCTCTGTTTTACTTTATAGTACTCTACTTTACATTACTTTACTTTGCTTTGCTTTGCTGTTAGTTGTACTACGTCTTTTACATTACTAGAATATTCTTAGAGTTTGTTGTCCTATGCGAGCTCGACTTTATTAGGTTGGAATGCTAGGAGTGCCTCTCTGATTTTTTTATGTCAAAAAGCACATAAAGGGAAGAGGGGTGGATGTTACTACCTCACCCAGTTCGGAAGGTAGGGGGAAGAATTCCTACAATCCAGGAACATTGGTCAGTTGTTAGACATGTAGGTTCACTGTCTCCTCAACTAGCTACCTGTCCCTCTGTCATAATACTTTAATCTTTAAGGGAAGGGGTATGACCATAGCACCACCCTTCATTTGAGATATAGATGGGAGAAGACCTGAAATATCAGAAATAGTGATCATTTAAGACAGTAGCTTCGCTGTCCCCTCAACTAACTACCTATCCCTCATCTGCTTTAATCTATGATCTTTGCTTTAACTTTGGGGCGGCACATAGCAATCACATGTCTTTATCCTTGATTTATTTATCTTTAGTCATTGTGAATCTATGATTTAGGATCCAACGGAACGTTGGTCTTTGTACAATAGGACTCAGCCAGTGTAGGTGAACTGGTCAGAGTCTCAATTATATTTGGGAATGGTTCGGTTCAATTAAATCAGATTGATGGTTCTCTGTTGAATCGGTCGACCGTTCTTGGTGGACCATTCCTGATGGACCGGTCGACCGTTCGTTGGCATCGGTCAACCGTTCGTTGGCACCGGTCGAACGTGTTCTTTAATTTGGGTCTGTGGATCGGTCGACCAGTCTGGGTGTCGATCGACCGTTCATTAGGCCATAAAGATGTGCATTGCGCATCGGATCGGTCGACCGTCCTCTGAAACCGGTCGACCAGTCGCAAGATCAAATCTATCTGTCAACATAAAGATCGGTCGACCGATACGGAAGAGTTCCTATGGGTTCTGTACGCAGACCGGTCGACCGTTTGATAAATCGGTCGACTGGTCCCTGCGATAAAACAGGGCCGTCGGACTTTTCCATTAATTCTAGCGACCTTCCGATCGTCAGAACAACACGTCATGAATACGAAAGTTGAATGTAACATTCTCAGGATCATAATGGCATAATTCTTTGCATCAAACAATCCATAATTCCTCGTCTAGGGATTTAAAATGCTAAGGGTACATTTTACGGTTCGGCTATTAGAGTTTTTCGGTCACTGCTTATCGTCCGATCGTCGTCGGACGTTCCTGATCGACTGGGAGGATTCGCAGGCTCCTGCGCACGTCGAGGAGGGTCGCCGCGCATTGGAAAGTCATCGATCACCGATTGTTCGTGAGGTCGCCTCTGCTCTGCCGCCGGTGCGCGTCGTGGTCGTTGGTCGCCGAAAGATAGGAAGAACGAAGGAGAGGGAGGAGGTCAGGGTTCCAAGAGGCGCAAAAAAGGCGACCCTCCTCCCCTTTTATGCAGCCCTAGCGACCTTTGGTCGGTCGGAGACGAAACGACCGGTCAGGGGTGGCATTTCGCCTCCCCTGTCGATCGTTCATTTTGTTCTCTTTTCTTTTTTTAGTAGCCGATATGTTACATTATTATCCTCTAAAAAGAAAATTCGTCCTCGAATTTGGATAAGGGTTAAGGCTTACCGAAAAATTCAGGAAATTTCTCTTGCATTTCGGATTCTACTTCCAAAGTGACCTCTTTTCCTTGGTGATGTTTCCATGCCACTTTAACTAGTGATACTCTCTTCTTCCCTTGTTGATGTTCTTGATATTCCAATATCTTCGTGGGTTGTTCATCATGTCAGATTCTCCTTTAGGTTTGATTCCTCAATTTGGATCATGTTGACGTAGTCGTGCTTGTACATCCGGAGTAGAGAGATATGGAAGACATTGTGTACCCTTGAATAGGCTGGAGGCAGGGCCAACTGCATGCTGAATCTCGAATCATATCTAATATTTCGAATGGGCCTACGTACATTGGTCTCAATTTTCCTCGTTTGTTGAAACGCATTACTCCTTTAGTGGGGGAGACTTTGAGTAAGACTTGATCACCCGCCTTGAACTTATGTTCTCGGCGCTTCTTGTCTACGTAAGCTTTCTGACGATCTTGAGCAGATTTCATTCTTTTTATTATCAGTTCCACTCTGTCTGTGTACTCCTATGTTTGCTTCTGTAATTCAGCGCTCAAGATCTTCCTTTCTTCCACTTCGCCCCAACATGTCGGGGAGCGACATGGGTGACTGTACAGTGCTTCAAAGGGAGATATCTCGGTGCTTGCATGGAAGCTGTTATTGTAGGAAAACTTTATGAGAGGAAGGTGTTTATCCCAATTATCATTCCAATCCAAAGCACATGCTCTCAGCATGTCCTCCAATGTCTGGATTGTCCATCAGTCTGTGGATGAAAGACAGTGCTATACTAGAGCTTTGTCCCAAAAGCATTCTGGAGACTCTTCCAGAATCTTGATGTGAATTTGGGATCTCTATCGGATACAATGGCTGCCGGGATCCCGTGAAGCCTAACAATCTCCTGCACATATAAATCCATGAGACTTTATTGTTTTACCTTAATTGGTAGGAAGTGAGCCGATTTAGTGAGTCGGTCCACTATAACTCAAATGACATCATGTCCCTTTAGAGTCCGAGGTAAGCCGGTGATGAAGTCCATTGATATTTCTTCCCACTTCCATTGTGGGATGCCTAGACTCTTTAAAGTTTCTTGTGATTTCTGGTGTTCTACTTTGACCTGCTGGCACACTATGCATTTGGAGACGTATTCGGCTATCTCCTTCTTCATGTCTGGCCACCAGAAACTCCTCTGCACATCTTTGTACATCTTTGTACTTTTTGGGTGGATTGTAAACTCGGACTTGTGGCATCCATCCAGCACTTCTCTCCGGAGTTCAGGATTATTCAGTACCCATAGCCGATCACGGTACTTGATGTCACCATCCGTGGAGACTTTGAAATTAATAGTCTCTAGGCTAGTCTTTATCATCATTGTCTGATATTCCGAGTCTTCAACTTGTGCTTCTATAATCCTTCATATCATATCAGGTACTATTCTCTGCATCATCATTAGCGATCCATCGTGCTTCACTCTTGGCATCCATTTGAACAGTTCTTCCATAAGCTCGAACCGCCGTAGGCGCATATAGGCCAGGGATCCTTCCCATTTTCGGCTGAGCGCATCAGCTACTGAGTTTGCCTTACCAGGTTGGTAGTTAATGACAAACTCGTAGTCCTTCAAAAACTCCATCCAACGCCTTTGGCGTATATTCAACTCTTTCTGTGTAAACACGTACTTCAAACTCTTGTGATCAGTATAGACCACAAATTCTTCTTCATATAAGTAGTGGCACCAAAGCTTGAGGGCGAACACTACTATTGCTAACTCGAGGTCATGAGTTGGATAATTGACCTCATGTTTCTTCAGCTGTCTGGATGCGTATGCCACTACTTTCCTATGTTGCATCAATACGCACCCCAATCCTGTGCCACTAGCATCACTATAAAACACGTAACCACCGTTGCCTGGTGGTAACGTCAGGATTGGCGCTGAAGTTAGCCGTTCCTTTAACTCTTGAAAACTTTCCTCACACTTGGGTGACCAGATGAACTTTTCTCCTTTCCTTATGAGCTTGGTCAGCGGCAATGCTATTCTGAAGAAGTCTTTGATAAAATATCTGTAGTAGCCGGCTAGACCAAGAAAACTCCTAATCTCGGAGACATTCTTTGGTTGAGTCCAGTTGGACATTACCACTACTTTTGCGGGATCCACTGCAACTCCATCTTTGGAGACGATGTGTTCGAGGAACATTATCTGTTCTAGCCAAAATTCACATTTAGAAAACTTCGCATATAGCTTCTTTGCCCGCAAAGTTTCCAGCACTGTCCTCAGATGTTCTCTGTGTTGTTCCATGCTTGACGAGTAGATGAGGATATCGTCAACGAAGATGATTACGAACTTATCCAGGTGCTCATGGAAAGTTCGATTCATGAGATTAATGAATGCTGTCGGGGCATTTGTTAACCCAAACGGCATCATCAGGAACTCGTAATATCCATATCTTGACCGGAATGTTGTCTTTGGGATGTCTTCTTCTGTCACCCTTAGCTGATAGTATCCGCTCCTCAGATCAATTTTTGAGAACACCTTCGCCTTGAACAACTGATCAAATAAGTCGTCGATGCGAGGTAGTAGGTATCTATTCTTTATGGTGACCTTGTTCAACATCATGTAGTCGATACAAAGTCTCAGTGATCCGTCATTCTTTTTGACAAAGAGGACAGGTGCGCCCCACGGTGAAACACTAGGCCTGATGAAATCTTTATCTAGTAGCTCTTGAATCTGATCTTTCAATTCCTTCATTTCTGCTGGAGCCATGCGGTACGGGGTCTTGAAAATTAGTGCAGTTCCGGGTGCCACCTCGATATGAAAGTCTATCTTTCTTCTAGGCGGTAGACCACTAACATCATCAGAGAATACATCAGGAAATTTTCTCACAACTTCTATTTCCTGAGGAGTCTTCTTCGATTTCTCTATTTTGGTCACGCTTGCCAGGTAACTTCTACATCCCTTTGAAGTAGCTTCTGTGCCTTCATGGCAGAGATTATAATTTTTGGTTCTTTCTGTGGAATACTCTTGACTATAACTTTATCTGTACTCTGTGTGCCTATGATAACTTTCTTTTGCTTGCACAAAATGGAAGCATCATGTGAAGCTAGTCAGTTCATGCCCAAAATTATATCATAATCTCTCATAGGGATAATGATAAAATTTGCAGGATGATTCTTTTTCTCTATCTCTATGGGTACATTAAGGAGATGTTTTGTGGTAATCAGGATTCCTTGAGGGGTCAAGATGTTCATCTTATGCTCTAAATCTGTTGCAGTTAACCCTAATATTTTGGCACATTCCTCAGATATAAATGAATGGGAGGCACCGGAATCGAACATTACTTTTGTAGGTAAGTCAGCCACGAATAGCGTACCTTGAATGACCTCAACATCATTCTACGGAGCATCCTCTTCCAGATTGAAGAGTCTTCCTTGCACCAACTGTTGTTGTCCACGTCTTGGACAATTCGCTGCGATGTGACCCATTCCACCGCAGTAGTAACAAGCTCTCGACTTCATTCGGCATTCCCCAACATTGTTCCTGCCACATGTGTTGCATAAAACTCGCTCACCTTGTGCGGGTGGTGCTTGAGGGGCTCTGAGAGGCTATTGCCTCTGCTGTTGGGCTGGGCGCCTCTGCGCTTGCTGAGGGGGTCGTTGTTGTTGCTGTTGTTATTGCTGTGGGGAAGGGACTTGTTGTGGAGGACGGTATGACTGTTGTTGTTGTTGTTGAGGGTGGTGGTTCTGTTGAGGCGCTGAGTATGGATGGTACTGGTTATCCCATCGTTGGTGTTGCCGGTTATTCCCATGAAATTATTGCTGCTGATGGGAACTCTGTCCCACATTCTGTTGGGCCCTCTTCTCCTTCAGGAGGTCATGATGGTCCTTCTCGGTCAAGGTAGCCAAACTGATGGCGTCTTCTAAAGTTCTGCAATTCCCAGGTCTTGTATGAGATCGTAGAGTGAGGTTCAGTCCGTCCACAAAATGCTTGGTTACATCCAGTTCGTCCATGATCAATCTGGAGTACTTACTAAGTCTGACGAACTTCGTCATGTATTGATCAACAGTCATTGTCCCTTGCACTAAGTGCAGGAACTCTTTCTGTTTCAAGTCCATTTGGAACTTAGGGAAATACCGCGTCTCGAATGCCTGACGAAAATCTTCCCAGGCAACAATTCTCACTTCAGGAAAACTGGTGGCCTTTCTTGCTTTCCACCACTCCTTAGCGTCTTTTTTAAGAGTGTCTCCAGCGAACATCACTTTTTTGTTCTCGGGCACGTCGAGGATGTCAAGTTTGTCATCTATTGCCTCCATCCATTGCTCTGCTACTACGAGGCCTCCTTCTTCGTTAAATATTGGTGATTTTAACCTCCAGAAATCTTGTAGTGTGCAGATAGAAGGGACTTGACGCCCTTGCTGGACTGGTGGTTCTGGTGGAGGAGGAGAAGGTGGAAGTGGAGGTGGGTATGATGGAGGTGGGGGAACAAATGGAGTCTCCCCTTCATTGTATGTCTTGGTCTCACTGTAACGGTAGAATATCCATAGACATTCTCACCTGCAAAATCCTAATGCAGGGGAAGTGGTCTTATTGGCGCATACCACGGTGGGGTCCAGCTTGGTAGTTTCCACCGCCTGTCCAGGGTTGTAACCAGTGGCCGCCGTCTCGTAGCCAACCTTTGGGCAACTAGAATACCCATGAGCAAAGATGCCTAGCACAATAGCAATAGACGTGAAATAAAGATCGAGATGATCATAAAATTAATGTGTAAATCTTTGGTCATATCAGTGTTCTGTGCTTTATCATTACAATACTTTAACTTTGCGTTACTCTGCTTTTACTTTACAATGTCTCTACGATGCTATGCCATACTTTACTTTAGCATGTCTCTGTTTTACTTTACAGTACTCTACTTTATATTACTTTACTTTGATTTGCTTTGCTGTTAGTTGTACTACGTCTTTTACATTACTAGAATATCCTTAGAGTTTGTTGTCCTATACGAGCTCGACTTTATTAGGTTGGGATGCCAGGGGTGCATCTCTGAATCTCTGATGCCAGAAAGCCCATAAAAGGAAGAGGGGTGGGTGTTACTACCTCACTTAGTTCGGAAGGTAGGGGAAGAATTCCTACAATCCAGGAACAGTGGTCGGTTGCTAGACCTGAAGGTTCGCTGTCTCATCAGCTAGCTACATGTCCCTCTGGCATAATACTTTAATCTTTAAGGGAAGGGATATGACCATAGCACCACTCTTCATTCGAGATACAGGTGGGAGAAGACCTGAAATATCAGGAATAGTGGTTATTTAAGATAGTAGCTTCACTGTCCCCTCAGCTAACTACACATTCCTCATCTGCTTTAATCTCTGATCTTTGCTTTAACTTTGGGGCGGCACATAGCAATCCCATGTATTTGTCCTTGCTTTATTTATCTGTAGTCATTGTGAATCTATGATTTAGGATCCAACGGAACGTTTGTCTTTGTACAATAGGACTCAGTCAGTGTAGGTGAACTAGTCAGAGTCTCAGTTATGTTTGGGAATGGTTCAGTTCGATTAAATCAGATTGATGGTTCTCTGTTGAATCGGTCGACCGTTCCTGGTGGACCGGTCGACCGTTCGTTGGCACTGGTCGGCCGTTCATTGGCACCGGTCGACCTTGTTCTTTAATTTGGGTCTGTGGATCGGTCAACCGGTCTGGGTGTCGGTCGACCGTTCATTAGGCCATAAAGATGCGCACTGCGCATCAGATCGGTCGACCGTTCTCTGGAATCGATCGACCGATCGCAAGATCAAATCTATCTGTCAACATATAGATCGGTCGACTGCCATGGTGAGGCCGGTCGACCGATACGGAAGAGTTCGTATGGGTTCTATACGCAGACTGGTCGATCGTTTGATAAAATTGGTCGACCGGTCCCTGCGATAAAACAGGGCCGCCAGACTTTTCCATTGATTCTGGCGGCCTTCTGGTCGTCAAAACAACACATCATGAATACGAAAGTTGAAGGTAACATTCTCAGGATCATAATGGCATAATTCTTTCCATCAAACAATCCATAATTCCTCGTCTAGGGATTTAAAACGCTAAGGATACCTTTGATGGTTCAGCTATTAGAGTTTTTCGGTCACTGCTCGTCGTCCGATCGTCGTTGGACGTTCCTAATTTGCTGGGAGGATTCGCACGGCTCCTGCGCACGTCGAGGAGGGTCACCGTGCGTTGGGAAGTCATCGATCACCGGTCGTTCGTGAGGTCGCCTCTGCTCTGTCGCTGGTGCACGTCGTGGTCGTCGATCGCCGATTGAGAGGAAGAACGAAGGAGAGGGAGGAGGTCGGGGTTCCAAGAGGTGCAAAAAGGGCGACCCTCCTCCCCTTTTATGCAGCCCCAGCGACCTTTGATCGGCCGGAGATGAAACGACCGGTCAGGGGTAGCATTTCGCCTCCCCTCCCGATCGTTCGTTTCGTTCCCTTTTCTTTTTTTTTTAGAAGCCGATATGCTACACGCCCTGTCATGCCTATGATGTCTCCCCACCAACTTCGTGAGCTCCAAGCATCGATCTCGGATGAGATTGAGATCCCTGCAGATGCAATAGGCCTCAAAGTTGCTGAAAGAGAGTGTTGTCTCATTGGTCGCATATATGGTGGAAATGTATCCTTGAATTCACTACGGGATGAGCTACCATGGTTGTGGAACCTCAAGCAGGCCCTAGAAATAACTGATATGGGCAATTTTTATTTCATTTTTCACTTTGCAGATATGGAGGAGCGCTCATCTATGCTCGCTGGTGGTTCGTGGAGTTACCGTGGGGGCATCTTATGCGTTGTAGTGCTTCGTCCGTTCTTCAGGCCAAGCGTGGAAAGCCTGTCTGTGGTGCCAGTTTGGATCCACGTTCCTGGGCTAGCCTTTGAATTGGATTCGTCGGTCGTCATCCTACACATTGCTAGTCAGTTTGGTACCCCATTGAAGCTGGATGAGCGTACGCACATCGGAGATCATGAACGCTTCGCCAGAGTCTGTGTAGAAGTCGATCTCGGTCGACCACTCAAGCAAGGGATTTGGGTAAAGACCCTAGGTGGCGGTAAGTATTTCCAGCTTGTTCGATATGAAAACATACCTCTTCTTTGCTTTCGATGTGGTCTTGCAGGCCATCGCATGGAACAATGTCCACAATGCGAGGCTGGCCAGCAGAAGGCGGTTCTCCTTTATGGTCCTTGGTTGCAGTCAAGGTCAATTGATCCTCGACCAACTGGTTTGGCCTTTTCGCATCGGGGACGTAGCCGTTCTCGACCTACCTGTCGGCGGTCTTCGCTCCGGAAAGGCGGTGGCTCCACAGCATGCCCTGACCTCAACATCGTACCGGCAACGGGCATCTTGGATCAAAGTGAAGTACAACAACGGTCGGATTCGAGACACCTGAGTCATGATGTGCGTACTGAGGCTCAGGCGCCTATTACAGCTGGTGAGCAATTACCTGAAAAATCAGACGAGGATCTGCGTCTCGGACTAATTCAACGGTCGGATCAGTGGGCTCTCGACAATCTCGCACGTGACTTGGGGCACGTAAGGGGTTGCCAGACTGATCATGGCCATTCAGACTTACAGTGCCAAGTTGATTCTATGACACCTGTCCATCCGCATCTCCTCCTTTTGCAAAACCCTACTGCCACCGCTGCTTCGCCAAACCTTCTGTCCCCCAAATCCTTCCCACACCTTTCGGACACCATTCCTCAATCGGACATCTCTCCTCATGTCTACCAAAATATTCGGCTTAAAGCTACCAGTGAGCCTAGTTCTCCAGCCTCCTTACCTCCACGTACAACTGCTATGATTTCGCCTAAGGTTTTCCCTAGCCACCTTCGGCCTCCGGCACCTCGGTCTGTCCCCACTAATCTTAAGGTGAGAGAGGATTTATCTCGTCATGATGCTGTGGTCCAAGAGATCCTCGTGGCGTTCTCAGGACAAAGCAACCTTCAAGCTGAGGAAGAAGCTGAATCCACTGATGAGGAACTACCAAACCTAGAGATTGTACCAGCAACTCGGACGGAAAAGAAGAAAGAGCGCCTCCAAGCCAAATCTTTAACACCCCCTCCCATGCTTAAAATGAAGGAGTCAAGCAGGAGTAAAGCAAGTCAAGCAGGTAAAAAGAAAATATCCATTATGGTCAATCCCTCACATTCCTCTTCTTTGCAGGACGCACTTGGTGCTACTGCGCCATGAGGATCATGTCTTGGAACTGTCGGGGAGCCGCGCATAGCAAGGTCAGGGTCTGGCTCCTGGAGATAATGAAGCATCAACGCTCTGACATAATTGTTCTGGTAGAAGCACATACTGATGAAGGCAAGTCCAATCACATCATTCGTCGGCTTGGGACTGCATGGAAGGGGTTCGTGCAGCCAGGTACAGGAGCAGCGGGAGGGATCGTCGTCGCCTGGCAACAACACCTTGTCCAGGTTACTCCGCTCTACGGAAACCCCCAAGTAGCTCACTTAGTTGTTACTATGAATGATTTCTCGTTCCTCCTTTCAGTAGTGTATGCTAGTACTCTTCCCCTCCTACGACAAAACCTGTGGATAGGGCTAAACAACATTCACTATAGTAATGTGCCTTGGCTATTTTGGGAGACTTCAATTGTATTCTCTCCCCTGAGGACAAAAAGGGAGGGGCTCCTTTTAGAACTACTAAGTCAACTTGTCTTCTCCGCACTCTGATTTCAAATCATAGCCTTACAGACTTGCCTCTCATGGGCAATACTTTCACTTGGTGTAATAATAGGTTGGGAGCCGCAAGGATCTTATGTCGACTAGACCGTTTCCTGGTAAGTCATCATTGGCTTATGACTTTTCCTAATTTAGACATCTCCACTCTCCCCAGAACTATTTTGGACCACTCGCCTTTGTTTTTTAATTCCAATTCATACAGATGCATACCTAGGACTTTTAAATATGAACATTTTTTGCTTGAGTACAAAGAGCTTAGGAACATTGTCCAAACTGAGTGGACTAGTGACAACATTTCGGCATCACTTAAGGCCATAAAAAAGAAAACTCTATTATGGAATAAGAATTGCCTCGGCTCATTGGAGCTGAGGGCTGAGATCGCTAGGGACATCATTCTTCAATTAGAAGCCAAAGACAGCCGCCTTAGTCTCTCTGATTCTGAACTCAATCGTCTCAGGGCTACTTATCAAGAACACAGTGCATATCATAGACAAATTAGTATTAAATGGTGGAGTAAGTCATGAGTTAATTGGCTGCAGAAGGGTGACAGGAACTCTCATTTCTTTCATCTCTCTACCTCTCTTAGGCAGAAGAGCAAAATAATTACCTCTATATAGGACTCTGAGGGTAATAACATAACTGATGATCGACAAATTAGTGAGGCATTTCTTAACCATTATCAGGACCTATGGAAAAGGAAGCCTCAGCCTCTTATTCCCCTTGATCATTGGCCTGATTTGCCATTCTTACATTGCTCCTGGGTGAACAAGCTTATTGGCCCCGTGTCTGATCAGGAGATCAAACACTGTCTTTGGAGCCTAGGCACTGGTAAGGCTCCAGGACCTGATGGGTTTATGGTGGAATTTTACAGGTCTTACTGGGACATTATTGGTCCTGGTATTATCACTTGTGTTAAGAATTTCTTTTCTACTTGCAAAATCCCAGAGGATTGGGTCAAGACCACCTTGATATTTATACCCAAGAAAAAGCAACCCAAGTTTATCACTGATTTTAGGCCTCTCCTTGTGTAATGTGTTATATCATCTTATTGCTAAAATCATTGCTAATCGGTTAAAGCCAACATTACCAGATCTTATAGACCAGGCACAATCTATTTTTATTGCTGGAAGAACTATACAAGATAACATCTTACTTGTTCAGGAGATCACTCACTCTTTAAATCATGGCAGGCATAAGCACTTATTAATTAAGGCTGACTTGGATAAAGCTTTTGATAGGATTAATTGACTCTCTGTTATTAATGTGAACTCTTATGAAATTCCCTGCAATGTTCATTAATTGGATTGATGCTTGTATCCAGTCCCCTATGTTTAATTGTTATATTAATGGCATCACTTCAAGATACTTTAAAAGTTTTAAAGGTATTAGATAGGGAGACCCTTTATTCCCCTATCTCTTTATTATAGTTTTGCAAGTTCTATCTTTTATTGTGAATCAACATGTCAACTCTGGCTCTATTATTCATTTCTCACTGGGATCCTTTACCCTTAGTCATCTCATGTACGCTGATGATCTGATCATTTGCATTAAAGCCACTAAAAGCAATTGCAAAAGGATATCAGAGGTATTAAAACTATATAATCTGCTTACTGGCCAGAGAGTAAACCCCACAAAATCTGAAGTATTCCTCCCTGTAAAGCTTAATAGGAAACATATAGATTTAATTAGTGGCACTTTAGGAATCAAGTTGGGTAGCTATCCTTTCAGTTACCTAGGAGTGCCAATTTCTTACAAGTACCTTCCTATTAACACTCAGACAGCTCTCACTGATAAGATTGCTAACAAAATCAATACATGGAATGGTAGGCTTCTCAATCAAGCATGTAAGGCTACTTTGATATCTTTTGTCATTAACTCCATGCCTGTCTATACTTTAAGTTCTACTCATGTGTCTCCCGAGCTGCTCCGCTCCCTAGAAAAATCTTCTCGTTCTTTCTTTTGGCATTCAGGTGAAAGTGGCAAAGGTTTTCATCTTATTAATTGGAATACATTGCAGCTTCCTAAATCACTGGGTGGTCTAGGTTTCAGAAAACTTTCTCTAATTGGTCCATCCCTACTTGCCAAAAGAATACTAAATTTACTAAATGATGTTCCATCCCACTAGGGTTCTTTGGTTAAGAACAAATATGGCATCATTCACCCCTGACAACATTCTATTAGTAGCCAGCCGACTGCTTGGAGTTGGAAGATCGTCCGTGATTCTTTATTGAATAATAGAGGTGGTATGTTGAAGTTAATTGGCAATGATTGTTCTACTAGTATTTTATTCGACCCTTGGATTTCTTGCATCCCTCTCTCTTGGTCACCCACTTTTATTAATATGAATAAAATAAAATCTCTCTACTCTATGAATGTCAATAATATGATCCTTAATCATTGCTGGAATGATGCCTTACTACATGAGTTTTTTGGTGACATGTTGGCTTCTCGTATTCGCTCTATATTTTTATCTGCTAATGCCGATGATGACATGTGGATCTGGGAAATTGATTCCCATGGCTTTGCTAACGCAGCTTCTGTCTATAGCTATCTCTGCAGACAAACCTTGCCGCCGTCTGAAATTGGAAGGTTTGCTTGCCATCAAGTTTGGAAAATTCTGGTGCCCCAAAAAATCCATATGTTTCTTTGGAAATTGGCCCACAACTGCTTGCCTACTCTGGATGTTGTTGCTAGATTTAATCCCTCTGTTAACTCCTCTTGCCTATTGTGCGGTCGTGATACCGAGACTACTTCTCATTTATTTTTTTCTTGCCCAATGGCGCTTAGTCTCTGGTCATTATTTCAATCTAGACTTAATTTTACTTTCGACCTGATGGCTAGCTGGAGTGATGGCTCCTGGTTGCAGGAGGGCTCTAAGCTGGTTAGCAGTTCAAAAATAAAATTAGTGTCTCTCTTCTCATTTTGTCTTTGGAATCTGTGGGGTTTAAGAAATGATATCCATTTCAGAGGCAAGCATTCAACCATTTCAGCGATTTGGGAGAAGGCAGTCGCAGAGTATAATGAACATGCTAGAATCCACAGTCCTGAGGTGCTTTCCCCCAGCGGCCCTATTCGGGTTCAGTGGGTGCCCCTGACTCCCGGCTGGGTCAAATTAAACTCAGACGGATCTCTTATAGCAGGAGAGAGGTCGGGGGGTGCTGGATACTTACTTCGATCCTCATGTGGTGTGGTGCTTTTCTTTTTGCAGGGGCCTTCAGGCGGGATGCTGAATCAATCATGAAACTTGAAACTTGGGGTCTCCTCAGCGGCATCAAGATGGCAAATCAGCGCGGTTATCCTAGGATTTGCATTGAGTCTGATTCAGCTTCATTAGTGCATATCATTTCCAATCCTGACAAATGCCCTTGGCGTATTAAAAATTTTATTTCAGAAATTCGTGTAACCCTTGAACTTTTTGATGCATGGAACCTTAAGCATGTCTTTAGAGAGGCTAATCAATCTGCTGATCACTTGGCCAACTTAGGTCGTTCCGCACTAGATGATATTTTTTGGGAAAGCGCTCCTCCACCGGGACTCTTTCAACTAATGTATCAAGACGTTTCCACTGTTTTTGATAGATAATCAAGTTTTTAAAAAAAAAGACATTGTATAGAAGAAGAAGAAGACGACTCTAAAGTATGAATAGATCGTATGATCTCTATTTTATTAGCCCTTCCTTGAGATCCTTCCATTGATTCCATAATCCAGACTCTCTCACCTGAAAAAAAAAAATCACGGTAATGGTGCTCTCTCTTATGCACAGTATTAAAAAATAGATAAAGATTTAAATGCATTATTATTATTATTATTATTATTATTATTATTATTATTATTATTATTATTATTAATCTGTATTACGGGTGATGCATTTCATTATGGTAGATAAAGTTTATAACTATTTTTTGCATAAATAAAAAATTAAATAAGAAATATGCTTGAATGGTGATACGTTGTTTGCTAGTCCTCCTTTTGTTGATAGATCAATGGCTATCGAACATAGATGCAGTATATTTTGGTCGTTTGCTCAATCGTTCATTCATATTTTGTTTTCAAATTCAAGTGGCATTTATACTTGTTGGCCACAGACAAATATGCCACTCTTTCGGATTCAAAATTGAGATATCTCACGCCCTTATTCTTTAAAATCTTAATCTGATTACATAAATATAAGGACAGTTGAGAATGGAATTAAGAAAAAAAAAGAAAAGTTAATAGTGATTTGGTATAAAAATAAATTAATATTACATTGGTAGTAATACATAAATAATAAAGTATGAATAACAATTTATCAGCCATCAATATTTTTTGGGCAAATATTAACTCTTTACACAAGAAATCATACAGGACGTGAAATATGTTATTATTATAAGTAATGCAATTTCAATAAAGTTTCACTAATGCCCAATCGAATCGAGATCCATATTAATCAACTTAAAGCTTATTACCGAGAGTCACATAGGCTTATCCAAAAGAATTTTATTCATTTTGTATTTGGGTTCCATTTATTCTTGTGAAATATTTAAATTTAAATTTTGACAAATGTTATTATTGAAAGATGAATAACGTTAAAAGCCTCATTAGAGAGAGTCAAAGACTCTATTTGGTAATGCTAAAAAGAGTGTTTGAACTAGTATTCAGCAGTTCAAGTGTTATTTCTTCTGTTTGATAAAATACATAAATAAGTAGAGTTTAGAATTTTCAATGAAAACATTAAAAAGCTACTTCCAAAGTCTAAAAGTTTATATTTTATTTTTCAATTTCATCCTTAGTCAAATGCATTATTTCTTTTTCATTTCATCTTATTATTTTATCATTTCTATTTTATCACCATTCAATTATATTCCTTTTATATTCATATTTAATTAATTACAAATTATTTGTTTATTAACAATGAATATAGAAATTAATTTAATAATTAATATTTTCATATCATGTATGAACTATATAAAATTTATCATAGATATACTTTTTTATATATTTTAATAAAAAAATACTTATGTGATTTTATATTATTTTATTGAGATATTAATAATTTATTTATTAAATTATAATGAAATTTGTAAACTGATTAAGAATGGTTTGTTTAATGTCTAATTATATTATTTTATATTCATCCGCTAATTCTTTCGTTAGATTTATCAAACACTTATTTGTTAATATCATAAATGAATCGCTAATCACTAATCATCATTCGCTATCCGCTACTTAAATCGCTATCCGCTTATCAAACCGCTAATAATGTCAAACAGATAAGAAATCATCAATTATATTAATAAAGAAAGGATTATTTCCTCTAACCACTCCTAAACTATCGCGATTTTTCACATCTGACCCCAACCTACGAACTTCATTTTTGGGTCCTTAAACTATCACGATTTTTCCAATTTGATCCTTCCATCCAATTCCGTCGACTTCTCCGTTATTTTTTATTTTTTGCATTTGTGAAAAGTTCATTATACCCCTTCCTTAAATGTTAGTCTATTTTTACATAAAATAATAAATATAAAAATAATAAAAAAGAAAAAATGATCATGTGTCAGCGGAGGAAGAGAGGAGGGGGTCCCCCCTCCTGCGACCTCCGGCGAGGTCGCAGGGAGGGGGGCAACCCCCCTGCACCATCAAGAAGGAGGGGGGAAGGTCGCAGCAGTTGGACAAGCAGGAGACGGACCTCAACTGGCGAAACAACCTACCTTCACTGTGCTGATAGGGGGGATGAAGGATGGGAAGCATCTCTTTAGCGCAGAAGGCCTGGGCAATAGGCCGTCGGTGGAACAACACCCAGACGATGATGGTCGGCGGCAATGTTAAGGGGTCTAAGGTAGTCCGAAATTTCAGGCTGCGAGAGAAGAGGTGACAGCAGCGGCAGCAACGCGGAGGAATTCATGATGCCAGCAAGATGACCAACTCCTCGCCGTCGACGCCAACGAGATGACCAACTCCTCGCCATGGATGCCGTCATTGGATTAGCAGCAAGACGCAGCCATGAAAATCCCACTCCTCGTCGAGAGCGATTATGGAGGGGTTTGCAAGGGTGGGAGGGGGATGAAGACTGCCGGTGGGGAGGGCGGCGAGGAGGACGCCGCCAGTAGAGGTAGAGCGGAGGGAGTGGTACAGCCGATTGTGAGTGAGCAAAGGTGTTGGGACGTCGTGGAAGGAGAACACTTCGAGGAGGAGAAATTGGAAATGAGAAGATGAAGGGAAAGGTTCCGAGAGGAGAAAGTGATTAGGGATTTAGGGTCTTTTACTTTCTTATATATATCTACACGGTGATTCGGAAATCCGTTGGGACGGAGGCAACTCACCCCGCTCTGATCCTCGAAAGAGGGGGTGGGGCCAATTAGGTATGGTAATATCCCTCTCCCCCGCAGCGGAAAAAATTCTCGAAAGCAGGGCCCCGAATGGAGAGTCCCCGCGGGACCCGCAGGGGCGAGGGATATTACCATCCCTAATTAAAATAGGGATCCTGTACTACTTTTTAAAAATCAGGATATGTATCACATGACTGCCATCAATATTATTTTTCTGATGATTGAAGTGATTAAAAATCAAACTGGATCAATAGATGACAAAATTGGAGATCTTCATCACCCGATTCAATAATCTCAGTATTTTTACTAAAAAAAAACAATGTCTCGTTTGTTATTTTCCAATACTTGTTTTCAAGCATTGCTAATGGTAACAAGAAAAAAAAAGATCATATTAGTTAACATTATTAAAAAAAGATGAATTTGAAAATGACAAATAAATCGTTATAGGCATATTGGTAAATAGCTTTTGAGAAAAAAATGCATGTTTAGGTATTATAATGCTGATAAAAGATTAAATATTAAAATGTATTTACAAAATAAATAATTATATGTTTGCATAAATATATAAATAATAAGTTTTGTATTGTGTAGTAATAAAATAATTTATATAAGTTATTTTATAATTGAACGGACTAAAATATTCTTGAAATGTCTAAACTAAAATAATATATTGATTGAACATAATATGTAAAAAAATACAGAGATAATATATATGATAAAAAAGGAATAAGAAAAAAAAAACAACTATGTGATGATTTAAAAACGTTTGAAGATTATAATAAGAAATTAATTATTTCAACCAAACATTTTATAAAGTTTTTTAAAAAAATATATGAATTGAGTCTCCTGTTTATGATTTTGTGCTTATAATTAATATATTACTGAGCGCTTAAAAAAACTGAAGATGGGAATGTAAAAGTTGAGATGAGAAAATAAATTTATCCCATATTGATTTACTCAAAAATAAATTTCATTGGAACAATTAATTTCCAGAAACAATAAAAAAATACCCTAATAAGGACGAAAAAGAATTATTGGACTATGATTATTGCAGTCCGAGAGGTAAATACGAAGAGGTGAGCAAAGTTAGAAGAGACAAAATTTTGTTTTACAAATAGCTTTTAATGTAAAAGAAGAATATTTGTTCCCTCTTTCATAAAAATTCCAATTCAAATAAAAATATAAGCTCCCCCGTCCCGTCCCCGTCCGTTGAAATGAGACTTGTGACGGGTATTGGCATGAGCGTAAATAAGTGAAATAACAGGGGTTAATTCCCGAAGTAGGGGGTTCGTAATTTTGAACGGTTTTGGAAGGGCGCCAGCCACATTGTGGGCCCCGCATCATCTCTGCAGTGGGATCCATATAAAAATCGTTACCTATTTTTTTCTTGGTCAAGAATATTTTAAGGTATGGGGAAAAGATAAAATAACATATGAAAAAAAAATGATTCGAGATAAATAGAAACGTGAAAAAATAATATTGCGAATAGAAACCTTTTTTAGGCTGTTTGGTTCTTTAATAATTATTCTTAGAATAAGAACTAATAAATTAATTACTTTTTAAAAGTTTCAGTCAAGAATAGAGTATTATATTTTTCTAATAAAATAGTTTATTTCTAAGGCCGTTTGATTTTGAATAATATCAAGAATATGGTCAAACGCGAACCACATTGAAGAGTGTGAAATCATCATTTTTAACCTCTCCAAAAAAATTCAGGTATTCTATTATTTTTCTATTTTCCATTATTTTTTATTTGACTATACTCTATTATATCAAATTATAATAATAAGAATAATAAATGTAAACTATTTATAATAAAATATTTTTATTATAAAATATAAATTTATTCTTTTTCAACCAAATGAAAAAATAGAATAATATTATAGTTAGAATATTATATTTTTAGAATAAAATTATTATTTCTTAAAAAATATCCTCTAACCACAAGTCTGTCCACTTTTTTTTTACTTTTTAATATTGTTTGACAAAATATTATGAAATAAGCTTCTATTCCTATCTTTATTCTTAAACCAAACAACACCTAATTTTTCTAATGTTCAGTAGTGAAATTGAATTTATAATAATTTCATTCACACAAGAAAATATATGCTATCTTTCTTTTTTTAAGGAAAAAAACATTTGGTCTTTTTGGTAAAAATAGCATTTCATGTATGGGTTAAAAAATAAGAGGATAAAGGAAATATGAAGCCCATGTAAGTCACCCTCTCATGATCGATTCAGATCGAGGCATGGTTCAAACTTGTCTGAATTATCTTTACATAAGTATTAACATTCGGTCATTAATAAGTCGGTTGGTCTAAATTTAAAATCCCTAAAAAACTTCAACAATATGAAAGATCGATCGTCTCCCCCATATTCTCCCTTTTTCATCTTTGATTAACTCTCTCGTGAATCTTCAATTTGGAAGAGCTGAAAGCTACTTCCCCAAGATCGTAGGCGAGATTCATTTCTGATCGGATCTCCTATGCAAGATGTCACCACACATCCACGTCGCTACTGCATGGAGGGTGTCGAGGAGGAGCAGGACCCTCGCTATTCCTAGCCCCAACAAGGTACTAAACATGAATTACTTTTTTTTCACCTGATGTCTTTGTTCCATGTCTGTGATTGGTGAAATATGTGTTCTCTTCTTTCACCCGTTGTCGCTACTATTGCTCGTTGGTCTCTTCTTTCACATACTATTACTCTCCATTCGAATGCTAGCTAAACACTTGTTGTCTGGGGGGTTTAACTTGTTAGTCAATATATTTTTGTGTTCCTAGAAAAAATCTCTCTACCAGAATGCTAGCATGAATGTAGTTCATTGTGTCTTTACATTGGGACGTTAGTGTAATTGTCACTGTATTATTATCTGAAATGAAATTATCTTTAATTATGCATATTAGTGACATAGATGCAAATAATATACAATGCCAAGATCAAGACATAATTGATATACAAAGGCATATGTTATGTATATTTGCACAAAAATTGCATTCAATCATCATTAGTCATTTATACTTGTTAAGGAGTTTATCTTAATTTTTTTCTCCTTTGAAGAGATGTAGTTAGAAACTAAGCACTCTTGATTTAATAAAATCAACTTGTGGCAAAACTAGTACTAAGTATGGTCTTTGATTCAAAAATTACAGCCTATGACTATTACAATTTGTATGCTAAAATGGTTGGATTTTTTATTTGGAATCTTATATTGAAAAGTGTAGAAAATTTTGTAATATCATTAGACTTGTTTGTTCTAAGGAAGGGCACAAGATTACTAATGATTAAGAAATAAGAAAAAAATGTGAAAAGAAGAAGAGATGTTTGAGTAGATTGTGGTGCCCATTTGCAAGTCGCAATAGGAAATGATGAAAAATGAGAGGTTAAAAGGCAGAAGCCCTTCCACGACAATAGAAGGGTTGTAGTCAGATCGGAACAAGAAACATGAGCTATTCGTTGGAGGAAAGACAAAAGGCTCGTTCCATTCGACTCCACGCGCTACAAAATGCATCCAACTTAATTCAATGAAAGGTACACACATCTCCTTGCTACCCCCACAAATGTCACAATGTTGCTTTCTCATAGCAAGTATCTAAATTGGTGATCAACACCTTACATAGTGTTGGAATAGGTCCATCCTTGATTGCTAAAGTACTTGATTATTCGGGTGAACCATCTATGACACCTCAAAATTGTAGTGATCATATAAAGATGACATATGTAAATAAGATCGGGGAAGAATGTATGGATGTGATTAGATATTTTGAGAGAAAAATGATAAAAGATGAAAACTTCATTTTCAGATGGAAAGTGGATAAGAATAACATTGCAAGAAGTGTACATATTTTGGACAGATCAAGAGATATAATATATAGAATAAATATCTACCTTTGGAGATGTTGTAAGTTTCGATATAATATATAGAATAAACAAGTTTTGCATGTCTTTGGGTGCACTTTATTAGCTGACGAAACATAAGACCCTTTTGTTTGATTATTTAAGACATGATTAGAATGCATGCATGAGAATCATCTTATATGCATAATCACTTATCAAGATGTTGACATGGAAACGTCATTCACAAGGTGTTTCCAAAGACACATTGCATGTACTGCATTGGACATAATCAAACAAATGCTATGTGAAATCTCCAAGATTTATATGCCTTAAAAAATACAAATAAGAATATGACAAATGGAGAACTTGAAGATATGTGGTTATTGATAAAGGAAAAGTATAAAATGACCTTATATTTATTTGCCCCGTGTCTTTGGACTTCATCATATTTGTTTGAACACTCCTATACCGATCTTTTGGATTCTAACCACTAAAAAAATTCACAATCTTCAAATGGATGTTTAACCTGCAAGAAAAAAATATATCATGAATATCTTTAAAACAAATGAAGCACAAAATATAATATTTATTGTTTATAAATTGAATATTTACCCAATAATGTGGGCACCCCCAAAATCATGTTTCAGAATTATTATTTGTCCATGAAGTATGTAACATTGATTTATCTCCACAGGCATGAAAATGAATATCAATACGAACGATGTTACATGAATGAAATAGAAGATAACATCTTAATAACTTTAGTGGCATGGGAAACAAAAAGATAGATATAACTGATATTATATGTGTTACCCATAATATTTAGTGACCTGTGAAATAAAAAAGATGGATATAACTGATACTATATGTGTTACATGTAAACTATGAATCATCATCATATGAAGTGTAGCCCCAACTAAAAATTGTGATATGTTTGGAATTAAATAAGTGCAAGAATTGAACATGCATATTATGTCTCATCGTCTTAGCCTCTCACCAAATCTAAAAGTTTTATTGTTTGCTAGCATAAAAAGTATGTAATTATCATCGTTCTAGCTAGGGATTGTATCCTCCCACTTATAGCAATAACTCTATAGAATAATGTTACATAACATGTTCATTTTGACATCATGGTAAGCTAAAATACATGCATCTACAATAGCTCCCTGTCCTATTTATTATCATTATGTTGATATGTTTCTGACCATATAAACATTGATCCACTCAGACGAGATGGACACAAATATGATGTCCGGACAAAATGGATTAGTGACTAGTACTAGCCAAATAAGCTCATATCTTAAGGTAAAAAGGGCTTAAATCTAACATCACCTTAGTCATATTTGCTCCTCAAGCGCTTGGAGACTAATGATTCTGGGCAGATAGCAAGTGACCGCTCGTTTTTCCGATGGTGATGGCCTAAAGGAAGACATGAAGTCAAGAAATATGAAGACATCAAAGAAGTTTGGATTTGAAGTTAAGGAATATGAAGATGTCAAACATAACCTTAGTCAGATCTGCTCCTTTTCGGACATTTTGAAAACAATGAATTTGGACAAACAATAGATGATATCTCATTTTCTAGTGGAAACCTACTACTTGATTAGACTGCAAACAAGGAGGTCTTTGATGTGCAAACGAGAAGGTCCTCGTTGAGGAGGATGCCTAATCCAAAGGACTTTAGGGAAAGGTGCCAAACGAAAGAGATTGTTGGAGTAAAAGGGGAATATAAGGGAGATGACAGTTCATTCTAGATTGTTGGAGTTTTTTTAGGAGATAAATTTTACTAAATACTCTCAAACTTTAACGTTTTTTGGCATCACATTCTAACTTCACTTTGTAATAAGATTGTCCTCCATCTTTTAATTTATTTCACCAATTACCCTTTTGACCTATAATCGATGATTTTTCAGTTGCTTTGATGATGTGGCATCACCCAATGATTGATGTGGAATCACTCAATGATTTCTATCTCCTCCACATAAGCATAAATATGACATGGCATTATTAAAAAATAAAAAAAATAAAGAAATAAAAATGGTTGCAGCCCCTTTGGTACCCAGCTGGCTCGAAAAGGGGGAACCCCTCTGCGCCCTCCAGTAGAGGGAGGGCCGACCCCCTTCTCCTTGCGCTCACCGGCGCAGGCGCAGGGGAGGGGGTCGCCCCCCTGCGACATCCGGCGAGGTCCTAGAGGATCCCTACGCTCGTTGACGCAAGCACATGGAAAGAAGGGGGAGTGACGTCCCCCCTCTACGCGAGGTCGTAGAGAGGGAGCCGTCGCCCCCCTCTTTCCTTGCGCTGGTGCCGACACAGGAAAAGAAGAGGAGGCGATGCCCCCCTTTACGGCCTCTGGTTTGAGGTCGTAGAGAGGGGCCATCGCCCCCCTCTTTCCCACGCCAATGCCGGCGCTAGGAAAGAACGGGGGGCGATGGCCCCCCTCTGTGACCTTCAGTGCAAGGTTACATAGAGGGGTCGTCGCCCCCCTCTTTCCCCACGCCGACGTTAGAAAAGAATGAGGGGCGATGCCCCCAGAGCGGGGGGTCGTCGCCCCCCTCTTTCTCTACGTTGACGTCAGCACAGGGAAAGAACAGGGGGCGAGGGTACCCGAAACAGGCTCATTGCTCTCATCTTTCCCCGAATGCTCCCCTTTTCGTCTGCCGACATGCGGCGAAAAGGGGGGACCTCCCTTTGCGAGTCACCGAATGTCAGCAGGTGAAACGGCGGGGGTCGAGGGGCTGGGGGCGACCCCGCTTTTCACCTGCCAACATGTGAGGAGGGGGAGACCCCCTCCCTTCTGACAGCGCATAGAGGGATTTTTTCATTTTTAATTATATTTTTATTTTTAATATTGACATGTCAACAAATTGTTTACGTGGAGGAGAGAGAAGATTGTTTGTGGGCACCATGTCGACATCGCAATAGAGAAACAACCTATCGTAAGTCAAAAGGACATCTGGTGATACAAGTTAAAAGAAGGAGAGCATTCTTATTCCAAAATGAGGTTGGAAAATACATTGAGAAAAATGTCCAAAGTTGAAGGACATTTTACGTAATTTATTCTTTTTTTTAGAAAATTTGAAGTTAGACCGGCCTATTAATTGATTGAATGTTAATACTTATGTAAAGACGGTTCAGTCAAGTTTAAATTGTGCCTCAATCTAAATCGTTCAAGAGCGATCTGACGGTGAGAGCATATTTTGTTGGAATTTGAAGGTTTCAAATTTCAAATATATTACTTTGTTAACATTGAAAATGAGTTCATACTAATTAGTTAAGTATGAAATGTAACATTACATCTTTTTGTCAATAAAGTGTTACAATATTGAATGAAAAGACATGTTTACATATGTGATAAGTGAAATGGTGTCATGAATGAGTTATCTCATTAATGAAAGGATATTCTCAGATGAAGAGTCACATCACTTCATAAGTGAAGAGATATGTTCACATTTGAATAGGTATGTTCATATTTCAAGAGTTATATTCACACTTGAATAGATGCATCATTTCATTATAAGATGTGCACATTGACATATATTCACATATCAATAGATGTGTCATTTCATCATAAGGTGTGTTTTTATATGAAAAGGAATTAAGTGAACTCTTTCATTAATAGGTGTGTCTTTTGGACGAAAAGCCACTAGACACATCCCTTCGTGAAGTACCCTTTCAAGCCTATAAATAGACTTCCTCTTCTTGCATTTTCAATATTCGAAAGCAATTGAAAGTGATGAGAAACAATGAACATGTGATGAGTACTATGTGTACAATACATAAAAATGCATTCAAGTCATTGCAAATTACTAGAATAAGAGACTGAGTTCTTCAACAGTTGCTAGTTGGCAAACTCGGTGACTTCGTTGTATCCTGAGAGTATTATTGTCGCAAGGCCAATAGCAAACTTCGTGTGGGGACAAATAATTCTCTAAAGATAGCAATCTATCGTGCCTCGAAGTCTTGATTTTCATTTCTTCTCTTTCCATCTATCCACTATTTCCAACAATTTTAGAGAATGATTTGTTGAGATGGTTAAATAGACCGATGCTACCTGCAAGAGTACGTGAAAATTCATTATGTGAATTTTATCAATTGAGGTATGCTTTCATGTTCATTTATATTATTAAAGTATGATTTGACATTCTTTCTTTTCTAGTATTTCGAACATTACTATGATAAATGTTCTGGATCTTGTTCAAAATCGCAAATTTGATGTTGTGTTTTGAACTTATTCGAGTTATGTGTTGAGAAAAGGAATGTTATGTCATATATTTGTTTGGACTATATAAATCACATTTTGTATGTGATGATGATTTCTATTCGATTGTATCTTTTTATGAATCTTTGGAATGCGTCTTTAGTTTTTCGAAATTTATTTACTTCGAATTTTATGTGGCTAGTTAATTGATTATATTAATTAACATGTATTTAATGGTACACATCAATTGAGAGCAAACTGATGGTGTTATTGATAAACACATTTCGAATATAGAAAGACCAAATAAAATTTTGTCTAATGATATTGATGGTAAACATCATGTGGGAGTAGAATATGATGGTAATATGTTCAAGAAAAGTATATGACCCTATAATTGATGGTGTTTCCCGTGAACACCTTGTGAAGATAATAAAGCATGTGTAATCTTGCCTAGTAATGTTACTGGTAAACATCACAAGAAAATAGAACATGTACCATATATGTTCAATAATTGTTCGGAAAGCTAGTGATGTTATTGGTAAACTTCACAAAAAAAAAATAGAACATGCACTCCTACATGTTCATCAATTGTCGAAAAAGATGGTGATGTTACTGATAAACATTATAAGAAATAGAACATGCACCCAACATGTTCGACAAATTATCTGAAAAGATATTTGTCATAAATAATATCTCGATAGATGCTATAAAGAATGAAAGTATAATATGAATACTTAAATGAACGTCTGGACATAACGTTCACTGCAAGATACTATTACCAAGTATTTGGTATTCGTATGAGAAACAAATATAAATGGACCCACAAGTGACGGATGGAGGCAATGAGATGTTGTCGGATCCATCTAAGCCTTAGAAGTGTTTGAGAAAAAGATGTTACTAGTAGGCACATCATATAAATGCATGTTGCACGAATGATCAAAGAAAGTCTACTCAAGATTAGGCATGTGGGAGTGAACGAATAAGAAGAGGACGTTTAACTATAGGATGTCATGGGAAAAACGTCCAAGAGACCCAAGATATTGTGCGATCAAAGGCAATGACATTCAATAATATTATAATATATTATTGGTGTAATTAAATTATGATAGATGAAATTTATAAAATTTCACTATTATAATTTATTCCTAGATTTCAAATTAATTCATGGTATAATTAAATTATAATGGATGAAATATATGTGATATTTCAAAGTTATAATTTATCACTGGATTCTCGGATATGAAAAAATTATATTTGCACTTTAAATTCTATTTGAGTTAGCAAATATAGGACAAGTGTGGGCATTATCTCATTGGATATTAGAATATATTTGCATTATATACTCTATAAGAGTAAGCAAATATAAATGTTGCCAAAATTGTGAGTATCAAATTTTTAAAATATATTTGCATTGTATACTCTATAAGAGTAAGCAAATATAGATGTTGACAAGGTGTATGAATCACTCATTTGCTTTGTTGCAAATGTGAGCATCCGAGGGAATTCAACAAATGTGAACATCCGAGGGAATTGACCAATGAATTATCAAACATTGAAGAACATGTAAAGTTCAAGAAATCGTACATGTCATATGAATGCTTAAAGATAGCATATTGCTAAGGATCTTGAGTTTGATCCTATTGTTTGAAGAGTTAGTAATGCGGACTGATCATTCGCATATAATCTAATCTCGAACTTGTAAAGTATTCAATATGACATAAAGATATGAGTTATCTAAAGGAATTGACCACCCATATGGTCATAGAATAAAAGATGATTATATCTCTGAAGTAATCGACTCTGTGAGAGATTTGATTGATGATTCAATCTCAAAGTGATTATATATGCAATCATAGAAACGAATTGATCACTCGTGATATGATGTTTGGAATGTGTATAGATTGAAATAAAGTCTACGAAGAATGACAACTTGAATGGTTGCTTTCTTAATCAGTGTGAAAAATTGATCATGATCATAGATGAAAAGAGCAAACTAGAAGACTACGGGAAAGTCTAATTTTGAATTTTGTATCCATTGAATATCAAGTGAAACTATACTTGTGCCTATGTCGCAAAAGAATGTTTGAAAGAAAACATTCGGATTAGTTTTTGGAAGTAAACTAATCTTGATAAACCTTAGTGGAAAAGTCTATCATAAATTGAAACTATGTAGACAAAAGAAGATCTAGGATACAATGTGAAAATTATATCAGTGAAATTCATATGATGACAAGAACTCCTAGAGACTAAGTGGTATAAGAGATTTTGTAATCTCATTAAAACCATAAGTGTCACCATCGAATATCGATAAAAGAGTTTTGGTTATTTCCTTAAAATCATAAATATAGATAAATTCCTCTTTTGAGTAAAGAGGAATAAAGTCGTGATTATCTTAAAATGTGAGGGTGCACCACCTCAAAAGTTAATAAAGCATACATGTGATGTATGTAAAATTGCTGTGTGCTAAAGTAGTGAAGTCATGTGTCGAACTTCAATAAAATATATTTCCTCATTGAATATGTGTAATATCAACAAATGGAAAGAAGCGAAATTATTTGAATATTTTGAATTATAATTGCTGTGGTCACAACTAGTGAACCATTTCTATCATCTAAATATTTTACATTAGC
Organism: Pontederia crassipes; assembly: GCA_030549335.1. Taxonomy (NCBI): domain Eukaryota; kingdom Viridiplantae; phylum Streptophyta; class Magnoliopsida; order Commelinales; family Pontederiaceae; genus Pontederia; species Pontederia crassipes. The sequence continues at coordinate 45,917,791 of CM060187.1, read as the reverse complement.
AAAAGTGTGCGATGTTGAGTACTTAAATGCCAATTAAACCTATAATTATTAGTAATGAAAACCCTTCCTTATTCTAGTAAAAATAAGGTCTCAAGGTTCAAAGGGTAACAATAAGTTACTTAATAATCGATGCATTAAGAAGATGATTTAGTGCAAATATTATTTGAGGATGAGTTGAAAGTTCTTAATGGATGGATATGTGTTATCCTAAATCGGTATCTGTTATCGATGTATTCCACCTATATGAATATAAAAGTGGTGCCGCTTCAATCAAGAGATTTAGATATTTACTCTTGTAAATATTCATGAAATCAGGATGAGCACATTGTCATAATAGTGCTAGTTATTAGTCTCTTATTCAAAATATTAAGCACAATTGTGTATGTGACATTTCCGGTTCAGACGTTAAGAGTAATGATTCAAATTTAATAGATATCATTTACTTGTTTGAACTTTGAAATGTTTACACTAATGGAAGGTTCAAATCTAACGATACCTTTCACTATGCATGATTGTATAACTTAATATTTTAAATTTATAACTTTGTGGAAGATTGTTGGAATTTGAAGTTTTCAAATATATTACTTTGTGAACATTGAAAATGAATTCATACTAATTAGTTAAGTATGAAATGTAACATCACATCTTTTTGTCAACGAAGTGTTACAATATTGAATGAAAAAACATGTTCACATGTGTGATAAGTGAAATAGTGTTATGAATGAGTTATCTCATTAATAAAATGATATTCTTAGATGAAGAGTCGCATTACTTCATAAGTGAAGAGATATGTTCACATTTGAATATGTGTGTTCATATTTCAAGAGTTATATTCACACTTGAATAGATACATCATTTCATCATAAGATGTGTCCCTTGACATATGTTCACATATCAATAGTGTGTCTTTCATCATAAGGTGTGTTCTTATATGAAAAAGAATTAAGTGAAATCTTTCATTAATAGGTGTGCCTTTTGGACGAAAAGATATTAGACGCATCCATTCGTGAAGTACCATTTCAAGCCTATAAATAGACTTTCCCTTCTTGCATTTTCAATATTCGAAAGCAATTAAAAATAATGAGAAACAATGAACATGTGATGAGTACTATGTGTACAACACATGAAAATGCATTCAAGTCATTGTAAATTACTAGAATAAGAGACTGAATTTTTCCACAGTTGCTAGTTGGCGAACTTAGTGACTTCGTTGTATCCTAAGAGTATTATTGTCGCAAGCCCTATAGCACACTTCGTGTGGGGACAAATAATTCTCTAAAAATAACGATCTATCGTACTTCCAACGTATTTGATTGATCTTGATTTTCATTTCTTCTCTTTTCATCTACCCATTATTTCCAACGTATTTGTCTCCGTATATCTCGTATCCTCTAAAAATAAAAGCAGACCACAGAGAATTGATTGATCTAAAGCCAACTACTTATTTTTTTAAAATGCATTTCAACAATTAATGTTTAGTGATTGCATGAGTTTCCTCGGAGAAGTTTCTTTTTTTGTACGGAAAAGTTAAAGTTAATGGCTAAAGGAAAACCGTGTCGTTTATTTTCTACGTCAAATAAAAAAATATGAATCAAATTATAAATTCCTAATTATAAATAAATTAAATATTAGAAACAACCTTTCTTTTTTTCCTATAAATAAATACATAATATATATATATATATATATATATATATATATATATATATATCAGTGCATATATTGGGTGATATTATATTTATAGCATTTTACATTTTATTGGCCGCAAAGTAATCTATAATATCATATGTGGATTGTTTCTTCGCCCGCTAAGTCCGCCTTACATTATTTACATCATTTGTACACAAAAAAAAAACATTATTAGTAAATGTGCACAAGCGTTAACTTAAAAAAAAAAAGCTTTTCACTTTCTTTTCGATTGCAAATGGCAGGGTTTAAGCAAAATTGTAAACTATTACATTGGCATGCTAAAATTATATCATTGTAAAATTTGTGTAGATACGTAATGACAAAAATGATATAAAAATACGTAGTGTCATGAAAACATATAAGAATTTATACACTAAAGTACATCCTTAGTAACATTGTTTATATTAAAACATAGATCAAGACATTAAGGATGGAGATGTAATATAGATCAAGAAATTAACAAGATTTAAAGTTTTCCCCCAAATTAACTCAATATGAGCTTAAATTTAAAAGATGAATCTAATGCAAGACCTTTAATCACAATTCCTATTAAGAATAATGTGTTATTAGATTTTTCGATCCCTACAAAAACATCAAGAATAGTTTGGATCTTCCTTTTACATAGAGTTTTGATCTTTTATATTCCCTTTGTCAATGTCTTTTACTAACGACGAGCCAAATAATTGAAGATAGGACAAGCCATTTCTTCTTGGCTCATTGAGACAACGCGCATGGCCCAAATTTGGCACCACCACACAAATTGGCAACCGCGTGCATGATTAGTAGGAGGAGGAGAGGGGGTAGGTCGCATACATGCACCTGCATGCAATTATATAATAGTGTCCCAAGACCAAGAGTGGGACATATATGTACACAAAACGCAAGGTATACGTTACACATGTTTATCCAACAAATAACACCTAAATCCCCATCAAAGTGTGCCAGGGATTCAATGGTATGCATTGGGATATAATGAGAAGGTCTTAGTTTGATACAAAGAAAAACAAACAAAAATAGATGATGTTTAATTCGATGGAGATTCTAACCTTTGACCTAGTAATCATGCTCCCCTACTTTAATTGACTATTTAATTTAGGACTAAGAGCAACGCAAGTTTTTAAAATTCTCGTGTTCCTTTTTTCGACTATGGACTCGGATTTACGAGAATTTTTTACTAGTGTTTTAACTATTTTGAAATTAAAAAGATAAAATAGTAATAATTTATTCTCTAATCGATCTTATCAAGATTTTTTTTTCTTTTGTGCTCCTTTGATTCATACTATACCTCTCTCACAATTTAAAAGGACTTCCGATTGGGAATTCAAAGCACATTCAACCAACAAAACGCAGAACTCGTGAACTGGTTTTGACTATTAATTAAAACGACAAAGTTGAAATGAGGGAAAGGAACCCTCCTCGGTTTCAATGGTGCACTCAATTCTTAATTGTCGCTATTTTGAGGAATAGATTCATTCAACTTTGTTTGCCAAATGGTAGCTTTGATTTGATTCGATCGATTTTGCCAAACGGAAATCGTACTTATAAAAATTACGGCCAAGTGAGTGATCCTAATTTTATTGACGCGCTTCCAATATTTTTTGCTAAATTCCTCACACCCTCCACGCCTTTATCTTTCTCTCCTTCTCAATTCTCTCTTTCTCTCTCCATTTCATTTCATTTTTATATTTATTTTAAATTTTAAGAGAAATAATTATTTTTATTTTAAATTATCTTAATTATAAAACATAATTAACTTCTTAATTCTTATTTAAATTATTGCTAACCCAACAATAAAATATTCAAATAATTGATTCTTATAAAAAGATTGGATAATATTTTGGAGCCCTTATATTTTTATAGTTTTTTTTTTTGTATTTATGATAATGGATGGATAATATTAAAAAGGTATTTATTTTAGAAATTAACCTTAATTAGGTATTACATATTTTAATACTACTACCTGTGATTTATATAGATTTTCTACATATATATCAATCACATAAACACGACAGTCTTTGATACTTTCATATATTTATTAGAAGTATTCAAAATATAATAATACTTATATACTTTTAAAATGCTTATGTCAAGACATTATTTTTATTTTTATAATAAGATTAGTTTTATTCTATAATTTAAAGAGGAAAACACATGTCAGAGGAATAAAAAATGCCCATATTAAATTTTTTTTTTACCGAGTAATAACTGATGTAAAGCCCATCTCTAGGTTGTTAGTTGTGTAGGTTAGAGCTGTGGAATGATGGATTTTAGGGCTGAGCACGGGTCGGGCCGATCCGATCGGTTCGACCCAGAAAATCGGATAAATAACTCAGCTCAGATTAGATCCGGGTCGGAATCGGGTCCAAATCTTAAAAAACTCGACGGGTTCGAGTCAGGACCGGGTTTGCCATCTCAATACCCGACCCGAACCCGACCCAGATTATTTGTTCACTATATAATCTCATTTCACCTTTTTTCTCATTTTCCCCTCTCCCTTTCTCTCTCCCACTCTCTCTCCGTCTCTCGCCCTCAGCCCTTCTCCCTGTCTCTCGCCCTCAGCCTTTCTCTCACACAAGCCGCACGGCGATGGCGGTAGCGCAGCGACTCCGACCGACGACTCCGACCTCCCTCTCTCTCTCTCTCTTCTCGGTCGTCAGAGCCGGATCGGCCGCCAAGCGCCGGATTTGGCGCCTGGCGATCGGATCCGGCCGCCAGGCGCTGGATCTGACGCCTGGCGATCAGATCCGGCCGCCAGACGCCGGATATGGCGCCTGGCGGCCGGATCCAGATCGTGGCCGCCAGGCTCTGGCATCGGATTCGGCCGCCAGGCGGTCGGATCGAGCGCCCGGCCGCCGATCCGGCCGGATCTGACGCCTGGCCACCGATTCCGCCCCGGATCGCCCCAGTGGATCTGGTCCGCGTCCATCATTTCACATTTTTCGATGATTTCTAGTGGCAAACTCGGTAACATTCCCGGATTTTTGGGTCCGACCCAGAACCGGATCCGATCGGGTTCGAGTCCGGTACCGGATCAAAAAAATTTTTACCCGGTATAGTCCGAGTCGGGACCGGGTCCGCTTAGACCCGGGTTTGCTAAGCTCTAATGGATTTGTTCCGTCTCGCAACGTATGAAGCGGTCATATTCTTGATCCTTTGTAAAAGAAATGATTGTTGTTCTTGATTTGATCGACATGATACAATTTTCTATTGGCATCATGCAATCCCCTCGGTTTTTTAGTTTAATGAAACTTAACGATAGTATATCAAAACCAAAATTAGGGGTGAAAATAATTTGAATCGGATTGACTTTTAGGTCCAAAAAAATTAACTATTACTTTTTCAAGTCGGATTTTTAAATTTAAAAAATCATCTTAAAATTATTTTAAAAAATAAAAATTATTTTCTAACAGATCAATTTTTTCGTATTATTTTTTGGAGACACTAATTTTATATAATTATATTTTAAAAATATACATATGATAATTCACAATTCATATAAAAAATATAATTTTATATTAAATATAAAATATACTATTAAAATTTTAAAGTTATTAAATTAGAGTTCGATAATGTGATAGAATAGTATGAATTAATTATACAAAAATATGTTATATCTATAATAAAAAAAATTGATAATATATGTATTAATTATATAAATAAAAAATGAGCTCCATCGATTCCTACAATCTTTTCATGTGGGGCTTTAATTTTAGTGGATGGATTTTAATTTATTAAAAATTATTTTAAATTATATTCATATCTCTAATTTTTAATTTTTCGTTTTTTTTTGAATCAAATAGATTTTTGGATTGATCGATTTTTTCTTACACCCTAGTGGAAATATGTAAGGATAAAACCCTCCTATTTAATAAACACTTTTTTTGGTAAAGATAAAACCCTCCTACAAACAACGTACCCCACGAACTGAAGGCTGAGAATTTTCTTCATGAATTCCGTTCTACAAGAAAATGGTGAGTTTGATCGTTAATGATGTTCCTTTTTTTAAAAAAAAAAAGACATAATATCTCTTATTTTATTATTCATTAAATAAAAATATATATGAATAAAATTAAATTTTTTTAATAAAATAGATTTAATATCCTTTCTTTAAACGAAAAAGACGATTCCAATTTTTTTAATAAATAAACATATATCTCCATCTGCTCTTTTTCCCCTAAACCATAATTCTAGACATTTATCACTAATAAAATAAGAGCAAAGGGAGTGCACTTTACCCTTGAGCACACAACATATGAGTTGTGCGCAAGGATATCGAAGAGTACAATTTTAATTCATATCAGACGCGTAGTATTACCCTTAATCTTAACTCACGCGATGGGCCTTACGACGCTCGTCGCTCCACATTTTTCGGGCGGCAGATACTACCCATCACTCACTGTACTGGACTTATTTGTCGAATGAATAAAAACTTCTCAGATGTTGAGTTATGTTGGTATCTTTTATTTTTCTCCAACATCGTAAAATTCAGTGCCTTCTTGCCTCTCTTGCTTGTTATGAAAACAGACAAGTAATTTCTTCTGTACTTTCGTAAGTGACACATTCTTTAAATCCTTCTTATATAACCAGTCTTTCCAATGAAACCTAATCTTAATAACCTGAACAAATCATCTGTTACATCGATATGCACAAGTCACATGTGAAAGGCCTTGTGAGCTTGAATTATTATGACCTAAATACTGTGATAGAAACGAACAGTATAGCCATCAACGCGGTGTGGACATCATAGGCAAGGAGACTCCGTTAATTTGTATTGTTTATTGAACAGAACAGAAAAAAAAATGATAATGTCAACAAGTGGAATCTACTTTGCTCATTTTCTTCATCCACTAGAGTCATCAAGACCCTAACTTTAAGCTATCAGAAAACAGGTCCGGCTTCGATATAACTAGCGGACGCCATAGATGATGGAGGATGAAAAAGCGAGCTCAGATTCCCAATAGGAACGAGCCTATAGATCAGCAGCCACTCGCTATTAAAAGCAAGTAATTTCACCAGTAGTCTCCACAAGAACACTTCCCCTCCTTGAAATGATGAAAGCGCTTGTTGTCCCTGACAATGAGCTCTCTACCAACAATCCTTGACATAATCTTGATTGCATTGTGACAGTCACCGCATATCCTGAGATTCTTGATGATCCTAAGCGGCGTCTTTGCAGGAGTGCTGATCAGACCATAAGCAATTGCAAGACGTTCGCTGTGGTAGAGCAAAGCCTGCTCCTTTGCCTCCTGATCGATGTCATGGAGCACATATCTTGTGTCAGGAACATAGACTTGCTCCTTCACCACCTTCCTCTCGATCTTCGGCGGAAGACGGTATTCCCCCAACTTGTTCCTACCATCAAGCATGTTGAGACCAGATTTCCTCTTGGCCGGCAGCACGTCGGGAGCTTGGCAACAATGCTCTTGCTGGGATCCATATACACCATAAGCTCCCCAGCACGGTCCTCAAGATCAACATCGCCCTGCACTCTAGTTAAGTTCAACATTGATTCCCATATAGCAGCTGGAGGTTCGAATGGCAACTTCTCAATGAATTCCATAGCTTCACTCAGATTCCCGGACTTCCCAAGAACCTCAATCATGGCAATGTAATGCTCCAACTGTGGTTGTATACCAAACTCTTTGTTCATTGAATCCAAATGAATAAGCCCCTCTTCGATTGCCTCGTCGCTGGCACAAGCACCCAACACCGAGAGAAAGGTCCGCTCATTTGGGCGCACCCCGGCCTTCCTCATCTGCTGATAAAGCTGCAACCCATCATCTCCCTGGTTATTGGCAGCATATCCATCGATCATCAGATGCCATGTGTCCATGGTGCGGTCGGGCATTCGGTCGAACACGCGACGCGCATCTTTCATGCTGCCGCACTTGGCGAACATCTCGAGCAGCTTGTTATTTATCTGGAGATCGCCACGGAAAGGGGACCGGAAGAAGAACTCATAGATCTTCTTGAGCTCATCCAGATGTTTGGGATCGGAGCAGGCTGAAATGAGGTCGAAAAATACAGGGGGGTCCGGGCGGACGCCCTGGTTCAGGAATTCGACGACGTCCTTTAGTTTACCCTCGCGAGCGAGATCGACGAGCTCGGCGGGACTCGGAGGAGGGACCGTAGCGGCCGGAGGCGGGGCGTCGACGGTAGGCCGTCCGGGGTCCATCTGAGGGCGACCGTGAAGAGGCACGGGCGGACGACTATTGAATTGAGCTTGAGAAGGACGTTGTTGCTGGTTCTGAGGTGATTGCCATGGGTTAGGATTGCGCCTGTCCTGCGAGAAGGCCCGGGGATCGGACGGATACGCAGGCGACGCCGCCGGAGGAGGAGGGGGAGGCGGAAACGGAGGCTGAGGGGGACGCTGGAAGCTGTTGGGGACAGCGTTCGGGTAGTTGCTGAGGCACCGGGCGGAGAGGTTCTTGAGAATCGAAGGAGATCGGTTCAGAGTTTTGAGAAGGAGAGCGGAAGAGAAAAAGGGGCGACGGAGCTTTGAGAGCACCGCAACGGCGAGCATGGAGTTCCCGGCGGTGTGGTGGATCGCCATGAACGCGGCCATGTCCCCAAGGACGTCGTTGTGGACTGTGGAGGAGGAGGAGCCCCCCTGCAGAAAACCTCGATGTTTTTGGAGGAAGGAAGACGATGATGTCACGGGAAATACATATCTTAAACTGATCTTGGCCGTTCGTCTTGCGGACTGGAGTGGCGTGTCAAGAAATGGGCCTTCAGTGAGTGAGAAGAAGAGGCCTTTTGTAGTGGTTACAATGGGCCCAATTTTGTGTAGAAATTTTGCGGAAACCCCAGTTTCTGATATTAGTGTGTCTTCCGATTTTATTTATGCGAACATGTAAAATTCCTTCATTGGAAATTTCGACGAGTATCGTCACGGTCTTAACTTTGCGTTGAATTGTGATAAAGAAAGATGAATTCCATTTTTTAAATTTTAAAAATAAATTAAAATTATATCCCTCCACATTTTCTTTCAATTTCGCTTAATAGAGACACATTTTCATCAAGATTCTTTTCATTATTCAAGAATGTAACGTTCAAAAATATTAAATTAAGCCAATCAAACACATACTTAGAGTATTAATTTCTTGTATGATTATATCTTTCCTTTTCGGGAAAATGAAAAAAGTCAGAGGCCTTGTCCTCTAACTTTGTTCTCCATTTCTATTCGGTACTTAAATTTTATTTTGTAACTAAAATATTATCAAAATTGAAGTTTTTTTTTGCACGCGTTATTCTCGTGACAGTTGATAACCAGTTTTGAGTTTTTTTTTGTTTTTTTACTTACGTTGCCGCCACATTTTCTTTCCTCCATGTCATCTAATTATTTTTTTATCTAACTATTAATAAAAGAAATTTCTCTCTTTTTTTTCCATCCCACCTGCTCCACCCATTACCTTCATATTTATTTAGGATAAAATGAGTGTGCTGAGCGGGTGTTGTTCAGCACCGTGTGAAGCATCATTTTGACCGTCCGATCGTGATCGGATGATAGAGAAAAAGATGCCCATCCTGATCGCATCGTGCGGCCACCGATCGTCTCGCGATATTTTACTTTCCCTTTCATATTGCCTTGCCTGCTCTCCCGTTTATTTTTTTCCCCTTTCCTCTCTCCCTCCTCTCTCGCTCAACACTAGGGATTTGGCGATCAAGGGTCTTCTCCGGCGAGCGGAGGCGTCGATCGGCCGGTGGTTCCATGTACCTCCCTTCCTCTCGCGTATTCTCTTTCTTTCTCTCTCGCTCCCCTTTTTTTGGCTTTTCCTCGTTGTGACTTCCGCTCGTGATTTTCCCTAATTTCTCTCTTCCTCCTCTCTCACTCAGGTGCACGGATCCATCAAGCGCTTTCTTTTCCGACGAGCGCAGAGGCGACAACTAGCCCGCGGTTCCAGGTACCTACCTCCCTCTCGTGCATTCTTTCTCTCTCACTCCCCTCTTGTTTGGCTTTTTCTTGTCATGACTTCTGCTCGATTTTTTTGCCTCTCTCTCTCTCTCTCATATCGACAATCGCAGGTCTTCTTCGACGAGCGCAGAGGCGATGACCGACTAACGATTCCAAGTGCCTCCCTCTTTCTTGCTCATTCTGTCTCTGGTGATTTCATTGATTTTGTCGTTCCCGTAGGTGATGCTTGAAGGGTTTCCTTTTGGGTAGTTCTCCAAACAGGGTGAAGGTCGTGGCTTGCTTAAGGGTTGTTTCTTTAATTCTTATTTTTAAAAAAAAAAGGTTAATTTTTCTAGTAATTTTTTAGCCAAGAGAATGCTAATGCAATGCCTCAATGTCATTGTTGATTGTTGAAGTTCGCCATAAACCTTGGTTTGATCTTGATACCTCCCTATTCCATGGCTCAACCTACTAATTAGATCAACCAATTATTGTTTTTGCATATCTTTATAGGCTAAACAAATATGTTGTTTGTCAGGACACATGTATGAAAGTTACAAGGTGCTGGAAGTTGTAGTTGAGAAGGGAATGCAGGATGGCCAAAAGATTACCTTCCTTGGAGAGGCTGTACGTTTTCTTTTTCAGATCACAACTTATTTCTTGAGCACCAACTCATAAGCTGACCCCTTTCTTGTTTGGCTGTTTGCAGCTTGATATTGTCACTAAAGATATTGTATTTATCCTTCAATAGAAGTATCATCCAATGTTCAGGAAAAATTGTGATGATCCATTTGTGGAGCACATATTGTCAGTTTAGTTGTTTGATTATTTTGAGATCTATGTTTTTCAGTCATTTTACAAAGCTAAACTTTTCTTTTCTCATTCATAGATCAATACAAAGTCATAAATGATGAAGGCATGCTAATATATTAGAGGCCATTTATGAGGGGAAAGCTTTGCATTCATTTTACCATAGATTTTCCAAACATGATTACTTCTCATTAGTGCAAAGCTCTCATGGACATTCTTCCTCTTAAGCCGAGGACCCAATTGACTGACATGGAACTGGATGGGTGTGAGGAGACAACACTTCATGATGTTAATATTGATGTGGAAATGAGAAGAAAGCAAGCTCGGGCTCAGGAAGTTTATGACGAGGATGATGATTTGCATGGTGGTAGTGCACTGAGGGTGCAATGTGCTCATCAATAAGTGTAGAGTTCTTTGAATTAGATTCAAAGTACTGTGGTTGGTTGATGTCAGTGTGCCTAGCAATCACTGAACAGCTCTCCAAATTAGATTCATAATATTTTTTCTTGATCTCATCACAATGTTTTTATTATCTTTTACTTTATGAAAGAGCTAGTCTCTCCATCTCAATATTGTGGTCATACCAAAGCTACTGTAATCTTCACAATGCTTGTATCATGATATTTTTTATTCATAAGGGACGATCATTTAATTGTTTGACTATGTTTATCTATCAAAGTTATCTTTGTTTGTGAAATTAGGTGAGGATTGATAATGCTCGGCCTTTAAAACCGCCATGAATTTGTGGGTAATTTGGCATAATAGAAGTTTACGTTAGTAATTATCTTTTGAGTGAGGTTTTATGTTGGATCCTTTATCACAAAACTTAAATTTATGCATGAGTTATCTTTTTCTTCATCTTGAACGTATGCCCTATGACTTTTCGACCTCAGATATGAATTTGGAAGTAAACCTTGTTGCTATGTTGCTTATGAATTGGTAATAGTCACAATGTACTCCTAGATATACATTACAAGGTATCACCACTTTGTTGTGTTATAACCCTACTGCTTTATAGTGCACATTAACTTGTAATTTCATAAAATCTTAATGTAAAAGAATTGTGAAGCGTAAATGTAAAAAACCATCAGGCTTGCACTTTGAAATCAAGAGAGGGTCATTATACAGATCAACGGAAAAAAATATACATGACAAGATGGTTGATCACATTCATCCTATTTTGGTTGATCATAATTAACTACAATCTTCATGCCAGCCTATCTTCATAGAACAAACCCTTATTCATTCCAGCAGTTATTTGTGGCATGAACGCCATTTTAGGCGACTAATCTTGCCATTTCCAATTATCCTTCAGAGTCAGCACTTGTTTGCTTGTACCCAATGATCTATTCAGCTTCTCTGTTGACGATGATTCGTTTACAGGTGCAACGGAAGGTCACATAAGATATGCATTAGATTCATTAGGATGATTCAGGCTTTCATCAGTAGAAGCGATATTTGATAGCTGAAAAAAGCAAAGTGAAAAACATAATAATTTCTACCAAACACACTATATATCATATAACAGTAATTCTCTTATATCTTTATAGAAACACATCAGAAAGCAATCGTTGAACTTTTTATGCAAAGTAATCTTGCTTCATCTTGCTTCACCTTGGCAACAAAGTTCTCATCTAGCAAAACACTTGAGTTGATAGTTATATTACGTACATGTGGTCCACAGAGATGCAAAAAATAATCTTGCAACATCAACCCAGTAATACATCGATCTTTAATGGACTAAACTGGTAAGGAGCATTAGGTCATATCTCACACTGATGGAGCATGGGATGTCGACGACGGAGACATCAAGAGGGAAGGGGACCTGGGATACGAGGGCGTTGAGGGAGGATAGGGAGTGGGAGGCGATGAGGTCGGAGAAGAAGTCGATCTAGAGCCGTCGGTCATCGATATGCAGCGGGAGCAAGAGATCTCAGAAGGAGGGAGATCTGGAGGCCGATGAATATAGATCAATTGCAAAAAGGTAAAAAGTGAAAGCGACCGAGAGAGAGAATGTGTGAGAGGAAGGTACCTGGAACCACCGTTCTATTGTCACCTCTGCGCTCGCCGAAGAAGACCTGTGCTCATCGGACGAGAAGGGGACGAATTCCTATAGGAGGGAGAGAGAAAGAGACATCTGAGGAAGAAAGAAGGAGGGGGAGAGGGAGGGAGGGAGAGAGAAAAAGGGAAAAAATAAGCGGGCCAGACGTTTTTCATTACAAAATCTCGCGAGACATACGAGAGCCACACGATGCGATCTAAATAGGCGCCTTTTTCTCTACCATTTGGTCATGATCGGACGGTCAAAATGATGCTTCGCACGGTGCTGAACAACTACTCAGCACGCCCATTTTACCCATTTATTTAACTTGTTATATTGAGGAGAGGAAATATAGGAGAGGAGAGTTACCCTTTGCTAAAAGAGAAAGAAGGTGAGGAGGATGGTGTGAAGGCAAATCATTGTTACCATTCTTAAGATGTTTACAAGGTTTTCTAGAGGGTTTGCTAGGGTAAATTATACGAATGGTCCCCCAACTTTGAGTTGATTTTCAGTTGGTCCCCCAACTTCAATTTATAATCAGAACGTCCTCCATCTTTCATTTTCTTACACGCTTAGTCCTCCTGATCGGTGATTGTAGGTTCCCCGGTTGCCTTGCTTACGTGGCCGACTTTCTCTTTCGGTCACGTCAGCTTAAGTCGGCCACGTCAGTTTAAAATTTTAAAAAAAATAAAAAAATATAAAGATGTCCACATCATTAAAAAATAAAAAAAAAGTGAGTTGGGAAGAGAGAGGGACTGCCCCCCTCCGATCCAGCTCGCCGGCTAGTCGAGCTCAGCCGGCGAGCTGGATCGGAGGGGGGCGGTCGCCTCCTCCCTCTCTCTCGCCATGCGGGAGAGAGAAGGAGGGGGGCGACTGCCCCCCTTTGGTCGAGCTCTCTCCCGCACGGCGAGACCCCCCTCCCTCTCTCTCTCGTAGTTCTTTTTTTCTTTTTTATTTTTTTAATGACTCGCCCCCTCCCCCTCTCTCTCGTAGTTCTTTTTTTATTTTTTATTTTTTTAATGACGTGGACAACATCATCTTTTTTTATTATTTTTTTAATTTTTATGATGACATGACGGACTTAAAATGATGTGGATGAGAGAGAAAATCCACCACGTAATCGAGGCAATCGGGAAACCCACTCTCACCGTTAGAAGGACTAAGCGTGCAAGAAAATGAAAGATGAAGGACGTTCTGGTTATAAATTGAAGTTGGGGGACCAATTAAAAATCGACTCAAAGTTGGGGGACCCCGTGTAATTTACCCGGGTTTGCTACGAGAATAGAATGCAAGATGTTAACTTGTTGTCTCCAAAATAAAAAATAAAAATAGACGAAATGAGTCTTTAGAGAAGAACAAAAAAAATAAAGGATTGTTCACATTGTCTGTCAATCTCATGTGCGAAACAAGCAAGAGGCGAAGAAGTTTTGAGATCCTCAAAACACTAACTTTAATGGTGAAAATGAGAATCAATACAGATTTCTGAAGAGGACGAGAAGAAGAGGATGGAGTAAACAAATGCTTCAGATATTTGATTGCAATGAGACAACAAATAGGAGGAACACGAGTTCTCAATCGTGGGCGATGTACAAGACATGTAAGATAAATAATATGTTTTGATCCTCTTCTTCGTTCTTGACAACAAGAATTCAAAATTGCTTGCCTCCTCTTCATCCACGTCTAGAGGTGTTCACGGGTCGGGTTGGACCCAACTCGTAAACAAATCCGACCCGACCCGACTCGATCGGATGGTCGGATCATCCGACCACCCTTTTTTCTTTTCTTTTTAATTTTGTCTTATTTTTTATATTTATTTTAATATAAACATTAATTAATGATAATTATAAAATATAAAATATGTATTTTTGAATATTTGAACATTATTTTAATAATTAAAATGTTTCATTTTAATATTTTTCATTTTAAATCAACTATAGGACTAAAAATAAATAAAATAATAAAAATAATAATAATAAAAGTCGAGTCATCGGGTCGGGTTGAGTCGACTCAAGTTGGGATTTCTCAATCCGTACCCAACCTGAACCCCCATCGGGTTGAGTTTGGGTTGGGTCGGGTCGGATATCCACGTTGCACCCTTTGGCTCACCCCACCGTCGATGAGCGTTTGGCATGTCGAGGCCCGACTCCATGTCCGGGTGGAGCAAGGTGGGGTGAAGAAGAGGGAGAACTTTTTTATTTGTTATACGCCATGGAGGTAAGAGAATCATAGAACGTGGAAATCACGTGAACAAGAAATTTTTTAAAAAAAAAACTCGCTATTGGCCATCATGAAGACAGCACGTGCAAAAAAAAACTTTGAGAATAATTTCATTACCAAATGACATTTGAGGACCGCATAAGTAGTTCGATTAAGTTGGAGGAGAACGAATAAAATTTATCCAAAAATCAGATGCGTAGTCCTTGGGAGGAAAGTGGAAGTATGCCGATGTAGAAACCTTGTTGAATTATTACTGGAATCAAGTTTAATATTGCTTTAGCGTTGAACAAGATAGCAAGTGTACCAAATGCAACGTAATATAAAGTGATCCCTCTAAAAAATTTTACAACTACCATCTCTAAAGCGGATTAGTTGAGACATGGATCTTTAATTCATTTTCTAATTTTCATGAAATAGACACACTAATAACTTTATTTTTTTTATGATTTTAACTAATATATCGACTATAATTGATCAACAATTATGAAAAAGAAACGAGAGAAGTGTGTGCTACTTGGAGAGATGTCGAATAGTTGTCGATTGTAAGTTTGAAATACGTTACAGAGGGGACTTGCGCGCACCACATCAATTCAACGCACACGAAAGAGTGTCGTTTGTCAACACTCACTTTATTCCCCACCCTAAGTTTTGAAGTAAATATCTTTCTATGTAGCCTCCAGCATTAAGCCTAATAAGTGAATATATAATAATAAAAATTAGAGAGACAATAAATAAAGATAGAAGTGGAAGAGTTTAATACAAAGTTTCAAACTACACAATGAGAAATATCATTATTATTATTAGAATAAATTTTATAAGAAAATAAAAGAAACAAATAATAAGATTTCTAAGTTCGTGGATGTCATTCACTTAGAGCATCGTCATCATCAAAGGCGGAGCCACGTGCAGGCAGTGGCATTTGAACTTGACCCAAGGTCATTATTATCTAATAGTCATCTTATTTACTGTAGTAATTTTTAACGATAAATGCATGGTGCTTAATATCATTTTTCTTCTTTTATTAAGTTTAATGTACCTTTAAATATATTTTGTTAAATTTAATATAATACAAAAAATATTAAATGATAAGAGGCATGGGACCCAAGCCTAGTTTTGGCCTCAATATGTTTGTGTTAAGAGGGTTAGATGGAACTCAAGTCGACTGTGTAAGAAAAATTTTATTTGATGACTAACTTAGCTCGAGTTCTAAAAATTGTTAGTTTCGGTCTTCGCCGATTCTCAAAGTCGATTCGGTTTTGTTTTCGATGAACCTAGTCTGAGTTTTGAGTAATCGGGTTGGATTTTAAAAAGGTGTGACTTCAAAAAATTCTGCAAAAGTTCTAGTCTGATTTGGAATTGTTTCTTTTAAGATCTAACAAGGTAAATAAAGATAGTTCCTCCACAGTACCAAACAAGTCCAAATTACACAATGATCTTTAAACACATGGGTAGATGCAGTTTAAATGCATTAACATTTTCAGATCAACATCTAACTGTGAGGTCATAAACTGTATGGTCATAGTTAATTATGAACTGAGTAACATCAACATTTCGAGCAATCTAAACACACTTTTCAGTATAAGCAGTTATATAGCATTTGTTACGAAAAGAGGGAGAGATTCCACGAACACACAAGAACGCATAGGATAAACGATGACTCTCTTTGTTATGAAATAATGATGATTACAAGGATGAATCTCTTTCTGGACCCCTAGTGAGTTTATATAGACGCTTCCTTTGACGGATGATAAAAAATACAGATCAATTTGGACTCTGAATTAATCTCACAAAATAAGATACATATTTCGTGATAAAGAAATAAATCAATTCTGTATACAGAATACCCCTAAAATTTTCGCTTAGGAGGTTTCGTCCCCTTGCAACCTCCACAGAGGGATCATCTTGTCTCCCACAGGCTCGCTAATCTGGCAACGGGACCCCTTAAGGGAAAATCTACTGAAGCGTCTGACTACATAGGAGGACCACAAAAAAATTACAACTGAGTTCAGATTCAAGATTAAGGCATTATCAACGCTAGGTATCCATCTTTTATTCATTGATCTCCAAAACATGACATACACATAGTCTAGGTCAAGCAAAAGCGCCCACAACTATTCAACATAACAAAAAATATTAAACCAAATAATTTAAGCTGAGTCATGGCAAAAATTGCAGAACAATAAGTGAGTCGTATGAGCAATTAAATCACTTGTAAGTTGTATCAGTGAGTCGTATGAGCAATTAAATCACTTGTAAGTTGTATCTTAGGCGTAACGTAACCCAGTAAAACACATTTAACGGGAAAAGAACAGCTATTTATTTTATTCGTTCCCAGTTGAACTGATATATTTTAAAAACACTCCATTGGAAGATGATGGCATGATGCACTGGCAATTGCGGTGACACGCTTTTTCCATTCATGCATCATATTGACGGTTCAAATCTCGATTTATCTTTTGGACAGTTGGAAATTTTGACGGCGGTGTTATCTCGTGCGTGTACAACTGACTTGAGGTCGTCGAAGTCAGAAGTCAGAACTAAATTGGAATTTGGTTGTCCCCCGAATATTCTGTCAATTTTGTTCGCCGCGTCCCGTCTGGTGCTAACTTGTTCCCTGGAATATCCCCTTACGATGCTTCCGCCCAGCAATTCTGGGGATCATAATCCCAACCTCCCATGTTATGTCACGTAATATTCCCATCGAATGGAATCGTATCGCATCTTCCACACGACACGCGGGCGCTAGTTGTATCTCTCGCGCTCTCTCTATATATGGAATAGATGCACCAAATCTAATGACAACCTCGGCATACATAACAAACCAAGTTGCAAAGAGGTTTCGGTACGCCTGTCCCTCTTTGCTTTCCGGTTAAACCCTCCCCAGTATTCTCTTCTCAAAGGCACCACCAGATGGCCGGCGTTTCGGTGGTGTTCGACTTCGACAAGACGACCATCGACTGCGACAGCGATAACTGGGTGGTCGAGCAGCTCGGCGTCGACGACCTGTTTCAGCAGCTTCTCCCCACCATGGCTTGGAATCCTCTCATGGTTCGTGGGTCACACTCTCTTCCTTTGTTTTTCTTCTTTCCTTCGAATTTTCATATGTTCGATTGCTCGAGAATAACAAAGGCGCACCAGTGGAGTTTGTTGGATGACAGATTTGTTCCTCGTGCTCGTTTCAGGATAGGATGATGCAGGAGTTGCACTCTCAGGGGAGGAGCATTGAAGAGATTGCAGATTGCCTCAGGAGGGCTCCGTTGGATCCTCATGTCGTCTCAGCCATTAGAACGGCCCATGCCTTGGGGTATACTTATTATATATACTGTTCTGATGCTACGTATGTGGATCTTGGATTGATTAATTTATTTGCCACTTGTGATCCTAACTCGTCTTTTGGATATGCTAATTGAATGTTGCAGGTGCGATCTGAGAATCGTGAGTGATGCGAACAACTTCTTCATAGAGACAATCCTGGAGCACCACGGGCTTCTGCAGTGCTTCACGGAGATCAACACGAACCCTAGCTACGTCGATGAACAAGGAAGGCTCAGGATCATGCCTTACCATGACTACGACCTTTGTCCTCATGGCTGCGGTCTGTGCCCACCCAACATGTGCAAGGTGCTCGTCGATCGATACTGTTCTCTGATTCCTGGAATCTATTTTCGTTTCCTGATTTCTGTTTGCACCAGTTACAGTCGTAATGCTTCATTAGATTCCTTCTTCTCTTCTCGGTTTCATGCTGAACTCTTAACACTCGATTTGACAGCTTTACTGATTCTAAATTTTACTGGATGCAGGGAAAGATCATCGAGCGAATTCGCGCTTCCACATTCGACGGCGAGAAGAAGCGACAGTTCATCTACTTGGGCGACGGGAAGGGCGACTACTGCCCGTCCCTCAAGCTCAGCGAAGGAGATCATGTCATGCCGAGGAAGGACTTCCCCCTGTGGGAACTCATAGCTGCAAACCCTCAGCTACTGAAGGCCGAGGTCCATGAATGGAGCAACGGCGAGCAGCAGGAGGATGTGCTCCTTGAGCTAATCAGAAGGTCGATGGCTGCTGCTGCTGCTGATCGGAGCAGTGCCCAGTTGCTCTCCTTCGACTGCAAATTTGAGAACGCTCCCATGGCCATGGCCATGGCTACGGCCGAAGGGCGTGCCTTATCTCTCCGAGTTCCTAACTGAGTTGCGCGATCGATGCTCTCATTTGGTCGAAGACCATGTTTGTTTTTCTGGTGCACGAATTTTATACACGAGCAAACTGCAGGAACATATAAATGTGCCCATCACATCTTTTATGATCTTGATGCCTTTTAAGTAAATGGTAGAGGAAATTACTCACATAATCCTATAAGTCTAACTGATACAATTCAAAACGACGAACTTGAATACTTCTTTCGAACTGTCATGCCCACTACAACTGAGTTCAACCTGTCAGTTGAACCAATTAGTTCTTCAAACTCCCGGCTTTGTCAAACGCAGAGAGCAAACTCGTGAGCAGATCGTTTAGAAAGAATTCGAACCGTGCACATGAATTACTTGATCGCACTAATGTCGTATGATCGTCCGTGAATGTTTTATCAGCTAAAACTGCTAAAAAGTTACTTAGAATCGTCATTTTGATGGTCATTCTTCTAACTTCACCATTAATATTTCTTTTTAGCCAACACCTTTACCATCGATGTTGTTGAGACTAGTTGATATTATTCCTCTTGTTCTTCATATCGCATACACTCGTCAGGAGGACATCAGAGCAATCCACCAGCGGATTGCAGTAAATATGAACTGTGTCTCGGGCCTCATGGATGAAGGGGCATGGGAATCAAGTATTTGGCAGTGGCTGCCAATTTACCAGTTTGTCATATTTGGAAAGAAACGAAATTGGCAGTTAAACAAGATCATACAAGTTCAGAGAAACTCCAGCTCAAGTACAGAATACAAAGGTACAGACGAAGAGGTAAAAACCAAAAACTGTTCATTAACAGAAAAAAAGGAGACCTTAAGAAATGGACGAGTTTCTTCGGACTTCAACCTCACCATTGAAGGATTCAAAGGCATCAAGATGGGTGAATTGATGTTCAATTAAAAATGTCAATTTCACAAAGATCGTCGCGAAAATACAAAACCGATTCTTAAATTCTTTATAATTCATATCATAAATTCAATATGAACGAGGGAGAGAGAATCAAACTAAAATGGACACGGTGGTTTATTGACGAGGTTCGGTCACACCTTGGCCTACGTCCCCGCTCCGACTTCTCGATCTCGAGACCGTCGGAGATTCCACTAGCACTTTCTTTATTCCAAATGGGGCAAAAAAGAAAGTCATTTACACCACCGTCTTTTTTTCCGCTTCGAGAGGCAAGGTAACCTCTCCTCCTAGGAAGCTAATCTATTTCTTTCGCTCAAGAGATAAAATTTTGAACCTCTTTTACACAGGAGCTCTCTCTAATTTTTTTGAACAAAAATGTTTCTCTTTTTTACAAAGCTAAGCTCACAAGAGAAGAAGAGAGAATGAATGAGAAAGTTATAAAATGAAAACTTCAAGAAATGATCTCTCTTTGACAACTTGAAGTTTTTTTTCAATGAGTGAATGAGTGCTTTTGCTTCTGGTTTTGGCACTCCTTTTATAGCCTTCCATGTGTGGAAAATTCGTCCAGAAATCATTCAACAAATTTCTCCTTCAAATTTGACCGTTACTGTTCATTTGACTCGGAGGCCGATCGACCGAAATTCTGAATCGGTCGACCGGTCTATGTGACCATTGCGCCATTTCTCCAGTTACCTCAGTTGATCGGTCGACTGGACTATCGATCGGTGTCTCGACTGGTACAGTCTCGCAGTTTTGATTTATAGCCGTTAAGCTGATCGATCAACCGGTGCTTCGACCGGACTGTCGACCGGTATAGTTTCGACGTCAATCGATTCTGGATCGGTCGACCGACATCTTCATTTGATCGACCGGACTATCGATCGGCCTTCTTTGCGTCGACCGGCAGGTTGATCGACCTGCACTTTTTTGATCATAACTTTCTGCACAGTTATCCAAATTAGATGATTTTGAAGTCCATGAAAACTAACAGAATTCTCTACAAATTCACTGAATATTCATTCAAAATCTAATCATTTCATAGTCAATTATGTAATCAAAATTTGTGCATAAAATTATCTCTTTTTCTTAAACTTTTTCAGCATTTTAATCTTTTGAAGTTTATTTTATCAAAATATAATTTCATATGTCATTACCCAAAAATCACTTCCTGCCCTTTGCCAGCCGTGACAATGAAATCCTTCTCCAAGCACAACAGCATAAAGCATTCATCGTAAAGCTAAAGGTAGGTTAATAAAATTATGTCTAGTAAGCACCAGATCGTTTGCTTGTGGGAGAAGCATAAACAAGAGAGCAAAAAAGAATACGCATAAAAAACTGAAAAAACACAACCAATTATTTAATAAATTAACATATTTATTAGTACTCAAATTCGTCGTGTCTACAAATGAATGGAATGGAATCTTCCCCTACTTTTATCTTGCATAAGCTTAACAATATGTGCTTTCCATTTCTATCTACAATCAAAGAATCCCCCTCCAAGTGTCAAAAGGAAAACACATCCATTTTATACACATCCATTGGTTTTTCAGCATTACGCCATTACCTAATAATGATGTTATATAGCACCAACTACTCTGTCAGGTTTGCAGTCAGGGCATGCCTCTGTCAGACTTCGAGTGAAGCCCTGGTTCTAATAGGCTTTAGCTTAACGCCCATGCTTTCAGGTGAGAGCAACTCGTCCTTGGGGATTCAAAAATGGGCGAAGAGCATAACAAAAAAGAAAGTAAAATCTAATATATAGTCAAATAAATACCATAATATAATCAAAATTGAATAAAATTATGTTTATCCCTTTTTACTTTTGCTTTGCTGAATTACTAACATTCTTGGCCCAGCCCGAAAGAGTCGTTGAAGCAGAATAAAAAAAAAAGAAATAATTAGAAATAAAACTTCTATCATAGAATGGAATGGAATCTTCCCCTACTTTTATCTTGCATAAGCTTAACAATATGTGCTTTCCATTTCTATCTACAATCAAAGAATCCCCCTCCAAGTGTCAAAAAGAAAACACATCCATTTTATACACATCCATTGGTTTTTCAGCATTACGCCATTACCTAATAATGATGTTATATAGCACCAACTACTCTGTCAGGTTTGCAGTCAGGGCATGCCTCTGTCAGACTTCGAGTGAAGCCCTGGTTCTAATAGGCTTTAGCTTAACGCCCATGCTTTCAGGTGAGAGCAACTCTGGGGAGATACAAGATGGACTGAGAGGACTCCTAGGGCTGCCAGTTACTTGGCAAGGTCTGTACAAGCCATAACGCATGAGAAAGTACTCCATAGGTATGAGCATAGCATGAGGCTGTTCTTCCGTCACCATTGATCCACATGCTTGGACCTGCACCATATTAGTATATTACCAAGAAGGTCCCAGTCAACACAAAATTAGGACATCCAAGTCCGACAAACATTCGTAAAGGAAGATAACACAGGTAACAAGATCATACCTCCACCAAGGCACTGAATCTCCTGTCCAGCTTAGATGTCATGTGAAGTGCATCAGAATAGAATGGAGAGTCATCACCAACAAATATTAGTGTTCGACAACGTAGCTGCCACAAACTTTCTGTGATGTCATGCCTCCTGCTCATCAATATAAAGGCTCAGAATAATATGCAATTCATGTTTCCCAATTGCTAATGGATCTAGAATGGAGAGATGAAGCAACAATACCTATTAATGGCATGAAGATACTGCCATACGTTAGAACTTTGCCTTTCATCTAGCAACTGTGGAGCATAATATTAGACATTGCAATTGACATGGAATTTCCTCTTTTTACAACACAACCGATAATTATATAGTCAAAGGAAAAAAAGGATGAACACTCACACTTCTGCATGCCCGTACAATATCTGATTCAGGAACCTGTGGGCTACCTCGAACTTCCTGTGACCAAAGTCAAGGAAGAAACTATGAGAATGAGATCATTATATACAGTAAAATATACATCTGCAAAGCTATACTCGCCTTGCTAAAATATCGTTGAAGCAAACTTTCTTTTATGATGCCACACATCCCGTAAAAATATAGTAAATTTAGCATAACCTGAAAATTCATTCAATCATCAAGGCAAAAAATAATACAGATGATAAATACAAGAATCAAAAGATTTAGTACAATACCATATTATACAACCATTCAGTCCAGGAAGGAGCTTTACATAGAGGTGACACAAGAATGAGGCCCACCACACGTTCCTTGTACTTTGTCTGGAAGCATATTGATAATTAAGTCAACATATTCCATCAGATGATCATGGAATTATATCCAAAATTTGTACTAAAGTGACACTCACAGCAAAAAGGGTAAGAATATAGGCGCCAGCCGTAACTCCCAGGCACATAACTGCACCCAAGCTAGAAAGGAATGGACCAAAGGTTAGAGATTGATAATTCCACATAGTAAATACTAATTTCTAGTTATATAAATAGGTAGCATGCAAATGTTTTACCCAAAATGGTCAAGAACATCAGCAATTTGATCTGCAAAGTCGTCCACAGAAGGGAAAGGAGAATCTGATGAAATTGGAGCAGCTCCTAACTGCAGCAGCACTTGAAAAAGATGGAAAACCACATGACCATCATCCTATGACAAATAATAAATATGCTACCTAATAATGCAAGAAACAATATGTTGAACAAACATTCAACTGGAAAACTGACCTCATGCCCTGGAGGACTTATGTGATAAATACAGAAATTATGAAGCAACAAGGAAGCAGCTTCTGGGCAAAAGAATAATCCTTGGAAGCATGACACGTCTGAAACAAATCAAGTATGCAAACATGTAAGTTTTGGCACCCTAACATACGTTGAGCTTGGGTGAAAGAAATTAAATTAATGGAAACAGTGTTGATTTGAGAATATACAGTGTTTGCAACAAAACTAGTCTACAGGGTGGTGAATTAAAAGACATCCTAGACTACATGAAATGCCTAGGGGTCAGTAAAAGCACATAAACAGAAACCCTCTCCAGCAAAGCACTCACGATTCAAGGCCACATCTGGGTAGGTTATGAGCGCAGGCTTTTCCTGATCTCCATGCACAGAAACAGACACTCGGCCATGACGGGTTTTAACAATATGTTCCTGTACACAACAAATGGAAATAACAAATGGTTAAGCAACAATATATTATAGTGGAATGTATAAGACGGTCGTCATGAAAAATAAATATTTCAAATTGCATAACATTCTTGTACATAACGGGATTTCACACACCCTGTGCATCATAAATCCATAAATGGGAAATAACGCTAATATCCACCATGTACTACGTCCAAAAGAATTCAGACCTTGACAGAATAAACAGGCATAATCACGGTAGATCTTACTGCTACGAGTTCCAGATAAGTTTTATCGTCAGAATAAAGGCACAGGCCCACGAAAATAGTGGAGACCTTGAAATGCAGATGAAACGTAGGATAAAATTGGAAGAGATGCATCAGAGAATGATGTTCTATTCTACCAACCGTTCCAAATTAAAACAAGTCCACAGATGCTCAGGGTTGAGAGGACTGACAAAATGCACGCGATGTTGACATGGATGTGAACCAAAACGTGGACAGCACTTAACTTAATGAGGTTCTCAATTGCCGAACGACTTGGCAAATGCAAAGGCACAGACTTAATAACTGAGACAGGATCCTGCAAAGATGGGTCTTGGAAGTTGCAAACAATATGCAAAGTATTACTTCTTTTGTCATTGGATTCTTCAAATATGGTCCATGGACAATCTTATTATGCATAGAGATCCAAGAATTCACGACACAGATCGTTGGCGTTCGACTTTTAGATCAGAGGATTAATTAATAGTTTCCTGAGTCGTGACTCGTGGAAGAAAGAACTTCTAATCCAAGCATTGCCAACAACGAGCAAGCAACCATTGACTTGGAACAAAAAGGTTATTAAAATCCGTATCTCCAGACGGATAAAATATCCCAGCGCCACAAACGTCGACAACAAATAGATATCCAATTGTTAATTACTTATTAACAAAACCCGTAAACTGTGATCAGAACGACAAAAGCAGAAAGTGCAGGAAACGACTCTTCAAACGAATCAACAAGTACGTCAACAATATGCAGCAATCCTTGCCGCCATCCGTGGACATTCGAATAAAGCCAAAAAGCTACTCAAAAAGCTCAAAACAAGCTGAATTTTCACAAAGAGGAAACATAAAGATCCAAGTTTTCCCCTCATAAAAAAGAGAGAAAAGAAAAGGAACTTTATCACAAAACGAGCCGCCTAAAATGACATCAAATCCCAAAATCCCATCTTTCTTATTCATAACACATCCCCCTTGCAACTCAAAACCAATCAGAGAAAGTCCGACGCAGAATAAGAAGAGACGGACCACTCAATCCATTCATCAACTGCAAATTAGGGGCAAGGAACAGCCAACGGTCGAATCAAACAAAGCCCTAACCTTTCCGCCAAATGAGATCCTCTCCACGTCCACCGAGACCGAGCCGCTCGAATCTCCCATCGCCCGACGAGGCTTCCCACGTCAGAAACGGCGGCGACCTCTCCGACCCGCCGCTGTCCTTCTGTTCTTTTTTCTTCTACTCGTGTTCTTTTCCTCTGCCACCACCCGACCGTTGCTTTGCTTTTCTTTTATACCAAGGCGCCCTCCCCTTCTTCTCTCGCACCAACGCAAAGCACAACAAACAAAACTAAAGCGCCCCCCAATGTGTTACCCACCTTTCCACCCGCAGACGCCCGTTTGATACAAGACACGCGGGGGGAGCACTAGAAGTCTAGAAGACGAGCACTTTGATCGGGTCCCACGGGTCCACGACCGATGACGTCAACGGAGGTAGACGTTGTAACCCCCCGAAGTGACGGAATTCTCCTCCCAGCTCCTTGAAAAGAGACGGGCTTCGCTCCTGACCTGACGATATTGCCCCCCCGCGAATTAAGGGGAGCTCTCGACCGTCCGATCGTGAGTCGCACGGCCCTCCTTCGATTTGCCAAATATAAGAAGGCGGGCTGTGGACCCGGTGCTTGACCGCCTCCACCTTCCGCCACGTGTCTCGCGGCTTCCACGGATGACATGTGCCACCCGATCACGGTGACGATGCGTGAGCGGACGGTCAAGATCGTATCGTGTAGCGCGTGAGTGACGTGAGTTTGTTTTGATTGGCGAGCGGTGGGTAATAATATAATGTTTATTTTTTTCCCTATGTACTCTCAAATAATTTATTATGTAGGTAGCCAGTTAATAATTTATAAATGGAGTAATTTTATTTCCTGTTACAAGAAACAGCTAATGTTAATTTCCAAATTTTGATATATGTATTGAGGGCAGTAAAAACGCTGTGACTTGTGACGTTTAAGATTCGAACACATGGAAATTAATTATCTCGGATTCTAAGAATATTCTTCTTGCTCTTCTCTTAACATGGCATAATATTATATTTCATTAGGTATCCAATTCTATATCATTAAAAACTAAGAAATGGTTGATATAGAATTCGCGGCACTTTCCTTCTTTTTATTATCTCTTAAAATGATATCTTCCGGGGATCAAGGGGTAATTCAAGTATTACAACATACAAATGAATGCCGACGAAATTTCTTAATTCGTATAAAACATGTGATGAATTGTAAGAAGAGAGATTTAGCAAATTGGATTATTCATTTGTGGCATTTTATAAAATTTTATTTCAAACAGTATTTTGCAATAAAAAAAACAAAAGTTGGATTCTGAATATTTTTTACACTTATGTTTTCTTTTTTATTTCCGTATACTAAGTCGTCAACTTAGCTCGAGAAAAATCCATTAAGCTTTTTTTAAAAAAAAAAAGGTTAAATGTTAATCACGATAAAAACGCAAATAAAAAAATCACAACCATAACACATTGCACTTGTGCCAAAAATGATTCGACCCTATCTCGGTTACTATATTATCGTAGCCAGTTTGGGTAGTAAACATTAAAAAGCACTCATGATGCTGGCAATACTAATTTGTTCTGGAGAGACCATTTATCTCATAATATATAATATGATTATTTTCATAAATTTCTAATAAATTATCATAATTTTTCACGTATAATATCAAATTATAAATTAATTTTTTATATTCATAAACTATCATGATTTTTTTAATTTAATCATTCCGTCGACTTTCATCAACTTTTCTATTATCTTCAATATGTCCCATTTATAAAAAGTCGAAACTATCCCTTCTTTCAATTTTATGTTTTCGCTTCGACCTCTGCAATTTTGAAGATATTTTCGACTTTATATAAATGAAAAAAAATTGAAGATAATAAAAAAGTTGACAGAAATCGACGAAATGATCAAATTAAAAAAATTACGATAGTTTTGAAATTCAAAAAAATAAGTTCGTAATTCGATATTAGATGTAAAAAATCATGATAATTTAAAGTTCGTAATTCGATATTAGATGTAAAAAATCGTGATAATTTAAAGGTAATTTATAAAAATAACTCATATATATATCACTAATGGATTAGGTGTATACGTGAAAAATAATTCAAGTCCAAATTGCAGCACTCAAAACATATAACGCAATGATTAGTTACTAAGATTTCTCTTGTCTTCGAATATTCCTTGACCTGACAAGACGCATACACTCGCGAGAGGTCGTATAGTGTAATATGTTGAGTTGCTAATGCTTTTTTTGGGAAGAAAGACACAGCTCATAGTATATAATTGGCAGAGGGAAGCCTCGTGTCTATAGTCAAGGACCAAAATGTGATGCAATTATACACATGCACGATGCACCTTTCGTTTTCTTGTTTTCTTTTTAATTGTCCACCTGGATACTAAAATAGCGCCTCCGAATTTATAAACATCGAGATTAACTAATTCGAGCTATTATCTCGCGCGTCGCACATTTGAAAATGATAAATTCTCAATAAAAAAAATTGGAAAAAGTCAAACTCAAAATATACCCTAAATGAAGAGTGGCTTACCATTGTAGTCGAAAACTGGTGCGTCTTTTAGTTTTGTATGCACTATATAAAAGTTCTTTCTTTTTCCACAAGATAAAAATTCTATTCGAAATTTGTGCGCAAAATTAGCCAAGTATTAAGGGAAAAAGGAAAACAAAAAAAAACATCATGAAATCAATTGGGTAAGACTTCTAGCCTAATGGTGCATATCATCACTTAGAATCAAGAAATAATAAGTTTGAATTTCAACGGTGAGACGTGTATGCTTCTTTATTTTTAATTTTTACTTTTATTGCATTAGATGCATTAACAAAAGTAATGAATGGCAAGGTGCTAAGCTAAGGAACAGTAAGTTGAGAACAGTTTCCGATTAAAATGCAAAGATTTCAGTATGAAAAATAAACTTATGTTCCTCTATTATAGGACATGCATTTTAACTATATTTTAAATGTTCCTCCTAGTTATGGTACTTGAAATTTGAACCACATTGTAATAGTTACCTCATCTAAAATTAAATATATATAGACGTAAGTTTGTTCCATGCACTTATAAATTATGATTTAAATAAAAATAACCAACTATAAGCAAACATTAAAGGGATAGCACAAACATTAAACCCTATATATATATATATATAATTAATGTTAAATTTAATGAGGTCAACTGGACTCCATACGACGATGTGTCAATAAAAGTAAAGTTGAAAATATTGAAGAACCGGTAGCCCTGTAATTTAAAATTATTTACTGAACTCCACAAAAGAAAAAGGCTTCTTTTAAGTTTAAAGATGGAATAGTAAAATAAAAGCGTGTTGCTATATAGTTTTTCAATGTAAAATCTTCTTATAATATTTGATTATGCCATAAAATACTTTGTAACCTTAAAAGAAATTGAATAGTTTGTATATTTATATTGTTATGGCATAATTTAATAACATAATATACTATTGAAAATAGTTTTTTTATTTGCAATTTTTTTCATGCACGGTAATTATAGCAGTAGGTGTAACTTAATTTTTATTAAGGTCGTCGATATCTAACATTATTGATATATGACCACTTCCAAAACTGGATAAAATATAGAATAGTATATTTTTATCCTAGTTGCCGACATCAACACCATTTTTGGTTCAATATTAACTATTTGTTTCATGTGCTATAATTTGAATATTTAATTTTAGTTAATGACAATCTTTTTGTATTTTTTTTTCTGATAAACAAATACAACGAAATAAACATTGAGAAATACAATGATCCCCAACATGCCATAAGTTTCGCCTTATTTAAAAGTTGATAATTTATTACTTGCAAAAGTTTTTACAATGTACTGCACTTTTAAATTCTGAAGTTTTTTCCTATTTTAATGAATGTATAAAAACAAACCATCTTTAGAACTTACATTTCTCAACAGTTCATTTTTATAAATATATGGAAAAGTTGTCAATGGACGCGACCATCACCAATATGATTCATCCATATTCTCATTTGTCCCATCTTAAATTTGCACTTATCTTTCTAAATGCAACGGTTTATATCGGAGTTATTTCCAGAATTACGGTCTTAAACCACGTTCAAAAAATTGCTGCACTGAAATGAAAATGAAACGGATTAAATGAGCAGCTATTCAGCCATACAGAAGCTGGCATGAAAGGGCATCTAGCAACTACAAAGCACTGGGCTATAAGACAATACCCAACTTTAAAATTAAATATTTAAATTGCAAGAGTGAATCTTATATAAATTAGATAACCATACGTGATACATAGCAAGGTGATTTCTTTCCACCTACCAAACCCAAAAATGCATATCTCACCAGATTCTTGACGTCCAAACAAATGACCAAGGTGAAGACATAATTTAACCAACTCTGGACACCATTACCTTCAGCTTTTCATTCTGTGATGGTTCACATAATCTCAAGGAAAAGCCGGCAACCAATGGCACTATAAATGATACTAGTGATAGCTCGTTGCAACCTAAAATTCAAGGTTAACGCATTTTATAGTGCTGAGTTCTATTGACCTGGCAGCGCTGTCCATTTAATGAATATTTGAGCATTATTTCCACATCCCTAGGGTTCTTCTTGTTGGGTTCAACAGTCATACTACCCACCAGTGCTTCTCCCTCGCAAATTGTCAGCACATCTTCAAGATAAAGTACAGTTTGCTTCCAGTGGGTAGACTTAGATCTTGGTCCTGCAAAAAAGATCCATGTGGAATCCATCAACAACTCATGCATACCAAATTATATCTATGACTGTATTCTGATAGCAGGATACCTATCTTCTTAGAATAATAAACCACAAAGATTTTGACACCTCAGAAAATATAATCTTTTTTAGAAGCAGAAAATATAATTTTAACACATACAACCAGAGAAACTAAGAAATGTTTCTCAAGAAATACAGTGTATACTTCTAAGCAATTGACAAGATCAATTACATTATTGTAAAGTTTTCCTGCAGCACGAAATCAACAGTTCGGTACTTAATTTTCCCCATAATGGTAAAACCCATTCGAACAGAGGGCATAACATTCATAAGGATAACTCAATTCTTTTTGAGGGAAAGGAAAACTCAATTCTAAAAGAATAATCCACAAACAGGGAAGAAAAGAAAAGAGGTGCAATTTGGAACACAATCATAAAAATCAGATTAATATGTACTTAATTTTATATAAAAGAGAGTTACCGACCTGTTGAGAACCCCAAGTTCTTGTGGCATCGGGTAAATGAAACGTCGAAGTATGCCACAAAGGCATGAATGTAATCACTACGTTGGGCCACTAGCTTGAATGGTGCTGTGAAAGAGGCATCCCCGGGAGCCATTTTTGAGATATCCATGGTCTACAATGACGATAAATAAATCATCAAGATGATTTTCCAGTCATCGAGCAGCTCAAATTAATGGCTCATTGTTGGTGTTATTATTTTATTAGAAGAAAAAAGTACCAGACATTGTAGAAATATGTAATACAAAAAAAAATCATATTACCATGAGTGCCTGACAGTTAGTGACAATTTGATTCTGGTCTACAGTATCAACAAGTGGTTCTATCATTGCCTGTTTTCTGATGCAACTCATGTCGAAACCATACACATTATTCCAAACTGAAATTAGCGAGAATGATGAAACATCAATCAGTTGGATTCCCAAGAAAATAGACAATTTAATGATGCAGAAACAGCTTAAGATGCTTAGTAAGAATGATGAGAAATGAAAGAGTACTTTATGGAAGTCAATGTATCAGAAAGTCCAGGACACTTCAACAAGCAATAGGAATAAAGAATGTGAAAAAAAGTCCTTACAGTCAATCTTGTCTTCTTTATAGTCAGCATCCTCAATTGCAGTTAAGTATAATGATGCTTTGTCTGGCAAGACCAATCCTTCACTAATCTACACCAAGAAACAAACAAATCTGTGACTACATAATCAGATATCTGAAAACCAAGAAACCTGAAATAAATCCTTACATATTGAATATTTATGCTGTATGAAATTTAAGGAGTTGAAAGTAAACAAGGAATGGGAAGTAAGGCGTTACTTACTAGCCATTTATCACGTGCATACAAGACTGTGTTTAACATATTCTCAAAGACAAGGAAGTAACCCATCCACTCAGAGATAATGATATCTACATTTTTTACTGGAAGCTCAATCTCTTCAATTTTCCCCTTCAACACAGTTATCACTATAAAGAAACATTTAAGATAAGAATGCAAGCATATTAGGCAAGAACTACTGGCTGTAGAAGAGCATAATATCACCATTTGAAAAGCCATTTGCATTGATAATTTCTTTGGCCATGTCAGCCATTGAGGAGCACTCCACCTGCAAAAAATGTAGTTCTAGTTATTAAATTGTTTGAAAGCTAAGAGGCTATCTTAAAATGTTAACATTGACTATCTCAGCAGCTTTGAGAAACTCTATAATTGTTAGTCTTTTTAAAGTATTCAGCAATTTTTTGTGTATTGCCACGTTTTGATGGCAGAATGTGCACAACCACTTTTATGCATATGCTCAAAGATATAAGATGACTTGATCGACAAGAAAACACAGATAAAGTATAAAGGAAATGGACCTTGAATAAAGGGATGGAGCCAGCAAAAAAAAAAACAAATGTGAAAGTTCGTACGAAATAAAAATGTAACCCTGAAAGAGGTAGCCAAATGATCTTGTGACAGTTCTAGAAATGCCATGATATTAACCACACAAGGCAATGAAACTTAAGGCAGATGAATAAGCAGACCTATCTCTGTTCCCCAACGAGGAAATAAAGTCATGGACCTACCAGACCATTTAACAGGATGTTCTTCATCAATGAGCACATAAGATCTGCATCTACTACATTGTTATGGCACCCAAGGCTTTTAACAAAAGAATGAGATAATTGCATAACTTGTGCTTTCACTAACCGCATATACATGTTTTGCCCCAGCTTTTGCACAGAAAAGTGATAATATTCCAGTGCCTGCCCCTACATCAAGGACGACTTTATTTTTGAAGAGAAATCTATTCTGGTAAATTGCATTTTGATAGGTCTTTGTCCTCACAACATCTTTTAACATTTCCTGCAGTATTAACCCAGTAGTTAATGCAATCCAATCTCACACTGAAATAAACACATATATAAGCACAAAAATAAGTATGAATGCAAAATAGTCAGGACAAAAGACTGATAGATTATGGCATAAATCAGACGTGAAGCTGCATGATCAAATTAGTTGCAGACCTACTGTGAATGTAT
Organism: Pontederia crassipes; assembly: GCA_030549335.1. Classification (NCBI taxonomy): domain Eukaryota; kingdom Viridiplantae; phylum Streptophyta; class Magnoliopsida; order Commelinales; family Pontederiaceae; genus Pontederia; species Pontederia crassipes. The sequence goes on along the minus strand of CM060187.1, from coordinate 45,885,355 downwards.
AAAACAACATTCTGACTTGTTTTTCCTTTATCATAAAGAAAAAAACTTAACAAAGAAAGGGGTTTACAGATAACTAAAAGAAGATATATAGTAACTTTACAAGAGTAGTGGGAGAAATATTGATAATTTCCTTTGCAGTTAAAAGTTGCAATCATTTATGAGAATCCTGAAATTTCACATAACATGGAAATAAAAAAAATGAAATTGAACATCAACTTAAAGATACCGCACAACATACCACTCCATATCATATGAAGAAAAGAATAACATATCAAAGCAATAGCTACGTAAACAAGAACTTGGATCATGCTCATGCAATTTAAAATCTCACATCCATTGAGTATAGAAAATGATTAAAGAACTATATATCTAAGATAGTTAATTGATAATAAAATCTCCATTTCACAAAAGTATGATTAACATGAAAATTGGTACCCGGCGCAATTCAATCTCTTAGATCAAATTGATGAAATAAGAGCTTGTATTTCAAGAACAGGCAAATATCTATGATGTCAGTTTTACAGTAGGTTTGCATTTCACAATAGGCAGTTTCAATCGATGTAACCCAAGAACCATAATCACCCACTTATGCCACTAAAACTCGAAAGTGGAAGGCTTACTTCATGAATACCTGCAAAAAGGAAAAAGAAAAAGACACATAAGATCATTGATTTATTTATTCCATCATAACTTTATCCTCGAAATACAACTGTCGTAATGGAAGGCAAGATGATGGAAAGCATCTAAGACATCAAATGTGTAGAAAAAACGGACACCAAAAGTGCTTCAAATGGTTAAATTGTGAAACGAGATAGTGACTTCTCCTCGGTGGATGGACAGCGTGTCTAGATAAAGCGTCAAATAAAATGTAGATGGGGGCAAAAAACAAAACAGGACGCAAAAGACCAAGTTTTGAAGATGCAGGTAGACCATACGTACATATAAAAAAAACAGAGTTTTAAACACCAGAATAAAGCTAAGCGGGGGCAAAGAAGCACAGACAAAAAGAAAAAAAGAAAGACAAAATAAGATCCAAAGTTAAGAGAACGCAATACCGAAGTGGGAATAGGAGTCGAAGTAGTAGTCGGCACTGGTCTTGTCGCTGCCGATAACAGATTCCGGCGGATCCTCGAGGTTGCTCTCGGTCGTCCTTTCATCCTCCATCATGGCGGCGTCCTCTTCCACCTCCCCCGAGAGGGGAGCGCCGGCGAGTAGGGCGTTGTCACCGGAGGTGGTCGCGGTGTTTCGGCCCTTGCGTCGTCCCATTATTACTCTGAGGAGAAAAGCCCCTAGGGTTTTAAGAGAGGCGCGAAATGGGGGCTCTCAATGCCGCGGAGAGGTTTATAAAGCAGTAAATGAAACGGGACAACGTGTCCTTTCCGTTTGTAGTTGTACATGAAAAACTGATCCCCGTTCGTGTACTACGGGCGGTGTTGGAATTCAGGCCACGGCCCAACGATGCGAAGGCCGTGTTCGTATAATAGTTTTTATATATATTCTATAGGCTTATAAGTTATTCAATGTAGTTTTCAAGATTTCTTCCTATTTGATAACTAATAAAAATAATCGGTAAGCATTTATTTTACCTACTTATAATAAGTTGAGGACTTCAATTTATTTTATGTGAAAAAAATTGATCAATGAAGATACCATTTTGCCCTTAGAATATACATAATTTTTCTTCCTACATTTCTTCTATTATAATACTAAAGACTTTTTTTATCATTTGACTAAAATAATAACTTATATTTTTTTATTACCGAATATGTAACTATTTATTTTGAAAAAATAACTTCAGCTGTTAAACTATTTATCAACACTTTAACTTATCAACTATTTTATATCAGCTAAGCCAAACGGATCCTTAATAACCAAATTTTGTGGTAACTCATACTAGTTTATTAGTACATGTTTACTACTATATTATATTGTAAGATGATATGGTATGTCATAAATCTAATATGATAAATAGAACCATATTATCATAAAGATGACATGTTTTAATTGTTAATATAATCATATATTAATGATTATTTATTATACAACATTGTCCTTAGAATCGTAATATTGATAAACTAAATATGATGTGATTGTATTTTGATTTTTCAAACAAAAACTTCAGAAATAATAAAAATTTCACTAATGATTTTAAGATATGATTTTCCTCAATTACCAACGCATGGCATGTGATGATTGCAAGTTAAATTAAGCTAGATTTTGCAACTAAACTGACCCAGGACAAGTACAACATTAAATCATAAGTAAGGCTAAAATTATCATGAAATGTGTGATCTTATTCTTATAAGTATTGTGATGAATCTACACATGATTCAATACTTTTAATATCAATATTGAAAAATCTTTGAATTAATCAAATAATGATTGGGAACCTACGGATCCATTTGCAACTCCTTTGAAAATTTTACTCGAATGATATTTCTTTCCCGTATTTCAAATACTCCGTACGGTACCTAATTAAATTAAAACATATTGAAGTTAATTAAAAGACTACTCATATTGCACCGATTGAATAGTCGGCACTGCTTTAAGATTTACTACCCAAAAAAAGACCTATCAAAATGCAAACGAGGGTGTGATGCTTCAACTTAACACTTTTATAATAGTATGATGATTAAAAGTTTCCATAGTTTGATAATGTTATTATCATGCTTAGATGACAAATTGACTTAATAGTTTAATTAAAATAACATATCTATTCATAACAATTATATATACGAATTAATAACCATCAGACGTTGATATTAATTCATGTTTTTTATTTTACAAATTCAATGTGTGTATGTTATGAAACATAATATGACTCTTTAATATAATAGAAAAAGTGCTAAATATATAATAATGTACTTAAATAAATTACAATATTACACTAGTATATAACTTTAATATAAATATATGTGAAAAATTGAAACTCAACTTTAATTAAAGATAAAATTGTAAGCTTGTGAGATAATATTGAATTGTTGAATTATATTAATGTGAACACAAGTCAATAGCAAGTAAATTATAAGGACAATATAATCACTATATTTTAAAACTACTTTTTTTTTAATTCTAATAAATGTTTTATATCATTATCATAAAAATGTTATCATCCTAATATCTAATATAGAGCATATGTTCAAGATTGTGTAGTAAAGATTGACATCATTCTTTTCAAAGAATTATAGTCATAAAATCTTACTAGCTAGATCTTAATAATCTTGATTGAAACTCTTTAGCATATATAAAAATGATTTGAATAATGAATATGGTACTATAAAGGTTCAAAAATATGATTTTGCTAAAAATTGAAAAAAATGGTGAATGGGAATATGGGATCCATCGTATAACATTTAATTCCATTATTTTATTATATATGTATTATAATTTAAATAATAATTTTATTAATTGTAAATTAATGCGGTTTGGTTCCAAGAGGATAGCAACATAAATTTTATTTTGGGTGTTATCCTAATAATTTTAATATCAATTTTTCTTAAAATATATGAGTTTCAATATGATTTTTGTGCCCACTCTTTTATGTTTCTTAAAATATATTAGTATTTTTGTAGTATTTATGAAAATATGAGTTTCTTTTGTATTTATAGGAAGACCGTCTTTTAGGAAGAATATCTCAGTTTGATACTTTATTAACTATATTATTGATTTATATTATTATATTGCCAATTAAAATTTAATAATTTTAGGAATGTTTGATGCAGTTCCTCTTTAGATTATCTAACAATCCATGTTCTATGATAGGAAAATTATCATTGTGAAGTATCTTATTTATTATGCACAATAATCTATCTAAAATTTAAATACCTACATTTATGTTTAAGAAAAAAATGCTAGACAATGTACATATTTTACTAAAATGTCCTTTATTAATAATGTGAACTTTATATAATTCAATTGAGACTTATAAGTTCCCGTAATAAATTTGTAATATGTAAATATATAAGCATTATTTTATTTTTAATAAGATTCTAATAATATATTATAAAAATAATATTAATAATATTTTTATACTTAGTCATGAATTGTAATAACATAATAATGATGATGAAGTTATGCGATTTATCTTATTTCTTAAATTTTATTTAATAAGATTATAAGAACAAACATGAAAACTAAACAGAAATCAAATTATTAAGAAGAACTTCTCTAAGATGTTAGACGTTGATTATCACTTCTTACAATATGTGTTATTAGGCAACTCATCTTGTTTGCATATTTTAACAAGTAAATGAAGTGACGACTTCGAATTCGAGTTCAAATTATTAATAACAGCATCCGCTTGGGTCAATGCTAACTATATTTTATTGATAGTGTTATGATATTAATTATATTTGATAATTTTATTTGTGTGACATGTCTGTGTTGTTATTATAATATACTATTTTAATGCAAATATAAAAAGGGTAAAATATTATATCCCATTTTATTATGAAAATCAATTGACTTTTTTCTCTTTTTGAAATAAACCGTGGAACCATATCAAAACTTCAACAATTTAAACAATTTTATAAAATAAATTGTTGTCTTTCTTTTTCTTTTAATTTCTCTAAATTTAAACAAGTGTCCAGGCAAATGTTTTTTTTCCTTCCTACCTTATTTTTAGTATACTCTTATAAAAAAAAAGTTGTTCTTCTCTTTCCCCTCATTTATCTCCATTTAAAAAATATACAATATAATGTTCTTTTTCTTCTTCATGGTCCTTTGAGTGAAGTGCATAAAAGTTTAGATATATTTTTGTAACGACCCAAAATTTTTAAGAATAAATAAAAGATATTTTAATTAGTTATTTGGATATAAAAAAAATTATTATTTAATTTTTGGAATCATTTAATTTCAAAAATTGATGGATATTAGATGAGAAGTTAAAAAATAAGATGGAGTTTGAGAAGAGGTGAAAATTATTATAAGTATAGTTATTTAAATTCGGATTTAATTAATCTTGAATATGTAATAGAGGATTAATGGTTAGGATTAATTTAAAAGAGTCAAAGTCTCAATAGAAGTTAGAACCCTATACTATCTCTATAAATAGGCATTAAAAGGTAGCTTCAAACTCATATTGGCAAAACATAATTTCGGCACTACTAGCCCCATTTTGTCTCATGTTTTTAAGTAAACTGAGACGTTCCATAGGACACCTAACGACTGATTTCGAAGCTTACATATAGGAGATCATCGTCCAAGCGATGGTGGCGTGTTTCGTAATGTGGACAAAGAGGAATCGTCGTCCAAAGTTCGGTGTTCATGCAGTTTTTCAGCAGGAGGATTTTTAGTTGGTTTTTTAATCAAAATTGTGCACGTAGGGGAGATATCCATGGCGTCGATTTTTCGCGACATGGAACATTGTCCTCATCTCCTTTGTACCGAATTTTTGTTGATATAGATTGTGTACCATTTGGACATTGTATAGCTATAGCGACGAAAAATCGTGTTGGAACACATTGCTCGGGAGTAAACATGGTTCGGGTTCTATTGAACTCGAACTATGTTGGTTTCAGACGCATATCGAATCAAATTTGGACGTAGACCGAGTTTTCAATGACACCACCCGTGTTTTTCGAACATGCCCATTTTTTATCGAGTAATTGTCACGGGCATGAACTGGCCAATCCGGCCCTGGTTCACATCCTGCTCGGCCCGGATTTTTCTTGGCCGAGGTATATCAGACATCCTCGAACAGTTTCATCCGATACGGACTGGATTATGAAAGTAGATAACGTATTTTGACATATTGAACTATAGTTAATTTGATTGTTATTGTTATTAATTATTTCGAATCATATCATCGTCATATTTGATTTTATTGTATGTTATCATCAACATATTTGATCATATTATTATCATACCATATCATGTGGTTATTAACTTATCTGATTATAGCATGATAAAACCTGACTTCATTATCATCATAATGATCTTATCGTTAGCATATCTAATCATGTCATTAATTATAATATTGATCAAGTAGTTTTCTTTTGATTGGGTCTTGTTAAACCTAAACTAATTTTTTTAAAAAGATAGATGTGTTAAATAAATAAGATAAAAGCTGAAAGCTACTCATATTCTCCGATTGTCTCAAACCCCACCGGGCCATATTGTTATTGTTAGAGAAGTTATCTCTTTCTTGATGATATCATCATGCAATTCATTTCTTAACCTCTATAAATTCATTCAAGCACACTTGGAATCACCACAATAGAAATGATCTGGGAGGAGGACTAGGCGGCGCGAGAATTTGTATGAGTGATAAGCGAGATCACAGAAGTTCTATTCTATAAATAGGAGTGTCCTTTATGCTGAGCCTTAGTAGTGAAGCACTTAAGATGAAGCATTTCGAATAGAAGCTCATTTACTCCGCTAGATGGTTGTTTTGTGATTGGTCATGATCTCCTACCATCATGAAATCATTGTTAGCATTATTATTGGATGGCGGCTTATTGTAGGTTCATACTCCCTACTGGCCTACATGAAAGAGACATGAAATTTTTCTTAACTGACCGAACGCTTCTTATTGTATCGGATAACTCTTAACATTAATAATTGAATTGATCATCGAACTGTATCGAATCAAATTTAATTGTATAGATCATGATCATTCGAATACTGGCATTGCCTGAATTGAATTGAATTTTTATTGGTCAATGACCATTGATTCTTTAATTGGAAATCATTAATTGAACAGTGCCATATTGATCAAGCCTATTGAAATTGTTAATGGAAAATTATTATCGTTATTGATTGGTCTTTTGATCTTAGCCTAATCCATCAGATCTATAGTTGCATTGACTCAGTTATATTGATCCATTGCTTATTGTTTCATTGTTCTTTCGATCTATGGTTATATCGATCCAATGTCTCATTAACTATAAATTATGGCATTGTATCATTCTATTGATGATTATGTATAATATTCTTTCATTTGCTCAATTGATTTATTGTTCTTATATTGAGCATTATTGATTATTGTTTATTGATCGTGATTAGACTCTACATACTGAGTATTTTTATACTCACAGTAATAGATGAATGTTGCACATGGCATGGAGTTGATTATAGATTGAGTCATATTGAGTTGTTTAGTTCCTATTATTCTGTATCTTATAGTTTATATTTTCGTAAAATTATTTTATAGAAGATAGTATAATGTCTCTGGACGACTTTAAGATAATTTTTCTCTTTCACAAAGTTGAGACGTTGAATAAACATGAGTTGAACTTTTGAAGTACTTTCCATTTTATAATGTGTTAAATCGACATATCAATCCTTAACATTTAACAAGTTGTTAGAATTTTTCATTAACCACTTATCAAGTAAAAGCAAATAAAGTTTTAAATTGATAATTTATTATGACTCCCAAAAATAGCAAGAGGGAAAATTTTGTACAGTGCAAACTAAATATTGAAAATTATCATATATTTATTCAAAGTCATTTTTAGGAAATCTGAATAAAGTTTAAACCCTTTTTTCTTCCAAGAGAAACCAACACTTGATAGCTCGAGAAATTTATCTTATTGAAGAATCACGAGTTAAAGAATATGTTGTCAATAGAAGATGGGAAGTAGTTGTTCTTACTGGTGATCTATTTATACCTAGGACTTCCTTTGGTGCATGCATGAACAAATGCATGATTCCATATTGGGACGACCTTCTCTCTGGTCTCGATTAATTTCACTGGACTTAAATCAAGACGACCCATTTCTTTTGGTTCAACACTAGTAGAGATAATTTAAAATGATATTAGTAAAAAGATTTAATAATGTGGTGTAATGTAATGACCATCGACTAAATTACATATCTAATATTACAATGAAAAGCGTGTTTAAGATATATAATAAATTCTTAAAAAATAGTTAATAAATATAGAATATTCATTATATATTCATAAAGATAGATGCTATGGCACAAAAGTTTCATATTTCTAACTCATGGTAGAGTACTCGACTTTTAAATATAGTAAAAAAGTCAGAAGGGTCCATGAACGGAAAAAAAAATCCTCTATTTTAGGAGTATAATCACAAATGAACGTGGAACAAATATTTGAATGTTCCTAATGTAAATCAAAACCATGCTTGAATTGAAACTATTATTCTATTATGAAATCAGATAGATTCATATATAAAAGAGATTGTCAACAAGTTATTTTCAAATTTATTATTTGTTCCCTTATTAGAGTGACAATGATAAAAGTAGTGGTTTTATAAAAAAAACATTGAAGAATCATTACTATGCCTATTATTTACAGGGCTTTCGTAGTTAAGAGTTGTAAGAATAAGTGAAATGAAAAAAAACCATAAACATTAAATTCAACATGTCATAGAAGGTTTTATATTTATATGAAAATTTTAAATCGAGTGAAATTTGTGGTTCAATTTTGGCCCGATGTAGTATTGAGCTGGGAAAAAATTTTGAAGATTTGTATCAGTAGAGCGGAGTCGGTGTTGTCGTGATTGAATCGGATTGGCAGATTTGACCAGTCCGATTATCGACCAATTGCTAATGTGGGTCATATTGAAGACCAAAATTAGAGTGGCATTTGGACTGGATTAAATTGATCAAACTTAGTAAAAAAACTGAATAAAAATCGAGAAAAAATAGTTAAACCACGAACTATTTGAACCAGCCGACTCAATAATAAAAAAAACTAAAAACTTATGGCCATCAGTTTCAAACCACGTGTGATACATAACTTAGCGAGTGACTCCTCAGAGCGACCCTGAGTGGTTTATGTGTCTTCGACGATCTCCTTAGCAATCGATGGTGCAGTACGATCTACACTATCGTGCACCAACAAGGTCAGCTTGTTTGTTGATTACTCCTTTCATCCTCTCCTTCAATGCTCGCAGAGACCTCAGAGCAATAGTGCCGTCCGCGTGCAACGGTGCCACAAGGGTCGTGCGGCAATGTCAAGGCACACTCCAAAGCAGAGGCACCGTTGCAACGGCCATCATGCGCTCAAACATCGTTGCATCGGGTCTTGCTTGTACAGGCGTCGTTGCAGCGGCCATCGCATGCTCGAGCGCGACAGAGGTTGCATCCTGGGGTGCTGCTACAATGGGCATCACTTGCACGTCTGCATGGGCACCGTTGCATCGGGCCTCGTGCGCTTGGGCCTCGTCAGTGCACCACTGAAGCGTGTGGGTGACGCACTACTGCAGGCACACGTGCTCGGTGCCCCTGCACGTGTCACCATGTTATTTTTTGCTTGACCGATCTGTTCGGCATCTAGACGTGTCCAACGTCTAGATAAGCTTTTTTAGTGCTTTGCGAAAGCGTTCTTATGCCACTTTCTCGATGCCACGGTTCTTGGGATGGTTGGTCCCGAGCGGATGTTTCAGCGGAGGCGTTTAGGGATAAATGGACGCCTAGGCGGAACACTTGATCGCTTGAGACATTCCTTGTCTGTTCAACTCGATGTCCGATAAAGTCGAGCAGCCGACGAGGAACCCTTCGAGGCGTTGCTGAGGACGTGCATCGAAATGAGACATGCCTCCTCCTCCTCCTTCTAGTCGGGAAAATACATAGCATTCATCGTCGCCTTTTGCGAGCAATCGCTTGTCCAATGTGGACCCTTGCAAATGTAGCAATGTTTCAGTGAGTCTAATGTGGACCATTGCAAATGTAGCAAAGCTTTAGTAGCTTTTCATTTCTCTTGAATCTATCATTGAACGATCTCCTATCCTGGTAGCCTTTTTTCTTGTCTTGGTAGTGCGGTCTACCTCCTTACGACTTTGGCTTTTCTCGTCCATCATTGCCCTTGTCCAAGGACTTTGGTGGTAGGGTGTTCGTTTTGGCATACTCCATGAGCAATTCAGCAACGACGACTAGCAAGCGGAGGTTGGAACAATCTCGTCACTCCAACTCCATCTTAGCTCAAGGCTTCAAACCCTTCATGAAGACTGCCATCAATGTGTCTTCGTCGACTTGTGAATTCTGTAGACGGAGCTCGGTGAACTTTTTCACGTACTCTTTCAATGTGTCATTCTGACAAATATTGAACAACACAATATTAGCCTCCAATCCCATTTGACAGGGCAGAAGTAGTTTGTAAGCTGCATTTTGAAGTCATCTCACTTCTTAATGGGATGGACATTGTCACGTTCCACATCTTCGTAATGACACCTCCACTATAAGCTTGCCACATCTTGCAAGTAGAAGGATGCAGTCTTCACCATCATCGCTTCTGAGATAATGTCCAAGGCCTCCATGTACCGTTGGATGTTCCATAGAAAGTATCTTTACTGACCTCTCGCCTTTGTAAGGCCTCGACTTTGGTACGTTGATTCTTGCTTCATGCGGGGTGGACGAATCGGGACGTCGCCCATGTCCATAGCGTCGTTTGAGCTCTTTTCGTAGGGCATTGAGCTTTTGTTCCATCTCGAACCTCATGTTTGAGAGTCCATTGTACAAGGACTCTCGCAAGTTCATGATTGTCGCCTCCATGGACTCGAGCCACGTATAGAACGTCACGACCTCGTCCCGCATCATTATGATGTCCACTGTCTCCTCCAACTCCAACTCCCGCTCATGCGTTGTGAGTTGATCTTGCATATCACCCACGTTTGTCGAGGCGTTGCTCGAAGACGATCATGACGCCTTTTGAGCGGACACGCCCTCATTTTAGGCAGCTTTTCTCTGGAGCGGTGGGATCTTGAGACATTTCCGATTTCGACGTCATTCCTTCTTGATCGTCGAATGCCAACTTGAACGGTTTTAGGAAAGTTGACGACCCTTGCGGCATATAAACGTGCCCAACGTCTAAACAAGCTATTTTGAGCGTTTGCAGAAGCTTTTTTATGTCACCTTCTTGATATTACAATTTTTGGGACGCTTGGTCCCGAGCTGATCCTTTGACGGAGACGTTTGTGAATAAATGAGCGCCTAGACGGAATGCTCGATCATTTGGGACACTTTATGAGTTGCCACCCCACGCTTGAAGCACAATGCTAGATTTTGAAAAGTTTTAAAATATTTGTTGAGTAAATAGAATGATTACAAAAAGGGTTTCGTAGGAGGACTAATGAGTCTCCCCTATTATACCTCAGGCTCGCGAGATAAATATGTGACGTGTGATGTGGAAGACAAGATATGGGGTGCACTTTTCTGAAGTGTATATTACAAAACTGTCAATATCACATTTAAAAATAAAACTAAGTACAAAAGTAAGCTAAAATAAAAAATACAAAAGAATAAAATAACTTGGTGATTTCGAAAAAGTCCCCGGGACACACATACAGAGTTGTTCCTTCATTTAGATACTTGTCTAAATTTGCGATTATAATTTATTTGAATTGTAACTTATATAAATTACATGAAAGAATAAACTAATGGAAGAAGGGTCCTCGGAGTTGAGTCCTTTTGCACTATGCATAGCCTGGACATTATTGTTTCTTTTTTCACGTAATGGTGCATCATATTATTTTGCTTCATTCAAAGCTATCTAAAAAATTCTCAAAATAATTTGTTAATTGACTAAACTTTATTAAATATTTTATCATTAACCAACTCGATTCAATATGAAATGTAAACTTTTCTACCTCAGTTGTCCGATTCAATTTTAAGAGTAATGTTATATCCTCCTAATTTAGGAGGATATATCATCTCAATCCTCTCACAATGGTATACATGGTAAATTAATCAATTTTTAGGGATGGTTTAAAAATGTGAGTGTTAAGAGAATTATTAGGCCAAAGTTAGGAGGTGCTGTATCATTTTCCCAATTTTAACGACATTGGGCAGAATCACGAGAAGGTGCTGTCGCATGCTAAGCATTATTTATTATGACAAAATTATTTAATTTGAAAATAATTATTAAGGATATAGGACTTATAAAGTTGCATGCATCCATACGACTATTATAAAAAGTACTTTAATATTCATATACGATATATACATTATTATGCAATTATTATTATAATTTTAAAAATCCAAAGTCGAATGAAATAAAGACTCTCTTTATAAAAGAACAGTTAGCTAAAATAAACGAAATTTTAGAACTACACGAATAATCCATGAGTCTATAAACCAGATGGGCCTCATAGTTAATTGAGGCCCATGCACCACGCGAAAAAAGTGTTGCTTCTTTAAAACCCATACACTGCGTCTTTGCCCTCTTCTCTCTTCCGGTAACCAGATCACGTCGTCCTCTTCGCCGTCGCCGTTTCTTCTCCTCGGCGACCATTCAACAAAGAAGAGCGAGCGGCGCCCTCTTCACTCTTCCGGTCAGATCTGGTCTTATCTACATCTCTCTCAATCTGTGTAAAAATTTGAGGCCATGTGTAAGATCGGACTTAGATCCTGATAGAATCGAGATCGTTTTCTGCCAGAATCCGGTTTTAATAACCTTCTAATGAAATGTTCAAAATCTTACTTTTTCGCACTCTATACCTTTTGTAGTAAGACATTTCTCCTTTCTCCTTATTCCTTCGTGGATCGAAGTGTTCTTTCGTTGTTTCGTCCTGTTTTTATCCAGAAAGACGTTGGTCTCATCTGTGCGATGGTGTGATTTCCTGATCTTAATTGACTTATAGGGTTTTGCCTATCAGCTTTGTGTTTTTGTGAGCGTATTGCATTTGGATCCTAGAAAACTTTATTAATTTTAGGTTATTTGTTATTGAGGTGGATCTGCCATTTCTCGGAGATGATGATGTGTTTGTAATGTTTTTTTTTTTTGTTATTTGTGTTTCAGCTGGTAGATGGCTTCCAAGTTGCATCAGCTCCGGTCGAAGGCTGTCCAAGCTTCGGAGTTTGTGGCCAAGCACGCAAAAGTGTACCACAAAGAGCTGCTGGAGAAGAACAAGCAGCACATTGTCGACCCACCCACCATCCAGCAATGTCAGGATCTGTCCAAGAAGCTCTTCTACACGCGACTTGCAAGGTTCTTATCCTTGACGATATCCTGTCTAAAATCTCTTGTTTCACGATAACATGTAGGACTGTAAGCAGAGCTGTTCCTTGTTTTCTCTGCGCGTTTTTGTGTGTTTTTACCTCCTATGGTCATATGTTTGATATCACTGAAAACAATTTTGCCCTAGGCCGAGCGCTTCCCCCTTTAGAAACGGGGTGGCGTGGTATTCCACGGGAGAGGTTGTAATCGTGGCGCATTAATGCGATGGGCATACATTGAAATTGGCTTCCTTTGTCCACTCTGGTGCAAAATAAGCAGTTAGAGCGACTTTTCAGCCAATATTATCTTTTCCTCAATATCTTCAGATAACTCTTTTATTTTCTCTCGTGTAATGGCTTAGTTCTATTCTGTTCGTGCCGTACTTTTATTTTCTCTTCATTTACTTGCTCAGTGTGGAGAATTGATTATTGGAAACTTGGAACCTTTGCCATGGTGAAATTCATTTCTTTGAAGTGTATGAAATTTGACTTTGCAATGCCAAGTTGGAAGGGTTGTTCTGACTACTGCTGCATGTGTGAGATTTCCTTTATACTTGTTTGTGTTCAGTTTTGTTTGTAGTGCTTTGAATAAGTGTCCAGAGGAAGATGTAATTTTCTAATGATATCATGACCTTTGATGCTACCTTTTAAGTGAACTATCACCAATGTTTGCATGAGTTGTGACTGTTCTTCTCTAGCAAATAAATATGAACGAGCTTTCTGCCAAATTATTGTTAATAAGAGTTAGTGTTCTCTGTCATTACATGGTTTTCTAACTCACCTGAATGTCTGTCAGGTTTACAGCAAGCTGCCCAGAATATTAAATTATTATTTTTTATGTTGTGTAGAATTTTGATTTTTGACTACCCAAATTAAAAGTTTGACAATGTGGACTGAAACTTTCTGTTTAGGCAACTTAGGTGTATGCTTGCTTCGTAGTTGTTTTCAAGATCATTAATTTTTTGTGGAACTAGATAAAGATGATTGTTGATAATTTTTTCCTTTTTATGGCTGCAAATTTGGTATTTCTTTATTCTCTTTTATTGGAACTGCATATTATTTGAATCAAAGAGCGGAAGTATTTTTCTGGAATCAAGGGATATTAAGTAGAGACCTTGATGCCCATAAATTTGGTTAAAATTCATCATTTTTACATGTCATGTCAAGGCACTGGCATGACCATTAGGGGCGTAGATAATGGATTTTCTCAGTTTTTCAATAGTTATGTTTTTTTCTGGATCATGTGGAGTGCTTCCCGTAGTCTTTTGCAGCGTTTAGAAACTTATCCTTTTCATGAACAGTTTTGGCTCTTTCACAACAATTGATTAGATATTTATTGTTGACGTCTGTGTTACTAGAAAACTGATAGATTCAAATAAATTTTTGACATTATATGCAGCATTCCTGGTCGCTATGAGTCGTTTTGGAAGGAGCTTGACGGAGTAAAGCACATATGGAAAAATAGAAATGAGCTCAAAGTTGAGGATGCTGGTATTGCTGCATTGTTTGGACTGGAGTTGTATGCCTGGTTCTGTGTTGGGGAGATAGCAGGAAGAGGATTCACCTTCACTGGATATTATGTTTGAACTAGTCCTGTCTCTTGATTGAAAGGAAGGGGGAGGATGAGTTTCTTGTTAGGTTTCTGACTGTTGAAAATGAACAACATTTTATTTTTTTCCTATTCGTACAAAATTTTGTTCAGCTCAAAGTTTTAAGCTGCTGATGGTCAGCGAGACAGTTGCTCCAATAAGTTGCTGTACTGTTTCTCCACATATGTACTATCTGCTGAATGGATACATCTCTTAAATTGTCTATCAAAGGTTCATATAATCAGTTTTTTTCTGTAAATTATCTGCTGCTTGCTTATTGTAGGATAATCCCATCGTTTTTGGCGCGAATATGGGCTACGTGAGGTTTCTTGCTCGGTGCAGATTATCATCATGGGGCAACTGTCCATTTCCTTGCCTATGTTGCGGAATATTTGAATTGCCTTTTGTAACGAGTAGAGGCTTACTTCTTATTGATGACTGATGAACTTTTATTTCGTTGATAATGGGAACTTAGCAGGTCTCTTACCAATTCTAACTAGTTGCATTGGCAGCCCAAAGGCTTACATATAATGCATTCCTATCAGCCTTTTTTTATGTTGCGCGATTTCTCAGAAGTCTTGACAAGAAAATTGGGTTGTATCTTTCATGTCTTCTGTAAATCTGATGTATCATCCCCGTATCTAAGGTTGAGCTCCTGATGTCCTCCAGAACAGGTTGAGTCGAGTAATTCCATTTTCTGCATGAAAATTTTACCGAGTTTGGAAATCAAAATTAGTAGAAACAGACGACCTGACATATGGCAAACAGGGAAAAATAAGATGTAATCAAAATGTAGAACTATTTAAGAATCACTTAATTAAAAAGAGTCGTCCTACTTGCTGCCTGGATGAGATGATCGTTGAGGTCGCTTGCTATGAGTTCCCAGGACCCGTCTCCTTTGATGAAGCCACCATCTAAGGGCTTTAGCATTCGGTCCTTTTTTTTTTTACCGGTATCTGGGAATCAGAGCGGGCGGATCTCCGAGCATCCTCTCAATGGCATCGACGCCAAAATCATTTAAGCAGTTCAACAAGGTGCAGCGTAGGTCCAATTCGTCTCGACTCATCAAGTTTAGGTATCCTCATGTACCTAGGCGCCACTTTGCTTCCAGCAACATGAGCCTTTTAAGATAATTCTCTCTTCAGTAAGGGGTGCTTTAAGCTTTCGTGGAGCTCAAAATGCCTGAAGTTGGATGAGTTGTGGCGGTCCAAATTGGAGATCTCGGTGCATAAAAAATGGTCTCAGAGTTCTCTGATGACAAACTTCCATCTGTCCGACTAGGGTTCCTAAGATATTTGACACTACCTCTACCTATGATGCTATTGGTTCAATCTGCCTCCCGGTTGTGGGCTAAAACTTTTGCACCCTTAATGGCAAACGCACAATTATACCCGAACTCCACTATGTTCCTGCCTACTCTCAGATATCCAGCGTAGGCCCACATGTGCTGATTGTTATGTTAGACCATGCTTCCTGTTGATCTAATCATCGTCAACTGCCGGGTCGACATCTCTATCATGTTTTTTATTTCGTGCAGGTCTTGAGCTCCACTTAGTTATAAGTATCGGTCCTGGATGCATGTTTTCAGGCACACGTCACATTCAACAACCATATAATCTGCCCACCTTGACTGTTAGTAATTAGTATAACTAAGAAACTGTTAGTATAACTAACAATATTAAGTATTATACTCGTACAACAAGCCATAAGTTGTTGTCTCACTCATCTCTGTCTATGATATTGCGTACAACCAGTATGAAAGTAATCGAATGAGACTACATTACATTACATAACCCCATGCAAGGAAAAGCAAGATTCTAGTTGCATTACTCTACAAACATTGTTGCTTTCTCTGTTACCCAATTATGAATCTGCATAATGGCAAGCATCAAGAAAAGAACATATTGGAAGTGCATCTGAGCAACGCCTTATCCAGAAACCAAGAAAAAAAGAATGCGTCCACTCTTGTCTGTTTTCCATTTCGTCCGCAGTGGCCAGCATAAGTATTGATATAATCTATGTAGCATTATATATCCTACATGAGACTTCTAAATAGTTGGAGGTTCCTTTTTCTCCTCCTCATTCCCTGCCTACGTTAAAGATTATTGCCTCTTATACACGTCCTATGGCGAGAATCCTGTGGAACTACAGAAGGTGGATCAGATGGAATTCAAAGGATTTGAAAACAGGATAGGAGCAAGAATTGATAGGTCCTTAAAACATTAGTAACATTCCCACGGAAAGAAGCAGATTCTACTTTCAAACTCGCATGGACGCTCTCAATTTAGGCTGAGAATTAAAACAAGCTAGCGATAAGTTAAGGATTTGTCCGAGAGATCTTTATCTCAATGTCTGCATCAACTGGGACCGCGAACTCCATTTGTTCACGACAAGAGAGAGTGCTCGTCTCGTCTCGTGGGGGTGGGGTGGGGTGGGGGGGGGGGGAGAGAGAGAGCGAGCGACTGCAACATTGAGAAGAATAAGAATAAGCGGTCTTGTTTGTGGTAGACGTGATATAAATCTGGCAACATAGTCCCACATGAGGAAAGATGGAAGACGGTAACAGGAGGAGCGACTACAAGATGGCGCAGAGGGCAGACTGTGAACCATACTTACCTGGACGGAGTCGACGGGCGATCAAAAAGGCTCGTGGCTTGGCCAGTGGCCACATTGCTGGGCCACATCTCCCCAAGTGGGAGAGTGGGTACACGTTCGCGCGGCCCCCATCCAATTTAATTAAAAATTTTATAGTACTTTTTATAATAAATATTACACTCAATTCTATTTAAAAATTCGTTTAAGTCTAAAATATTACTTTCTTTCAGGCCATTCAACTCGCTGGATTTTAAAGCTTTGAAAGATGTGTTCGATTTCGATTATATTTATTACACCATTTTGCAATTTCTTATATAATAAAAGGGTAAAGCAATTTCTTCTATTATGGGACATGGAGCTAATAAATTTAATTATTTACAGGAAAATATGCGCATGGAATTCTTTCGTTTTTTATTTACCATTCACAAGTAATATTTTGTCGATGGAGAACTCAGATGCTGATCAAGGTATGACAAGTTAGTGACGCCACACAGCACTATTGCGACGACTCCACATGCCGCTTCCAATGTCCACGCAAGGAGGCATGCAATTCCTTCCTGGTGCACACTGTTTTTTTTTCTTTTTCTTTTTTTTCTTTTTTTTTTGAAAAGTGAAGTTTATCTATTACTTAACATTCTTTGGCATTTGATTACTGTTTACAGAATAAGATTAATTTGTTCCAAGTAATCATTAATTTTCTTGAGATTAGAGTAGAGAATATGGCAATTTTGACTATAAGCAAGAATATAATATCCTCTAAAATTTCACTGTTTATGAGAATAAATAATTTTTTAAAACTCAAGATTATATTTCATCATTATCTGGGATTAAGCTTGCTGTTCGGCAAAATATGCCAGAATAAAGTCTTATTTTGAATTTTAACCAAGATTTGGAGTGTTCCAGTGACAAGCGATGAAGTTTGATCGAGGGTTTTTGTAACCCAATTGGGGTGCTCCATGTGACTCAAATTTATAACATGCATTATGTACAATAGAAACAATTGAGCAGCTTACAACTTATTCCCTGTGGCTTTCGCACTGGACTATGACATGCATAAATAAATAGAAAAAAAATAAAAGATGATGCCTTGCTGATCCGTAGGACCGTATCAGGGAAAAAAAAGGGGGAAAACCAATGCAAGGCAAGAATGATGTGAGAGGGACCTTCTCTCTTCCACTTCACTTCACCTTTTAGTTGCTTTATTTCTCCCTTTGTCTATTTAATTTGTTCGAAAATATTAATTCTTCGTCTAATGTTCAAGATGTAAAAAGTATTCAATTTCCGTGATGTTGTCATGGAAAAAAAAAGAGGTTGGTGCCTTTGGATCCCATTCACGGAGGACAAGTGCCAGGATTCGGGCAACCACAAGCAACTGTACAAGTGATGAGAATGGCGTGAGAACAGTAATTTTGAGAGAGAGAGAGAGAGTATAGGATATGTATATTTTGCCACCTCACCTTCTTCAATCTTTCTTTCTCAAAAAGGGCATTTAATCTGAACATTTCATATTTCACGTCTCTTATAGAGGGGAAGGAGTAAGGACCTAATTGATTCATTCCACTTCAACGTGGAAAACTTCCAAGAAAATTGCACGTAGTTTCATACACCCCCCATCATTCTGAATAACTCATCTATCACTGATGAGTTACTGGTGCCAATTCTTAGTTCATTCAATCCATTATTTTTATTTTTTTAAATTGCACCTGTTTCAAACAAAAATAGCAGAAAAATGTTCATGAGAATAAATTTGTTCGTGTGATCAAGAATCGGATTCTGATATCATGCCGTTGGTTGTTCCATCATTTTTAAAGTTTTTGAGAAACATTAAATGTAGAATACAGTACAAGAAAAAGTCTTTTTCGGATAGAAAAATTCTCACGATAAAAAATTCTTCGCAATTTACGACGAATTTTTCGACGGATTATTTTTCGTAGAAATTTTTCATGACTTAAATCGTAAAAAATTTCCACGGCTTGGACCGTGAAAAACTTTTTTCACGACTTGAGCTATGGGAAACTTTTTTCCCGCTTGTCTCTCTCTTTTTATTAACCTCCTCCCCCTCTTTCACTCTCTTCTCTCCTCTCTCTCTCTTTCCCACTCTCCTCTCTCCTCTCTCTCCGTCAGACGCGGACATCCAGCAATCGGCGCAACAACCTCCAGCGACGACCATCCATCTCCCTCCCAGCGGCGCGTGCGGCCTCCCTCTCTCTCTCACAGGCGATACACACGGCCGGATTGGCCTGCGCGCGATTGGATCGGCCTGCGTGCGCACGGTCAGTTCCGACCGCGTGGGCCAATTTCGACCGTGCGCGACCAAATTTTTTTTATTTTAAAAAAACCACCTCGCGACGGTCGGAGCTGGGAGAAGTTTTTGCGACTCCGGCCATGGGAAAATTTTCCCATGGTTTGGCCCGTGGGTAGCTCCCACGGCCCTAGTCGTGGAAACGTTCCCACGACACGGTCCGAGCCGGGGAAATATTTACGACGAGTGTTTTTACGACGGATGGTTCCCGTTGGAAAAATCGTCGCAAAGTATGTTTTCCGACAATTTTTTTTTATTTTGCGACGGTTCGGACCGTGGGAAGGAGGCATCTTTCTTATAGTGATATATCATAGTAAATTTGACTTGTTTAAGTAGTTCTCAAGTTTGAAATATATCATAATATTTTCATTTAAAAGTTTCATTTGTCGTGATTTAGTATAAACAAATCTGGACGACATAACGGATTGGATTATCTTTTAACTATGTGACAAAAGAAAAAAAGACACTCTTATTAATTCTTCCCGGTAAGGAAGAGGAGAAAGGGGTGCTGTCATCCATCTCAACCAATTTATCGGAACTCAAGACCGGCTCCAAGAATCACTATCCTTTGATAACATAGATTCTTATTTCTCAATGATATTCTATGATCAAGACAATTAGCTGAATTTCGTGAAATCATTTCATAGAAGTTCATTGATATCTTTTTTTTATAAAGCAAATCGACTTCGATTTTTGAATGATCCAAATCACTTCTTATTCTATTGTAAGAAAAGATTCTCCTTTTTCTAGGAAGAGTCATTTCTGATTAATGTTTGTTCTTTTTTTTAGTAAATTCTCGCACACAAAAGTTTAATATATGAATTAGTTTTAGCTTCAAATCCACGCATTAAAAAAAATAGATTTCTCTACTGTCACTCTCTTAATATTTTGGGAAAATCCCATCCTTATTAAATATATATATATTCTCTTTTATCCTATTTAATTTTTTTAAACTACTTTTAAATTTCCGGACACGTTCTTAATTTGAGCAATAATTTTTTTATACAAATGATCCATTTAGGGATGGCAATATTTCTCACCTCCTGCTGGGCTCCACGGGGAATCTCCGATCGGAGTTCCGAACTCGGAAAATATTTTCTCTACCGGGTCGGGGATGAGATGAAAATTACCGAACCCTCTTTCGGAGTCCCCGTCCCACCGCCCCGCGGGGTCCGAATACCCACATTCTAAAGAAAAAGTAAATGTACAACAATAGTCCCACATTAATAGTAGTAGGAAAGTGAGGGTAAATAGATAAGTATAAACGAATGAGGAGATTAATGGGTCAATATTGAATATTTATGGAGAAAGTTCACTTGGATATTTTTCAAATTTATAATAATAATTTTATCAAATGATTTCTTAGTAAAAAAATTAATAAAATTTTTTACTGAACCAAAAAATACGGTTCAATCCAATTTTTTCCGGTTTTGATCGATTTTTTATCGGTTCGATTCAGTTTAATCCGATCCAACGGGTCGTGGAATTTGGGATCCCCGCGGGGATTCGGGGCCCGCGGGGGATAAAATTTCCCCTGGACCAAAAATTCGGGATGGGGGCGGGGGCGGATCGTCGGGGTCGGAGCGGGGGTGGTGTTTTTCGCCCCGAACAGGGTCGGGTGCCATCCCTAGGTCCATTGGTCTGGCTCTAATAACTATATACTTTATTTATTTCTTGAGTTGGTGATTTAAGATTTCAGTTAATTGTAAGGAAAATATTTTAAAATAAATAAAAGTTAAGTTTATTCTAACATCAACTCTAATTTTATTAAATATTTTGAGGATTAGATTAAGATAATGTGATATTATTTTTTATATGTATTATTTTTTAAAATAAGATTGTAGTTTCATTTTTCCTTTTGGTAGATTTTTCAATAATTATATTTAATATTTTATAGCATTAAAAATTAAAAATACATCTAACCTTTGGAATTTTTCGTTACCGCAAAGATTAAAGGTTTAAGAATAAAAGGTGTCATAAGATAACAAAAAGATGTAATAATTTTAATATTTAATTAAAATATCATTGTCATATGATAAAATTTCAAAATAAATTGGAAAAAAGTAAAATAGACATACAAAAGCAATAATGATGAGATAGTTCAATTAAATTATTGAAGTTGACAATATAAAATGTTTGAAGTGAAAAAACAATCATACCTTAGACATCCAAAAACTTTATATATTCATATACAATTTTTAGTTAATCATTGTAAGGGCAAAGGCAAAAATGACAAGGTAAGTGACAAATATGGAATGACTTCAAGGGTCATGACGGCTAGTTTCAAGGATATTTAGTAGATTTTTTGCATTAATTTTAAATTTTTTATTCTTTAACAAGAAAATTAAACAAATATATTTGTAGTCTATGACCAAATTGGTGTCAAAACTGTGACAATCTTTTTTTTTTTTGACAAATTGAAAACTAAGAAGAAAATAGTGACAAATTTTGTGAGAAACTTATGACAAATTTAGCGATCATGCATTTTACAAGAAGATAATAGGTAATATTTTTATTTTACGAAAAGCAACAAATTCAACAAGTAACTTGCAAGAAATTCACAAGGAAATAATGAGAAATTTGGGAGAAAAAAAAATGACATTGACTTCGAATAATTAACTGATACAAAATTTGTTTTGTCTTTTGGTCTGTTATTTTGTTACAATGATGTTTTAATGAGAAAATTGTAGGAATAAATATTGTTGGACTTAATTTGTTGGATTAACTGGTTGAAAATTATAGTTTAATATTTTAATACCATTTTAATTTATTGTCTCATATTTCACTTTTTTTTTGTTGGAGTATAAAATTGTATCTTACTCTTTCACACGAAATTGTGTCCTAACTCCTAAGAGAGGATCTCCTAGAATGATGCTTCGCGAGAGATGAGCCACTTGACAAGAAGATTAGATTGAGAGGTTTTAGTATTTTGGAGGTCTTTACTAGGTTCATGAGAGAATAAATCGATCAGAATTGTTGTGTTTATCTCAAAATATGAGAGGAAAATAGGGATGGAACTTAGCGCTTGAGTTTAATTAGAAGCTAAATTTAAATTCTTATTCAAACACTACAAGAAAAAGGGATTTTTTCTACGGACGAAAATTCATCACAATTTGTGAGGATTTTATGACGGATTATCTTCCGTCGAAACTTTCGACAGCTCGGACTGTAGGAAACATTTCCCATGATTCGAGCCGTGTGAAAAGTTTCCCACGGTCCAAGCCGTGGGAATTTTCACGATTTAGACTGTAGAAAATTTTTTCCACGACTTTTCCTAGGCTCGAGCCGTGAGAAAATTTCTCACGGTCCGAGCCGTTGAAAATTTTTACGGCTTGGATCGTGGAAAACTTTTCCCACGGCATGGACCCTGGAAGACGTTTCCCACGGTTTGGACCGTGAGAATTTCCCACAAATTCGACCTTGGGAAAGCTTCATAGGGTCTACACCATCGCAAAAATTAAATAAATTCCTGTTTATATTTCCCGCTATATATCCCGCGCTCTCCCCTCTCTCTTTCCAACTCACGTCTCTCTCCCTCCTCTCTCTTTCTCACCCTCTCCTCTCTCTCTTTCCATCACACGACTCTCACCTCTCTATCCCTCCTCCTCTCTCTTCCTCGACTCCGGAGAACACCTCCGACGGCTCCGATGATTACCTCCGGCTCCCTACTTCCTCCCTCTCTTGACTACGGCCTGAGGGCGGCCGGCTCCTGCTTGCAGGTGGTGGATTTGGCCGCCCGCGTGTCACTCCTGCCCACTGAAGGGCGTGCCCCGAGCGGGCGTGGCCATGCGCGCGAGGAGGCGGGCGTGGCCGGGGCGATTCCTACTCCTAGTAGGAATAGGAGTCGTCCAACACTCCGAAGGTCCGACGAGGAGGGAGGAGCTTCTGGAGATGAAGACTTGGACTCCTATCGTGAGTAGGAGGACGAGCGCGTGGAGAAGTGCAGGATCGGAAGGATTCCTACTCCTAGTAGGAATAGGAATTCGGACCTCTCCTAGGTCGAGTAGGACTTGGGCGCGGACGGAGCTTCCTTCTGGATCGAGGGTCACTTGGAGATGAAGTCCTAATCATAGGAGGACTGAAGATGGGGAGAGGCCACAGGAAAACAGTCCTAGTCCTAGTAGGACTAGGACTTGTCCCGGCGGGCGCACCCGGGGCGCGCCCCGGACATGGCAGGGCGCCAGGAGGGCGGCCTGACCAGTTTGCCTTCAAGATGGACTTTGAAGGAGTGCTGGCCGAATTCTTCTAGGACTCCAAGGTTGCTGGATTTCTACTCCTACTCCAAGGAGGTTTTTTCTAGAGAAGGGCTTGCATGCCTAATAGGATTAGGTCCTTAACTTAGACTAGGAGTTGTTTCTCTTGGGCACTATAAAAGGACATGTAATCAAGGCTTGTAAGACCATCCTGGACAATCTGAGATTGCTCAATAATATTCTCTAGTTTTCCTCTAAACTCTTAGCCTCCCTCTCTTCTTCCTGGGCGGGTGTTTCGTTGTGCATCCGGGGCGTGTACGCCCGGAGTCCAAGGCACGTCCAAACGAGGGCTGATCGGCGATCGAGCAGGGTTCGTCGAGCCGCACGTCTGGTGTTTCATATCCGAAGCGTAAGGGCGTGACAACGTGGTATCAGAGCTTAGGTTCCGACTATGTCAGGAGAAGAAGGTGCTTCGAGCAAAGGCCGTTCGATGGAAGCTGAGGACACGACCCGGGGTCGAGTCCAAGGTGCGGACGTTGGGGAAAAGAAAAAGAATACGCGAGCAAAGTCCAGAGATCCCGGCAACCATATTGAGAAGAATATGGAGGCGCTGGAACGAAGTCTTCAGGAAACGGACGAGGCGGTCCGTATCTTGGAAGCCGCGGCAGGAGAACACAGCTTGGCACTGGAGCAAGGAGGAGCCTTACACCAGGAGTTGTCCAGCCGCGTTGCAGCCATAGAGGAGGCTATGGATGCAAGGTGGAAGGCCATGGAGACAGATTTGTTGCTGCTCAAAGGTCTTCTCTTCGATGCAGGAGGGCTGCGATCGAAGACCCCGGTGCTCAAGTTCTTGGGACCGGAACCGAAGAAATATGATGGTGCGCGGGAGGCGACGACCATCGACGATTTTCTTTGGTGTCTTGAAAAGGGTTTCAAGACGAGCAAGATCGTGGTCGAGAAGGACCAGATCGACATGGCCGTGCGCTACCTGGTGGATGGTGCGCTCTTGTGGTGGCGTCGGATGGAGGAAGGAGACGAGACTCCGATAGAGTCTTGGGCAGACTTCAAGGCGGAATTGAAGAAGCAATTCTACCCCGGCAATGCACAAGAAGTGGCTATGAACAAGCTGACCTCTCTCAAGCAAACGGGTTCCGTGAAGGAATATATCGAAAAGTTCCAACCGCTTATGTTGGAGATGCCCGGGAGCATGGAGGAGTCGACATGGTTGTTCTTCTTCCTGCGGGGGTTGAAACCATGGGCGGCTCAGGAGTTGAGACGTCAGAGGATAACGACCATGAACGGAGCATTGGTCGCTGCTGAAGCTTTGGTGGAGTTTTCAGCAAACCGAGATCCTGGCGCGGGTGCTAAGGATCAGGGCAAGTCCAAGAAGGACGGAGCCCGAGCAGGTGGCAAGAAGAACGATAAGCAAGAGAAGAAGGCGACGACATCGAAGGGAGATGCCAAGAAGACGGTCAGATGCTTCCTCTGTGGAGGGCCGCACTACGCGAGGGAGTGCGACACGAAGAAGGGGCTCTCGACCATGGCATCTACCGTGGACACCGAGCAAGGCGCTGCACACATGGGGTCTATAATGGCGCTGACGACTGCTGCCGCAACGCTCCCGACGAAGGAAGTGAAGAAGACCGCGAAGGGCCTGATGTTCGTGGAGGTCGCAGTGAATGGCCACACTTCGACCGCTCTGGTTGATACTGGAGCCACGCACAACTTCATGGATTCAAGGGAAGCGGCACGACTTGGCATACGATATGTCAAGGAGCCAGGCCTGATCAAGACCGTGAACGCGGCCTCCCAGCCAATCCTTGGTACGGCCAAGGATATCCACGCGAAGGTGGGGGAGTGGGAAGGAGCGATCACCATGACGATCGTCAACATGGACGACCATCGGTTCGTCCTGGGCATGGAGTTCATGGATGCGTTCCGTGAGGTGAGACTTTCCCAGGAGGGGATTCGTCTTTTATCTCAGGAAGCTTCGCATGAAGTTGCCACGACGAGGGCCAGCGTGAAGTCCAAGATGCTTTCGGCGATGCAACTTGATAAGGGCATACGCCGGAAGGAGGTCACCTACTTGGCTGCCTTGAAGCTCAACGAGACCGGGCTCAAGGTTCAAGGCGTCCCCGAGGAAGTGGAAAGGCTTCTGGAGCAGTACAAGGATGTAATGCCGCCAGAACTGCCGAGCAGACTTCCTCCTCGCCGAGATATCGATCACGCCATCGACCTGGTGCCAGGTGCGAAGCCTCCGGCTATGGGGCCATATCGCATGGCACCTCCGGAGCTGGAGGAGCTTCGGAAACAGCTGAACGAGTTGCTGAAAGATGGGTTCATCAGGCCCTCGAAGGCACCCTATGGGGCGCCGGTCCTATTTCAGAGGAAGCAGGACGGGTCGATGCGGATGTGCATCGACTACAGGGCACTCAATAAGATCACCGTGCGGAACAAGTACCCGATCCCGCTGATCGGAGACCTCTTCGACCGACTCGGAAAAGCGAGGTTCTTCTCCAAGTTGGACTTGAGATCGAGGTACTGGCAGGTGAGGATTGCGGAAGGGGACGAAGACAAGACGACGTGTGTGACGCGGTACGGATCATACGAGTTCTTGGTGATGCCCTTCGGCCTCACGAATGCACCGGCGACCTTTTGTACGATGATGAACAAAATCTTTCACCCACTATTGGACAAGTGCGTGGTGGTGTACTTGGACGATATAGTGGTATACTCGGAGACGCTGGCAGAGCATGTGGAGCATCTCGGGGAGGTGTTCAGGCTGCTGCGTGAGAACGAGCTATTCGTCAAGTTGGAGAAATGCTCGTTCGCCCAACCGGAAGTGATGTTCCTTGGGCACCATATTAAAGCCGGGAAGATCAGCATGGACAAGGGGAAGGTCCAAGCTATTCTCGACTGGGAGCCGCCAACGAACGTTCCGGAGATGCGATCGTTCTTGGGACTCGCCAACTACTACAGAAGGTTCATCGAGGGATACTCGCGACGGACTGCGCCCCTCACCGACCTTCTGAAGAAGAACGCGAAGTGGGTATGGTCAGAGAAATGCATGAAGGCATTTGAAGGCCTGAAGAACGCAGTGGCGAAGGAGCCGTGCTTGCGTCTACCCGACTACGGGAAGCCGTTTGAGGTGCAAACGGACGCTTCCGACTTCGCATTGGGTGGTGTCCTCATGCAGGAGGGACACCCAGTGGCCTTCGAGAGCCGGAAGCTCAACGAGGCCGAGCAACGATATCCGATCTATGATAAGGAGATGACCGCGGTGGTGCACTGCTTGCGCACGTGGAGGCATTATCTTCTTGGGAGCGCATTCGTTGTGAAGACGGACAACGTAGCAACATCTTACTTTCAGAATCAGAAGAAGCTGAGCCCGAAGCAGGCACGATGGCAGGACTTCTTGGCGGAGTTCGATTACGTCTTGGAATATAAGACGGGGCGGACCAACGTGGTGGCCGATGCCCTAAGTCGCAAGGTGCAGCTTGCGACGATAAGCGCCATCCGCATGGACTTCAAGGATCACATCCGGGAGGGATTGAAGCAGGATCCTAAGGCTCTGGAGATGCTTCGACTTGTCGGGGAGGGCAAGTCACGACGATTCTGGACAGAAGATGGGCTGTTGTTCACAGTGGGACGTCGGTTGTACGTGCCACGATGGGAGGGTCTTCGACGGTCGATATTGAAGGACTGTCATGACTCGAAGTGGGCGGGCCACCCGGGAGCGGCTCGTACCTTGGCGTTGGTTGAAGACTCCTACTTCTGGCCTCAGATGACAGAGGATGTCGAGGCATATGTGAGGACATGTCTCAAATGTCAGCAGGACAAACTTGAGCAGAAGAAGCCGGCAGGGTTGCTGGAACCCTTGCCCGTACCGGAGCGTCCATGGCAGATGGTGACTATGGACTTCATCTCAGCCTTGCCTAAATCTGGGGGAGCGGGATCGATCATGGTGGTGATCGACAAGTTTTCAAAGTATGGAACCTTCATCCCGGCTCCAAAGAATTGCTCGGCGGAAGAGGTCGCCCGCTTGTTTGTCAAGCATGTAGTAAAATACTGGGGCGTACCTGAGATCATCGTCAGTGATCGTGATCCGAGGTTCACGGGTCACTTCTGGAGAGAGCTCTTTCGGCTCCTGGGGATGGAGCTGCGCTTCTCGACAGCTTTCCACCCCCAGACGGATGGCCAAACGGAGCGGGCCAACCATCTTCTGGAAATCTACCTGAGGCACTTTGTTGCAGCCAATCAGGAGGATTGGGCAAAGCTCTTGGACGTTGCACAATTTTCGTACAACATGCAGAAGAGCGAGGCGACGCAACAAAGCGCGTTCGAGATCGTTACTGGGAGGCAGCCAGTGACGCCTGCAGGACTGGCGGCCAGGTACGCGGGGAAGTGTCCGGCGGCGTATCATGTGGCGCGTGGTTGGCAGGACAACCTCGAGGCGTCGAGGGCCATCTTGGATAAAGCGGTGCGCAAAATGAAAAAGTTCGCTGATCAGAAGCGGAGGCATGTCGAGTTCCAGGTGGGAGACAGGGTTCTTGTGAAGTTACGAACACGTCAGTTCAAAGCACTTAGGAACCTGCACCAAGGGTTGCTGAGAAGGTACGAGGGTCCCTTCGTCATCACCAAGCGAGTAGGCACGGTGGCCTACAAGGTGGATCTTCCCAAAGAACTGCGACAGATCCATTCAGTGTTCCATGTGAGCATGCTGAAGAGATTCTACGAGGATGCAGAAGACTCTGGGCGTGAAGTGGAGACACGTGGATTAGTGAACGAAATGAGCACACCGACAAGTTCAAGAGGCGACCGGAGTTGCCGGGGACGGCAACAACTTCGGTGGGGGAGGATGTCACTCCTGCCCACTGAAGGGCGCGCCCCGAGCGGGCGTGGCCATGTGCGCGAGGAGGCGGGCGTGGCCGGGGCGATTCCTACTCCTAGTAGGAATAGGAGTCGTCCAACACTCCGAAGGTCCGACGAGGAGGGAGGAGCTTCTGGAGATGAAGACTTGGACTCCTATCGTGAGTAGGAGGACGAGCGCGTGGAGAAGTGCAGGATCGGAAGGATTCCTACTCCTAGTAGGAATAGGAATTCGGACCTCTCCTAGGTCGAGTAGGACTTGGGCGCGGACGGAGCTTCCTTCTGGATCGAGGGTCACTTGGAGATGAAGTCATAATCATAGGAGGACTGAAGATGGGGAGAGGCCACAGGAAAATAGTCCTAGTCCTAGTAGGACTAGGACTTGTCCCGGCGGGCGCACCCGGGGCGCGCCCCGGACATGGCAGGGCGCCAGGAGGGCGGCCTGACCAGTTTGCCTTCAAGATGGACTTTGAAGGAGTGCTGGCCGAATTCTTCTAGGACTCCAAGGTTGCTGGATTTCTACTCCTACTCCAAGGAGGTTTTTTTCTAGAGAAGGGCTTGCATGCCTAATAGGATTAGGTCCTTAACTTAGACTAGGAGTTGTTTCTCTTGGGCACTATAAAAGGACATGTAATCAAGGCTTGTAAGACCATCCTGGACAATCTGAGATTGCTCAATAATATTCTCTAGTTTTCCTCTAAACTCTTAGCCTCCCTCTCTTCTTCCTGGGCGGGTGTTTCGTTGTGCATCCGGGGCGTGTACGGCCGGGGTCCAAGGCACGTCCAAACGAGGGCTGATCGGCGACCGAGCAGGGTTCGTCGAGCCGCACGTCTGGTGTTTCATATCCGAAGCGTAAGGGCGTGACACGCGGGCGGCTCGATCCGTCGCCCATAGATGGCGGCTTTTTTTATGTTTCAAATAACTTTTCTGACGGCGCCGGAATCATATATCCTGTGGAAACTTTCCACGGCTAAAGCCGTGGAAAAAGCTTCCCACGGCTTGGGCCGTGGGAAAAGCTTCTCATGGCCCAAGTCGTGGGAGCTTCCCATGATCTAGGCCTTGGAAAATATTTCTCACAGCCCTAACCTTGGGAAGTTCACATGACTTGAGCCTTGGGAAATATTTTCGACGGCTCAGGCCATGAGAATCTTCCTACGGTCTTAGCCGTGATAAGTTTTCTTACGGTTCGGGCCATGGGAACTTCCGACTATTGCATTAGAGCCGTCGGAAAAAGTTTGCGACAAGCAAATTTTCAATGATTATCTTCCGTTGGAATATCCATCGCAAATTAAACTTTGCGATGAATTTTTACAATTTTCGACGACTCGGACCGTCAAAAAGAGCGATTTTTCTTGTAGTGAAATTGTATATAACCTCAAGAGACTAATTGAGTGAAAATTAATAAGATGAGCGAGAGTTTGAACCACATGATAGGACAATTGAGTATATATAGTAATGATCTCTAGGTTGAAAATTGAGAGCATATATAGTGAATCTAGTGACCATCGAGGAGCTTAGAGGAGGGATCCCCGCTGGTCATTATTCAATTTCGATGGATAATTGTGGGATTATGAATCATATATTGTACCATCCGAAATTAGAAGGCACGAAAGAGAGTTTTAAGCACTCATGCCATCAAAATGATCTTTTGAATTACCATGTATATATGATTGTAAGTGCCTTATGATTGAGACATTGCATTAAGAGATTAGCACTATGAGAGCAAGCCAAGTCACAAGCTTATAAGTGAAGAGTGATGGATTACTCTAGCACTATGTATCTTGTCTTCAACTCATTACCAATATTTTAACAGTAAAAAAAGAACCTTAGTTCTTTATTCAATTGAATCTCTCCTTACTCTCTAGTGTTAAATTAGTAATATTCCTTAAATTTTTAATAGTGTTTTCTAGTTGCTAATTCTTGCTCTCAATATTTCATTAACTTTTAAAGACACTTAGAATTTAGTGTAGTTTTATTATCTCGCTTTTTTTATCTTCTTAATTGTTTTTTTTTTGTTTATTCTCATTTACTAGAAAGTAGTCTTAGCATTAGTAAAGCAAAATTTTATATGGATTTGATAATGTATTGCACTATAGTGATAATCATATGTTTATAGATACGATTTTATGTACGAGGACTTTTAGAATTGATCTATCTATTATCCTTATCTCATTTTCACAATCTTGAAAAGTTGTGGTCACAATGTCATATCATAGTTACACAAATTTGCACATTTTTCTTCTTGATCATATGCTTTGTCCTCGAATCTTTAAAATTTACATAACTTAAATAAACAAAAGTTTCCTAGAATAGTTCATTCTGATATGTGTAAAATAATTGAGTATTCATAAACATAACAATCATAAATAATTTTTATTTAGCTATGTCTATCTTTTAGGAAAAATAACTAATTTTTTTTCAAAACTTTCAAAAAATGTAAGATGGATGCAGAGAAATGATTGGTAAGACCAATCAAGTGTTTAGAACTATAGAAAAAGAAAATACAACTCTTAAAAATAAAGATTATTGTATTCAAATAGTAATATGTGAGGATGATACTATCACCTATCAGCCACAAAAATGCATGGTGAAAAATATTTTTTTATAAATGCAATAAGATGTATGTTGTCTTACATAGGTCCACCCAAAGAGTTATGAAGAGATACAATAATGACTACGAGTTACTAAGTTCATAGTATTAAAGCTCAAAGTTAATCCATATCCTAAAGTGAGCAAATAAATTAGTTTAGGGGTAAGCTAAACTTTAGGATAGTAACATACATGTCTATTACATATAGCGATAAATCCAAAAAGTATAAATTCTTCCAATCAAATAGATATCTAATAGAAAATAAATATATTGAATTTATTTTAAATTAAAAAGCATATGTATAAAAGGATGATGATCATTTGATAATTTTAGAAGATGAAGGAGTCTTAGCATCGGAGATAGTACACTATGTTATTTAATAGTGGGATTTTGACATTGTACATAACATTATACTTTTTGGAGGTAGTATAGTAAGTCATTATGCCCATTAGTATAACCAATAAAAAGATATCCGCATATTTAAATGATTGTGTTGTTCGGATGGAGGATTATTGTGTTACTTTGCTGACATTGATATAAAGAATTGTATATATCATATCGTGTATTTAGAAATAATGAGTTCTAGTGAGTCTGAAATCATGGTTAGTCGACATGACAAATTGGATTCATTTGATCAGAATGAAGTCATGACTTGATGTGCAAGTAAGTAAAATTTATAGATTATTGATGGGAATTCAAGGGAACACATTAGATTGATGCCATTCTTGATAGCACAAAAGTACATTGATTGTCATGGGTTATACTCATTTAACCATAATAAATTTTTAGGTAATATATTCTCTAATAACTAATGCATGCATAGATAATCTTTGAAACTATGACATATATGAAAGTATTACTCAATGGGGGTTGAATAAAAGTATATATGTGAGAATTTGATGATGTTTAAAAAAAACAAAGAGAATAAAGTACGCTGACAGACAACAATACATATGATATCATGTCATGGTTATCCAATTTGGTAAACAAATTGGACTTTGGTGCGGACATTATGAATAGTGGGTGCAAGGTTGAAATACTGCCATTATATATAATTGATATTTTGCTCTTTAGAGATGATGTCATAGTGTTCAAGTTGAACTAAAACTTTGTAATTAAAAAAATTGAAGAAATATCTTGTCAAATTGCTTGTGATAGAAACTTAAAAACATTGAGGTATAATTGAATATAATACTTGGATATTATTTTTGAAGCACTTGTAATTAAAAAAGATTTAATAAAAGTCAATGTCCTAGCATATAATAAAATTTCTTAGAGGAATCTTATGCACAAGTGATAAAAGATTGATGTACCTGATATTGCGTACACGACTCATATGAATTTATGCATCAAGTTTGGCAAATACCATTCAGAGTAATATCAAATAAATTCATTTTGTACTGACATTGAGAAATGCATCATACAATTGAAATCAACATACACAAAGAATTCCTTTGAATTTATATGATGAGGTGATTAATAAAAAATTCACATGATGATGCTACTTATTCTAGTTAGGTGGTTCAATTATTCTTTTTTGAGTTGCAAAAATAGATTTTGCACTTAGAGATACCAGAGATGAATATATTGCCTATGATAGGCAATCAATCATGCCTTTTGACTTGTGTTGTTATCTTATGAAATTAGGACTCAATATAATGGAACGAATTTTAAATCATGTAAGTTGTAAGAAATTTGATACATGGTAAATCTAATTGTCGAAAGAGAAAATACACTAAGAAAGAGTATTACTATATTTGATAGAAATTAAAGAATCAAGTGATAACAATTTATATGTCTAAGAGTAACATGCCAATTTAATTTTCTATAAGAGAATTAAAGTAGTGACTAAGTTGGAACAAAGTCTTACACATATTGAACTTTAGTACAGTATTTCTAGCCATCACTATATAAATAATGAAAGTGTTAACATGTTAAAGTAGTGGCTAAGTTGGAACAAAGTTTTACATAAATTAAACTTTAATAAAGTATTTAACTATATAAATAATGAAAGTGTTAACATGTTAATTTATTATTTTGTAAAAGAAATATGTTAATTTATTATTTTGTAAAAGAAATTACAATTCAAGCACATTTTTTACATTGTTGATTAAGCCAATGTGACATTTAAGGATAATGAACTTTCGATTAACATCCTTTGTTTGTTGACACTAAATCGATAGTGATAGCATTAGATACATGATCACATCGATAAAATGAGAGATGTTGATAAGTAATTAATATGATCTTGACTTTATGAATCGTGAAGAAACGCCAATCGTTACATGTGACTAGTAATAGGCATGTTCCAATTGCAATCAAAAGCATTTATTATTTTCTTTCAACAACAAAAAACTATCAACACAAAATTCTCTCAATTTAAAATAGATATTCATAATTCATCATATAAAAACCCTATATATATCCCCAAAATCAATAATTTGGAGGGAGTTGGCAGAGTAATTGACTGAAATAAATTGGAATTGTATCTAAATAAAACTAAATAGAAAAACTATATAACTTATCTATGGTCAGTGAAGAGATTGAGGCAAGCAAGCAAACAACACGAAGAGTTTATATATTGCATGATAAGAGTACCCAAGTAGTAATTATTTTATAATTTCATTATTATTTGTGTGATATTCACAAAAAAATTGTACCAAAAAGCCTAAACTTTTAATCCATTGGAAATATGACAACAAACTCTATTTTGTGAGAAAAAAAATTCAACTTCCAAATTTTCGTTAATATAGCCTATACTTTAATAGTAATTATTTCAAATAAAATTTGCACATGCAATTGTACATATTTATATACAAATGTTGTAGTATATATAATATCCATTTTATGAATAAAATCTTTTTGCACATTTTCAAATATATCTTGCACACGCAATTATATAATTTATTTTTTAACATGATATTGTAGGAAAACAATTGAAAGTTTGAGTTTTTGTCTAATAAAAAAACATTAAGCTGGATTTAATAAAAAATTGAAAGTTTATGATTTTTAAACTAATAAATAAAAATTTAGGACAAATTGACAATAAACTTAAATTTTAGATTTTTTTTTGCAATTTTCCCAAGTTCACCATCCTCGGCCTCCCTCATCGCCGTTGTCGTTGATAGGAGAGGAAGGAAGAGGAAAAGGAGAGATCAAAGAAAGGGATAAGATGCACGTTGGTGAGTGAGGGAGAAGGGTGATGTTAAAATCTCGCAAGATGATTATATCACCGGATGACTTGGATCATGTGCTTCACACAGTGTGAAGTGGAGGGTGTTCAACACATCCATTTTAACCATATACGAGTTTAATGCACGTGTCAAGTGCTTTCCATGTGAAGTGACTTTACACATACTTTTTATTTTTATTTTTTTCAATATTTTTACATGAATAATTTAGATGATTAAAGAAACACAATTCAAGTCATCAACAATAATTATATTAATCAATTTCAAAATTTTATGAACTTATGCATATTATTATCCTTCATAATAGATATAATAATTTCTTACAACTTTTTACGTTATACAACTATTTATTTTGTTATATCAATGATATTCTAAACTATTCGTAAAGAAATATATCGAAAAAAATAAAGAAAAATATATAAAATCGCTTGACATATACTTCACCCGTAAAATATTTGACACTTACATTCAATCATATATATATATATATATATATATATATATATATATATATATATGACATTCCTTATCAATGACATTAATCGGGCGGAGTGACCTCTGCAACAGATCCCTTAGGATAATATGATATATTTTATTAGATCCTGCGCTGAAATCGTGATTTTGCTATTTATTTTCTTGTATGGGTCCAGGATTGAGAAGTGAACAAGTTTTGTTTTTCTTATACTCCCATTAATTAATGTTTGCCATATGTTTCCATATTTCCGTCGCATTAAAGTTTCATAAATGATACTGTGGACAACCATAAGAAGGAGAGTACTGTCTGCCTAGAAATCATTAAAGATCATGATATTTTTTTCGGTGAGATGCTCAATTAAGTTAACATATTTGTCATGTTAATCCAAGAATCGATGAGATAAGTCTTTCCTTTTTTTTCTTTCCTTTTTACATCTTGATTGACCGTTGTTCAAGCTTACTAATATTAACATAATAGACATATTTTATTTCTCAACAATATTTGAAATTACGAACTATATATATGGAGACTGTTTCGTTAATGTTCCAATTCTCACGTAACATATATGGATAAAATGGGTGCAGCACCTCTTAGTGTTTCACTATGCAACAGCAACGCCCATATCTCAGTTCTTAGTTTTAGGCTCTGTTTAACAATATAAAAATTAACATTTCAAGTAATGTTTAGTGATTCAAAAGTTAATTTTTTTAATAAATGATAAAATTAAATAGCGTTTAGCATTTCATAAAAAAACATTAAAAAGCTATTTTTACTAGCGTTTCATAAATTTTTCCAATTATACTCTTATTCAAATATATTATTTCTTTCTAACTCATCTTATTTCTTTCTAACTCATCTTATTATTTTTCTCATCTTTCTAACTATATTTCTTTTCGTATTCATGTTAAGTTAATTACAAATTATTTATATGTTAATAATAAATAAAAAATAATTTTATAATTAATATTTTCATATCATCGGTACATTATATAAAATTTATTGTCAATATAAATTTCTATATATTTTAACAAAAAAATTAGTTGTGAAATTTTATTTTATTTAATTAAGATATAAATATTTAATTTATTATATTATAATAGAATTTATGTAGTGCTTAAATTAAATAATTTTTCATATGTTTAATTATGTTATTTTATATTTTTCAATTAATTTTACCACTAGATTTATTAAACACTTATTTGTTATAACATTTAACCACTAATCATCATCCGCTACCCGCTATCGCTGGATAATCCGTTATCCTCTACTTGAACCACTAGCTTATCACACCTCTAGTAATGCCAAAAGTCTTAGATTAATGATTCATATTAAAGCCACTGATCTCTCATGCATTGGAGAAAAAAAAGGACGCGGATTCTGTTTTGGCTATTAATATTTGATAGACCGATCGTTTATAAAAAAAAAGTATGCAATTTTGTATTTGATTTATGGGTTATACAAATTGGTTTACAGATATTCGTGCCTTCGGATCTTCGTGACCTCAGTCCTGATTCAAGTGGGGGAGACGATAGAGGGTCAGGGGTTCTGAAAGGGGCGCTTCAATGGCATCGGCCATGTCCTTGCGCGTCTCGTCGGGGAAGGAGGGAAGGGATGGTGATGGGAGGTCGGCGACGACTCGCTAGGAATCAAAGGCGTTCAGGAGATTTGATCAAAGGCGCACAAGTGACAACCGACTCGCCGCTATGCTCCCCAGTCTGCTCGAAACGGCCTGCTCGCATGAACCACGCTCATAAATCGAGATATGCCAATCTCATATTAGACGGTCTTAAAAGTGAGGGCGTACAGTGCTATCAATTTGTATGATGTCACACTAATATTCCTCTAACGAAAATAATAAAGACTACAAATACAAAAAAAAAACACTTATATCTCATTAGTAGAATTTGAATTGGTGACATTTCGATCTCCGAATCCATTTTATTCTACAAATGATGGATGGAAGACTATCGTATAAATGAAAGTATCGTATACTCGTACGGAAGGGCTTACAATTCATCCCCACCCCAATAATACATACGGCGGTATATTTTCGGCTATTAGCTTAATTTCGAACCACGCCGCTCCTCATTTTATATATATATATATTCCGGTTAGCTCCACTCATCACTCCACGCCCAGCACCACTGACACGCTCACCGAGCAGCGAACACCTCCTCTCTCTCTGTTCAATGCCATGGGGGTCGCCGCAAAGCACCGCCGCAGCGTCCTCCTCCTTCTCTCCCTTCCTCTGCTCCTCCACATCGTCCTCAATGGCGCCGCTTCCAAACCTTTGGAGTACCAGATCCTCGAGGTTACTCCTCTCCGGAATCCGACCGCCTTCCGGCCAGATGCCGACGCTGACAAGGGAATCCTAGACGAAGCCGTCGAGGTGGTGTCGGAGTCCGACCTCCTCTCTGCCTCCTCCGTCCACCTCCGCCTTTCCCATCGCGACTCCCTCCTCTCCGCCACCTCCACCCCGGAGCGTGTCCTAGGCCTACGCCTCGACCGCGACGCCGCCCGGGTCGTGACGCTCGGCCGGGTCCTCGACGCTGCTTCGACCGGAGCCCAGCCTTCGCCTTCGGCGGGCAACGTCACCGCGTCCCGCCCCAGACGGGGATTCAGTAGCTCGGTGGTTTCCGGCCTCGCTCAGGGAAGCGGCGAGTACTTCGCCCGGATCGGAATCGGCACGCCTCCCAAGCCCGCGTACATGGTGCTCGACACCGGAAGCGACATCGTGTGGCTTCAGTGCGCCCCATGTCGCCGCTGCTACTCCCAGTCCGACCCCATCTTCGATCCCCGCGGTTCCCGCTCTTACGCCGCCGTCCCCTGCGGCGCTCCGCTCTGCCGCCGGCTCGACGTTGCGGGCTGCAACACCCGCCGGGGGAACTGCCTCTACCAGGTCTCCTACGGCGATGGATCGATCACCACCGGCGATCTCTCCACTGAGACGCTTTCCTTCCGGCGTGGCATCCGGGTGCCACGCGTGGCCCTGGGCTGCGGCCACGACAACGAGGGCCTCTTCGTAGCGGCCGCGGGGCTTTTGGGTCTTGGCAGGGGGAGCCTCTCGTTCCCTTCTCAGGCGGCGAGGCGGTTCGGACGCCGTTTCTCCTACTGCTTGGTGGATCGCACCTCAGCCGGCGCGCCGAACCGGTCGTCCTCCGTGGTGTTCGGCGACGCCGCGGTGCCGAGATCCAGCGCGGTGGTGTACACCCCCATGGTGCGGAACCCCAAGGTGGAGACATTTTACTACGTCGAGCTCACGGCATTGAGCGTGGGCGGGACGCGCGTCTCCGGGGTCTCGGCCTCGGACCTCCGGCTGGATCCGAGGACCGGGAAGGGAGGGGTCATCGTGGACTCGGGGACGTCGGTGACGCGGCTGGCCCGGCCGGCGTACGAGGCGTTGCGCGACGCGTTCAAGGCCGGTGCGTCGGGGCTGAAGGCGGCGAAGGGCGGGTTCTCGCTGTTCGACACGTGCTACGACCTCTCCGGGAGGAATGAGGTGAAGGTCCCGACGGTGGTGATGCACTTCACCGGAGGCGCGTCGGTGCCCCTGCCGGCGGCGAACTACCTGATCCCGGTGGACACCAAGGGCACGTTCTGCTTCGCGTTCGCCGGCACGGACAGCGGCGTCTCCATCATCGGGAACATACAGCAGCAGGGCTTCCGGGTGGTGTTCGACGGCGAGACTTCGAGGGTCGCGTTCCTGCCGCGGGGCTGCTAAGCGGCGCCCGACTGTTACGTTCGTCGGTACCGTTACTGTTACTTAACGTCTGTCTCTGTTACGGTTAAGGTGATGGTAAAAAATGTGGAGTTATAAAGCGAAGGGGGAAAAAAAAGAGAAAAAAAGCAAAGTTCTTTTAATTTACTTTTTTTAAAAAAATTTTCTAATGGCGTGTCACTTTTCTTTTTCGCTGTTATATCATATCAATGTGTTAGGGGTGTTCCTCGACTAATGTACTCGCGCAATTGTTACATAGCGTTTAACTTGCATTTTACTTTCTCGACGGATTGCATACTCCTTTTTTCTTCTTTTTTTCCCCCTCTTTTTGTCCTTTTGCATTGCGTTTGATAGAGGATGAAATAATTGAAGCCGTTCACCGTGTTGCGAACTTGTGATTGATTTGTTTATTGTGGCTTATGGTCGATGAGGGAGGATCCAGGACACTTGTAATTTATTTGAGTTATTACGAGCCAATAGATTCGTGATCGGATCCATCCGTTGGGTTCTGTCGCCGAACACGTTTACAGTGGGAACGTGGGATGTGAGGAGGAGATATATAAATGTCTAAAACACGTAGTACGGTAGTAGAAACGTTAATTTTACATGTTCTTTTAATATGGACTCGGCACTATAATTTGGTTTGAGAAACACAATAATTCAGACCGTTACGCGCATTATACATAAATTTAAAATTAATATATCATCGAACTAAATTTAACATTAATATACCATTGAATTCAATTAATCAGATAAGATCGTCTTGTGCTATTAATATTATGAGTCAGACTCATAAACTCGTAAAAGTGTAAGAATCTACAATTTAAAAACAACTCAGCTCGGATCAAAATCGAAAATGGAAGTGAACTCGTGCTGACTCGCGAGTTAAGTCGTTAAACTCGTATACTCATTCGAACCAACTCGTAAAATTTTAGAGTCTATGTTTCGACTAAAAAATTGATGGTATACGCTTGTATTTTAAGATATCAATTGATAATATTAATTATGGTTGACTCACACCTAGGAAATATTTCTAACTTAATTGTTTAATCTCTTCATTCTTGCACTCAATGCATTATTTCATTCTTCCTTGTTAATCAGTACTCCTATGATCATCACTAATTCATTATCATTAGCTTGTCGTCAACGACAACTTTATAGTCTCACTCTTTTTTTATATATTTCACTCTATTTTCATGAGACTCTCGTTTCTCATTTAATTGTTTGCAACCTATATTTCTTATATTTTTATTTTCCATTTATGGAATCTTTCCTTTAAAATTGTCCTATACTCTAACTAATTAAGAAGTCTTTTGGCATGGTAGGTAGAGATGAAATTAAGCATATTAATAAACAAAATAAACAACTAGAATTTGTTTTTGATGAGTTATTTATTCTTTTGTTTCACAACATCTAAGCTTCATAATACAAAATTTTGTTGTTTGTTAGTTCAAATTTCTTTTATTTCCAAATGATGTTATCTTCGTCTATTTCACAAAAATAATATATTTTATGATATAACATAACTTTATTATAGTTAAAATTGTTAAAACTTCTTGGCTCCTATATTTTTACTATCACATAATTGAATTCCATATGATATAAGATTTTTTGACAAATAAATGTATCATGTCTATCATGACCACCTACCAAATAGTGCATGTGAAAGTGAAATAATGTTATTGACAATGGTACTAATTATTTTATAATAATATATTTTAACATATACTCTACGATTTTACGACATGACATTACGATACGAGTTTACAGGACACCAAACAAGTTTAACTCTCGATATTGACATTCTTTGTCTCAATGCCACATTCGACTTCTAATAATTTATTTTACATTCATGAGAATTCGAATTCAAAAAATTATTTCGGTTCGAACTTGCACTTGACACTATAAGCACAGAAGTTAAACTAATAAGATGAAGAGAAAGAGTTGAGAGAATGTGTACGATCATGATATTATTCTTAAATGGAGTGACTGAGAATACTTAATAATGTTATAATTATAATTAATGGAATTAAAAAATAGTACAATAATACTTTTTTAAAAAAAATGTTCAAGTTATTGCTCCTGGTAATTGTAAAAACTCTTTAATCCTACTTTTTATTTTCAAGCGTCGATGGTTAATAAAATGCTCAATGATCTAATTCTTATTCTCGTAGCGGTTGAATATTCCATCTGAAATAAGGTCCTAATCAAATATATTTGGTACCAAAGATGAGGCTGTTTTATTAGAGAATAAATTTGGATAAATAAAAAAAATTACATCCTTGAATATAGTAAAGAAAAATAGGTATACGCTTACTCTAATTTAGGGTTTAAATTGAAGAGAATAAAACTTCAAAACATAATATTTTATAGTTACAATTTTCTGCAATCACTAGTGATGTTTGATCATTAGCATGGTATTGTGGTAAAAAAAATAAAAATAAAAAGTAGAAGAAATGATATTCTTGTTGGTTTCACGTTCTTTTAGATAAATTATCCAGAAAGGAGGTTTTTTTTATCAATTTAAATTTATCCTAAATGATAAGTGACATTTCGATGTTTATTCTGCAACCAACTAACAACCCAATTTGCTGATCAGTGGCTTAAACGGAAATTAAATGTACCAGGGTTAAAGATAGCAATGGTCAGATGGGGACACAGGAATCTGTGCATGGGAACTAGAAACAGGTGTGTCTCTGTTTCAGTGAGGATTTGTTTGGGGGTGGATAGAGGACAATAATTTATTCCAATTCCCAGCTATGCTTAAGTAGCATGGCACCAAAGTAATCTCAAAATTGTAAGGCTGGCTGAAGTGTGAATGCTAGTTCACACATTATTCCACAGCCCCTTAATTTTAAATGTACACATTGCTTTAGAGAAGTTAATTGTTCGACTGACTACTTATCTAACTGGATAGAGTAGCTACTTTTGATCTTTTTTGGCTGAGGGGTCTAGCTTCGGATGTTCTTCAATTTTTATATCTCAACTCTTTTGGAGCATTCACTAATAGATAACCATTTTTCCTTTTAAAAAAAATTGAATTCTCAAAAGTGCCTCAAATTGAACAGGGAAGGGTGAAGAAAGGAATCAAAGCCAAAAGAAATAACATAACTTCATTGATCCAATTCATTAATAAATCTTTTGCTCTTTGCATTTCGAATATCATATCGGAATAATAAGAAATTACTATTAAGTTATCTTCTTTCACTTCATTATGTTTTGTTTTGCTTTTTAATCTAAACATGCCCTAAAGTCAGATGGTGAAATTATATCTATATATATATATATATATATATATATATATATATATATATATAGTGGCATGGTGCAATTCCATAATTGATTCTAAACTTTTGAATTAGTATCATTTTGATAAAAAAAATGACAACTCAAAGAATAAACAATTTGAATCATCAAAATTATGAAATTGTATGATATAATCGATTGCATCCTAATACGTTTTATATGTACATAATATCCTAAAAAATGATGTGGTTCTACCCCAAATGTTTTATTGTATGATGCAAAAAGAGTCACCGGATTCAACCAAATTTAGCAAGATATTTGAAATGGGAGCAAAGAAATTATGCATCGCAAGAAACTTGAGAAATTTAAGGCGATGTAGAATTTTATTAGATGAAAGAGACACAAAAGAATTACAAGATCAATTTTCTTTCTGTTTGGACATTTAGAAAATTTATATAGACACTCCTTTTTATAGACGATAATTACATATCGACTGATACTATGAATTAATTCTTCTAAAATAAGACACCTATCTCGCGATAAAAAAATAAATTAATTCTAAATTACATACAGAATATCTCTAAAAAGTTTTTGCTCAAGAGGCTTTGTCCAGGGACGAACTCACTGGAAAATGAGGGGGGGGGGGGGGGGGGGGTGTTGTAAAAAAGGTAGCTCAATAGTAGAACACCCAACCTTTGTATTTGCTAACAAGGTGAGAATCCAATATGCTAAAAGAAAGTTATTGTTTGTTAATCACACTACAATAGATTTAAGCGGGCCAAGTGTGATTATTAACCTTAAAATTCACATTTTAATGTATAATATTGACAATTTTTTAAAAAAATTACAGGGACACTACTTGGGTCCGCGCCTCTGCACCCCCCATTGGAGATCCCTCTGGATCTTTTTATTTTTCGAGACCGAAATCTACTGATGATTAAGAAACGTATATAGTTTTCAATAGCTAAGTATTTGGA
The DNA here is from genome assembly GCA_030549335.1 of Pontederia crassipes. Taxonomy (NCBI): domain Eukaryota; kingdom Viridiplantae; phylum Streptophyta; class Magnoliopsida; order Commelinales; family Pontederiaceae; genus Pontederia; species Pontederia crassipes. Next base: position 45,842,707 of record CM060187.1, on the reverse strand, counting down.
TTGTGCTGCGTTTTTCATCTCCCGCAAGGGTAGGGCTTTTTTCTCCCTTACAATGAGAAACAAAGAAAGTTAAGTATAAAAATAAAGCAGTACATAATCTTTTTATTAGTTATTGAAATTAATTGTTTTGAAAAGTTGCATCTATAAATTTAGAGATGTGGATTTACACGACTGCATAGTGATAATAATTAATTAGTTTAAAACAAGGAGAGACTAAATTTTAAAGTCTCGAGATTTTTCACACCTGCAATGATTTATGATTTCGCTAGTTGCTACCACAACATGCCGCATGGAAAGAGAAAAAAAGGTACAGTACGGGCGTTTGCTACGAAAGTGTACGTGGCTTGTACAAAATGTCTGCTCCAAATATTTTACTGCAACCAAAGCGCAAGAGTCCTTTCTTTAGTCAAATGTGCAATTGAACCCTAGTCAATTTGTAACAGTGGAATCTTTCGTATTAATAAATTTCCCTTATTTCAATAAAAAAAACAGTGGCTTGAATTTCCGCGTCTTCTAAATTATATTCTTTCCACATTTCACTCTATTTTTTTAGTCAGCCATTTGTTCTAAAAATATCATATTCACAATTTAATTCACATAATATTAACAATTATACCCATGATTCATAAATTAAAGGTTGACCGCTATCAAGTTCAATAAAATCATTTCACGTCATGTATTTGATAAACATGTGAGACTTGTAACATTTTTTTTTACATTCATAAAAATTCGAAAATATTGCTTAACTAAGAATAAATGGCTTACCATTTCAAGGTACAAACTCTATTTTATTAATTTATTTCTAAGCTAATTGAAAATTGGCACATGATGATTTGCTTAAATTTGTTTAAAAAACTATTAATTTAGTAATTATAAAATGTAATTTTCGCTCTTACTTTCTTATTGCAATAAAAATATATAAAAATAAAAAAATAAGTTGGATAAAAAATAGTTTATTAAAATATTTTATGCACTATTATGCATATATTAATGTTTGTTATTTAAAAAAAAACGTATATTAAAAAAACAGATAAAATCAATATTTCATAAATAATTTAAATTTAATTTAAAAGAACTTAACTGCATCATAATTTGGTATGAAACCGAGATAAGTGTCAAATAACTAAAATTCATAAATTTATAATTTAAATAGATGCAAAAAATTTATGGTTCAAAAGATGTTTTTTGAAATTTATATTTCAAATTGTGATTATATCATATAGACAATAGAAAAAAGGAATGCTAATTGACTAGTCTTAACAAGGAAAAAAAAAAGAAATTATTGTTCACTTGTGAAAAGTAGTGCCTTCGAATTTTTCCAAATGAGACTTTAAATTTAGCGGATGTTAAACGACAATAACAATATATATAACACTGATATGCGGAAACAAAGGCATGAAACTCATGTGCCTTTTATTTTCAGTATTTATTTTTTATTAGGTCTATGAACTTTTTTAATCGAGATAAAAACAACAATACACAAACAATATTTAAAATTTTATTTTCTTTTATTTTTTCCGTGATTTTTTAAATTGATGATTGTCACTCAGTACTTGAAAATGACACCAATCGTCCAATTTATATAGTGGCGCTAAGAGTTATACACATGATGTTGTTATCAAGAGCCAGACCAAATTGATCTTAAACAGTAGGCTTGGTTATGATGGGTGAAATTTGAAACTAAATTTTTTTGACCTATTTAGTTGGAGATTTAGTGTTCATGTATTATATTTTAATATATCTTTTTCTTCTGTTCTTTTGAGGGTTGTTTGGAAATGGAATTACGGTTCTCTTAAGTTCTCAGTGCATAATTGAATTGATAGATTAGTTCGGGGTGTATTTGATTAGAGTATAATTTGATGATGAGGAATAAGATGGTTGATGTGATAGGAAAAAGTAGATGTGATGAATGAATTTTGGATGAGTTTTGAATTAAAAATAATTATTATAATTATGAACTATAATTTTATTATTAATTAAAATAAAATTGTAAAATAAAAAATTTTATAGGAAAAATTATGTCAAAATTATATTATTTAAATATAAAAAATTATTTATTAATTAATTATATTTAATGAAAATATTAAATTTTTAATAAAAATAGGTAATAAATAATATTATATTAACCACTTATTAAAATTATTTTATATTTATTAAATAATATATTTTAGTGAAGATATTGTGTGAAGAGAAAAGAAAAAAAAGAAATGAACTTTGAAAAAAAACATCAGGTCAAAGTCGGAAAAAAAAAGACGGGGCAGCCTCAGGTAGAACCGGAGTCTCCGATTCCATCAATCTTGTTCCCATTCCGAAATTGAGTTTTGGGATGGTGTTTGACGGAATAAGATCACGGTTCTCACCTGGTTTCGCAATCAAACGACTCTTTGATCTCATTAGATTATAAATTTTTGCCTCACGAAAGAACTGCTTAATCCAACTATTTTACTTCTTTCTTCGTTTACTGTGGTGTCCCACTAAAATAATAATATATCTGTTTGATAAAAATAACTAGATTAAGGATCTATTTTTACTATTATTTTCCAATTAAATAGGGTCTTTACGTCATAAGGTCTTTGCTTAAGCGGTGTTAGTTATGGAGCAAATTTTAGGAAGGATCGGTCACCGTCGAGGGGCACATGCACGGATGGATATAGGTGTTGATAATGCCACTCCTCCAAAACTTAACGTCAATCCACATTTTTTTATGTTACTCTCATTCTATTTTAATTAATTCTTCTCACCTTTTTATGGATATAGGTGTCCGTGTCCAACCCTTTTTAACTAGTAAATATTCTGATACATTTTCCTTCTTCTACTCTCTCTCTTTCAAATTTCAAATTAGTGCTATTATTTTTTATATAAAATATAATACTTATTATAATATGAGATAAAGACATATATATAAATTTAATTAATATGAAAAACTATAATTGCATCAAATATATAAAGTATTAAAAAAAGAAATAAAATGGACAAAAAATAAAAATAAAGCACGATAGACAAAATTTAAAAATAAGTTTTATAAATAATTGTATCTTCTGATGATTCAATAAGTATTTTTTTCCTTTTTCATTTTTTTCAGAACTTTTTTATCTTATATTTTCCAAAACTAATTTATATCTTTGTTATAATATTATATTAAATTAATATTATATAACTAGAAAAATGATATATATGTATGTCTCATGCCATACTATATAATATTAGTATTATTTTTTATCATAATAAATCTGAGAGAGAGATTAGAGAGAGGAAAAGTAGTTTGGATTAATTATTAAGAAATATTGGATGGAAAGTGGGAACAGAAATCGTAGGGACACATATAGAGATAAGAGAAGATCAATTAAAGAAAAAATTAAGATAAAATAGAAAATGTGAAGTAACATTAAGTAGTTGAGGAGTGGCATTAAGGCCACCCATGGCATAGATACGAGCCTGTTGGGCTTTTGAATCCAACCCATTAAAGAGGTAAATATATTTAAGTTAATTAAACCTAATTAACTTAAGGTAGTTCTCTCTCTTCAATTGGGTGGCCGTACGTGAAGAAGAATTGTCTTCTTCTCTTTGTGAAGCCGCCGCCGAGAGCTTTACGAAAAAGAAAAGAAAAAGTTTTTTTTTCTTGGGTTTAGAGTTGATTGAAAAAGAAAAATGATTTTTCTTTAGTCAATGGATAAAGAAAAAAAGAGAGAAGAGGGCTGAAAAAGAAGACAGAATATTTTTTCTTAAAGAGCAAAGAATAAAAAATAGAGCAAGATTAGGAGGATCTCTGAGGTTTTGCTGATACTACAATCACATAAAATTATAGTAATCATGTGATATTATTCCTACTGTTATTTCAGTATTTTTTCAGAGAAGAATTATTTATCCCAATGAATTATTATTCGGGTTTGGGCAAAATTGGAAAGACATTGTACTCTACTTGGATTAGTAATATTGCTCTGTGATTATCCTGTGGTTTTTTTCCCTTCTCATTTGAGAGTTTTTCCACATAAATTTGGTGCGTTTTTTGCCTATTCTAATTTTTTCGTGCATCGTGCTTGGCTTATATTATTTAATTCACACATAAGAAGAGGGATTAAATTCTCAACAAGTGATATTAGAGTAATGTTAATTGGGATTTCTTTTGTGTGAATTAAATGGAGGATAACTATTTCAATGGGATGATCAAACTGACATCGAATAATTATTCAATTTGGAAAGCCCGGATGGAGGACTTTCTTTACTGCAAGGACTTGTTTAATCCCGTTAAATTAGGAGATAAAAAGCCGACAGAAAAAACTGATAAAAGTTGGAAAAAGATGCGCACAAAAGCTATTGGGATGATTAGGCAATTTATTGATGTCAGTGTTTTTCATCATGTTGCTCAAGAGACAGATGCACAAGTTTTGTGGAAGAAGCTACAAGATTTATATGAAAGGAATACTGCTCAGAATAAAGCTTTCATGATTAGGAAATTGGTGAATTTGAAGTTTAAAGATGGAAATTCTATTGCTGAACACTTGATGAATTTCAGGAAATAGTAAATCAGTTGGAAGCAATGAAAATAGTTCTTGATGATGAGATGCAAGGATTAATGCTCCTGAGTTCTTTGCCAGATTCATGGGAAACTTTGGTGATAGCACTTAGTAATTCTGCTCCTAATGGTGTGGTATCACTCACTATGGTCAAAGATTGTTTATTCAATGAAGAACCAAGGAGGAAGAGCATGGGAACATATACTACACATGTTCTTATCATAGAGAATAGAGGTAGAGACAGAAGCAGAGGTTCAAAAGGCCGTGGCAACAATAGGTCACAGTCAAGATTAAAATTTACATATTATCACTGTGGCAAAGAGGAACATATCAAAAGAAATTGTAGAGACTGGAAGAAGCAACAGAATGAGAAGAATCAGAAAGATGCAGATGATCAGAGTACTGCAGTGGCATCAGATGAGGATCTATATTATCTTTCAGAAGAAAATGAAGAATGCAATGTCACAGACTTTTCAGTTGAGTGGATTATCGATTCAGGAGCTTCGCATCATGCAACTCCATTAAAAAAATACTTCAGCGTGTACAGAATTGGTGATTTTGGCACAATGAAGATGGACAATAAGACAGAGTCTAAAATTACAGGAATTGGAGATGTATATATTCGAACAGATGTTGATTGTGAGTTGGTTCAGAAAGATGTCAGACACATATCAGATTTACGTCTCAATTTGATTTCTCCTCGATTTTTGGATCAAGAAGGCTACTATAGTCACATGAGTGACAAAAAGTGAAAATTGATCAAAGGATCAATGGTTGTTGCTAAAGGAAATTTATCAGGAGTCTTCTACAAAACTCAAGTGAATTTGATTGGACAGTCGATTAATGCAATAGAGGAAGAAGCTTCACCAAATTTATGACACAAAAAATTAGGACACATGAGCGAGAAAGAAATGTAGGTTCTGGCGAGAAATTCTCACATCACTGTTACCAAAGATAAATGTCTGAATACTTGTGATGACTGTCTACTTGGTAAACAGTGCAAGGTGTCATTTGTGTCAAATTCTAAGAAGAAGGAAAGTAAGTTGGATTTGGTGCATTCTGATGTGTCCTGTTTAGGTAGGTGCATTTAACATCGCATGCAATCTCGGACCATATTTGTCAAATTTGTGCACCACGCCACGCCCATGATTCAAGCAGCATTCAACTGCACCGCGTTGGGTTAAATTTATCAAGTCCCAATGCAATCGTGATGTCCGACGACGTATGCATTCACGAGCCTAGTAAAAAAAGAGAGTAAAAGTTAGAAGGAGAGTGGTAAGTGACTCCTTTACTTTAAATAAAATTTCGACTTGAAATTTTTGTGAAGATAGAATATTTTTATTGAAATTTTTATCTGTCAGGTATACGATTCGAAACGAACTTAATTAAATTAATTAGACTCGATAATAGTTCGACCTTTAATTTGTGGATAGTGTATATATATATATATATATATATATATATATATATATAAAAGTAGAGGTAAAAGTAGGGGGCATGAGAGCATGACAAGTTGTTTATTATGGTGATGACATGTGCCATTTTAATAAAAATTAGTATTATTTATAAAAATTTATATATGTTAACTTTGTGTTCTAAACATAACTAATTCTAATCATAATGTAACTAATATTCTAATATTATCCCTAATAAAATAATTCTAATATATAAATAAGTACTATATATGTTAACTTTGAGTAAAAAACGTAACTAATCACACTACATCCTATTGGATTACATTTTTAAATAATCAAATATATAAAATTATTTTAAACTAATCCTAATTTTAATCCTCCAAAGTTGGCATAATATTTATAAAAATATTTACATATGTTAACTTTATATGCTAAACGTAACTAATCCTGAAAATAATATAACTAACCCTAATACTTATCCTAATATTAACACTGATAATATCGTCCTAATATATAAATATATATTATCAGATTATAGTAAGAAAAACTGTGCATATTAATCATCCAAAGTTGTACACATAATTTAGTTCATCACCTGCAAAGAACTCTATAACTAATCATTAAAATACAATAATCATAATCTATTTCAAATTCTAATCAAAATCCTAATATACAAAATACGTGTAATTTAATGACATTAATATTTCATTAGGGTTTAGAGTTCGTATGCCAAAAAAATGTTTAGATTAAATTTTTTATTGTTAATTTGATGAAAAAATTATTTTATTTTTGAACTAATTATATGTTAACAAAATAAAAGAAGGATAAATTTTTTAGCATATTTTGATTAGAAGCATATTCTTTTTAGTGTGATTAGAATAAATAATATTTTTTTCTAAATGATAATGTATAGATAAAAATAATTCATTGTTAAAAAAATTATTTTCGAAAATAGAAAATATTATAAAATAAAAAATTTAATTTGAGTCCAATTAAGATTAATCTTTCCTTTATATCAATTTGGGTATGCTAAAAATAAATAATATTTTCTTTCTGAAGGATAAAATAATAATTCCTATTTAAAATATAATTTGTTATTTTTGGAATTAAAAATAATTTAAAATAAATAATTCAATTTGAGTCAAATTAAGATTAATCTTTTCTTATATTTACTTTTTTAAAGATAATGGACAAGTATAATAAATTTATAAGATAAATTATAATGGTTTGTTATATAAGGTAACAAAAATAAAAGAAGGTTAAATTTATGAGCATATTCTTATTAGTAGAATTTTAAAAAACAATTAAAAATAAACAATTTAATATGAGTAATTTAAAATAAATAATTTAATTTGAGTTAAATTAAGATTAATATTTTATTTTTATCAATTTGAGTTTGATAAAAATAAATCGTATTTTTCTTTCTAAAAAATACTGTACATATAAATAACAATTAATTTTAAAAAGATAATTTGTTATTTTCGAAATAAAAAACAATTAAAATAAGGATTTTAATTTGAGTCATATTAATATTAATATTTACATTTTATCAATTTGAGTATGATTAAAATAAATAATATTTTCTTTCTAAAAGATAATGTGCAGGTAAAAATATTTCTTTTTTAATAGTTAATTTGTTAATTTTGTAATTAAAAAATAAATTAAAATGAAGATCTAATTTTGTATCAAATTAAATTTTTTTTATCAATTTGAGTATAATTCAAATAAATAATATTCCCTTTTTAAAGATAAGTAGAAGTAAATAGTAATTCATTTTTAGAATAAATAATTCAATTAGAGTTAAATTAAGATTTATTCTTTCTTTTTTATCAATTTGAGTATGTTTAAAATAAAAAATTCTTTTTAAAACAAATATTGTATTATTTTAGAAAAAAATAAATGATTCCATTTTATTATGATTACAAGAAATAAACTTTCCTTTATCGAAGCTATCGTAGAAGTATAGTAAACTAAATAAGCTAATTTTATTTTATTTTTAGTTTTGAAAGATAATGAGTTAGTTTTAATTAAAAAATAATACTAGTTTAAGAAACTGAGTCCAAATTAAGATTATTTTTTTACTTTTTGAAAGTTAATGGACAAGTATAATAAAAATTACTTTCCTCTTAAAAGATAATGTACTATTTCAGAAAAATATTAAATTTCAGTATGATTAAATAAATATTCTTTTCTTTCTGAGAGACAATGTACAAGTATAAGAAAAGATTATACTATTTCATTTTTGGGAGATATTATTTTATTTTAAAATTTTAAAAAAATAAAAACAAATAATTCAATTTGAGTCCAATAAAAATAATATTTCATTACAAAAGTAATTAAAATATTATAAATCACAAAATAAGTCTATTTATTGAAAATAATTAATTATTAAGAAGAAAAATAATTTAATTAGATGTTGAATTTTTTGTATATTTAAATTAAATTTTAAACTTTTTAAAATAGACTAACCTATTTGTAAAGATGGACAAACATGTCATGTCGTGTTTGGGCTTGTCAAATTATGTTTGATTGTGACATACTCATTTTAAAAATCAGTCGTGTCATGTTGAATTGACATTATTCCAACCCGCCATGATCGGACGACTTATTTCTTTTGTCCAAAGTTAATTTGTATTAATACTAAAATAATTAAAGTGTTATAATATATGATATTAAAAAATAAAATAATATATGGTATTACGATTATTAGATATATAATAAAATTTTTATATGTAATATAATTATAACATATTATTAAATATTTAAATATGTAATAAAAATAACTTAATAATAAATCACGTGTTCATCATATTAGGTCTGATTTCTTGGCCCACTGTCGGACCGTGCCTAACATCTTATTGGGCATCTCGATACTGTTTATCTCGAGCCTAACCCAATTATTGTGCTCGGACCAAGCTCGGTAGAATTTCATGAAGGCCGCATGCGGGCCGAGCAGAATTTCATCTTTATCTATTTGTCACATTTAAGTGATAATCAATTAATTTTGATAATTATTAAAAATTATAATATTATAATATGTATTATATTTTATATAATATCAATCATATTTTGATAATAATAATTTTTTATAATTTTATACTATATAATTTTTTATAATATTCGATGCACAGGATTTAGGACTAGTTTTTTATAATACGACACGAAAAATTGATAAAAAAAGACAAAAAGAAAGAAGACTATATTTCGATTTGAGATTATAATCGTTATGAATGTCATGCTTGTTGATTATACTATACTAATAAATTTTAAATTCAAATTCTATCGATAAGAAATTTTTTTTTTGTATTAAACTCTTCCACCTCCTCTTGTAATCGAAAAGAAACGATGGATTTTAACGCATGCATTGGCATCAACAAAAGGTTTTTCCATTTGATGAATTAATTAAAGAGAGGCGTGTTACGTGATTTATGAATTTGGATTCCCTCGGCTAGCTGGCAAGGATTATTATTGCACATTCCAGAACTATACAACAGGAGTGCTGCCAAACAAGCTACGAGATGATCGCCACATCGCATCACAGATGGATCAACGTCAAAGCAGCAAACCATTATTTCACATGTTCAAAAAGTTTATTCTATTTTTCTTTTTGCATCCAAACACCCATGTTTCCATAAATTTTTTAAAAATTTTAAAATCATTTTGAAAAATACAAAACCACCGTATTTTATTCCTCAAATGAGAATAATAATGTTCATGCCAATGGCATGAATAGATATTTTGTTCTCCAATTTTTTTATATTATTTGATAGTAATGATTGCACATAATTAATTATATTTTATATTTTTTACACAAAAAGACACTATAAATGAATGATAATTACATATAATATTTTAAATGTTAACAATGAGAAATGTTAAGTCATGATTAAATTTTTATTTAGTTAATGTAATATAATAAGTATTTAATATACAATATTTGCTAAAAATAAAACAAACTAGACCAATTATTTTTTTTAAAAATTGTTTCTAATTTGAATAACAAAAAAATATTTTATTAGTAGTATTTATTATTTCACTTAAAAATTATCCTATTTTATTTCACTCAAGTATTAGCATTTTTTACATGAATATTTATTTGTTTGTTAATTATTAAATAATTGCATGACATTGCTTAATAAAATATGTAACTACATGCATTAAGTGTGTTAGTTTAATTTTTACTTTTTCCATGATGCATCCAAACACTCTTTTGTCATAAAAACAATTTTCTTGTATTCATCTAACAAGGAAAAAATCTTTCTTCTAATTTTCATTAACCTTGTTGTTGTATCAAACATCTTTCATGGATTATAATTACCACGGGAATTATCCACGAATATTTGTCAAATAGTCAATTTTTACGCACGTGGACCCCTTCATGATGACATGCATGATTAAGAATTTTTTGTGGGTTCTGACTTCTCAGTCTCACCTGGATTTCAATGTTCTTGCCGTGAGAACATATGGGAGATTAACTTTTCTTTAACCTTGTCAGCTGCCAGGGGCGGACCATGCTTGAGGGGGGCCTCAACTTTTTAAAAATTTATTAATAGTATTTGTTAAAATATAAAATTTAGAGATAAAATATTATGTTGACCCCTTAAATACTTTTAAGGGACGTTTGATATCCGAATAAAATAAAGAACAATGTCTTAATCCTAAATTTTTAACCAAACGGTAATTTTGTTGATGAATGGGGTCCACATCATTAATGACAAGAACAAGATAAAAGTAAAAGCACAACGGTTCCAACTCAACCGACAGCGCCGCTCCCATCTTCCTCCCACTTCAAGGACACGTCAAGAACAAAAAATTTTGTTCTCGGGACAAAATGATGAGTGTCAAACAGTCCCTTAGTATGCAAGATTATCATATATTTTGTTTAGCTTGTTTGGTTCTCTTAGGGAGGCCTAAGGTTCACATTTCTTTGACAACACAAGTTTTACATTTTTTACAAGTTTTACACAAGTTCCCTCCCCCTGAATTTGGACTCTAGGTTCTCCCCTGTCGGCTGCCAAAGGGCACTCAAGAAGTATGCCATCTTGGGTACTTCTCATGGCATTGTAGCTAATGAATGCATCAATTTCATTGATGAACACATCTGATGGATTTGTTCCTCTACTTCTTTTTTTTTAAAAGGGTTAATTTATTAAATCTCTACTTGAACTATTGTGAGTTTCACGTCTGTTTCTATTATATGAACTTATCGTAATGTCCTTCTAAATTATGTCACAATTTTTACTTTAGTCAATTTGTCATAATTTGTTAACTTTAGTGCTTTTTATTTTTCGATTTATTAAATGACAAATTTGTCCTCAATGAAGAAAAAAGTAGACATTTACTTCAAACCTTAGGAGCACAAGTTAGTCAATTAATAAATCAAATAATGAAAAAAATAATAGAATATGAAGGATGAAAAAAGTGAAAATTACGAAATAATTTATCTAGAAATGAGCCACCAACACTCAGTCAATTACTTATACTATAGTAACACGAGCATGTGGGCCATTTTATCCTAAAGGTGGCATGAGAATATATTGTAATTAATCATGTCAGATCAGCCAACTCCATTGATATGGCATTCATCAAAAGCTGCATCAAATGAAGTAGGAGGAGGAAGTTTTTATGGAGAAAGTAATAAATCGAGCAAGAAGGACCGGTGACAAGGTCCAGCATGATGGGCTTCAACATCTCAAGGCTGGCAGAAACACCACCACAAGTGTACTAAGCTCGTGCATTTTAGAGAAAAGAAGCCTCCCTGACTGTAACATAACAAGAAACTCCCAACATTATTTTCAGTCACAGCAAAAGCTGCAGAGAAAAAGGCCATGAAGCCTGCAATGGCTGCAGCTGAGCTGCTATATATATTGCTGTTGGAATTTTTGTACGAGAAAAATTATGTATCGTAAGAAAATTTGAGAAATTTAAGACGACATAGAATTTTATTAAATGAAAGAAATAAAAGAGGATTACAAGATTTTCTCTTTGGACTCTAGGTAGTTTATATAGGCATTCCCTTTAACAGATGATAAAAATTATAGACCGACTGAGATTCTGAATTAATCTCCGAAAATAAGACATCTATTTTGTGATAAGAAAATAAATCAAATCCGAATCACATACAGAATACTCATAAAAAAATTTTCGCTCAAGGGGCTCCGCCCCCTTGCAACCCTCGCAGGGGATCCCCTTGGATCCCTCCTTGATTCTCACAGGCTCGCTGACCGGATAGCGAGACTCCCGTAGGAAAAATCTGTTGAACTGCCTGATTGCATAGGGGGATACGTTGGGTTTAAATTCAAGACATTATCAACAATTGCGAATACCGTTCCAAGTTCCACCTTCATTCCTCTTGATGTAGCTCTTTTTGGAAACATCAAAATTAACATTCCAAGTATCAATTAATAGTTCAAAAGTTATTTTTTTTCGAGTAATCTAGAAACATAAATAGAGTTTAATGTTTCGTACAAAAATATTAAAAAATTATTTCTACCAACATTTAACGATTAAAATTTAATAGTTTATATTTATTTTTCAATTTTACTCTTATTAAAATACATTATTTTTTCTCAATTTATCTTATTATTTTCAATTTTATTTTAGCGTCATTTCACTGTATTTCTTTTATATTCATGTTTAACAAATTACAAATATTTATTTGTTAACAGTGAACAAAAAATAATTTCATAATCAATATTTTCATATGATGTATGCACTATATAAAATTTATTGTCAATATATATATATATATATATTAATATAAGTTGTGAGATTTTATTTTATTTAATTAAAATATAAATAATTTATTTATTGTATTATGATAAAGTTTGTATAGTACTTGAAATGAAGAATTTATGATATGTCCAATTATATCATTTATATTCTTCAGTTCATTTTAATGTTTAGTTTATCAAATGTTTACTTGTTAATATCCTAAATAAATTTCTAATAGTTAATCATCATTCAATATTTACTAGTTAAATCATTATTTCTTATAAAATCGTTAATAATGCCAAATAAAATCATAGAAGAAGCGACAACAAGAGGACGCTTCTTGCAAATTTCCAATATAAGTGTGTGGAAGTGCACCATGCAGCGAACAACAATAGACTCTAATTTGAAGATAAAATTATGTAGTTTTCGTATTATTATTTGATTCCGAAAAAAATTATAACCATAACACCTCAAAATTTTATCCCCAAAAGCTGAAGAATAATTAGGGAAATTCGACAATGCTAGCTCGTTCGTCATCACATCATTAGAATAAAGTGATTCATATAATGGCAACGGAAATTATTTTCATTAAAATAAGATAAACCATTAATAATTTAGCGGAAGACTTTAATAGAATACTTGTAACATCATGTCATAAAAACTAGGAAAAAATACTCACTATTTCATAAAATTCATGTAAACATGACTCTGGAGACTCGTGACTCATTTATTCCTATGCATGTAACTTTGTCATCATGAGTTGATCAATCATCTATCCAAGCATTTCAGTTATCTACACGAATTTAGGATGCAAGGTTTTCCAATTAGAATATGTGAAGGCCATGAAATGTTATACATCCTAAGCAGGATACTACATGATATATGGAAATAGTTCATAAGCATGAAATAAATATGTATGAATGCCATGTCATAAAATATCAATATTTCATATCATATCATCAATGTATATCACTAGTATTAAGTGATATGTAATCATGTAACAATCAATACATCAATTAGTCAGTAAAAGCATACATACCAAGTGACTAGTATTTGTCTTTATCTTACCTCAATAACATCCTCGGGGTTGCTTCATAACCTTTTGGAATCCACTTTCGTAATAATTAGTTCTTTCAATTCAGTCAGTCAGTTCAGTAATTGAATAATCAAGTTGTTGCTCTCTAGTAGACTAGCTAGGCCTTAGAGTCGAGGCTCCATCACCCGAAGGCGAAGGGGAATATACATACTGTTGTTCTCCTAGAAAATGCTAATTCCAAGGTGCATGACACAATAATTTCTCGAAGGAAATTCTAACATATAGAGCAGGGCACAATATTTCCTATCATCAATTTGAGGGGCGACAAGTAACAGTATGCTTCAATTGGATTCATTATTATCACAATCATCAATCAGTTACGTCGCTCAATCTTCATATTTTAACTTACTTAAGCATTACGCATATCTATGTTCATATACACTAATCAATCATCATTACATGGAAGTAAACAACTTGAAAAGAGCTAAAATATAACATAAATATAATTTTCAAACAGTCAGGACTGTGATTGGGTTGGTCACGATTGTGACAGAACTCTGTTCGGTTGCCACCTTCTGTCACGGTCGTGACCACCATGCTTGGCTTATCACGACTGTGACAATTTGTGTCACGGGCGTGAGAGAACGTCTATCATTTGTCAATTTTTAATCCTTTTGTCAAGGGCGCGACGGGGTTCGTCACGGCCGTGACAAAAATCACAGTTTCATCCTTCCAACGTGATTTTAGAGATTTTTGTTAGAAATAAGTGGGAAAAACTATATCAAACATTCTAAATGATTCATACACGATTTACAAATACTATAACATCAAAAAATATGTCAAAAACATTTGAAATCATTCTTTCATAAAGATCTATGGTTCTTTTGCCTTTACCTTAAATATGAAAACATGATTTTTCAACAAAAATCCCTAGCACATGGATCTAATTATGATAAATCTTAACATGGATCATATAAAAAATTCAGATTTCATAAAACATATGAAATTCATCATCAAAATTCCTACTAAGAACTAGAGTATTCTTATCTCTCTCGATCCATACAGTCAAATCCATTGAAAGAGGAGAGGGAGATTGAATCCTTTTTATATACCTTTCAATCTTAATTTTCTCTTCTTCTCTCTCATCATCTTCTTCCTCTTTGTGCTTTCTCTTGATCATCCTCCAAACCTAGCAGGGAGGTGCACATGTGAAGAAAAAAGAGTTTTTAAAAGAGATTTGAGCTTTAAATAAGAGAGATTACGAGGGTTTTGACCCAAAAACCATATTGCCATTGTTTTAAAAATCTTAGGTGTTACAATAACATAGTGTATTTTTTGTGTTAGCTTGGGTCTATGGAAAATTTTGGATGCGACTAATTCAGAGTAAAAAAGATAAAGAGTATAACATAATGCTTTTTGATACATTAATTACCCGACACGTTTCATCTAGTAAAAAATGCTTCATGTACTAACGGGATTAAAGTCAAGTGTAGCAATTTGTCTTCGTGTAAGAAGATTACTAATTTGATTACTTTATGCAGAATATCTTCATGAGAGTTTCACTTAGCGTAGTCACAAATTAATTTAATGATAATAAATTTAAATCTTTATCCAATCACTCTAAATAATACTGAATAATAGGGTGGGATGCTTGTGCATATATCATTACATTCAGAAACCGTGTAGCGTCCGTTCGATGTAATGGAACTACAACCTTTGGCTCTATTTTGTTTAATTAATCAAATTTAATTAGATGGTTACATGATAAGGAATACTATCACAGTATCACTAGCATCTGTGGGATATGCCAAGAGAGAATAATAGATTAGATTAACAAGAGAAAGTGATAATATTATATGAGAGATAAAAAAAAATAAGATTATAAAATATGTGTAATTATAAATAGTAGAATAATAAATGCCAAGAATATTGAATAGATAGAATTTATTAAATACACACTTAATTTAACGGGAAAATAAAAAAGTAGAATGGATATAAGTATTTTTAATCCATAAAAGCACCAATTTGTTTAGTTATATTTTAAATTATGTAAATAGTTAACGTAATCTTATTTCAATTTTTGAAAACTGTATTCAAACATAATACTGATTTCCAAGCCTGCTTCAAAACTCAGTCAAGCTATAAAATATTTGCTCACACCCATACGGTACATTCGCTTCTTGTATAAATAATAATATTTTGAGTATATTTATATGGTGTGGATTAACATCTCAATGCGAACCTTAAATATATTAATGTGGGCACCGGTGGAGATTTTAGCTAATCGATTGGATTGAATTGTCTATTTCTTTCAATCGGCTGCCTCAAGATTATTTACCAGAGATCAGCTACGGTCAAAAGTGTTATGTTATTTTTTTCTATTATTTCCATAAAACTCCCCTAAATTATAATGATTTTACGAACTTATTTTTTTATTCTTAAACTATAATGATTTTTTCACTTTAATTATTCTGTCTACTTTTATTATATTTTTCGTTACTTTTATTTTTTTTCATTTATAAAAAGTCTAAATTATCCCTCCCTCCAAATAAATATGAAATAAAAAAAATATAAAAATCGCAGAAGAATTAAAGTGGTAAACAAAAAAATTTATCATTTATGAAAAAGATTAAATTACTCTCCTCCGATTTTTTATTTATTATTTGGCATGTTACGGAGGGAGATGTAATTTAATCTTTTCATAAATGAAAAAAAATCAAAAGTAACAGAAAAACGTAATAGAAGTAAACAGAAGGACTAAAGTGAAAAAATGATGATAGTTCAGAGATAAAAAATGAGTTCGTAGTTTGGAGTTTGATGCGAAAAATCATAATAGTCTAAGGGTGATTTATGAAAATAACCTTTTTTTTTAAAAAAGAAGTGTTATGTTAAGCAAGGGTGATTCACTGAGTCAGGTCCAATGATGTATTTGCACAAAAAATAGATGCATAAATTTTGGCTATTTCTTTAAAACATAAAAAATAAACCTATTTTTTTTAAAGAAAAAAATTGACGTAAGTTTTAGATAGAGGTTCTAATTTAAAATAATAATAATATATAATATATATTTTAAAAAAACAATAGATATTAGATTAATCACATTAAATGTTTACAAAGGTTCAATATCACTACGTCAAATTAATGTAATAATACATATATAATTAATTTCATATTCATCCACATCAAAATAATTTAAGACGCTAATAATTACCTTAATAAGTAAAAGAATTATATTCAATTATATCAAAATAATTTAAGCCAATAATAATACTCAATCTAAGAATATAGTAAGAGAAATATTAAGATGATAAAACACTATTTACAAGTGAAAGTAATATTTTAATTATGACTAATATATATTTTTTAAGAAAATAGTTTATTCGGACACCGGATTCCTCGGATTTGTTTGATTAAGGGCCTATATAGTGTAAACGGGTGACTTTATTTGCCAACAAAATCAACCAAATATTAATTTGTGTCCAACAATTGTAATTTCTTCCGATTGATTTATTGGGGTGGATAAATTGTTCGAGTGGATAAAATTTTAATTACACCTTTTTAAGGTATTGGAAAAAGGGAAACAAACTTCTCATCCCTGTTTATTCTTTTTATAAATATGAAAGTAAGACATGCAGAAATCTTATAAATTGATTATCATGGTCATAAATCATACTTAAAAAACATTCTTCTTTAATTAACAATTTATTAGCTGAAGAGTTGAGTTCAGACGTCCATTAAATATTAGTACTATGTTCGAATCTTAAAATCATTTTATTTCTACTATATTTTTTCGATTATGAATTAATCAGACGCTTAATAATTCTGAAAACCGAATGAACATCTTAAGCACAAAGTCATGATATCACATCCAACTTCAATGATGATGTCAAAACTCATCCTTGCTTTATTATTTCATTCATTAATTATAACAAACATAACACAACGTATATATATCTTTTGAACAATATGCTTTACAGCTTCACATCACATGCCCATGTTTAAGTGTTGTCATAACATTATGGCATCATGCTTTAATAATCATCGACCCATTTTTCATGGATCCAAAACGTCAATGCATAAAACATTATTAATCTTTTACGACATATATTTAATCGAAATAAAATAATGTTCTACAATAACCAAATATACCATTTTTTCCAACTAAAATATAGTTATACAATTAAATTATTTATGATCCCCTCCATTTGAGCCGCAAGACACTATTTCACATTCATTGCACATATCACTTTTATTAATAATTTAAATATGACATAAAGAGCTATTTTTTCTCAAAATGACTAACGGTTTAAAATTTTTTCACATAAATTTTAAAATGAGTTTTTTTTTATCAAATTAGGCATGCAATTAATTAAAGAATTCCGACAAAAGACTCAAATCATTAACCTCTGGAACTAAATTCCAACTGAATTAACCAACAAATAGAAAGTTTTGCAAAGCTCTCAAGCCTGTCCATCTCTCTCTCTCTCTCTCTCTCTCTCTCTCTGGTATAATCGGTGATCCCCTCACTCCTAATCCGGCGGAAGGCCAACAACTCCAAGAAAAGAATCCGGTGATCCCCTCCTACTCTCTCTTTCTCTCTCTCTCTCTCTCTCCCCACAATCGCTCCTTTTTGGTCCCCTACCGGCTTCATATTTCGAAGCCGGGAGGAGATCGGCAGGCGAAGGGAAAAGCCGAGAGTAGGAGGTGGTGGAGAGGGGTGCGAGATCCCTTCTGCGCCTCCGTCTGTTGTTTTGTAG
Organism: Pontederia crassipes; assembly: GCA_030549335.1. Classification (NCBI taxonomy): domain Eukaryota; kingdom Viridiplantae; phylum Streptophyta; class Magnoliopsida; order Commelinales; family Pontederiaceae; genus Pontederia; species Pontederia crassipes. Next base: position 45,824,271 of record CM060187.1, on the reverse strand, counting down.
GTCAATGGAGTCGCCGCATAGCATCGAGTCGGTGATCTCGACGGAGGGGTTGGATGACGAGGAGGTCGTCCAGCACACTGTCCCTCTCGCCTCCAAGTCACAGCACGGCGTCGTCGCAGCAGTCGCCGCCGCCGCCGTCCATGCCGGAATCGCGCCGGCCACCAGCGTCCACGAGCTGCTCGAGTGCCCCGTCTGCACCAACTCCATGTACCCTCCAATCCACCAGGTCCGATCCCTTGATTCTTATATAAAAATGTGAGATTTTGTTGATCCATTGGGTTCTGGGTTGGATTGAGGCGTTTCCTGATCGAAATGTGCTGTCTTTTTTTTTCTCATTCTATAAGATTGTGTAGGATAATTGGGGGGCAAAGTTGGGATCTCTTTTGCTTGTCATTTCCTGAATTTGGGTTTAAAGCTCTATTCAATAGCGTTCTGATCGAGAGGTTTCGTCCTTTTTTGGTATGAACGATTCGATGAACTAATCAGGGCAATCATTGGTACATTTTTTGTTTGATTCATCAACCTTTTGATTCATACAACAAACGGAAATATTTGTCTCGTACAATTGGATGAGAAGAATTATTAAAAAATGTGGATGTCCTATTCCGTTGCATTGATTTCTGGATTTCGGTTGATGAGCCACATAAAAATGTTTCCTTGGTCTTCTGGTACATGCCTGCTTCAATGAGCAACCAGGATAAAGAATTTATGATTGTCTAAACTTCTACTTTATCTACGATTTTTGGTTGATGAGCTGTGATGCAATTGACTTGAGTTTCTCAGGTTCTAGTATGTGTTTAGATTTTTGGAATGCATCTCCAGGTATCTCATAATAGAACATCCTTGGTCTTATGCATGGATTTCTTTTCTCCATGTTCAATTACCATCCTTGTTTGAAATGTGTATATGGGAAGGTCATTTCAGATCTATACTATGTTATGGCCGAATGACATGAGAGGAAGTTGCAGCAAGCACAAGCCTGCTTAGTACGAGAACAAGAGTAAGATTATGACCTTACTCCCATTTTCCAACCAAACCGTGTCATTTTAGCCATCCTGGGTCCTGCCACATCTTGGTCCTGTAACAAGAGTAAACATGGGAACGCCATTCTTGAGTGACCTAAGAACATGACCGAGGAACAGTGAAACAAGTTTACTTCTTGTCATGGCACATGACGTTTTGCAATCAAATGCTGTTGATTGTCCACATTGATTAATCGTGTCCTTTTGATATCTTTCTTGTCTTCTTTGATTTAGTTGTTGATTCTTATTGATCAACAATTAAACAAATATACAGAATGAAAAAAACTTTTAACTTATTTCTGCTGATTTATAATGCGTCACTAGTATGATGTTAATATTAACTTGTGGCCTTCTAGTGAAAAACATATTAATCCTTGGCCTTGGTTGAGATGAATCAATTCCATGGCTATACATTAATTTGAAAAAATCCTCCAAAGATTAATTTGAAAAGAGATATCGGTATGATGCACCAATCAGAAGATGACTGTAAAAGAACTTGCTGTCATGCAACTTTAAAGTCAAAACCTTCAAGTAGAGTATTCATCTAGCAATACTAGTTCCGATGCAGCTTGTAAGCAAATTGGACTTTCTTTTACATGGAATTATTGCTTAGACTTATACCCAAATATAAGGAACTACGTTTACAAAATTGTGTCGTGGGTAAACAATTAGTGATTCCTTACTTTGTGGCTGAAATATGGTAAAAAATAGAGGTGCATTAAATACCAATTAACTCCCTATTAACTTTAATTATGGTAAACAATTATCTTTCATTCATTTTCTCCCTATTAACTCTAATTATTTTGCTCTATTACTTTGTTGCAGTTATTCATGTTAATGCCTGTTATCATGGATTAAAAGAAATCATAGCTGATCATAGATAGAATACTTACTGCTATTAATTTCTTAGGAAATTAGTGCATCTACAATAAACATATCCATGACCAAGATAACTAGCAATCAGTGCATCATCTTCTTAATGTTTATTAACATCTTTCCTCTGTGTTTCTATCATGTCAACATTATTTCTGAAAGAGCTTTTCTCTGCAGTGCCGCAATGGGCATACTCTGTGTTCCACTTGTAAATCAAGGGTGCACAATCGATGCCCCACTTGTAGACAAGAGCTTGGAGATATCAGGTGCCTGGCTTTGGAAAAGGTTGCTGAATCACTTGAACTCCCTTGCAAGTATAGTACATTGGGTTGCCCAGGGATATTTCCTTACTACAGCAAAGTCAAGCATGAAACGCAGTGCAACTTTAGGCCATACAATTGTCCATATGCAGGATCTGAGTGTGCAGTTGTTGGTGATATTCCTTTCTTGGTTACACATTTGAGAGATGATCATAAAGTAGACATGCATACTGGGTGCACATTCAATCACCGCTACGTGAAATCTAATCCGCGAGAGGTTGAAAATGCTACCTGGATGCTAACAGTAAGTCTGCTTACTGATGTAAATCAAGTTTTGAACTGCATAGTGATAACAACCTCTTCTATTTACCATTACTGGTAATTTCAGTTATATGGTTCAAAGTTGGAATATGTCATTTTCTGAGGTAGTTGGACTTTATTCCATTACATTTTTGGTGCATTGACACATATGACCTCCTTTATAATAAATGCTTAAAATTCTATAAAAAAGATGTGGAATGCCTTTTGATATAAAAACTAAGATGCTTATCATATCTGCTTGTGCAGTTGTCCTCTTCGTCTGTCTTTGCGTTGGCTTAGTTCTGGGCCATCTTTCCTCACAGTTCAGATTTTGGTGCTCAGGTCTTTCACTGTTTTGGCCACTACTTCTGTCTGCATTTTGAAGCCTTCCAGTTAGGAATGGCCCCAGTGTACATGGCATTTTTACGCTTCATGGGCGATGAGACGGAAGCAAAGAACTTTAGCTACAGCCTTGAGGTGGGGGCAAATGGCAGGAAGCTCATCTGGGAAGGTACCCCTCGGAGCATTCGCGACAGCCACCGCAAAGTCAGGGACAGTCATGATGGTTTGATCATACAGAGGAACATGGCGCTCTTCTTCTCTGGGGGCGACAGGAAAGAGCTCAAGTTGCGAGTCACAGGCCGGATATGGAAGGAGCAGCAGAATCCTGATTCTGGAGTGTGCATTCCCAATTTATGTAGCTAAGTCCCCTATCCTCTTTGTGCAATATGTTCTCTTTGATGTCTTTACTACCCATGTTACGTTACGACTAATCAAACTCATTATTTATGAGTAGAGGAAGATCGTAGTCAGTGGCGTGAGCACACATGCTTGGTGGAATTCAAGTTGTTGTGATAATTAGAATCCCCTTTATACAACTCATAATGTGTATTTAAATTTGACTTCATTCCCACATTTTAGCGAATGGGGACGAGATTGCATGCCTCCTACCCAAATTGATCCTATTCCTAGACGCGTTCAGGATTCTTTTGCTTGTGACTTGAGCGTTTGCTTTTGTGTTACAGAATAAAAAAGAATCTATTAGCGCAAGCATAATTTGATTCTTAGTGAAACGTAAGTATGTGATATTATTTTCTCGCGAATACAAAATAGGTGGAGCATTTCTTCTAAAAAAAAGTGAATTATTTTAATCAATTATTGATATCAAGATAAAAAAATGTTGTAAGAACTAAAAAAAAAAATCTTGTAAGAAATGTTCCAATTGAAAAGTTAATTTACATTCGATTCAAAACATAAAACGGAAGTCATGCACAATATATTTCATTTTGTGCCTATTCCACAATTATGCTGCTATTATGGCATCAATGCTTCACGAGTATGGTCTTACATAAAGACATTGATGTCTGCCTATAAGACATGATGAGCTTTTTATGCCTCTTGTTATAAAATGTGGGGGCTCTCGCTTCTGGCAAATGAAGGCGCCAGTAAAACAATATAGAGTTTATGAGATAATGGCTTTGTGCAACATAATGTCAAGTTAAACCTAATGATGAAATAACACAAGTTGGATGAAGCATTTAATTCTAAACTGCTAAATGATTGCCACTGTCTGGAGGTTCTCTGGACTAGGCCAGTAATAATAATTTAAACAAAAACTATCTTCGAGTGAACAATGTTAGCATAGACAGGATGCCATGAATGGTTGCAGATGAAATGTTGATTAAATTATACATATGAAAGATTCGACTTCATGGATTTCATTAACATAGCCTGGAGAGGTTTTGGGTGCTGACTAATTCAACCAGACACCTGATATGAAATTCCAACAATCGCTGCCCAGAAGTGCATAAGGAATGACTAGTGTTATTTTATGTTGTTTCGCAAATGAATATCAAAATACATTCTCGCCAGAGTTCAGAATCATTGCAGCGAATCAAGACGGCATAAGACATGAAGTTAGCCTCCCCACTCAATATCTGAATGAAACTGTGAAATAAATTCATGGAGCAGACTCCTCACAGTGACTACTTTCAAAATCTTACTTCGTTTCCTCATTCCAGCTGCTAGCGTTTGTCACTTCTTTTAACACATCTGCTTCAGGAGTTTGAACACCAGGCAGAGTTTCTGATTCCCTAGCTGATCCATTATCAAATTTCTCTTCATTAAGCAATCCACTGACAATAGGTGCAGCAGCAGGGGACTCCTCTTTGGATGCTTCCCTTTTCCTCCCAAGTACTGCCTCAATGGCAGCAGCACTTGCTCTCGCAGCAGCTGCTTCCTTTTCTGCAGCCTCTTTCTTCTTCCTTTCCTCCTCTTCTCTGGCAAGAGCTTCAGCTTTTGCTTTCTCTTCTGCCTCCCGAGCCCGTCTCTCGGCCTTCTCCTGTTCGACATCTTCATATAGTCTGTCCATGGCATCCTCTCGCCCTTCTTTCCTCAGTGCCTCCACAACAAATTCCTTCATTTCTTCACTCAAAACCACAGATTCATCTAACAGTAGATCCTTGAGTGTTGTAAGTCCATTGTCCAAGCGTCCAGCTGAAATGAAACCCTTCAACAAGATTTCGTAGCTAGTGACATTTGGTTTCACCTCCTTCTCCATCATCTGGTTGAAGAAGCTTTTGGCTTCGTCGAGTCTGTCCACATTAATCAACCCCTCCATTAGCTTATTATATGCACCTGCATTTGGCCTCAGCCCCAACTCCACCATCTTGACAAAATATCCTATCGCATCATCCACCCTGTCCACTCCAAAACATGATTCCACCAACAAAACATAAGTGTACTCGTCAGGTTTAATCTCACGATTTTCCATCTCTCTGTATAGTTCCTCAGCTTCGGCTACCAGTCTATTCTTCCCCAATTGATCAATGAGATTATTGTAAGACAATGTGTCCGGAGTGCACTTCTTATCGCCCATCTGCTTAAATGCTGTAATTGCATCCTGGAACCTTACAGCCATGCAATATGCATCCACCATCACGTTGAACGTTCCCAAGTTCACCGCGAGCCTGATGGGCGGATTGTGCTCCTTCATCATTCTATCAAACAGATTCAGGGCTTCCTCCAACTTACCATTCCTGCCCAATGCGTCCAAAACAGTGTTGTAGCTTATGGCATTGAACCTCACCTTAGACCCCTCTCCAAGGACCTCGCCGAATATTTCCATGGCCTCCTTCTCCATCCCCTTGATAAAGTATCCCTTCATGAGATTCCCATACACGATGCCATCCGAGATCAGTCCGCCGCCAAGTTTCTCCTTGAGTTCCTCGTAGAGGGCTATGACCCGGTCGGGCTCCTGGTTCTTGATGAACCCACACATGACGTGATTATAGACGACTGGATCGGGGGCGAAGAATCCCCTCGCAAGCATATCGTCCTTCAGCTCTGCGGCCTGGTCGAACTTACCATTGTCGACGAGACCCTTGGCAAGGATGCGATAGGTGGTCGGCGAGGGGAGGACGGGTGCGTCGTCCTTGTGGAGGAGGCGGAAGTGTTCGAGAGCGGTGTCGGTCTTGCGGCAATCGCAGTATGTCTGAAGGAGGAGGTTGTGGGTGACGACAGTCGGGGCGACGGAAGCCTGGGTGATGAAGCGGTGAAGGGAGAGGAGATCGGTGTAGCGGCACTGGCGGAGGAGGGCGTAGAGGACGGCGTTGGCGGTATAGACAGTGGGGCGGCAGTTTGAGTAGATGGAGTGCCGGACGAGGAGCGCGGCTTCGTCCAGGTCGTTCTCGCGGATGAGTGTGAGGATGTTGTTGTGGAGCTTAAGGCGGCTGCCGGCGAGGGCGGAGACGGGTTCGGGGAACTTCGGGGCGTTCGGGTTCTGCGCGGTCCGGGGACCAGGCGGGGCTCGCTGCTGCGGCGGGTTCTGGTGGCGGAGGGAGGAGAGAGGGGGCTCGATGCGAAGGCGGCGCTTGCGTCGGCGGCGATCGGCGGCGGCCTCCTCCGGGGTGGCGAAGGAGAGGAGGCGGAGAGAGGAGAGGGCGGAGGGGGGCCGGCGGCGGCAGTGGAGGAGGAAGGGGTTGAGGGACTTGAGGTGGGAGAAGAGGGGCTTCGAGAGGGCCATTTCTTCTCCTTCCTCCTTGTGGTGGTGTTGCCTGAAAGATTAACTTAACGCGTCGAGGAAAGGGAGGTTTTTGAAGGGGTTTGAGTTTTGGATTTGGTTCTTTTCAAGCCGAGGGCATATGGTATGGGAAGCAGAGTTACCGATGTGGCTTATGTGACCTCCATTGAATCAGTTTATTCAAAACGGAAAAGTACTGAAATTTTTTTGGGAGGAATTTTATTTAACATATCTTTTGTTAATTATAATTTATAAAGTCAATTGATGATGCTCAGAAGTAATTTTTAATGTTTTAAGAAGTTTAAGAATTCATAACAGATATGATGCTTCTGATGATTCACTATATTATGTCATCTTTTTACTGACACCATTAATGAGTTTTTCAATCATAATTAAGCAAGTATAAACAAATATTAAGAAAAAAGTATACAAACTATGCTCATATTAGACTATTTTAATATATATGATATACTATAATTATGAGTTTAATTATATAAACATGAGATTAAGGACTCATTAGGTTTAGTTGAAAGATTACTGATAAAAAAATAAAATGACTCTAGTTAGGACATTAATATATTCTCTAAAAAAATGATATATCCTTATCGATGAAGTTATGTAATTATTAAAATATTGAGATATTTTGAAACTGATTTATAAATTATTTATAAGCTTAATCAAATAGGGCTCAAATATGAGAACCAGTTTTTTTTTTCTATAGAGACATAAGGGGACCATTTGGGATATTACTGATTTAATTAACATGTAATTTAGATCATCGCTTAAATATATTGTCACTATTTAAATTATCAGTAATATTATATTATAGTGTTTGACAACTATTGGTAATATTTGTTATGATTAAAATAACTAGAAAACAAATTATCAAAATATCTTTAAAAAATTATTTTAGATTTTGATCACGTGATATTATAAAATAAACAAAGAAAAAATAGAAAAAAATGAATATAGTAAAATAAGATGAGGCAAAACTAAGAGTTATTTGTAAAAAAATAAATAATAAAAAAGATGAGATTGGATGATATTTATTCATTAATAAAATATTTAAAATTATTAATTGAATGGACATTTTTATCAAAATACATATCATACAACTGATAATTTGAAAAGCCGGCAATTAAGATTACTAAAATTATCGCGTCATAGTCAAAAAAGATAATGTGATAAACTTTGAAAAATTTAAATAAATAATCGATAATATATCTAAGCACATAATCATTTTCATATTTTACTCATATGAAATTATTTTAATCAAATCATCTTGATCTTTAAATCTTAAGTCGTTACGATTTTCAAAATCCGAACGATCCATATTGGTCTATAAAATCGCGAGGTTGACTATGATATCATTCTTAATACTCTCAATTAAATCAAGATATTATTCGCTTTAGACTTTTGGCTTGTATAAATTTAAAATGCGTGTTGAAAGATGAATGTTACATATCACACATAACCATATTTTTATTTTGTCTATGTGAAATTATTCAATCAAATGATCTGTCTTTAAATTTCATCTTGTTAAAAAAAAACGTACACTCGTATATTGTTGAAAATTAAAAGTAGACAAAAGTATAGTTTTGGTAAACGTCCAATGATGTAAAATGAGCATTTTTTCTAAAAAAAATTGGCTATATTAGGAATAATTTTACAAAAGTTCATTAAGACAAGGGCCCAAGACATTTAAGTCGCCTCTCACGAAGAAATATGGTTTTTGTATTTTTCAAGATTAGACTATTCCTTTAGACATATTGTCATTTCAGAAAATACTATTATTATTCTATTTTAACGGACAAGAGTAAAAATATTCAACTTTTATTAAAATGAGTGGCTAATACTTTTGGAGTGATTTTAATTCATTTTTTTCACAAGGTTGATTCCATCAAAGCCTTGGGATATGCTTTTAAATTGTGACATTAATGTCTGAATTCGTAATAAAACTTTAAGCTGATTAATTATGTCATTTGTACTGCAGTACTTTTTTGTTCCAATTTTTTCTGATTAAAATTTGTTTCAGGAACATCTTCGACTTCGGCTCTGGGCTAGCACGTGAATCGAAATGAGGATAAAGAACAAAATAATATTTTTTTTACCAACTGATCTGGAACTTTTTAAGATTAATAATATATTTTCAGATATTAACGCTAATTATATATATATTTTCAGTACATCATACTTTGCATTTTTCTTCATTGTAATTTGTTATTTTTCGTCTATTTTGATTTTTTAATTTTCATAAAACAGTTAGGCCCGTTTGGTAAACGAACACGCTCATCTTATGGTGGAAATAAAATAAGTTGGAACAAAAAATTTCATGCTGTTGATAATAATTCAAAATTCTGTGCCAATGACAAACGGCACTCTAACATTTACACTTCACACTAAAAAGTAAAAAGAAAAAAAAAATGATGGCCCACCCGTTCTTATATTTACTGAACATAATTCTGGCCTGCTATATAATGCCAATCCAAAAAGAAAAAAAAAAACATCTATATCATATTTTCTTTAAAAGAAGAATAATACAACTATTAATTAATTAATTAATAATACGAACAAGGATGCCAAATTGACGAGGGAGTAGACACCAAGTTTTCTTTGTCACGGCGCAGCTGAGAGAGAGCTCCATGTGGCTCCCTTCCTGCTCAACTCAACACGACGATGACGGAGCCCATGGAATCTTCCCGTAATATCCCTCCGGCTAAAATTTAGTGGTCTCTCATTCGTTCTCCATTCGCCATTCCCGATCCCTCGTCACGATGCCCATTGGCGTTCAACATTCCAATTGACACAAAACCCCAAATTGATCAGAAGAAAAATGACCCCCAAAAAACATTTCAATAATCTTAATAAGAAAAAACTGATCGCGCCAAAGAAAGGTTACAATGTAAACTCCAAATTTGGACTAGAACTTCATTATTAACTAATGAAGCTAATACAAAAAGAAAAAAAAAGAGTAGCAGGAAAATGTAATATTTTATTTTACACATGTGATGCATCATAATTACTGCCAATTTTGATTTGAAATACTCGTTGTAATCCATCTTCGTGCGATAATTTTTAATTAAAATGATTAGTAATAGTGGCATTACCGAAACTTTTGCAGAATAGCGTGCCCACTTTTAGACCAGGATAATAATAATAATAATAATAATAATAATAATAATAATAATAATAATAATAATAATAATAATAATAATAATAATAATAATAATAATAATAATAATAATAATAATAATAATAATAATAATAATAATAATAATAATAATAATAATAATAATAATAATAATAATAATAATAATAATAATAATAATAATAATAATAATAATAGCGGCTCCTATATAACGGTAATAAAAACCCAATCCAACGAGCAGCTTCTGGCGCTTTTCTTCCTTGCTCTTCTCCTCTCTCTCCCGGAGCTCGATGCCGAGCAGCCATGGAGGTCGCGAGCATCAAGCCCTTCTATAGGGATTCCCACGTCTACCTGCAGATATCGAATCGCCCCGAATTCTTTCACTTCCCTCTCTCGTCTATACCCTCCTCGCATCGGCCCCTCTCCGTCGTCCCCTGTCCCCGGAGACCGCAAAAATTTCGAGCCCTAGCGTCTCGATCCGACTCCAATGAGCCCCGGAACAACCCCTTTTCCCTATTGCTACCCGTCATCGCTTCGCGAGTCCCAAAGCTGACGTCTTTCCTCTTCGGAGGCCGCGGTGAATGCGCCGGCGTCGAGGACCATGTCTGCAGCGGAGGGATTGGGCTGGTGCTGATGAGCACGACGGCGGCGGCGGTCGCTAAGTCCCGGGTCAGCCCGTTCCTGTTCACGTTGGCGGTTAATCCGACGTTCGTGTCGGGGCTCATGGCGTGGGCGCTGGCGCAGACGTTGAAGATGCTTTTGAACTTCTTCGTGGAGCGGCGGTGGGACTTCCGGATGCTTATTAGCTCCGGAGGCATGCCGTCGTCGCATTCGGCGCTGTGCATGGCGCTGACCGCTTCCGTGGCCCTGTGCCATGGTGTCAGCGACGCGTTGTTCCCCGTGTGCCTGTGGTTCAGCCTAATTGTTATGTATGATGCCATTGGGGTGAGGCGGCATGCTGGGATGCAAGCGGAGGTGAGAAAAAAATATTTACCTTTTTTTCGTTTTATCGATTTATTGCTTCTCTTCTGCATGTCTAGAGATCTAAAATTGCTTAATTGGTTTTAGTTATACAAGTATGAGCATTTTACATAAACAGGTTGTCTTGAACAGACCTAACAATTTAGGTCATTCAGCTGATTATTTCTTTAATTTCGAATCATTTGGGTTGATGGGAGGGCGGCTTAGCCATTCTTATTGAGGACAGAGGGCTCAAATACGTGGAGATATGTTGCATAGCTGATTACACCATAGCACCAACAAACAAAAAAAAAAAAGGACAGACAAACTGCTGGAAATCCAAGATTTAATCAGTCTTAACATTCAATTGCATATTCTCCAAAAGTAGAGCCATTAGGAATTAGCTTGCGATATCATAAAATTACTCATGCTCGATGAAACATTACCAACTTAAATCATGTGACCACCTTATAGTGTAGCAGTAAAAACAGAGAATACAAAACGTTATCTTCTAGATTAGTTAAAATCAAGATGAGAGAAACTAGGAATCACTCTATCAGCCACTTGTTGAATAGTAGATATATGAACTGGATTTTACGGGATCCAACTAGCGATTCATAAAAAATTTTCTTCGTCACCATCAAGTTGGATCACTGGCACTATTCTTCATTCTCAGCTTATCATTTCCATTATTTCATTCTATCAAATTAGGATCTTGTGGAAGGAAGGCTGATTTTAGCTGCTTGTTGATATTTGTAAGTGCTTCTTCTGTTTGGTTGATTCATTAACTTTCAGTGATTTTATGTGTGTCCTCTTCTCTATAGAATCTAATCAATTAAGTTATTTTCTGAGCATGGAGCAATGCAAGTGCTAGCTTGTGAAGCTTAATTTTTTAGCTTAACCAACAAAGTTCAACTGCTAAAGGATGCATATCCAGCTGTTAACAAAGTATACAATAATCCAATTGCAAAAAGGAAGAGCACAAATGAATTTGTTAAAGGTGTGAGTTTGATTATTTTATTGTATTCTGAAACTTTTGTGGGGACAATACCAATAAAACATTACTATGGCAAAATTTCACTGGTTTCACATGCCATATAAAAGATTTGAAACTTCTATGTTTTTTCATCTGTGTGGATCCCATATTTCTGATTCTGGAGAACTAAATGTTATTGAATCACTTTAGGTGCTTAACAAGATCATTGAAGATTTGTTTCAAGGGCATCCTATCAGTGAAAGGAAGCTTAAGGAGCTTCTGGGTCACACTCCATCACAGGTGGTTGCTGGGGCAATTCTCGGCATCCTGGTTGCTTGGGTCTGTTGTCAGGGGTTTGTTGTTCCAGTCTAGGTGATCCATTCCACTGGTACTAATAAGTACAGCGAAATTGTCAATAGCTGTTGGCTATTTGTTGTACTATTCTAGTAGGAATAATGTCCATTTTTTAATTGAAAATTTTGAAATTTCTGGTTATCTGATTACAGAAAATGCCGAAACATGTTTCAGAGAGTGGGTTGTTTCTTTTCAACCATATACATAGCTTAATATGACAATTATATAATTATTTGTATATACGTGTATCAGTGTATTATAGATATTTTATCGCAGTGGTTTAAAGTATTCCCCTAATGGTAGGTTGTAGAAAACTCTATATTCTTGGTTGTCATATAAGAAGATGCACGAGATGTGCATGGATAAACTTGAAACCTCTTCTTGGTTTAAAGTAACATTGGCTTCCTTTGCCTTATTACTAATATACAAATTTACTTGAACTTAATACATCACTACCTTGTCTAAAAATATTTGGACATCTCATTCTGGCTGCTAATGTTTGATTCTAGATCAGAACTCAAATAGAAAGGTCAAAAGATAGATCAATCAAGTGGGAAAACATTATTATTGATCAAAGCTCCAAAACAGACCAATTGACTTCAACATGACATAACAATCAAAACAACACCGCTTCTGACATTTTATGCACTTCCACTGCATTATCATTAGCTACATAAAACATTGATATAATTGTTTCTTGCAGCATCTCGGCTGCTTCAAATATCAAGTTATTAGATTAATATTTCTACATCTCCTCATGGTTCATACGGTACGAATGCCAACTTTTCACGTTCATATGTTACAAGCCCGTCACAAAATAGAAACATGCAGCCAGAATTTTGCCTTGAATTTTCCCATTATAATATAACAATTATATATGTCAAAACAATTTACTAGATGCTCTTCCGATTTCAAGTTCTTTCAAAGATGCCATTATTAAATGTGCTCTTCTTCTCTTCCCTGGGTTACTTTCTCCTCTACGCCTTCCCTCTCTTTTCCGTTCTTCCCTGTGTCACTTTTTCCTCTACGCCTTCCTTGCGTTTTTCCTTTGCGCCTTCCCTCTCTTCTCCATTCTTCCCTGCGTCACTTTTTCCTCTACGCCTTCTCTCTCTGCTAAGTTTCTTTCATCTTCTTCGGCACAGGCAAGCAACTCAGGCGACCGAGCTCGGTTTCTAACACGTGTCACCATAAAATCAGAAGAGTAGTTCTCTCAGGTAATACAAATTGAAATTAAGAGAGAATCAAGCAAAGTTAAAGAACCATAGATGAAAATTAAGAGAGAATCAAGCACGTTGACCACCTTGGACCAACTCAATTTTTTTTCTTTTCTTTTTTATGTGACCATTGGCCCCCTGGTTTTTCCACTTTTCTCTCCACCGATTCCATAATTTTCGTTCTTTATAATTTTATTAACACAATATAACATAATTAATACTTAAATTTAATTAACTCGATGATTTAATTATAAAACTACTATTTATCTCATTATTTGTTCTTCTTATTATATGTAATTTCAATTTAACATAACATATTTACAACAACAACAACAAAGCCTTATCCCACTAGGTGGGGTCGACTACATGGATCATACGACGCCATTCCGCTCTATTAGTAACCAATATTCGTTGATCCATGTTCATAAGATTCGACAGGATTTTATGCTGGCTGTCGGGGCCTAACACAACCCTCCTCTTTTATCCGGGCTTGGGACCGGCTATAAAATATAGGCGGTAACATAACATATTTACATTTTAACTTAAAATTTTAATGAAGCCAATCCTATAATTATAATACTATCGATTACATCATTTTTCTTAAAATATTATCATATATAATATTATAAAATTAATTTGATAAAATTTATTTATTTATTATATCATGTTATATATAATATTCAGAGATGGTTTGGTCATGTTCAGAGAAGACCATTAGATGCGCCAGTAAGAAGAGTAGATCAAATAATCTGGAGTCCGATTAAAAGAGGGAGAGGGAGGCCAAGGCGGACACTTGGCGAACTAATAGAGCAAGATCTATTAGTGAATAATATATCGAAAGGTTTGGTTACTAATAGAGCGGAATGACGTCGTATGATCCATGTAGCCGACCCCACCTAGTGGGATAAGGCTTTGTTGTTGTTGTATCATGTTATATATATTTAAAATAAATAATTCATTGCTGTAATTTTAAATCACTTTATTTATTTATTTTTATTAAAATGATATTTTACCTTTTTATAAAAAAATTAACTAAAATTTATCTATCAAATCAATTTTAACTTTTATCATTATATTTTGGTGTATCCAAACACGATTAAATTGAACCTGTGAAATAAATTATCATTTTTTTAGAGAAGTATTTTTTCTAGTTGCCATACTACCCTTATATATAACATACCACTCTCATTGTTGCTTCCATGTGTGGACTTTGTAAGAGCTTGCATGAATTGACATAGGATACAACAAGTATTATATTTTGGAATTATTTTTATAAACCGTCCATAAACTATCATGATTTTTCCAATTTGATCATTCCGTCGACTTTTATCAAATTTTTCGTTAACTACGTTATGAAAGATCGAAGTTACCTCTATATCGATAACATATAAAAAAAATAAAAAATAAGTCGCGTCACAGCAGGAGGGGGGGGGGGTGTCCTCCCCTCTACTGCGACTACTGTTGCCAACCACCTACGATCGACGACCGACGCTTGTGCGCATGGGGAGGGGGATGCCCCCTGCCAGTCGAGTCACAGTAGATGGGGGGGGGGACCCTCCCCCTCCCCCTCTCTCTCTTTCCCCATGCGCGCATAAGGGGAAAGCCCCCCTCTCTTTCCCCATTCGCGCGAAAGAGGGAAGGGGAGGGAGGGTGTAACGCCCCGAGACCCACGTGACTTTCACGTGCTCAGAGTCGTCCCAGAGGCGCTAATCAATTTTCTATAAAATATTTTTGCGGAATATAAACAATAAATGCGGAAGACTTTTTCAATAATAACAACTAATAATCCATTATATTCAAAATAATTAAAATATTAATAAGTTCACAATTATAATAAATGCGGAAATAATAAAAACTAGACAACACAATCTAAAATATGTGCAACATCTGTCTATCACTGAGCATAGCCACCTGCAGGATCATCCTCTATCGAAGTACTCTCACTTGTACGGATCCAGGTACAGGAAAATATCCATGAGTATAAAAATACTCAGTACGTAGGGTCTAAAAGACAATCAATATGCTCAATAAAAAATAAGATAAAATCAATAATGAGTCGATTGAGCAGTCAATACAATAATCAATTAACAATTTATCAATATGAACAATATATCAGGCTATGGTCAACAGACCAATGTAAATCAATAACAATTGTTCCAATTAATACTTATCAATTGCCTGATTAATAGATCAATATTCAATTAACAATTTTCAATTTAATAATCAATGGTCATTGACCAATAACAATTCAATTCAATAGAGCAATAATAATTGCCAACTCCATGCCAATATATCCAAATGACCATGATTTAATTCCATTCACTTAAATTCCAATTTCAATTCAATTCAATTCGATTCGATTTTCAATGTTCGGAGTTATCCAATTCAATGAGGAGCGCTCAGTCAATTAAGGGACACCATGCCACTTTCATGCAGACCAGTGGGGGATCGGTGCTATGGCAAGCCCGATACGATTCAATGAGTTCGTGTATGGTGGGGGACGAGTGGCCATACACAGGACAACCATAGCTTTTACACTACTGCCCCATTCAATTCAATTCAATTGGTCCCGGCTTAGTGGCAATCAATGAACATGGGCCCAGTAGATTTCGGCATTTATCTTGTTTACCTAAAATGTCTATCTTTAAATAAATTATCAATTTGATTAGATAAATTCTGAACTCAAAACTAAGTAGGTCAACAATACAATCAAAATCAAAGTTCATCATAGTATAAACAGATCAATCACCAACAATATAATCAATACATCAAATTAATTAATAACAACAATAATAATCAGTAATTAAAATTTACTCAAAAATAAATAATAACTCTCGGTGATACTCTCTGTTCATTACGGCCGTAACATCATTTTTTTTCTCTCTCCATCTTCTCTGATTTTTACGGCTGTAAATTCTCTCTCCAAATTTTTACCCCATATTCCATTACGGCCATAAACTTTTACCCCCTTTCTGTTATGGCCATCAACTTTTACCCCCTTTCCGTTACGGCCATCAACTTTTACCCCCTATTTCATTACTGCCATCAACTTTTACCCCTTATTTCATTACTGCCATAAACTTTTACCCCATTTCCATTACGACCATAAACTTTTACCCCCTTTCTGTTACGGCCATCAATTTTTACCCCCTATTTCATTACTGCCATCAACTTTTACCCCCTTTCCATTACGGCCATCAACTTTTACCCCCTATTCCATTACGGCCATCAACTTTTACCCCATATTCCATTACGGCCGTAAACTCCATCCTTTTTTTTACCCCTTTCTCTCTCTACATCTCTATTTCGTTACGGCCGGAATTCTCTACCTCTCTATTTCATTACGGCCGAAATCCCTAACTCTTCGGCCGTAAACACCTTTTTTTTCATTTTTTTCTCTCTCTATTCCATTACGGCCGAAAACCCTAACTCTTCGGCCGTAACACCTTTTTTTTTCTAATTCTCTCTCTACCCTTTTCTCTCATTGCTTTTACTCCTTTCTATCTCTACATGAATCTCGCCTTCTGGTTACGCCTTTTTTTTTACGGGCGTAAATGCTCTTTCTCTTTTTACCCCCTTTACTACCGTAAACAACGTCGCAATAGCAAACAAAATTACGGCCGTAATAATTCTAAGTCCAAACTAGATTGCACCGTAAAATATCACGACACAATAGAAATCGGAATCCTCCCTACGTACCTGCGCACCTTGTTCTCTGACATCGCCGAAGACGAAGCCGAAAATCACGCAGACGAAGCCAAAATGTTCGTACCCCCTATTCTTATTTATAGTGTTTACAGATTTTTAATTACTCTCTAACCATATTATCTAATCTCATTCAAATTAAATCCTCTAATTTATCCCTTTAACCACTCCCTATTTATTCTAATATTTAATTAGATAAATTATGAAATTAATTGAATAATCCTATCCCTAATCAAACTCCTCTCAATTTTATTTTATTTTCGGAATTATTAAATATAGTAATATTAATAACAATATTTTTCAAAATAAAATAATAAAATATCTATTTATTAAATCCTGAAAAATCAGGGTCGTTACATCATAACCTCCTTAAAAATAAATTCGTCTTCGAATTTGAATAAAAAAAATTATATTATCTTATCTAAATAATTCTGGAAAATCTCTTCTCATTTCTTCTTCCAGTTCCCATGTGGCATCTTCATCTCTATGATGTGTCCAAGCCACCCTCACCATGGGTACCATTTTATTCTTCATATGCCTAGTTTGGTACTCCAACACTTCTATAGGCTGCTCAGCATATGTCAGATCTACATTCAAATTTGGTTCCTCCATATTCACCACATTAGCATCATCATGTTGGTACTTGCGCAACATTGACACGTGAAAGACATTATGCACGTGTCCATACGATGGAGGCAACGCCAACCTGCAAGCTACATCTCCGATCAATGCAAGTACTTCGAAGGGGCCAACATATCTTGAGCTCAACTTACCCTTCTTGCTGAATTTCATTACCCATTTCATTGGAGAAACTTTTAACATAACTCAATTTCCCACTTTAAAAATTTGTTCTCTTCTCTTCTTGTCAGCATATGTTTTCTGTCTTGTGAATGCTGTTTTCAACCTCTCTCTAATAAGGCAAACTTTTTCAGCATCTTCCTTGGTTTGCTTCATCAACTCCTCTGATAAGAATTGTCGTCCTCCCACCTCATTCCAACAGATGGGGGAGCGACAAGGCCTTTCATACATTGCTGCAAATGGTGCCATGCCTATGCTGGAGTGGTAACTGTTATTGTATGCGAACTCGATCAGTGGGAGGTGCGTGTCCCAACTGCCACTCCAGTCCAATGCACATGCACGGAGCATGTCTTCTAATGTCTGAATCGTTCGTTCAGATTGCCCGTCTGTCTGAGGATGGAACGCAGTACTGAAATTTAATTTTGTTCCAAAAGCACTCTGTATACTCCGCCAAAATTTGGCCGTAAATCGTGGATCTCTATCTGACACAATGGAGACTGACACTCCATGTAGTCAGATAACCTCCTTAATATAAATATCCATCAGACTTTCGACAAACTGTTTTCATTTGATGGGGATGAAATGGGCTGCCTTGCTAAACCGGTCCACCACCACCCATATTGCATCATGGCCTTGTTGAGTTCTTGGAAGCCCAGTGACGAAATCCATAGTCACCTTTTCCCATTTCCATTGTGGGATTCCAAGTTCTTGTAGTACACCGTAAGGTCTATGATGTTCCACTTTCACTTGTTGGCATGCTAGGCATCTTGCAACGTACTCAGCCACATCCTTCTTCATATTATTCCACCAGAAGGTCCGTTGCAAGTCTTTGAACATCTTCGTGCTTCCAGGATGAATGACGAATTCTGACTTGTGGCACTCATCCAACACTTGTCTTCTCAATGCTTCATACTCAGGGACTCACAATCGTCCCCTATATCTGATCACTCCATCTATGACCGAAAAATCTGTAGGAATCTTTTCGCACAACTTGAGTAGGTGGTTGTACTCGTTATCGTTTGGTTGTGCTTTGCCTATCTTCAACAGTAGCTCGGGTTGCATGCCGAGGTGTGCCATAATTCGTATACCGTCGCTGCTGGTCACTGGACTGACTTGGATAATGTAGTCAATCATGTTCCAACGACT
Organism: Pontederia crassipes; assembly: GCA_030549335.1. Lineage (NCBI taxonomy): Eukaryota > Viridiplantae > Streptophyta > Magnoliopsida > Commelinales > Pontederiaceae > Pontederia > Pontederia crassipes. Next base: position 45,805,494 of record CM060187.1, on the reverse strand, counting down.
CACTCTTAGACATGCGAGTGATCCTCCCCATTTTCTACTAAGTGCGTCAGCAACTGAGTTTGCCTTCCCTGGATGATAGCTGATAACAAACTCATAATCCTTTAGAAACTCAATCCACCTCCTCTGACGCATATTCAAGTCTTTTTGAGAGAAAATGTATTTCAAGCTCTTGTGGTCTGTGAAGATTTCGAACTCTTTGCCATATAAATAGTGTCGCCAAATTTTGAGGGCGAAGACCACAACTGCTAATTTGAGATCATGCGTCGAATAATTCTTCTCATGCTTCTTTAATTGTCTTGATGCATATGCAATTACCTTCCCGTGTTGCATCAAGACGCATCCCAAACTAGTGCCGCATGCGTCGCTATATATGACATAACCTCCTTGGCCTGAAGGTATGGTCAGAATGGGCGCCGTTGTTAGTCTCTTCTTTAACTCTTGAAAACTACCTTCACACCTCTGTGACCATTCATACTTGATGCCTTTCTTAGTGAGATTTGTTAGTGGCGATGCAATTTTGGAAAAGTCCTGAATGAATCTCCTGTAATATCCAGCAAGTCCAAGAAAGCTTCTAATCTCTGACGCATTTTTCGATTGTGCCCAGTTGGCAACTGCTTCCACCTTTGCAGGATCTACCGATATTCCATTTTCACTGATAATATGCCCGAGGAACATAATCTCTTTCAACCAAAACTCACATTTTGAGAATTTGGCATACAATTTGTGCTCCCGTAAGGTCTGTAGCACAACTCTTAGATGTTCCTCGTGTTCTTCCGGGCTCGACGAATATATAAGAATGTCGTCGACGAAGACGATTATGAACTTGTCCAAGTATGGCCTGAACACTCTATTCATCAGGACCATGAAAGCTACGGGGGCATTGGTCAGCCTAAATGGCATCACTAAGAACTCATAATGCCCGTATCTCGTTCTGAAAGCGGTCTTTGGCACATCATCATCAGTGATTCGTAGTTGATGATAGCCACTTCTCAGATCAATCTTCGAGAATACCTTTGCCGAAGACAATTGGTCGAACAGGTCATCGATTCTTAGTAGTGGATACTTGTTCTTGATTGTGACCTTGTTCAACATCCGATAGTCTATGCACAGCCTCATCGACCCGTCCTTCTTCTTTACAAACAATACCGGAGCGCCCAATGGAGAAACGCTCGGTCGAATGAATCCCTTATCCAGCAACTCCTGTATTTGGGTCTTCAATTCTAGCATTTCCGCTGGAGCCATTCGATAAGGAGCCTTTGATATAGGTGTCGTGCCTGGCACCAAGTCAATGCAGAATTCAATCTCCCGTCGTGGTGGCAATCCTGAAACGTCATCTGGAAAGACGTCTGGAAACTCCTTCACCACAGCAATGCTATCTCGATCTACTTCAACTCTGTCTGTCTTGATCACACTTGCCAGGAAACCCCGACATCCTTTCTTCAGCATCTTTTGTGCCTTTAAAGCTGACACTAGGATCTTGCCCCTCTCTAGTGGTGTACCTCTGACATCAGTCTGAGGTCCTCCTGGCGTTTCGATCAGTATCTTCTTTGCTCGGCAATGTAGGTATGCGTCATGGTAGGACAACCAGTCCATACCCAACACCGCATCGTAGTCCCTGATCGGAATGATGATAAGGTCTGCGGAGAAGTTCTTGCCTTCCACTTCAACCGACACCATGGGGATGTACTTCTGGGTAACGATGGACCCCAGAGGTGTGCCAATGTCAAGTGGAAAACTAGTCGCTTGTGGCTTTATGCTCAATAACGGAGCGAATTGCTCCAAAATGAACGAATGTGTAGCACCTGAATCAAAGAGAATATTAGCATGAACACCATCAATTTTTAGCGTACCTTGGATGGTGTCATTCGCCCTTTGCTCGTCTGCAGGCTTCATGTTGTATACTCGACCTTGCACCATTCTAGGTGGTCCGTCGTTACGTTGCGGAGGAGGTCCAGCACGCCTTGGCTCATTGCAGTCTCTAGCGAAATGACCCATCTTACCACAGTTCAGGCACGCTCCAGTTCTCCGGTAGCACTCATCGGGATGCATTCTGTTGCAGTAGTTGCACGGTGCTCTAGGCGGTTGAGGCTCATTCCCCGCTGGATATGGTCTTCCCCGATTGCGATCATCTTTGCGGCGGGGATCTCGCCTAGCCTGCCTTCTATCTTTGTTTCCATATATGTTCTGATACTGATTGGCCGGTGCTTGACTTTGTTGCTTGTCAACTGTCTTATCACTATCTTCTAGATAGATGGCGAATTCTTCAGCAAATTGAAGGGTCTGACAGTTACCCCCCTTTACCCTTTCTCTGAGGTTGGGTTTCAGGCCATCCACCCAACGCTTCACTCGATCAAGTTCCGACTGCTGTAAGGTGGAGTGCTTCTCTAGGCTTAGAAACTTGGAAAGGTACTGCTTTATAGTCATAGTACCCTGTTGGAGTGTCAGGTACTCCTTCTGCTTCCTGCCCCTTTCATAGGCTGGTATGTAGCGATTAGCGAACGCCTTCTTGAATTCTCCCCAGGTGATGTTGTCCTGGCCGGAGAACGTAGTGAGCTTGGTGGCCTTCCACCAATCTCTGACATCTGTCGTCAGTTTTCTTGTGGCGTAAATTATCTTGCGGTCCTCGCCACAATCCATCTCAAGAAATAACTGTTCTATCTCCTCAATTCATTCATCTGCATCCTCAAAGTCACCCTTCCCGCTGAAACGAGGGGACTGCAACCTGAGGAACCGCTCAATGGTGTCTTTACGATCATGATGTGGTGGCACATTCGGACTCGAGTACTCAACGTGCACCGAGTGGAACTCCGATGGTAGTAGTCCCTGTCTCAGTTGTTCCTCTCGGTACCCATTAGCCTGGGCCTGATCCACCTGGAAGCCATGTACTTGTTGTCTACTCATTTCTTGGCTCAGAGCACGTTGATTATTAGGTTGAGAGCCTTGAGCCTCCTGACCGGCCCGCTGTGACCCACTTCTGGGAGCTCGTGGTATCTGATTCGGAAATACCATCTTAGGAGGAATCTGTTCTCACACAACAATAATAATAAAATTCATAAGTGTGAGCTCAATAATATATAGTACAATTCAATACTTACTTGACCCTACTGGATGGCTGCAGTGGTTGCTCGTGACATTGCACATGGACTCAATTCTACCTATTTAGAGACAGCTAAGAAGTGCCTCTCCTTAGGCTCTGATACATTCTGTAACGCCCCGAGATCCACGTGACTTTCACGTGCTCAGAGTCGTCCCAGAGGCGCTACTCAAATTTCTATAAAATATTTTTGCGAAATATAAACAATAAATGCGAAAGACTTTTTCAATAATAACAACTAATAATCCATTATATTCAAAATAATTAAAATATTAATAAGTTTACAATTCTAATAAATGCGGAAATAATAAAAACTAGACAACTCAATCTAAAATATGTGCAACATCTGTCTATCACTAAGCATAGCCACCTGCAAGATCATCCTCTATCGAAGTACTCTCACCTGCACGGATTCAGGTACAGGAAAATATTCATGAGTATAAAAATACTCAGTACGTAGGGTCTAAAAGACAATCAATATGCTCAATAAAAAATAAGATAAAATCAATAATGAGTCGATTGAGCAGTCAATACAATAATCAATTAACAATTTATCAATATGAACAATATATCAGGCTATGGTCAACAGACCAATGTAAATCAATAACAATTGTTCCAATTAATACTTATCAATTGCCTGATTAATAGATCAATATTCAATTAACAATTTTCAATTCAATAATCAATGGTCATTGACCAATAACAATTCAATTCAATAGAGCAATAATAATTGCCAACTCCATGCCAATATATCCAAATGACCATGATTTAATTCCATTCACTTAAATTCCAATTTCAATTCAATTCAATTCGATTCGATTTTCAATGTTCGGAGTTATCCAATTCAATGAGGAGCGCTCAGTCAATTAAGGGACACCATGCTACTTTCATGCAGACCAGTGGAGGATCAGTGCCACGGCAAGCCCGATACGATTCAATGGGTTCGTGTATGGTGGGGGACGAGTGACCATATACAGGACAACCATAGTTTTTACACTATCTGCCCCATTCAATTCAATTCAATTCAATTGGTCCCGGCTTAGTGGCAATCAGTGAACATGGGCCCAGCAGCTTTCGGCATTTATCTTGTTTACCTAAAATGTCTATCTTTAAATAAATTATCAATTTGATTAGATAAATTCTGAACTCAAAACTAAGTAGGTCAACAATACAATCAAAATCAAAGTTCATCATAGTATAAACAAATCAATCACCAACAATATAATCAATACATCAAATTAATTAATAACAACAATAATAATCAGTAATTAAAATTTACTCAAAAATAAATAATAACTCTCGGTGATACTCTCTGTTCATTATGGTCGTAACATCATTTTTTTTCTCTCTCCATCTTCTCTGATTTTTACGGCCGTAAATTCTCTCTCCAAATTTTTACCCCCTATTCCATTACGGCCATAAACTTTTACCCCCTTTCTGTTACGGCCATAAACTTTTACCCCCTTTCCGTTACGGCCATCAACTTTTACCCCCTATTTCATTACTGCCATCAACTTTTACCCCATTTCCATTATGGCCATAAACTTTTACCCCCTTTCTGTTACGGCCATCAACTTTTACCCCCTTTCCGTTACGGCCATCAACTTTTACCCCCTATTTCATTACTGCCATCAACTTTTACCCCCTTTCCATTACGGCCATCAACTTTTACCCCCTATTCCATTACGGCCATCAACTTTTACCCCCTATTTCATTACGATCGTAAACTCCATCCTTTTTTTTACCCCTTTCTCTCTCTACATCTCTATTTCGTTACGGCCGGAATTCTCTACCTCTCTATTTCATTACGGCCGAAATCCCTAACTCTTCGGCCGTAAACACCTTTTTTTTCATTTTTTTCTCTCTCTATTCCATTACGGTCGAAAACCCTAACTCTTCGGCCGTAACACCTTTTTTTTTCTAATTCTCTCTCTACCCTTTTCTCTCATTGCTTTTACTCCTTTCTATCTCTACATGAATCTCGTCTTCTGGTTACGCCTTTTTTTTTAAGGGCGTAAATGCTCTTTCTCTTTTTACCCCCTTTACTACTGTAAACAACGTCGCAATAGCAAATAAAATTACGGCCGTAATAATTCTAATTCCAAACTAGATTGCACCGTAAAATATCACGACACAATAGAAATCGGAATCCTCTCTACGTACCTGCGCGCCTTGTTCTCTGACGTCGCCGAAGACGAAGCCGAAAATCACGCAGACGAAGCCAAAACGTTCGTACCCCCCTATTCTTATTTATAGTGTTTACAGATTTTTAATTACTCTCTAACCATATTATCTAATCTCATTCAAATTAAATCCTCTAATTTATCCCTTTAACCACTCCCTATTTATTCTAATATTTAATTAGATAAATTACGAAATTAATTGAATAATCCTATCCCTAATCAAACTCCTCTCAATTTTATTTTATTTTCGGAATTATTAAATATAGTAATATTAATAATAATATTTTTCAAAATAAAATAATAAAATATCTATTTATTAAATCTTGAAAAATCAGGGTCGTTACAGAGGGAGGGAGGGAGGGAGGGAGGGAGGGAGGGGGGAAGGGGGGGGGGGGGGGGGGGGTCGCCCCCCTGTTGCGACGCGTCGACGACGTGCAGGGAGGGGGAGGGGGGTCGCCCCTTGCTGCGACATGACCAATGTTATTAGGATCGGATCGAACGACGATTCAAAAAGTGTCCATTTCAGATTGCGACATCGATTGTAGCAGCCCCCTCTCCCCCCTCTTTCCTCTTGCACACGCTGGTGCTTGCGCGTAGGGGAAAGAGGGGGGGGGGGGGGGGGTCGCGCCCTTTGCTTTGACATGTCGGCGAAGGTCTCTAGTCACATCGCAGCAGGGGATGACCCCCCTTTTCCTAAGCGCAAGAGCCAATGTGCACCAGGAATTGGGGGGGGGGGGGGGTCGTTCCCCCTTCTGTGATTGATGCTTTCGTGCAGGGGAAACCCTCCTCTTTCCACTTGCGCGCTGATGCTTGCATGCAAGGGGCCAGAAAAGGCAGGGGGTCATCCCCCCTACTGCAATCGGCGATCGGTGCTTTCAAGCAAGGGGAAACCCCCTGCCCCCTCTTTCCCCCTACACGTGCTGACGCTTGCACACAGGGGGAAAGGTTGAGGGGTTCCCCCTGGGCGACCCCCCTTTTTTCTGTGCACACTGGCGCTTGCATAGGGGGCCTCTCTCTCTCTCTCTTTCCCCTGACATGCGGGGTTGGGGGTCAGCCCCCTACTACGTTCATCGGCGCAACAAGGGGCAAACCCCCCTTTCAATAAAGGATTTCCTTTCTGCTTGCTCTATTACAAAATCCAATTTTTTGGGGGAGAACTTTGTTTATAGCGCGCAAAAGTAACTATAACCCAAAAAGAACCAGATTTCGTAAACAAGGGGCGATGAACCTCGCCAAATGCTCTTTTGGATCACCCATTCCATCTTTGATATTTGGGCAATATGTATCTTGCTGGGTACGTTTTACACGTGAAAGTGTTTCGAAAGGTGTCAGCAGGTGGGCGGAGCCGAAGCCCGGCATGCAGTAGAATCGAAATAGCGAAATTCTTGGGCCATCTCAATGGGTTCAGAAACCACACGTTTCTCTAGATCATCATAGCGTACTTCCACATATCCACTCAGAGGAAAGTCTTTTCGTAATGGATGACCCTCGAAACCATAATCTGAGGCGGACCGTTATACCTTTCTTGGTTTAATATTGACAAGTTAGTCTTACTATCTATCCAAGAAGGTTAAGGCTTTTCAGTCATCGGCAAGCTTCTCACCCAAGACCAGTAAAGACGAAAAGGTCTTCATATCACTTCACAATGTGTTCTTAGACCGGGGCACATGATTCATTGATGAGCCTCTTCGTTTGAGGAAAATGAAAATCAAGGAGCCTACTCTTCTCCATGATCATGAATCAATGAGTTTTTCAACATCCGAAGGTAGCCGCACAAGACATTGTGGGGCTGCTACCGTGGGCTATGGATCTGTCTTTACTGGCACTTGGTCTTTATCATTTTCTTGATATTGGTATCTGGATCAACGTACTCTACTGAAGCAACTGGCTCATCAGCTCAATAAAAAGACATAATCCGGATAAGACCCTCTTGCAGTGGAAGAACAGATAGCTACTATTTATACTAGGGCAAATAGTCACGAATTGATGTGATGATCTGTAGTGCCTCGTCTTATCCCCCGTTCAGAATATTCACGCACTTGGGCCTGAACCAAGGAGTTCATCTCATTTTCCAGTTCCTGACCTTTAGTCATCGCAGCATCGTCAACAATGACATGGTTTTCCTCTTTCTACGGACAACCACGGTCCCGACCTTAGCAGCACCGTAGGTTTACTAATCAATGAAGTGTTCGATTGATTCAATATCAATGAATCTCAAAAAGAGGGTTGAAGATTGGAACGCCACTTTCTATCTGTCTAAGTAAGTCGAACGAAGCGGGCCGCGGAGACCAAAATATTCTCCAAGTCTCGTGGAGCTAACTAGCAAAGCAGCCAGAGGCATTTAAACAACAAGATTTCAACTGAGATAGTACCTGAGCATAAAAAGAGGATCCCCCTTCGGACATGCAAGGGGAAGGGGGGGGGGGGGGGGTGTCGCCCCCTGCAGCATTGTCGAATGCAGGGGGTCATAGAAGGGGGAATGACATCCCCCTTCCCCCTTGTGTGCATCGGCGCTTTAGGGGAAAAGGCCCCCCTTTCCGACAAAGGGCTTGCCGACAATAAGAAAAAGAGGTAGAAGAGAATGAAGGGTAACTTTGACTTTTTATAAATAAAAAATAGACAAAATAACAGAAAATTTGACAGTTGATCAAATTGGAAAAAAAATGCGATAGTTTAGGAATAAAAAAAAGTTCGTAGTTTGAGATTAGGTGTGAAAAATTATGTTAGTTTAAGGGTGGTTTATGAAAATAACCTTATATTTTGCCTATCCAATATTAAATTAATATAGAAAAATGTCAATTATTTTTCTGAAACATGAAGGATAATCCAAGAATGTCTTTTGTTAAGACAAAGCAATTCATCATATTCTTGTAGAACAAATTTCACATTAGGCTCCAAGCATGTTGTGAAACATTTAGATCTTGCAAACTAATTTTCAAAATTTAATTCTAAAATATATTTTCTTTGATTGTGCATAATAAGATTTTTGTTATTTCTACTACAATTAGAAAATAAATCATTTCACCAAGATTAAACTATTTTTTAAAAATTCCTTCAACTGATTAATGAACTTTGCATAGTTTCTCATTTTTATATCTAAAATATAAATTTTGTTAGTGATCATCTTCATAAATGACAAAAGTTTTTTATTTGTCTATTAATATATCGAATGGAAATATAATTTTGTTTATGATTCCAGTGTAATTTCATCTTACAAATCATTTTGTTACTTTTAGGATTAGTGAAACCTTCTAGTACCGCCTCCTTAAGATCTCACAAAAAAAATTGTTGTAAATAAAGATCCCATTTGATATGATTGTCATGAGTGCTTTGACCAACCTTAGGTTAAATCAATTTAGAGTGCCCTGAGTCAAGTATTTGACTTTATACACTCACATCTAATTATATTATTTCTGCATCCATTTTCCTCTACTATCTCTATTTCTTCCTTCGATGCTTATATATATCTTCCCATCTCAATAGAAAAAAAATTCTTTTCTTTAATTTCAGATGTAGTTGAAAGTAAACACATATAACAAGGAAAATTCTCTTATAAAAAAATAACTCGGGTAAAGAAAATATCATAGCATATGTAATATCTTTGTGCCAAATACAAGGACGAAATTGTCATATTAGTTTCTATGTCCAATTTTGAATTAGTAACAATTTCCTATTAATAGTGATGGAGAAGAACTAGAAAGATCTAACATTGTGGAATACTGAAATTCGAGTCAAAATTCTCTTATATATATAAATAAAATTTTAAATAAAAAATATTATCAAATTTCTAAACTATAATATAGAAACTAAAAAAAATTCTTGAAGTGTAATGCCTTGATTTTGAAGGGTAACACTGATGGAAATTATTAGTGAGAAGAATTGTAAATGATTGAATAAAATCACTAGAAACACTCTTAAATTATGAGGCCTTAATGTGTTTTTTATCAGTGAAACATATGCACATTTTTCTCTTTAACTTAATCTTCACCCTAAAATAATAAGCTGAATCTAAAATTCTAATGATGAAAGTGAAAACATGCTCTTCATGGAATAGAACATTACATGTGACATATATTTTCTTATTGCAAGATTAAAAAGTTTGTAGTTCTTTTGAATTGTTGTTGTTACTCTATCTCTCATTTGGTTATGTATGATGCAACCTCTTTATTTGTGTGTATGTGTGTGTCTTGCGGTAGGCATTGCATTTGACATTTTTGTCAGAATATTCAATGTGTATAATTGTGTACGTCTTTGATAATAGGGTTGTAGCATAATGGCATGCATATGAATGAGTAACATTGTTTTACAATATCTTTCTACATTATGTTTATGAATTTTCATAATAGAAAAATGACATCCATAATGTGGTCCAATGTCGTGAACCCCATAATAACTGCATGGACAAATGACAATCTTATGTGTTTAATAATATTTCCGTTTAGTTATGTTTTCATCATAAACCGTTAAATTATTTGCTCAGTTGTCCTCAATTATTAAATTTTTTTACATTACAACATTTCATGAACTCTTGAAGTATTTTCTTATTTACCTAGTCATTTAAAAGAAGTAAACCATTGAAAAGGTAAATAATATTATTAAGACATATCATACATGAAATGAGAGGCACAAAATCATTATGTTTATACAATTTCCTTATTCGATGTTGTTAAACAAAAGAAAATGAGGAGGGATGCTTATTTTTAATTATCACTCATTAATTCTTTGATTCATCTTTTCATGATTTTGTCATAAGTTTTTAAGGAAAAAATATAATGAGAAATAATATTTTTTTCATAATATCGCTAGAATCAAGCTACTTTGTTAAACATTGAATGGTAGATTTGTATATGTTTTTTTATAAAACTGATCACGTAAAAGTGCAACACAAGTCAGAGGGACAACTCGGGCAATTTATGCCTTTATTAACATTTACTTGCCCATTGGTTAATGCTAAAAATGGTAAGAAAATGATGTTTGTTATGATGACATCACATTTCCCTCTTTTCTTTCGAACTCCTAACGAGAAACTCGCTGGTCGATCATTCCATTTGCTAAATTTATCACCACCTTTATGTGCCAATTTGATCACCTCAACGCCATCGGTTCTTCTTTTATGGTAAAGATTTGTTATCCTTTCAAGCTGCTTCCTGTTTGTTCGTATCCATTTTGTTGTCCAATTCATTGCATTTGAGCTTAAAATTCATCTTCCTATCATTGTTCTTCCTCAATGAAACCCTACTCATTGGAAAGGACTTTCTTCCTTTCCACTGTAGGGTTTCTTGTGCTTAAGTAAAATTGTTTGTTTACCTCCTTAGAAGGTTTCGGATTTTTGTATGAATTTCTAGTGCTAGATATTCTCCAAGATTCAATTTTATCCTCATAGTCCAAAACATTCGTAGGAGCATCACATAGATTAGTCCATCTGTGGCCTTGATGTCAAATTTTAGATGATTTAGATTGTGAATTTGTAGTGGGATTTGAGGTCAAAGGGCCTAATCCTTTCTTTATATTATCTCTTGGTGTTAGAAAATGTCATCTGTAGGAGCCACACTTAGGCCATTCCATGAAAATCTTTCACATTCTTTTTTCTGGACCAAGGGTGTGGAATTCCCACATTGCTCTGAGGAACCCATAGTGACATACCTCACGGTCCCAAGTGCTCCGGCGATTCCAAAGAGGGTCCTGGAGTCAGACTCTATTGTTTTAATTAAGCTTAGGATCCATAGTTGCAATGAACACATTGTCAAGAAACAAAAGTTGGTGTTTGATGGTCAGGTGTTTGCAAGGAGCGAGTGCCTTATTCAAGAATATGACACATCTGATGATAATGTCCTCCATCTTGGCATCCACATCTCCAACCTTCGTCATATCACCATCAAAAGTGCTTGTGGGAAGAAGATGAAGTTTCATATTGAGAAAGGTCACATTGTTCATCATGTTAAATGTCAAATTGCCATCAGAGATGATGGGCTTGCAAATCTTGGAAGTCAAAAACTTGTCTTGGATGGAGAGGAACTTGATGATTGGAGGATGATTCACGACATGTGCAAGAATAATGATGCTATTGTTCATCTTGTTGTGCATAGATCAATGAAAATTCAGTCACAACCGATTGATAATGATTTGCAATTGACCATTGTGGCACCAACATGTGAGGAGAATGGTAGTAGTGAATTCTTTGTGAATATCAAACCACAACTAAGAAATGTCTCAATTGAGCCAATCATCATTAATCATAAGGTTGAGTTGCCTCAAGTGATTAAGGATTTTGTCCACTCTACTCATATAGGATTGGAAGCAGGAAATCCACCGATAATGTCCATAGAGGGTACAGGAGGAACTTATCTTATGCAGGATGTCTCAGGTCATGGATATGTTAGTGTATTCAAGCCCGTTGATGAGGAACCAATGGCAGAGAATAATCCTCGAGGACTTCCAGTGTCAACCAACGGTGAAGGTTTGAAGAAGGGAACCAGAGTTGGCGAAGGAGCTCTTAGGGAAGTTGTAGCTTATATTCTTGACCATCCGGTCAATGGTCGACGATCATTCTCATTAGTTGATGTTGGATTTTCTGGTGTTCCTCCAACAACTATGGTTTGTTGTTTGCTTGGAACTTTTAATCACTCCAAAGGGTTCAATCATGCAAAAAATTATTTTAAGCTTGGATCACTACAGATGTTTATTAAAAATAATGGGAGTTGCGAGGATATGGGACCTGCGGCCTTCCCTGTGCATGAAGTTCATAAAATTTGTGTTTTAGATATAAGATTGGCAAATGCAGATCGACATGCTAATAATATATTAGTTCACAAGGAAGGGGACGAAGACGACTTGACCCTTGTTCCCATAGATCATGGATATTGTCTACCTGAGACTGTAAGTAACATGTATTTTCATCTATGTAGCCTAGTACTAATTAATGACCAATTATATAATTTGCCTATCTTTTTCTTGTTTTATACTTCATATGTAGTGTGCTATTTTTGGCTCTTTCTTGTAGCTTCATGCATATTCTTGATCATTTTTGCTTAATTTTTGTAGTTTGCGCATTTTTAGGATTTTCACTCCACTGATGCTTTCGTAATGCGAGCATTCTCTTATTGTCCTTCCTTTTTTTTGTGAAAATTATAGTAAACTTTTGAATACGCTAGAACATATGAACTCATGAATCATATGCTTACCTAGAGGTTTCTTGTGAAGCAAATGTTTGATTTTCCACATTAAAGACATCATTTTCATGGCATTCATAGATATTTGTGTGATGCTTTGTTTATTTTGTATGTTTTCTCTAAATATTGTCAATTCCATCTAATTTCCAATTCCATTTATTCCTTGACACTTAGATATAATGTTAATTGCATATCACCTAATTTTATCAATTATTGGTGTTATTATTCCATACTAATATTTCTAGTTTATTAATAAAGATTTATGTTGGTCATGGGCCAAAAAGTTGCTTGCAAAAGTTAATGGTGTTTTGATTATAGGTATATGTGATGAAGTTACTATTGTGAAAGTCTAATGCCACCATGTTGTTATTATTTTCTGTTAGCCATCAGAGTCGAACAACATTATGATATCATGTCAAGTAGCTTTGCTTGATGATTATGATCGCTTTATATACATCTATCTTGTGTTATTTTGAACTTATAATTAAATGCTTGCAATATCACATGCATTATTATTTACCAAAAATGCATTGTTAGGAATGTTCTTGGCGTTCTTTCTATTTCACTTGATTTCATTAAATCTGTTCTAATTTGAATGTGTATGACTTGTAGTTTGAGGATTGTACTTTTGAATGGCTTTACTGGCCTCAGTCACGACAACCTTTTTCATTGGAAACTATTAATTACATAAGATCTTTGGATGCCGAGCATGATATTTCACTTCTGAAGTTCCACGGTTTGGATATTTCACTTGAGTGTTCTCGCATTCTACGCATCTCCACCATGCTTTTGAAAAAGGGTGTAGAAAGAGGACTTTCTGCATATGATATTGGAAGTATCTTGTGCAGAGAGACTATACAACAAGAATCCAAAATTGAAGAAATTGTCCGTGAAGCAAAGGATGCTATTCTTTCGAGAACTAGTGAGATTAACTTTATGGAGTCTATTTCCGAGATCATGGATTGCTTTCTTGATAAACTCATTGTATAGAGCAACCAATATGTTGTATATATGTGTATATGGATACATATGTATTTAAAGATTTGTATTGGATGGATTAAAGTTTCCTATGTTAATAAGTTCTTAGACTTGTTGCCCCCTTGTCCCCCCGCCCCTTTGATGTGTTCATATGGTCATGTCATGAGAGGCATGAGGTTCAAATATTTTTCGACATTATCTAACTATTCATGTAATTCTTAATTTCATATGAAAAGACAAAGTTGATATATCAATATAAGTTCTTTGGCCACTTTATGCACTAAACTCCATGTAGGTTCTAATATAATATGCTTGTCCTTTTATTTCTTTGCCTTGAAATTTCATATTTTTGTACTAAAAGTGATGCAATGTTGTTTCACGTGGATATAGTAGCTCATATTAATACCACATTTAGCTCAATCATTGGGAAGTATTTGATAATACCAAATGTAACTAATATACTTGGGTTAATGATACATCTACTAGGGCCTTTGTATCTTGAGATCATTTGTGATGCTAACACGAATTTGGGGTCATTATTCTTCTTTCAATTTCTTTTGGTATCCATTTGAGATCTTCGATGAGATCATTAGCATCTGACCCATATGAAGTTGGAGCAAGTTCATATGATATGCCATAAGTTATATAAATTTTAATTGGCTTTAGTGCCGGTGAGAGTTTGTAAGATCAAGTATATATATCCTCAACCCAATCTAGAAGATAGGAACATATTACAATGTAGAAACCAATGACACATTTTCATTATTGCTATGTTATGATATAATCATATATGGTAACTAAAGATATACGATTTGATAATTGTTTATAGAATGTTCGTCATCATGATAGGATCAAATTTGGGACAACTTTAATTTAGACAAGACGATTGTAAGATATGCTTGAGCCACATAGTCTTACAAGATAATTGTCTATAACTGACTAAAATTATATCGAGATAAATGTTGTAGTTGAGTAATTAAATAAGCGGAACTAACCCACCATGACTATAACTAGGGGTGTTCATGGATCGGGTCAACCACCCCTTCCTCTCCCTTCCTCGGATCTCAAATCGAATCCAATCTTATCAATTGTTATTGTGTTAGGTTGAATACTTTCTAGGGTTCAATTTAATATATTTATTTTACCATGAAAATTGTTTGTAAAATTTTTAAATATTTTTAGTGATTTATTTATATGTTTTAAAATCACATAAAACCTCTAAAATAAATAAAAAATATTTTTAAATAAAAATGATTATCGGGTCAAGTTGAGTTGATAGGTTCACTAGTTCTAATCATTGCCTTAATGTAGACTTAGTTGTCATAATAATATGTAATGTTTTTTACTCTCACAGCATTTGGCAATCGGAACTGAATCATGACATATTTTTGATTGATTTCGCCAAATGATGTAACATTTGTCAAAAGCAAAAACATAACTCGAACTCGAAGTGAGAATTAAGGATCACACGACTTTCATTCCCACTATCTCATCTATGCCTATTTTTTTTCAAAATCAATCTTTTATGTGACATCTTTTTTCAAATATAGTCTTTTCTTCCTTTATTTTCTCTCTCTTGCATTCCTCACAATTTATTTATTAGATATAATATATTAATATAAAAGTACTAATGTAACATTATTTGTTATTTGTACTTTCATAATTTTTAATATTTTATTAAATATAATTTTTATATTTTAATAATATATTTTTAACATAATATTTAAATTTATATCAATATTTATTAATTATTAAATTATAGTTTATATCTATAGTTTCTCACTAAAATTAAACCTATCACAAATCTTTTTACTCCATCTAATTACACCATGAACTAATATGTCAATTCAATTATTCAATAAGATGGATTTAGACATAAATTTAATATTTTTAATATTAATAATATAAACTCTTTGAGTTGAATAAAATGATTTATGTTGAGACATGCAGATTATTAAATATCATATTTATGATAAAATTTTTATAATAACATGATAATTAGCTTAAATATATTATCATAATATGACAATGTGATTCTCATACTTATACTTATATGATAAGTAAGTTAATTAGCTAACTATGATATGTATAAAATCATATTTGAAAATTTGTGATGTCTTATGGCTCGTCTATTAATTTATTTACTATAGGGGACTTGGTGCCATACCAAGTGGCCCTCTTGTTCAGTAATAAATATTATAGTTATAATAACGTGAACCTAATATATCATATGCTAATGAAAACATAAAACAGTTTGAGTAGAATTGATATGCTAGCATATATTATACTTGAATATCAAGTAACACATGATAAGAGAAACATATCAATTAGAATAATTTTATGTCATGAATACGACATTAGAGATATCCAAAAGTTACATAACAAGTGGTTCAATTTATATCGACTTTGGAACAAACGACCAAATTGAATCGGACCAAGCCGATTCAGTTCAAACTAGATATACACAATATGTGATTTGGTAAATATGTGACATTTTTTAATGATTAATTGATATCTTATCAATATAATTAATGGCATAACAATTTATTATAATAATTACTAGGTTTATTCAAACTCTTGATAGAGTTGGTTTTGGGAGCTTATGTAGAGGGGTCACGTGTCACACCCAACTCCGTGACTAAGTTCTAATTTTAATTATCATAATCTCAGTTACATTTATCCATTCCTAAAATAAAATCAGCAAAACCTCCCTCCCTTACTTCCTTGTGTTATTAGCTCACACATACACAAGATGGATATATATTCATCAAAGTTTAAAAAGAACTATAAGATATGACATTCACATATTGTCATCATATTTTTTTCCTCAAACCATCTCACATATAACCTCACAGGATCAAGTCTTATACAATCTTACAAAAAGTTTCTCACAAACTTAATTACAACATATAAGAAGATCCATTACATATGCATGCTTCAAAAAACCAAAAGTGAAGGGGGATTAAAGTACTCCAACGGCTCAACCTCTTCTCTATATGCAACAAAAACAAGCTTCAAGTCGACTCAACTCGAGAACTTATGAGTATCTGAAAAATTTAAAATGGATATTATGAGCAACAATCATTTATTTAGTGAGTGGAATAAAAGTACAACATAGGGAAATAATACGAGTGTATATAACATTAAATAACCACATTCTCCATATGATAAAACATTTAAAGCATAGCACATATAACATAACTTGTCAAATAATATGAAATCTCATATAAGTAAAAGTAACTCAAAATATCATCATTTTCATAATTAAACTCCACACACGTGTTATTGCACATACTCATCATGGGTCAATATATATCCCTCTATGATCATGTGTCATACAGTTAAGCAGAGCTTCATAATCAAGAATCACGGATACGCAGAACAAATCATGAGTCAATACGTATCCCTCTATGATTGTGTGTCATACAGTTAAGTAGAGCTTCATAATCAAAGGTCTCAGATACGCAGAGCAAATCATAATACGTATCCCAATCATGATTGTGTGCCACCCAATCATGATTTTCAGATACGTAGAGCGATCATGGGTCAATACGTGCACGCAGAGCAGCCTCCAAAGGGCAAGGCCGCCCAATATACGCCTCAAAGGCTTCATGTATATCGAATGCGGTCCCAAAGACCTTTTTCAAATAGTATGGCTAATGATCACATGGAGTTTAACAAAATCAAAATACACATGTCATAATCTCATATCATTATAAAGTAAAACTTATTTTCACTTCACAAGCATTGTTCCCTGAAAATATTTTTGTATAAGATGTTACTCCATCTCATATGAAATCCTTGAGACATATCATAAATACTTTTCATATATCAAGATATGTTTCAATAATAACAATATAAACTTTGCTTGAGGTAATACCATAAATAAAAGAACTAACATATAACATTTTGCTATGTTGTAAATTTACTCACTCACCTTGTACTTTATCACTTCAAGGAGGTTTATTAGATTTCCTCCCTTTCACTTGCAACTTGATGTTTTCCTACAAGCAATAATGTCTTTTTACTTCTCAATCACTAATAAGGTAATATGCAATGCATGCTTATGGTGCATGAACGATTATGCACCCTAAAATGCATGTAATCCTCTCTAATACCAATTTTTTCTTCAGATATTCATATTCATAAGCTATTCCATACTTGAAACTTTTCAATTCTCCAAAGCTTAACTAGATGTTGTCTCAGGATTTCAGACTGAGTACTTGTTAATAAATAATTCATAATTTCTTAACCACATAGACAAATCTTATGATTTTGGATTAATTAGAAACTATACATCCTAAGGTTTCCAACCCCCAAATATCATTATCTAAATCCAAGTGAGTAAGTCAAAATATCCCAAGCAATTTGACCTAGGGTTTGTGCCATGGCAGATTGTGTGTCACTAAAATATTGATTTATATGTTTTTTCATACTTGTCCATTTAACTAGGAAATAATTTTCCTGAATACTATGCTTCATTAGTGTTTTTTCATAAAAATTAAAGAATTTAACTCACTATATAGACTTAAAAAAAAATTAATTCGGGTCCCAATCTGTCAATGTCTTGGAATCTGACAGAAGCATTACTATGAAATGAAAAATTCATTTCTCCCAAAATACAAGTTCAACTAGGATGATTCCACCTCTCACCGAACCCTTGGAATGTCTATTTAAGTATATCCAAATTTCAAACCTAATTCACTCTATTCTAACTTTACCCTAATTTACAAATGGAACTTATATCAAACTCAGGACAAGATGAGTGACTTGCGAAGGTAAGTTCATAACTTCCTCTATAAAACTCCTTTTTAGGTGATTCCAGAGGCCATGGAAAGCTAACTTCGAATGGATGAACCATACAAAATTTCATAATTTATGGTTTATTTATCACCAAGTAATGATTCTCTTAATTAGAAGAAAAATTTCCGGATCAAACTCACCTGGAACAGCCGACGTTCCCGATTTTCCCCAGGTCGGTTCGCTCGAGTTCTTCCTCTGGTAATTTTTCTACGGTAAAAATATAATGTTAAGTGGTTTATATTTTTTTTCATAATTTTCTGTGGTCTTATGGCGGTTTGGAAAAATATCTATTTGAGAAGCTCTCACCTGTCTGCTTCATTTGCTTGGAACTAAATTACATTTGTTTATCATAACTAAGTGTTTTAACCCTAATTAAACTTACTTAATCCTATTTAAACATATATTATAATATTTAGAAATTTTATGATTTATTTCTAATAATCCTATATAATTACTTTGTAAAGTTTATCGATAATTAAATAATCATTATGCACTAATCGAAATATTAATTACTATATATAAATATCACTAAATGCACATCCAAATTAACTTAGTATGTTAATTAAATATATGATTATGTACAAATAATATTTTTAGGGCACGTCCGTGACATCACGAATTTCATAGCATTTTTGAAAGCATGATCTCCTCTCTCCTTTCTTGTTTATCTTGTAGAAGAGTTTGACTTTGTCTGGTTCGCGGTAGTATAGATCTAACATTGGTGGGCTTATTTTAATTCTCTCACGGGTGAGTGTTTTCCTGCTCCAGATTTTATGCCAGATCTCATGTTTAATTGACAGGATTAGGAGATTAAATTGCATTGAATGAATATTTGATAAGTCAAGAAATGTCCTTGAATCACTATCAAAGAGATATAAAATTCAGTGTGAGATTGAGTTGAGAAGTAGCTACCTTCAACAATTTCATACACGGATTGAGTAGATATGAGGTTGTTATTTTTATAATCACTCCTTCTGGAATCAAGATGTATGCATGAGAGTAGAGTTTTAATTACTTACTAGAGGAAGACAACTAAAAGTAGTTGTTGTCTATGGGTAAAATTTGGTACGATTCACACCCTTTTAGTCAAAAGAGTTGGAGGGAGCTATTTTTGAAACATCTAGGATTTTAAGTCAATTAAAAGCAAATAAATATTTGTTTGATTGATAAGTATTAATGGAAACACGAATAGATCAAAATTAGAAATTCAAATCTGTATTGGAATCTAATAATAAGTTTATGATATGAAGGACTCACATTAAGACTTAGATAAGGTCTTCAATTCAAAATATTCAAAAGTAAAAATAATAGTTTATTATTTTAATCCAAAAGTAAGAAAATTATTTAATTTAAAAATTTTATAAAAATAAAAGACACAGTATGGTTCAAGATTATAATAAAAAGTTCTAATTAGAATAAAAGTTTATTTATATCTGATAAAATTCACTTGCACATGATAAAGGAGACAAATTATTTGCAATTGATAACAAACTTTTGCATTTGACGAAGAAGGCAAAGTTTATTGATAAAGATATGTGATTAATAGAAAAAAAGAAAAGTTACACAAGTTAAAGAAAAAAAGAGTTTAATTGTACTCGACAAAGATATTTCTTATTTGCAAATTGATATAATTGATTATTTGTTATTTGATCAATTGTCACTTGATAATTATCATTCCATATCTAATTATTTCTGTTTGAATTTCACAAGTAGTTATCCTGTTTGGTAGAGATGGAAGCATGTATTATCTTGTGTGCATCGGACCATGTCATTAGAAATATCTTTATTTGCATTATATGTAAAAACTATTTAAATATTAGCGAGCCTTCAAAGATTAGTAAAAAAGGAAAATTAATTGACTTTCCGACTAAAGTTAGCTATGTATAATTACTAATCAAAATTATAAGAAGAAGTAATTGTAATTAACGTCGCCTTAAAAGAAAATTGTCACAAGAGTGAATTTTTGAGAATGTTCTCACCTTATCATGTTGCACTGTTTGAAATTGTAACCCCCCATAGTTTAAAAAAAAGGAAGACGAAGAGAAAGGGTCACTAACCAAATCCCTTCTCTTCACCTTCCTCTCCCCTCTTCATTTCACTCTCCCTCTCCTCCCTTCAATTCATCTGTTATGACCTTTTCTATCTCCCTCTCTTCATTGCACGAGATCATGGGAGGCAAATGGTCAATGCTACCATTATAAAACCCCATCACCATCTCCTCTCCCCTATTTTTGGCCCCATCTTAATTTCATCTCACCATTTGCTCCATTCCTCGTGTGGGACGCTGCTGGTCATGGCCAGAGGCCAGAGGAGCGACGCCGGCAAGTTCTTTCAGCATGGACGGGGCAAGAAGACAACGAGGAGGAACCTGAGGGTAATCTAACGAAGTGACGAACCGAGAAAAGTAGGATAAGAGGTGTGAATTCGAGATCTTCTTCATAAATTTGATTCTGGACGATCATGCATGCCTTAGGACTGAACTAGAAGTAGAATCCATGAAGAGTAGAAAAACTTATTATGCGATGCTTATAGAATTGTGAATCTGTTTCATCATTTTTACCCTCTGTTCATGGGTTAGATTGGTTCAACTCAAACCTCGTACCTATGATGCATGCTTTATGAACATAGATCGATGAAATTCTCCACTTAGATGTGCAGATTATGTCGCTCAAGAACTTTCGAAATGCCTGATTTCGTTTCTGTAAACTTGTTGAATGTGAATGAACGTTATATATGCCTGAACTTGCTTAGTTAAACTGCATGTGTAGATTTCTTCCTTATGGTTTAGATGATTGAATTATGTTTACAAACTCATGAGATCGACGTATGGTCATTTGATTATTGAAAGAAACAAAAGGATTTAGATCCGTAAACTTTCACAATTTTTTGCGAATGACGAACCTGGCCCGGGTCGCCCATAACCCGACCCGGATCAGACTACCCCGGACCGAGTCCTCCCCAACTCGGCCCGGATGCGCCATTAACATCCATCCTGAGCTCTGCTCGCACCAGCAACCCGGCCCGGGCTCTACCTGACCCGACCCGGGCATCGACCGTAGAAGACGATCGGGCGAATCGACTCTTTTGATCCGATCGTGCATCCAACTCGGCCCGGGTATGATCCTGACCCGGCCTGGGTTCTAACTCAGAATTTTTGAGTTTGATTCCGTCGGTGACTTGGACCGGGTTCCACCTGTACTCGGCTCGAGTCCTGACCAATAGAATAATGATCTTACGACTTACGAATCCTTATTTATGTATTTGATATCTGATCTGTCCATGAAGTAAATTATGCTCAATAGAACTATGTTATCCTTTCTTATGATCAAACAGAATTGATAGAATATAATGCCAACTCGACATGATCCTCCATGAACGATGATGACTCTCATGTACCACATGAAGAACAATGACGAACTTTATGAACCTCTATGAAATGATAAGCGACCGTTCGATTCCTCTTTGAATGACCGCTAAAAAGATATAAAGACGTACGACCGCTCGACTTTCGGGCGTCCGTTATGTGGATGGGAAGAATACAACTTTAACCTACCCTTCTGATTTGATAAGCTTCAGTCCACTTGATTAAAGTTGAACGAATATGATTATGAAATGAATGAAGATGAACATCAAACGGTCGACCGCTACCTTTCTGATCGACCGAAAGACTGATAAATGGGTGTCTGTTTCCTCTTATCGGACGATCGCTGCATAGACTTATAACGGGCGACATTTTACTAATGATCGACCGTTATATGGACAGAAGAGAACATGACTCAAATCGAACTCCTCTGATTTATAAAGCTTCTGTCCACCTGATTTGTTGTTGAATGAAATGAACAGGAAAATGAATAAGGAGAAGGAGGTTGATGAGTTATGTTGTTGTAGTGAAATGCACGCCAGGTTATTAGAGTTATGATAAGAAGAAGTTAGTTAATGCCCGGATATGTTACCAAGACTTGAACACTTATATGTTATCAAATGATGCATCGATTAAATGATTTCTAAGTTGGGGAGTTACTGTCATGTAGATTGCTTAGTCCGTCGTACTAGAAGTTCTTCTCATATGATTATACATGCTTAAAGGTTGTACGAAGTTATGATTCTCGTTAAAGGTTTAATGATGACGTAGGCCTAAGAATGATAAGGATGGACATGTACGAAGTGATGATTCTTGTTAAAGGCTTAACGATGATTTACATATTAATGATGAGTTAGGAAGATGGACAATTGCATGAAAAGGAACCAATACATGGAAATGGACTAAAGTATGATATGGAGATGGACTATGGTAGGTTATGGAAATGAACAAAAAATATGAATGAAGCAAAAGAGATATGATGCATGAAATGAATATGAACTTTGTTTGAACGCTCTCTGGATGATAGTTAATCTTAGATGTAGATTGAAATTATCTATAGAATGTAGCATTTCGGAAACTAATGAAACATAAGGAATTCCGCAAACGACCTGCGATTCTGCCTAGTAGAAATGGTCGATCGATCTAGGATCGAGCGTCCGTCGAATTGTAGAATATAGTGGACTGTCGGTCGACCGAAACTCGACTGAAAGTCTAAGAATGTTCAAATGGACGACTAATGATGAATCTCAAATGGACGACCGCTAACCTTTTGGTCCTCCGATTTATGAACAGAGGGAAAATATGATCTTAAATTAAACCTCATGGTTTGATCAGCCCCTGTCCACTTGATTGGTACTGAATGACACGATTGTTAAAGATGATTCGGAGTCACTCCTGATTCATACCAGCTTGAATGATTTAAGTGATCGAAAGAATATGATTTTGAAAGGAAATAAGAATGGATACAGAGCGATCGACCGTTTCCTCTTTAGTTGATCGAAAAGAATAGCGAAGAACGAACGTCCCCCCTCTTCTTCCGGACGACCGCCGAATGAACCCAAGCGGATGACCCTCGACTTTTGGGTGTCCGATAGATGGACAGGGAGAGGATGACTTTTAAGATGAACCCCCTGATTTGATAAGTTTTCGTCCACTTGATTGAAGTTAAATGAGTATGATTTTGAATTGACTGAATAATGAATATCAAATAGTCGACCGCTACCTTTTTGGTTGACTGAAAGACACAGATAAATGGGCGTCCGCTCCTCCTTTCGGACGATCGCTGAACGAATAAAAAATGGACGACTGTTTGACTTACGGGCATCCGATACTTGGATAGAAGGAATATGATCGAAATCGAACCCTCTGATTTATTAAGCTTTTGTTCACCTGATTCATACAAGATGAAATGAACTTAAACATGATTCAGAGCTTTGCTCCATACAGCCTTGATCGATCTTCGAATTGAAAGATATGTCCACATGTTTCGAAACTTTGCTCCATACGGTCTTTATCAATCTTCAAATTGAAATATAGGTCCACATGATTCGGAGTTATTTCATACGACCTTGATTAATATTTGGATTGAAAAAAAGATCCACTATGATGGAGAAAATTAAGCGAGCCCTGAGCAAGACACTTCCTCACGGGTTACCATTTGTCTTATTTAGATGGGAGTTTCTCCCTTACAAATGTTTCCTCTTTGTATGAGTTAATCCTAGCTCGACGGGGCTGACCGTGGCACTGATCAGCCCGTGATGGTCTAGATAATAGCACTATGGGTGTAGGCAATGATATTTCCTAAAAGAATGAAGAGCTCTTCCAAAGAAAGAAAGAAAGAAATAAAGAAAGAAAGAAGGAAAGAAAGAAAGAAAAAAGGAAAGAAAGAAAGAAAGAAAGAATGAATAAATGAATGAAAGTATGAACGAAAGAACATGAATGATGAGCAAGTGCTCATGATGTTTTTATTGATCCTTCACGTTGATCCATTCTATTATATGATCTTTATGTTTGCCTCATACGATGAATGAAATGACCTTGTCATCACGAATATGAACAATGGATACGAACAAAGAATATGAACATGAGTGTGAAAAGAAATGAATTATGATCATGATCTCTTTATTGACTTCCTCATTATGATTTTCTCTTATATATGATTTGAAATATTTACCTCATGCTTGCTCTGACGGAACTAATATATGATTTATACGAATTCATACTTAGTTTTATGCTAACAGTTGAGCTTGCTCCCTGTATGATTTCCACAGGTACGTGGTGATGATTGTGAGCCATTGAGATGTGTGCGGTGACTACATCTTGGTGGAGAATGCACATAGTTATCTAGAGTATAGATGAGACCTATAGAGTTGCACTTATGGCATGAACTTTACATGTCTTGTGGATAAACCATTGCCTATTTAGCTTCCACATTTTTCTTAATATATTATTTTAACTGCTAAGTCTTTCACTGATGTGTCACTTTTCTTGACCATTTGAGTCAACAAAAGAGTCGATGAAGAAAAGAGAAAGGGTAGCGCACGAGAGAAAATCCGTGGCGAGTCGAATTTCGGGGCATTAAATCGTGTTTATATTATATTTGAATCGATCTACATAGAAAATTAACACTAGACCCTTCTTATTGAATGGTCATTTTTAACTGCTGGAATGAATACCCTCAATTTACTATTCTGCCCTTTAGTTCCTGATCTAAAATTACATTAGTTCTTGTTATGCTGATTTTCAAATTTTATATTCTGAATTTACAATCATATATAATCATCTTGCACAAACAAATTAATCATCCATGATCATCTTTGCAAGAACACACTTCCATTGCCGTTCTCTATGATGCACCTAGAGAAAGAGGATTTGGGAATTATTGAGGTCAAAAACCCCTTTTTCCATTTTAATATTTGGTGCTTTACATGTGGTCTGCATTGTTCCAAGGCAAAATAGAGTTCAGCAGATCAAACAAGTCCTCGTCAGCCGCCACAGAGAGTGCAAAAATAACCATACTCTACACGGCGCGTGGAGTCCTCCCCGTCTACCTGCCTCTGTTCCAATAATAAGTACCACCAGTCCATTGCATCTCTATCTCCATAATTGTAAAATCCAACTCGTGAGGCAGCTCTCTCATCCTACTTGCAGTACGAAAAGAGGTGAAGTATGGCTGATCGATCGAGCATGAGCTATAAGGCAGGCGACGCCGCAGGCCAAGCTCAGGTGAGTACATGGCCTTAGAAGCTTTTGATGCTGAGCACATTGCCAGTAGCAGGCACAATACTTCTGTGTACAGTGCACGCTACTCTTTCTATTCATTGTTTGGTGACGGATGAACTCAATGCAGGTGAAGAAGGATGAGTTGATGGACAGGGCATCTGAAGCCTGCCAAGATGCCAAAGAACAGGCTGGAGAGTTCATTCAGCAGGTGATGATTGAATTGTTTTTAGTTACTTGACTTCAAATGAAGAACATGGCCCAGGGAGCTGCCGATGCTGTTAAGAACGCCGTGGGAGCCGGAGACAACAGCGGCTCCACAACCACAACGACCAGAGCCACCACCACCAGGCATTGATCTGCACCAAGTTGACATTTTGGATCCCGATCACTCTGAGGAATAAAGAGGAGTGCTTTGCGTGCCAATAATATAATCATGTTGCTTCTGATTAATCATCTGGTCATTAGTTTTATTCACTAAGTTTCATTTAGCCAGTGCCTCAACAAAATGCAGCAAGCTATCTCACTGATATCTGTAGCCATTAAAGTGTATGCCTTCGCAAAATCAAGGCCTGTTTCTGTTTTTTTAATGAATTGTTCACGAGTTGTCAGAATCTGATAATTATAGGCATAAATACCAATTCATATGTATTAAAACTCAACATCATGATGAGTAATTCGACTTAATTACAATATGTCTCTCATTGATGCATCAAATTAAACATGAGCGAGAAAAAAAAACACTCATGAAAACTATTGATAGCATGAAACGATGGTGCCACTAGTTCTACCCTATCTGACCTACAGCTCTCGTGTCATGGAATTTTACAAGTCAGAAGAAGATGCCTTTCTGAACCTGTTCTGCACAGTGAAGACATCATTCATCGTGCTTCATCAGTTGCGGTGTTATCCTCCTTAATTTGCTTCATCTGCTAAACGGAAAAGGTACTCCCGCGAGCGCATGTTTTTCTGCGGATTCCACCATTGATGGATGCCGTGCGCACGCATGAAGCTCCCAGCGGCACTAAAATTCACCGTCAGATTCGCCGATGGAAGGAGGTGCTGAGGATTGGAGTCCCCGCCGAAGGCACTCAGGAACAGGTCCCTCGTGGAACTTTGCGTTGCCAACCAAGGTTTTCAAAATTTAGTCTCAATTTAATTTTTTTCGAATCTTAGGCGACGTCATTTTTTATAAACTTAATTTCATAAAATTTTGTAACAGAAACATAATCATATATATATATATAACATTAATTTTGTAAACAGCGAAAGACTATAACATATATAAATATCAACATACATAAACTGATCCATGGACCTAATATGCTTTAACGTATACCCAATAGAGGATTCATCATACACAAATGAGTTCAAGTGTAGTACATGACTCAATAAAAGACTCATAAGCCATACATACTTAACCCTTATAAGGGCTCATCATCATGACATAATCAAAGTAAGATAACTTGGACCGTAGTCCGACAGGCCCATGTGCAATGTCGCCATCACGAGGCTCTCGCCGTCGAATCTAAGCTTCATTCATATCTGTACGGATCCATGGGGTGCATAGGATTTCTCCCGTTAGAGTATGTTGAGGCCCATACATGCTATGATAATATCTACATGTCATGTCATAAGCATTTCATCATCATGTAACATAAGTCATATGCATGCTATAAACTACTTATGCATACTACATGGCATGTGAACATATGACAAGATTTTTAGGTCATGCATATCATAGCTTATCATCATACTTATCATTATGCTAAAGCATATCATAATCTTATTTTACTTTACTTTATCATCTTTGTTCATGACATCATATGATGTGACAAGTGGTCATTCATAATGCATACATTCTTTGTCATCTTTAACTTTATATCCCAAGTCATTCATCATTCATTTTTTCATCTTTCATCTTTACTTAAATACTTTCTTATCTTGTTGATTGAGAGGGGTAGTGACTCATAGGTCATAATCCTCCCCGTAGGTGATGTCTTTATCTTCATCCTTAGATGAGATCTTTATCCTCTCCCGAAGGCGAGGTCTTTATCCTTCTCCGAAGGCAATGTCTTTTTCCTCCCCGAAGGTGAGATCTTTATCCTCATTCGTCAATGAGGTCTTTCTCCATCCGTTGGTGGGGTCTTAGGTAGGGTACCGATTGACCTCAAATCATAAAAATGCCACTCCTTTATCAATATGTCTTTTAATCATGTTCGTCATACAATCATTCAATACATGTTGCATCTTTTAGTCCTATTTAATGTTATACAAACTTCAAATCATGCTAAGTGTGGACATACAATCATAACCAATCATCTTCCAAAAACGGACGATCGTTTTGGGTTACGATCGACCGTTGGACTAGTATCGGGCGACCGGTCGGATTATCGTCGACCGTTATGGTCCTTTCGGACGACCGCTAAACACAGTGAGTGATGACTCACTAAATCGGACGACCGTTGAAATATCGATCGACCATTAGAGATCCTTCGGACGATCGAGATTAAGCTTCGGTTCGATCGCTAATCACAATATGTGACAACTACTCATATCGGACGATCATATATTGGTCGACCGTTACATGGCTTTCGGATGACCGAAACAGGGTGTTCGATCGACTGCTAATCATAGAATGTGTTGACTACTCAAATCGGACGACCGTTGGAAAATCGGTCGACCGTCACATGACTTTCGGACGACCGAAACAGGGTGTTTGGTCGACCACTAATAACAGAATGTGACGACCCTTCCAGAACGGACGATCGGTGGGGTATCGGTCAACCGTTGGACAGAGTTCAACAATACATGTCTCCAGAACGGTCGACCGATAATGGATCGATCGTCCGTTCTGGAACAACAGACCCACGATTTTTACATGTTTTCTTTCCAATCTTGCATACATTGACATATTGAACACGTATTGATTTTCAAACATCATATGAGACATTTCTTAACATTCTTAATACTCTAATCATGATTCACATGGGTTTTCACATAAAGACATCTAACATGATAATCAAGATCATAAATGTACATGAGCTCCAAATGTTTTCATAATAAACTAACATAACAATAATAAACATTCTAATACAAAGCATAATGAGCAATAGAGCATGAAACTATGAAATACATGGCATTCTAATCATGGATAATAATAGAATAGTAATATAACGAAACATGAAGCATAAAATGCATATTCCTTAAATCTTCATCTAAGAACAAAGGGTTTATTCTATAATCCCTAATCCACACATTCAAACGTCATTAGGGGGGATATTAGGGTGAGTGGATCCCCTCAAACATACCTTGATTAGGAGTTCTTAAACCTAGCTCTAGCACCTTGTCCTTCTCTTGATTCTCTTAGATTAGCTACAGCGGAGAGAGGGAGAGAGAGAGAGAGAGAGAGAGAGAGAGAGCATGTGAGCTAACTTCGTGCAATGACTAAGTGAGGAGAGAAGAATGTGTTTACTGTAGCTACAATGGGGTCTCCTTGTGTGCTGGCCGAGTGAAGCATGGAGGGAGGGAATGAGAGGAGGTCTACTGTAGCTAAAAATGGATTTTAGCTTGGCTTCTTAGGCGCTGCCGACATGTTAGGTGGGGAAGGGATATTAGGGCATTAGTTTAGTGAGGTGGGTTGTTGGGCCGCATGCGGGTGTAGGCTCTTTGCTCTCCTTTTTTTTTTCTTTTTCACTTAGGATGTTACAATCTACCCTCCTTAAATAAAAATTCGTACTCGAATTTTAGTAAATCTTAAATTACTTACCAAAAAGTTTCGAAAACTTCTCTCGCATTTTATCTTCGAGCTCCCATGTAGCTTCTTGTCTACGGTTATTCTTTCACGCCACTTTGACCATGGGTATGGTCTTGTTCTTGAGATGCTTTACTTGGTAATCTATGATTTCAATAGGTTGCTCCACATATGTCAAATCCTCTTTAATATTCGGCTCTTCAATCCGTATCACATTTGCCTCATCATGAACATACTTCCGGAGGACACATGTAAGACATTGTGAAGTCTTGTATACGAGGGTGGTAATGCTATCTTATATGCCATTTCACCAACATTCTCTAGAATCACGAAAGATCCGATGTATCTTGGTGTCAACTTTTCTTTCTTACTAAATCTCATAACACCCATTAGTTGGAGAGACTTTAAGCATCACATGATCACCAACTTCATAGAGTTGCTCTCTTCTTCTCAAATCCGCAGCATCTTGAGCCGCTAGCATCTTTTGCTTGATAAGCTCCACTTTATCAACATACATGTGGATCAAATCCGGTCCAAGATATTTTTTTTTCCGGTTTCACTCCAACATGCCAGAGAACGACAATGCCTACCATATAGAGCTTCAAACGGAGTCATCTTAATGCTTGGGTGATAACTATTGTTATAAACAAATTTCACCAAAGGAATGTGGTCATCCCAATTTTCATGCCAATCTAAGGCACGGTTTGAGGAAGAAATGCCGTGCTAAAATTCAATCTTATTTCAAATGCATTTTGGAGGTCTTTCCAAAATCTTGACGTGAACCTCGAATCTCTATCCGGAATAATAGAAGCTGAAATTTCATGCAAACGGATAATCTCATTCACATATAACTCTATCATGCTTTTCATGAATTGACTCACTTTCATAGGAATAAAGTGAGTCAATTTTGTCAAACGATCCACTACAACCCATATTGCATCATGCCCTTTCCGGGTTCGGGGTAATCCTACCACAAAATCCATGGAGATACTTTGTCTTTTCCATTCCGAAAATGGCCTTGTGGTAAATTGCAACCTTTACTTTTCCATTCCGGAATAAGTAAAGATTGCAATTTACCACAAGATCTTTGGTGCTCAATCTTGACTTGTTGACAAACTATGCACTTAGCTACTTCATGTCTTTCCACCAAATTTTTTTTAAGTTCTTGAACATTTTGGTGCTTTCGTGATGAATTGAGAATTCAGACTTGTGATACTCATTCAAAATCTCTCTTCTTAATGCTTTATCTTTTGGTATCCATAATAGGTTCTTGTACCTAATTGCACCATCTTCACCATACCTGAAGTGATTTCTTTCCCTTTGACAAACATTGATCATTCTAGCATATTCTGGATCCCTTCTTTGAACTTCAACAATCCTTCTCACCAAACTTGATTTGATCATATGATGAGCCATACATATGATCCTTCGGTCACAAATGTTTGGGGCCCATTGTACTATTCTTTTCACAAAGTTCCACTTGTGTACTCTCAAACATTCAAGTGATCCTTCCTACTTACGGCTTAGTGCATCGGCAACTACATTTACCTTCCCGAGGTGGTATAATATAGTGAACTCATAGTTCTTAAGGAACTCAAGCTATCTTCTTTGCCTCATGTTCAATTCTTTTTGTGAGAATACGTACTTCAAGCTCCTGTAATCCGTGTACACTTCGAAATCTTGATCATACAAATAATGGCGGCATATTTTCAATCTGAACACAACCGTCGCTAGCTCTAAGTCATGAGTTGGATAGTTGACATCATACTTCTTCAATTGCCGAGAAGCATACGCAACCACTTTGCCATGTTGCATAAGTACACATCCTAGTCCGGTGCCATAAGCATCACTATAAATAACATATCATCTACTTCCCGAAGGGATGACTAGGATTGGTGCCGTTGTAAGTCTTCTTTTTAACTTTTGAAAGCTTACTTCACATGCTTGTGTCCATATGAACTTTTCACCCTTCCTTGTCAACCTTGTCATATGTGCGGCAATTTCGGAAAAGTCTTGAATAGACCTCTTATAATATCCAACAAGTTCCAAGAAATTTCGAATCTCGGTCACATTCTTGGGCCTATTCTGATTCGTCACCGCTTCAACTTTCACCGGATCCATAACCACTCCATGTCTTGATACAATATGTCTAAGAAACATCACATCTTCAAGCCAAAATTCACATTTAGAAAACTTGGTGAAGAGCTTGTTCCTTCTTAAGATTTCCAACACAATGCGAAGATGTTCCCGGTGCTCTTCCGGGCTTGATGAGTAGATGAGGATGTCATCCATAAACACGATCACAAATTTGTCCAAGTATGAACGAAAGACCCTATTCATCAAATCCATTAATGCGGCGGGTGCATTCGTTAGTCCAAAAGGCATAACAAAAAACTCGTAATGTCCATACCTTGAACGAAATACCATTTTGGGAACATCTTGCTCGACCACTCTTAGTTGATGGTAGCCACTCCTTAGGTCGATCTTGGAGAAAATCGATGCCGATGATAGTTGGTATGAAAGATCATCAATTCTTAGCAATGGGTACTTGTTCTTTACCGTGACTTTGTTGAGCATTCGGTAGTCAATGCACAATCTTAAAGAACCATCATTCTTCTTGACAAATAGCACCGATGCGCCCCATGGTGAAACGCTTGGTCTTATGAATCCCTTATCCAAAAGTTCTTGTAGTTGCATCTTCAATTCATGCATCTTCGCCGGAGCCATTCGGTACGACGACTTTGAGATGGGCGCGGTACCCGGAAGTAGTTCAATATTGAACTCAACTTCTCTTCTTGGTGGCAATCTCGCAATGTCTTCCGGGAAGACATCAGAATATTCTCTCACCACATCTAAGATTTCAAGTGTCTTGGGTTGTGTATCCATTTTGATGACACTTGCTAAAAATCCTCTTGCTCCTTTCTTGATCATTTTGCTTGCCTTAGTTGCTAAAATTAGCATCTTGACTTCCTTGAAGGAAATTCCCCTAATCATTGTAGACTTTACATGATGGTCACCTATAAAAACTCTCTTTTCTTTGTAATACATACGAGCATCATTATATGATAACCAGTCCATTCTTATGATTACATCATAATCTATCATAAGAAGTAATATGAGGTCACATGAAAAATTCTTCCTATCTATTTCTATAGATACATTGGGAATATACCTCATTTTGGTTACCACGCCGGTAGGAGTCACTACCTCTAGTTGGCAATTAGTAACTTGAGGCCTTACTTCTAGCACGCTAGCAAATGCATGAGAGATAAAAGAATGATTTGCACCCGAATCGAAGAAAACATTTGCATAGTGTCTGGCAATTAGGATATTACCTTAGATCACATCATTGACTTGGTTTGCTTCATCAACTTCCATGGAAAAAACTCTTGCTGGAGCTCTTGGTGGGTTTGCAATCATTTTTCCCTTGCCCCGATTGTCCCCTTGCTTCTCCGAGCAATCCCTTACGTAGTGCCCCATCTTGCCACATTACAAACATGTCCCGACCCGGAAGCGACATTCACCGGCATGAGGTCTCCCACAAGTAGTGCAGACCGGTCTTGCATGCTCCACCTTCTTTGGAGAGTGATATGAGACTTTTCTTGAGCTTTTTCCTTCATGCGCCTTGATTGTCTTTCCTTTAACATCTTTCCTTTCATTGTACTTTCTTTCATGTTCAGCGGCGACGTCCACCGCATCCTTCACGATGGTGTAGCGACCACTCCTAACCCTGGTTGCAGTCCGGGATTCAGCCCATTGATAAATCTCTTCGTCCTTCGGAGCTCATTCTCATTGATCTCCCCATACTTCTCCAGCCTTAAAAATGTGTTCACATATATATCCACAGTCATATTGCCTTGGACGAGGTTCAGAAATTCGTCCCTCTTCTTCTCTTTAACATGATCGGGAAAGAAGCGTGCCTCGAACACTTCCACGAAACTTTTCCAATCAACTTCTTCTTCATTCTAGAAGGTAGTTTTCAAGAGTGCCTTCCACCATGCTTTTGCTTGGCCGCAAAGACGATGAGCGGCATACATCACTTTTCAGCCTTCGGGGCATCCCATGACTCTAAGGATATTCCATACTTCCTTAACTCACGATTCAGCTAATTCGGAGTCACCTACTCCATCGAACTTTGGAGGTTGAAACCTCAGGAAATTCTCAATGGAATAATCTGGTTTAATTGTTAGTCCTTTGGACATTTTGTGCCACTCGGATTAATCCATTAAAGGAACGTGGTTCCTTTCATGCTCCTTATCAATAATAGCACGTCTTGGAGGCATCTACATTCGTAATTAAATAACATAATAACATCATTAGCATGAGTTAAACATGGAAGAACATGTGCATTTAGGTTCGGTGGCACCTCATGACGATTGCACATGGATTTTACGCTTAGACATTTTACATAGAAATTTTAGCCAACCTAAGGCTTAAACACATAAGACGTAAAACATAAGAGCCAAACTATGGCTCTGATACCATATGTAATGCCCCCAAAATTCAGTCCCAATTTAAATTTTGCCGAACCCTAGGCGACGTTACTTTTCATAAACCTAATTTCATAAAACTTTGCAGCGGAAATATAATCATATATATACATAAAACATCAATTTCGTAAACAACATAAGACTTTAACATATATAAATCCCAAGATATATAAACTGGCTCATGGGCATAATAGGCTCTAACGTATATCCAATAGAGGGTTCATCATACATAAATGAGTTCAAGTGTAGTACATGACTCAATAAAAGGTCCATAAGCCATACATACTTAACCCTTATAAGCGCTCATCATCATGACATAATAAAAGTAAGATAACTTGAGCCGTAATCCGACAGGCCCATGTGCAATGTCGTCGTCACGAGGCTCTCGCTTCCGAACCTAAGCCTCCTCCATACCTGCACGAATCCATGTGGTGCAGAGGATTTCTCCTGTTAGAGTATGTTGAGGTCCATGCATACTATGATCTTATACATAATCTTTACACGTCATGTTATAAGCATTTCATCATCATGGAATATAAGTCATATGCATGCTATGAGCTACTTATGCATACTACATGGCATGTGAACATATCATCATGGAAAGATAAGATAACATGTAACATCATAATCTTTAGGTTATGCATATCATAGTTTATCATCATACTTATCATTATGCTAATGCATATCATGATCTTATCTTACTTCGCTTTATCATCTTTATTCGTGACATCATATGATGTGACAAGTGGACATTCATAATGCATCCTCATAGGTGCCTTCTTCATACTTCTTTGTCATCTTTAACTTTATGTCCTAAGTCATTCGTCATTCATCTTTCATTTTTACTCAGATACTTTCTTATCTAGTTGATTGAGAGGAGTAGTGGCTCATAGGTCATAATCCTCCCCGTAGGTATCGATTCATCTTTATCCTCCTCGAAGGTGAGGTCTTTATCCTCATTCATCAATGAGGTCTTTCCCCACCTATCGGTGGGGTCTTAGGTAGGGTACCGATTGACCCCAAATCTTTAAAAATGACACTCCTTCATCAATCCGTCTTTTAATCATGTTCATTAATACATACAATCATTCAATACATGTTGCATCTTTTAACCCTATTTAAGGTCATACAAACTTCAAATCATGCTAAGTGTGGACATTCAATCATAATCAATCATCTTCCAAAAACGGACGTCCGTTTTGGGTTACGGTCGATCGCTGGACTAGTATCGGACGATCGGTCGGATTATCGGTTGACCGTTATGGTCCTTTTGGACGATCGAAACAGGACGTTCGGACGACCGCTAAACACAGTGAGTGATGACTCACTAAATCAAACGACCATTGGAATATCGGTTGACCGTTAGGGATCCTTCGGACGACCGAAACTAAGCTTCGATTCGACCGCTAATCACAGTATGTGACAACTACTCATATCAGACGACCATTGATATATCAGTCGACTGTTACATGGCTTTCAGACAATCGAAATAGGGTGTTCGATCGACCGCTAATCACAGAATGTGATGACTACTCAAATCGGATGACCACTAGAAAATTGGTCGACCGTCACATGACTTTCGGACGACCGAAATAGGGTGTTTGGTCGACCGCTAATCACAGAATGTGATGACCCTTCCAGAACGAACGACCGGTGGGGTATCGGTCAATTAGTGGACAGAGTTTCAACAATACATATGTCTCCAGAATGATCGGCCGATAATGGATCGGTCGTCCGTTCTGGAACGACAGATCCACGATTTTTATATGTTTTTTTTCTAATCTTGCATACATTGACATATTGAACACGTATTGATTTCCAAACATTATATGAGATATTTCTTAACATTCTTAACACTCTAATCATGATTCACATGAGGTTTTTACATAAAGACATCTAACATGCTAATCAATATCATAAATGTATATGAGCTCCAAATATTTTCATAATAAACTAACATAACAATAATAAACATTCTAATACAAAGTATAATGAGCAATAGAGCATGAAACTATGAAACACACGACATTCTAATAATGGATAGCAATAGAATAGTAATCCAAAGAAACATGAAGCATCAAATGTATATTCCTTAAATCTTCATCTAAGAACAAAGGATTTGTTCTTTAATCCCTAATCCACACATTCAAATATCATTAGGGGGAAGATTAGGGTGAGTGGATCCCCTCAAACATACCTTGATTAGGAGTTCTGAAACCTAGCTCTAGCACCTTGTCCTTCTCTTGATTCTGTTAGATCAACTACAGTGAATAAAGAGAGAGATAGCGCATGTGAGATAACTTCGTGCTAATGACTAAGTGAGGAGAGAAGAATGTGCTTACTGTAGCTACAATGGGGTCTCCTTGTGTGCTGACCGAGTGAAGCATGAAGGGAGGAAATGAGAGGAGGTCTACTGTAGCTAAAAATGGGTTTTAGCTTGGCTTCTTGGGTGCCGCCGACATGTTAGGTGAGGAAGGGATATTACGGCATTGGTTTAGTGAGGTGGGCTGTTGAGCCTCATGCGGGTGTGGGCTCTTTGCTCTCCTTTTTTTTCCTTTTTCACTTAGGATGTTACATTACCTGCACCAATCTTTTCCATCTTCTCCCGGAGCTCGAAGTACCTGATGTAAGCCGAGCTGATGTGGTCGGCCGGATTCACGAATACCTCAGGAACCCACGACGACACCTTGGTGAAGGACTCGGACGCCCGGTGCTGACCTTTCATGACCATGGTGATCCCTGCTATTATGTAGCTGTTGGCGATGCGTACCCACTCCTTAAGCTTCTTGCTCTTGATCCGCTCGATCGGCGCCGCGAAGAAGGGCGGGTTGAAAAGGAACGTCGTCACGCGCGACGACGTTCCTGTTGGCCAGAGTCTTCCCTGCGAGCGTCGCTATCGCCGCCCCCAGCGAGCGAGAGAGAGAGAGAGAGAGAGAGAGAGAGAGAGAGAGAGAGAGAGAGAGAGAGAGAGAGAGAGAGAGAGAGAGATGAGATAAGGTGAGAAGGGGAAAAGGGGGCATGACGATGGATGAGGTTGCAAGGAGGATGCCCCAGTTAATAATAAGCAGGGAGAAGTAGATTCCAGACAGCCTTACGACGATCACCTTATCTGAAACAATACGAAATTTACGAACTGTCTATGGATCAAATGTTCCTTCATTGCACTTCTTGGAAGTAAAATAAAACTGTAGCTTGTTAACGACAGTGAAGAGGTTGTTAAATGGAAAGAATCCATTTAACAATATATGTATTATATATGTACGAGTGTCTGTTAAATGTTTTCGTCGATGATTTGAGGACGGGACCTGGATAACGCATCATTATTATTGATAGTTAATCATAAAACCAAGGAAAAAAATGGTATTGGTATGAATGTTACGGGGAACACTTGAATCCCAAATGATGCACAAATGAAATGAGCATCTCTCCGTCGTGTTTTGTTGGCTTAATAATATTTGAATGTTCTGACAAAAAAATGGAAATGTGTAAACGAAAAAAAGGGAATATAATCCACCGAATTATTCACCTTAAATGGTTTATTACTTTTAATGGTGACCAACAAAGTTGAGTTGCAACAGTAACATATCGAGTTCGAATTTTTGTGAATACGAAAAATTTATATTAAAAGTTTCACCTACAACTGTCTCGTACACGATCTGAGATAATTTTATTAGATTAGCTAGACTTTATGTGAATCGATTTTCAACTTGTAATCTTAGTATGTTGTGGGGATTGGTAAGTTAAAAATACTTTTAATCGTGAAAATTGATTCAATGAGCATGCCATTTCCTGATTAGAAAAATGATCGATTGGGATTATCATCAGATGATCAGGACCGCGATTGATTTTGTACTTGGATAAAAAAAAACTTTACACATGAGTCGACTGATCAAATGAAAATTTTATGTTTCTAATTTAGTAATCTGATGAAAGTCAACAACTTGTACATTAAGTTTACTATTCTTAGATTTAAATATATGAAATTTGGATCTTATACACTGCACGTACGTTGCGCTATACACAAGCGCACAAAAGAAAATGGCACACAAAGGGAGATCATGCTAATTAATTGGATCAATAATTTGGTTATTGCCATAGAATTAGTTCAATTGTCATATTTATCGTATCATTGGAGTACTGTACTTCACCCGCACTGCAAGCATGTAGCTCAATTTAATTATTATATGCAACACGATTAAAGCATTGCTCATCTCATAAGGAAAGTTATTCTATGACCATCAAATTATGTGATGGTCTAAAAAGATAAAGAAATTTTAGGATAAGATATTTAATAAATTTCGATCAAATTGTCGTTTTATTTGTGTCATGGATTGTTACCAACTTACCATCAAGCTAGATAAGATCAGAATCTTACTCATAAGATAGATCATAAAATCTTACCATATATATTAAAAAATAATTTAATATATAAAATTATATTAATAATATTTTTTTAATAAATCTACAATGATGATATCAACTTAACTATGATCCTATTAAAGTTTCCTACACATGTATGCATATATTACTTATGTAATAATAATAATAATAATAATAATAATAATAATAATAATAATAATAATAATAATAATAATAATAATAATAATAATAATAATAATAATAATAATAATAATAATATGGAGTACATATATATAATAACTTTTAATATACATTGATATCATATTTATTTTTTAAAAAATATTTTTAAAATTTTAATTATAAACAATCATCGAATTTTTTTTATTTTTATTTTTTCCAAAATTATGTTGCACTTGGTCAAAATTAAAAAAATGAAAAAGAATTGCTAAATGGTAGGTTCGATAAGATCTTACCGATTATACGATCTAGATCTTACAATTCTATCGGTCCTAAAAAAATGATCTCAAATGTGAGATCGAGATTTTAGATGCTAAGTAGGATACGATCAAGTTGCGGTCGTGATAAGCTACCAAGTTGTTGAAACAGTAGAAAATGAAACTCGTGGTACATAAACTTTATTATTATGGATTTTACCACATTTTCATGATAGAGAAGCAAAACTAAAATAATAATTTTAATGGAAAGGTCTATTTACAGTGCTTAATAAAGAGATTTCACAATTCACTAATTAGGATGATTTTTTTTTTATTTTAACAAACTCAAGAGTTGTCAACGTACAAATTAAAAAGAAGAAAAGTATCATGACAAGTACTCAAATAAGATTGTCAAAGATCTTTCCCACGCTAAATTAGCAAAATGATTTGCTTTCTGATAAATATTGGAATAAAAATTACGGAACGAAAAGGCAATATATCCTCTTGAGTTTGCATCCATGTGCTTGAAAATCCAAGGGTCTTCACTTGTCGTAAGAAATATGATGATCGTCCATGAATCATGTTCAATTATCATCATTTGTTTGAATTCCGTGTTGTGCATCAACTAAGTTTCCTCCTTCCACTTACTTAAAAAGAGAGCTTACCACTTAAAGAGAGAACTTTCACGTAAGATGATTGTTAAGGAGTTACCACTTAAAATGATTTTCAAAAGGAACTTCATCCAGGCGTTAGCCAATATCAAATTAGTCAAACTCAAACTCGAAGGATGATGAGATCTAAACCGTGCATTATTGTAATCTCTGGTCGATGCTGAGTACCAATCCAAAAAAAAAAAAATCCACCTTTCTATCAATTTTTGTTGTTCGGGGCACCGTGAAAAGGACCTTTGTAATCAGCAAAACCTACACTTCAACTCATTTTGTCTGAGGTGAACGGACCATTCGTATAGGAGTTGAAACAGGTGCAGTGACAACAGAGTGCTCCCCCTTGTGTATGAAGACCCAAATATCATTCTATTTTTCCGCAGTTTCCCGAAGCAATGACCAGTTACAGCAGGTAGTTTTATGGTTAAAATTATCGAAGTGCTCAAAATTAAGACGGCAAATAATTTGATAACAGGTTCCAGTCTGCATGCCGTGGAGCATTCCAAGAATAAATGGTTAGGGTTTCCCAGTGTAAATAAACAGCATTGACAAATGGGAGCTCTGTGACTGAGGTTAATGTAAAATCGGATTTAGCTAATGATGATAGCACAGGTGCAACTACAATATGTCATTTCTCTTTCTTTTTGGGTAGATCAGATGATCTTTGATAACATCAAAAGGTGCTTACAAAACAGAAGCAAAAGGTGCCGTATAGAAGGCACATCAAGACTTAAGCCTTGTAAAGGGTGTAGTCATACCAAGAAATGAGAACAAGTGCAAGAAAAAGAATGATCAGTGCCAGTTTCCATCTATTTGGCCCAGGCAACAGCATCAATCTCAGCTTGGGCACTCCTGTACAACTCTAGACGCTTTGCAAGAGCAGTTCTGCGCTCCATGATTGCTGGATCCTCATCCAACAGAGATCCTAACTGCTTAGACTGGACATCGGAGTTTTAGAAAGCATCAGAAGTAATGAAGGAAAAGTTTCTGCTCAAAAAAAAAAAAAAAAAGGAAAAGTTACTGCTATCACTATGAATACAACAACAAAGAAAGAGCATCAGAAGAGACATTACATTTTGAAGAGAAGAATATTATATTAGAGAAGCAATTCTCAACAGATTCTTTAATGGGAATTTTGTTCTTCAAGAATGGGCATTACTAACAATGCCATCTTCAAGATACGATCTAATCTTTGTGTCAAATGAACTATGCTTGAAATTTGTCAAATGATTCTCAACTATCAGGCATGAGATCAAATGATAATTATCAGATAAAAATAAACCCTTTCTATCCCGATAATGCATTTAGACAATTGAGAGATCACTGGACACATATCAAGATCGCTTGATACAAAAGTTTTATGATAGTCAAGTATAATAGACAACCAAATTACTCGCATTGCATTAACTCATACAAATGATCAAATTATGGAACCTTCTATATCTAAGAAACCTATAATACCATAAAATTTTAAACTGCATAAGTACAGGATATCTTATCCAGCAAAAAAAACCCACCTCTTTCTTTCCCAACTCGGCAAAGAAATGATCAAGCAAAGAACGCTTGGCCTCACGCACTTGACAATAGACGACAGACTTTGGAATGGAGTTTCGCAAGTTTGCACATACCATATTGACATATGCCAGAACAGTAGTTCCTATCAAGGAATGAAAAAAAGATAAGCAGATTGCTCTTCGTAGTTAAGAACCTGGCATATCTGAAAAACATGATGCAAAAGTGCATTGTCTCACTATATTTAAAAGAAATGATGAAATTGAATCGCTTCATTAAGTATGCACCAACATATTCATAGATCAAGTCCATGCAAAACTAGAGAGCACCTTCATACAAGCATAATTATCAGCAACAGAGAACACAGAATATTATCTATGGTGATGATTCTCTTGACTGTACCATGACAACTCTGCCAAATTTAAAATAATCATAAGGTAATCAAGTAATGATGTCGTACAAAGATATAGATAAAAATGGAAAAAAACAACTGACCTATTCGCCTAAGATATGAATCATTGTATCTGTCAAAAAGAGAATGTGTTGGATTTCCACCCTTCTCGACATCTTGAGGAAGCTTCCGGAAAAAATCCACAGTAAGATAACCACATTCCATGTCAACCAACTTTAAGGTTGCTTTCTTGCTCTCCTCCCTCATTCTTTCCAATGATTCAACAGCTGCCTTTCCAATTTCTACCCGCAACGTTGGGTACTGTTTCAGCTCCTGTAGAAAATGATGGCAAAACATTTGAATAGTCTCTAAAATTCTCACAACAAATTGGGGAAAAGGTGAGGGTTAATATAATTAAACCTACAATGCAGCAAATATTTTTGATTGAGAAATGTAATAAATGTACTATTCTAATAAATCAAAATAGTATTTGTAGCAGATATTACTCAATATGCAAATGTTAGCCACCATCCCTCTGCTTGTTATCAGTCGTACCATGCTCTTTCAAATTCACACATGGAGAGACCCAAAGTTGGATCCACAATATTGAATTAGAAGGTCTTTGAGGAGCCAACCCCAATTATCAGAAACCAACTTAGTGTATATAGTTAATGAAAAAGAGACATACTTGAGTCTCACTGATAGCCTTGTTAGCTAGCTCCTTCAATATAGCATGAACCTGAGGAAAGTCAAAATGAATATAGTTTTCATGGGAAAAGGAAGAGAGTAAAAAAATCCAGATACACAGAATGCTTAGTCCATAAGAAAATAAGATTTCATAATAATAGACTCAATCCAACATCGAATCAATCACAATTTACTTATTATACACACCAGAATCATGTAGGAAAAGGAAGAGAATAAAAGAAATTTAAATATCCTAGTCATAAAGTTAAAGGATAGATCATTTATGTATATAAATCGGCACGGGATCCAGTGGTTTCTGAATAATACTAGAAATTCCTAAGGTTGATAAATCTAGAACAACCCATGCAATTAGATCCTCAATATCATAACTAGTTATTACTCTAGTTAAAAGGTCTAATATTTCAATTCAAGAATTCTCAATGAACATACCATGTATAATGATGATACATACACCCGCTTAAGCTAAACTCTTGAGACAAACAAGGTACCAGTCCTTTGAGAGTGGGATGTTTGATGGCAAACTAGATATTAGCACCCATTGTTGACAAAATTCATACAAGAAAAGAAGACAAGCATTCAAAAACACAATGTGAAAAAGATGATCCTACATTGGATATATAATTTATCACGTCAAAAGTGTTCATGCCATAGAAAAAACTTGGTGATTTGATCACAATATTAGAGCATCATAAATTATCATCAAAGGACCTCAAGTTCTGCTGGAGTAGACTCAATGTATCAACTCCATCATCAGAGTTTACATAATATAATTTTAACAAAATTATGCCCAACCACCTTAAGTCAATACTACATTTGCAAGAAGTATCAGAATATAAAACCAAGCAAGAAACTCCATTTAACAAAGCAATGCAAAAGTGAAAAACTCACAGTAATCTATCAACTACTTACTGCGTCAACAGCTGCCTCTGCTGGACCCCTAATGGAAACCAAAGAAGATTCAATAAGACGACGGTATCCTTGCTCAGGAGCTATCAGATGAGGCTGGTATCCATCAGCTTCAGTGATGAGCTTTCTTACATTCTCCATAGATAGATGCTTGTCAAATTGCAACCGTTTCATAGCCGCAGGAAGTTGATTGTCAAAAACATTGTAGATCTTTTCACCACCTGGGCGACTTTTCAAGATTGCAAATAAATGATTATTCAAATGAAGAGCAATAAACCTCCACTAGAATGCTGATATTTTGCCATCAGACATTACTGCTGATACCATAATTGCATAACATAGTCTAGGAATAATTTTAGCAGTTTCTTTCATTAGAATTGAATGATATATTTCAAATAAAATAAACATTCTTTAAGTTATCCGCACTCTGTGCTCATGGCACATATGATAGTGATACTGCTCCAAAGGAATCTATATCATGTAACTTTGTTATTTCCTGAAATGAGATTAGTCATTCATTTTCTGATATTTAGGCACCACTGAAACAAGGATCATGCACACATGATAGCTATGAGACTTGCTAACTTGCATAACAATATGCGGAGGCATGGGATCTCAATTTGCATTCGCAACCATAGCCAGTCGGAGACTTGAAAATATAAAATTTGCAATACAAACAGTTTCTTTTTCACATCAAATGCCTTTCATAAGCAGAAAAATATTTAGGTGATTTCAAGAGTACAAGTACTACGAGTACCAAATAAATATGGCATGATGTGCATGTTCCAACATGATGCATCCAATGAAAAATATTTTAAGCATAAAGAAATTAGAGCAAACTACAAAGCACTATTTTGAAATCTTATGAAGACTAGAGAAGAAAATAATAAACATACATTATAGCAATTCACAGAAAGCAGGAATATGTAGGAATGAAATCTTAAACTATGAAAGTTATCATGAAATAAAGATAAAGCAACTGATACATACATGCCATCAAGGTGTTCCTTGTATGTTTGATCAAATATCCGACAAATTTCCATAATTGCATATAGTTTTCCCTACATACAGTCAACTTGATTCATTATATGCATTACAGTAAATAAAAGTACATTAGAAAAGTGGATATGTAAAAGGCTATTTTAAATTAACAATAAAGAAAGCAGTGGATATGTCCCTTATTTCAAGCATTCAGATAATATGAATCTCCAAAGTATAAGTAGAACTGAATTTCGTGCACTAAATAAGTGATAGTTTAGCTTAATATGAGAAGTTTTTTGGAAGCAACAGAAGCATACATATGTGCAGATATGGGTAATAAATTCATAATAGACTTATCTGCCAAGGAGAATAAGTTCAGGAAGAGATACCACATGCTAACTTAATATTAATTATAAACGCCCATGGTTGTAAAGATCCCAATTGAGATCTTAAAATCTTAGATTCTCAGGTTTCTAATCAATCCAAATTTAACTCAGAGGATCTAAATAGTAAAATCATGGTAGTATCTCAAGATCTCTTTCAGCAATCCCATATGATGAATATAACCATTTGAATTATGGCGATTTAGTGGTTTGATAATATTTATGATAGTTTAGATGATATGCAATCTACTTTTTATTCTTTTTGGTGTTTATTATTTTTATATTTTGACTTCTGAGCTTGTTCGACCTATTAAGATATGATGTAAGAGTTGAGAGAGACAAATTTTGATAAATATTATTTATCTATCTTCAAAATTCTTACTTCTAGTTATTATTCTGGGATCCTTAATCTAATCTCATGACTCTAGATCTTTGAACTCCCTTATTGTCTTGTCTACAATCATGATATTCACATTCTTACTTGTAACTCCTCCACGTATTGTAATTATTAAACAAAATTTTCAATTTATGGTTGACAAAATTCACATTAGAAGATAGTGCAATAAATTGAGAAAATGGCACATTTTTTGCTGTTTCTTTTTTTGTTTGGTGGGGGGTGGGGGTGGGGGGGGGGGGTGTGTGTGTGTACATTTATGCTATTAATATAAATATGTAGGTCTAATCTCTGTTTACAGATGATAAAGAATTTTCTGCAAATAGAGGACTACAATTACTTTGAGGTCATTAATGCAAAGACATAAGAAAAACTTA
Source organism: Pontederia crassipes (assembly GCA_030549335.1). Taxonomy (NCBI): domain Eukaryota; kingdom Viridiplantae; phylum Streptophyta; class Magnoliopsida; order Commelinales; family Pontederiaceae; genus Pontederia; species Pontederia crassipes. Next base: position 45,760,832 of record CM060187.1, on the reverse strand, counting down.
TACAGACTTACACCAGCATCTGTAGCAATTGGCTTCCCTAAGCGATTTAGCTCAGCTTCAAGCTCAGCAATAGTCTTATTAATAAGAGACTGTATTCCAGGAATTCGAGACTTGATTACTTGTTCTAAGTGCTGCAAACAACATAAACATGAAAAATGCAAACTGAATATTAAATCAGAGACCAGAACAACTTGTGGCCTTGCTTGATCTCTAAAAGTTCAAGTAAAAAATGGAATATCAGGTACAAGAAACTGTGATACCTTTGAGAGCACCTTTCCTAGATGCTCAGATCCCATTCTACTGGAAAGATGCTTGTATTCGGGTGCAGTCTCAAAATACTCACGCTCTCTACGCCGAGCAGCAATCATGTCAACGTTCTTGTTAATATCAGCTTGGGAACGATTAACAACACCAATCCAAGGAAACTGGAGCCGATAAGATTTTCCTTCCAAGATCTAAAGCACAGGCATACAAATGGTTGAATGTTGCGAACGCTGAAGAAGTGAGAATGTAAATAATTACAAAATAGAAGCTGGAAGGATACAGCACAAATATATAAGTGCTCAATATGAAAAGATATTGCTTAAGCTCAACAATTAAGATAATCATAATATCATTGAAATCATAAAGGGAAACACCAACCTAAAAAGAAGAAAACAATGGTAAATTAAAGCATGTTGTGAGAGGAACAAACTATCTGCAATTCATCGTCAAAGAAAATTGCAAAATAAAACTTAACTAAAACATGAAAATTCACTAGGTTGGTTACTTAATATAAAACAATTATGAGGACATTGATACCCTATATGATTTTGTCAAAGAGAGATTTATGGTTTTCTTCATATCAAATAAGACCACTTATAAGGATAAGGACAAAGGACAAGCACTAAACAAAAGAGAGCATTAAGAAATAATGGGATTGCTATTATGAGAAATTAAATTTATTTTAACAGAGAACAAAATTATATTATTTAGAATGGACAAAAGCAAGTAGTGAGATTTGTGTACCTCTATGGGAAGTTTAAAAGAATATCTAGAATGGTCGAAATTTGGACAATGGCAAGCAATAAACAAAATGGCACTGATGAATATTAAACATTAACTATTAACTATCCAGTGATTATGATCTAATAAATAAAATCAACATACATCAACAGCATCAGTACCCTTGTCCATAAGGTCAATCTTGGTCAGCACTCCAAAGGTCCTCTCGCCTAAGGTTCAAAGGGGAGATTGAGCATTTTGTGAATCATAACATCATAAAGACAGTAATAACCCATCAAAATGTTAAGAGAATGCAAAATGTGTGATAAGAAATTATGATGATAATTGGAAAATAAACATCATATATGATTTCTTCTTTTATAAATTCAGACAAAATTGGCAGTAAAAAGCAGCAATTGATCTGAAATTTAGATTAGTCTGCCAGCAGATAACCATAAAGATAAACTCTAGTGATTTTTAAAAAATCTACATGGACATGAATAGAATAGGAAATCTATTAATTTCAAAACACATAATACAAGTCGATAAACCTATTTTTGAAACGAGAAAGGACGACTAGCAAGAAGGTAGTCATCCAAAAGTTCCATTAATAATAATAGTAGAGATTACAAAAAGTTTGATAGAAAGGCCAATAAACTTCCAGGCCATGAACAAAAAGACAGCAAAAACACCACTCTAAGACACCACTTCATATCAAAGATAAACCTATTGTCAAGTCATCTGACCACCGAAGAGTTCAGAATATCAGCTAAACGGATTGTGTGATAGTACATTTAAGAGTTGCATTGCATATATCAATTCATATTAGAGAAACTGATGATCTGCATCTTAAAGCATTGTTGTCAATCATTAATTCTTCGTAGCATGCGGTGGAAAAGTTTGTACACATTATACATGACAATAAGTGGAACTATAAGGTGGTTTCATATACATAATATGCTGTCTTATTGTTATCATAGATTTCAGAATTCAAACAACAAAGCCACAGAAAAGGCCTTGTGGCTTACATGGGTATGGTTGAAAGTAGTACTACAATCAATGACACCAAAGCAAAGGGATGGGTTTACACTACATGAACTTTGTGAACTATTAGAGAAGAGAGAACAAATAAAAATTTAGTTTCTTATTGAAACATAGCAATTATTTCTTTTTGAGAATCATTGTCCAAATTTTCATATTAAAAAAATTAACCAGGGCCATAGTTGCTTTGCCTAAAATTTTTATGTGCGTGATTATCAATCATTTCTTAATAGAACCTGATTTCTCTCATTCAGTGAGCTATTATAACAACAGCATTTTAAAGAGCATACACTGAGAATTTCATATATATGAATCATTCAAAATTCTTATGGGGTCTGAGGACATGCACCTTTAGGATCCACTTCACGGGATATCTTAATTGCATCTGACGTAGCAAGATCCTGATTGGCTGGTGAAATTGCAAGAATTATACAATTAGGCTGCAAATCCAAAGAAATAAGTCAAATGATGCTTATGTGACTATGTCCTTAACGTTGATTGTAAAAGTCAGATCAGGCAACAAACTAAAACAATTCTAAAGGGTCAACAGAAGTACTAAAGAATAAGGAACAAAGAAAAACTTTTGGGCGAGAAACAAAGAAGAATGGCATAGTAGGGTGAGTATAACAATCATGTTGAAGTGATCATAGCAAGTATTTATTTTGTATAAGGCCACAATTGAGTTGAGTGAAAATATATGTACTCGCAGAAATCATTCTCCTCAATAATACCTTTTCAATGTATGCACGAACCATATTCTCAATGTCAGCCACAATGCTGTCAGGTTGACCCTCTGAAATGACATAGCACACAGATCAATTTTGAGAGTCATGAAATTTAATTCCAGTAAGCATTATGGACTTACCAACAGCTACCTTAGTAAGCCCAGGAAGATCAACCAATGTTAGATTCACAACTGCCAGATTTCATTGCCAAAGTTATATGATCGAAGTAAAACTTTAAGAAGTGGAAAGAAAGGTATTAAAAGTGACTCTTTTACAGGATGTATACATTGCATATGCATGTAAGCGAGAAACAATATAATTTTTTTAAAGGAAAAATGACTCTCAAATTTAGGCAATCATCCACCCCAGTCATCCACTATATATTAAGGTGAAAAGACAAGCAATTTACATGTACGTATGAGAAGTTACAACAACAACAACAAAGCCTTATCCCACTAGGTGGGGTCGGTTACATGGATCATACGACGCCATTCCGCTCTATTAGTAACCAAACCTTTCGGTATACGTATGAGAAGTTAAGAAAAGCAAAATAAGAGAGACAGAGCCCAATGAATGTGGGCCTCACAAGTCACAACACTATCTATCTCCCCACTCTCTCATAAAAAAAGGATGTCTTGTACAATGTTCTCTGCATAGCACTATATATTGCATATGCAGAAAACTAATAGATAATTGGGTAATTTATTACGCATTGAGGCACATGTATTCATTTTTCAGGAAGGGATATACATGCATACATATATGTGTGCATATATGTGGGTGTATATATATTGCATTTGCACACATGTAACAGACATGCTGGTAATTTGTTTTGCACTGTGTTATATATATGAGAGCACACAAGTTCATTTTTCAGAAAGGGCTATAAGGCTTAATAAAATCTGAGGTAACACAATATTGAAGCATCCATTTTTCTTTTTTTTAGGAGAATATCGAAGCATCCATAGACTCACCATTTGGAGAATATATACTCAGATGAATAGGAACTGGGGAAATATGCTTTGAACGACCAGTTTCTCTGTCAGTTTCATCTGAAATCTCCTGTCTGACAAGTGCTGCGTTTGAAGAATTGGTATTTCTATTAGCAAGGAAATTAATATATATATATATATATATTTATTTGGTTCTCTAATAGAGGGAAGGTAATATATATATATATATATATATTTATTTGGTTCTCTAATAGAGGGAAGGTAATATATATATATATATATATATATATATATATATATATATACACACACATATGTATATTGCTATTTTTTGTTATTTTTTTAGAATATTTCTGCAATAGGTAAAAGAACACGTGCAAGTCAAGTTGCTCTTCACATAATAGGATCCCAAAAGCTTTGCTCGAAAGAAGTAGTTATTTGTATATATCAATATTAATAATATACATTCTGATTTCTAATTTTGTTTACAATTTAGTGAGTTTATAGTTTTTTTCATAGAAAAAGAAGCATAACAGATAAAACTCTACAATTCAAGAGTGACAGAATATTAAAGTTTTCTCCACAGATTCTCTTTCAGAATTTGATTGCAAGTTTATGGAATAATCAACATAAAAATAGACACATAATATGCATCTAAGAGTACCAATATCGTAGGGTGAGAATATTACCAAAATCTGTGAACTTCTTCCTTGGAAGATGCATGAACTCAGCATATTCTTTCCCTTCTTCAATCCTATGAAGTTGCAGCACGAGTGGACGACGAGTAACAATGCCTATTCAGTCACAAAGAGCAGACAGATCAAGAATTGCATCCTAAAAATAGAAAATAAGAATCAATGAACTAAGACTCATAGCAGCGCCAAGAGACTATTTTAGAAGTTCAATTTGGAGTCAAAGATTACCTGAACCCCTTGGCAAGAAATCCTTCCCAACTACGCTTTCCAGAACTGAAGATTTGCCAGAACTCTGCAGCATACAGTTGTGTTCAAATTAAACGTGCAATCTGGAAAGCATCTAGTGTACTGATTCCATAAACTGGTACGACTTACCTTACAATAAGAACATATATCAATGGTTCAAACGAAAAGACTCATTCACAAAGAAGACAATAGCGTACTGTGAGACTTCCTGTTTACATAAAAGTTTGAAATTGGGATCCAAAAGATCAGCCTTTTGAAATCTGTAAACCTCTGACAAAACCAGACGCCTCCAAAGAAAATTGCATTTGGCCGCAAAACTAAAGTCACATAATAACTCAGCTACTACTTTAAAGTTTTATTTTTTCGACAAAAAAAATTATACTCAATTCACAATCTCTTAGCACGAGAGTGCACATTCTTTGTTCCACAAATTAGAAATCCACGAGAAGACTGACTATCTTAACTTATAAACGGACCCACACTGCGTGACCAAAAGGAACCCTTTTGATTCCCATGGACACAGCAACATAAATTTAAACAGGCCACAATAAAATCGCAACTGAAACGACCAAACCCTAAATTCCGACGACACCAGCCGTCTCATCGACATGAATGCACACCCGGAAGCACCGCATTTACATAACTCGCGCAATCAGGGGAAGATGAACGAATAGCTTTGCACCAAAGACGAACGGGGATAGAACGGGACCTGTCCCCCGACGACGGCGATCGCCGGCAGTGAATCCCAGAGCGTTGGCAGGGCGCTCTCCTCGCCGTGGTCCCCGAGCGCCGTGCACGCCCTCTGGATGTTGTTCACCAACGTGATCAAGTTCTCCATGGGGCGCGTCGGGGGCTGCGGGAGAAACGCAGCGAACGATTCGAATGTTGTGGGAGACGAAGGGCTTCGATGCGTATTGCGTGGTGCAGGTGCTCCACGTGACCAAGCGAGCTTCTATTCTTTCTTCCTTCCCGTCTTTTACTTTTTATTAGTAGTTTAATAATTCGAATGAGCCGAACAAATTGCTGCGCGCCCGATTTATCAGTTGACCGTTGCAACGTGGGACCGAGTCCGTCGGCCCAATGATGCGGACTACAAGCGAACCATCCTCCAATTCCATACCATTTGCCTTCCCAAAACGATTCATTCAGCGGATTAAATTCCAAGTCGCAAAATCAAATATACAAAGGTATTTCCATTGGAAGAAAATGTTTTTGCGTTGAATTAAATAAAAAAAGGGCTGTTATTTAAACTTATATATCTAGTGGAAGCTTACTAAGCACTCACGCCTATTGTAATACCCTAAGATAAATGTTTCTTTAATTAATTTAATTGTGATCTGTTCTAATTATCATAAGATAAGTAAATTACTAATGAACTTTGAAAAGTAATTAAGTGAAATATTACACCACCAAATTAAATTTAATAATATGGAATGATTGGAAAATTGTGATCGACAACCTCATAATAATAGTTAAGTTAACCATCTCCTAATTGTATTAGTCGGTTAAGTGGCCGGTATCTAAAATGGTACCCACTTTGTTATCCTCGCATCATAGATATCATTAATCAGCACAATTAATCACATAAAACAATTAGTTATGCTTGGAACGACATCACATGTATTTGTACCGACTTACCTTGAAAAGGAAATGAAAAACACACGTAAGCATGACAGCTCACCTCACCATAAATTAGATTAAATTGGTGAGCTGCCACATCATCAGAAATCATGCAATAAATAAAGAAAGAAGCATGAGGTGTTTACTTCCTTCTTTGGTACATGTTCGGCAAGAAGGACAAAAAAAAAGAAAGAGAGAAGTAGAGAACCGACCTTGTGGTTATTTTTTAAAATAAAAGATTGGTATGTTATGTATTGATATTCATGCTATAAGCATCTTCATACAAGACTTGAGGAGGTCACGAGGGAGTTGCTCCTCATAAAAAAAATTTGAGAACCTGCTTTCTCCCAATATGAGCTAACAGATCTGCCACCCTATGCTCTCAGGAAGGAGTCAAAATGAAGCAAAGCCAAGAAGAGGGTGCCAGCTTCCCTCCTTCCTCCTTTCCAGTAGATTATGCGGAACCAAAAATTAAAAAAAGGTAAGAAAAAGGTCCTGAACAGTCTACTCATTCATCTTCTTCCTCTGATTCCTTGCAGGTGGCCGGACTCTCGGCAGTCAACCTATGAAGATTATCTCATGGAATTATAGAGGGGCCTCCCGGAGCAAGGTGCGGGAGAGACTACGAGAACTTATCAATAGGTATCAACCAGACATTATTATGCTAGTAGAAACGCATGCGACTAAGTTGCAGGTAGACAAGATCCTTCGTCGTTTGGGGAACCAGTGGAGCGGTTACTGTCAGGAGGCGGATGGAGCATCGGGAGGAATTTTGCTGGCATGGCGGCACCAGGAAATAGAAGTCACGTCTATTAGTAAGGATAAACAGGTTATTCATGTTGTCATCACCTCAGGTAAATTCTCATCTTTAATATCATGTGTGTATGCCAACACTGCTCCACTACCACGGACTATGCTTTTCAAGCACCTTATGAGCATTGATATTGATGACATTCCTTGGATACTTTTAGGTGATTTTAACTGCATTTTATACCCAGAAGATAAAAAAAGGGGGAAACATTTTAGTCTAACTCGATCCACAAAATTTTTTCAGGACTTAATCTCAAGTCAGGGATTACTAGATATGGACCTCATTGGAACCCAACACACTTGGTGTAATAATCGTCAAGGTGATACTAAGGTGCTCTGTAGGCTGGATAGGATGCTAGTAAGTAGGACCTGGATCACGAACTACCCCAACATGACTCTTAAAGCTTTTGCCAGATGTCCCTCTGATCATGCCCCTCTCTTGCTTCAAACTTGCCTGAGGCAGAAAAAATCTAAATAATTCAAGTATGAGCACTTTTGGTTTGACTATGTTGAATCAAAAGAAATTGTTCAAAAAGAGTGGACCCAAGATAGAACCAGTACTCAAGCTTTAAAAATAATAAAAAATAAAACTAGGCTCTGGAATGCTAAATCTCTAGGGATATTAGAACATAGAGTTGACCAAGTGTTGGATGACATCCAATAACTGGAACTTAAAGATAGCAAGATTGGTGTGTCCTGGGATGAATGAGGTAAGCTGAGGGCTGCCTACAATCTTCATGCTGCCTTGAGAAGGCAAATTAACATCAAGTGGTGGTCTAAATTTAGGATTAACTGGATAAAAGATGGGAATAGAAATACCAAATTCTTTCACTTAAGCACAATGATTAGGCAAAGGAAGAATAAGATAAATACCATTATTAGAAACGAGGGGATAATAGTGGAAGATGACAGTCAAATCAGAACTATGTTTGCAAAACACTATAGTAATATTTGGAGACAGGAAAACACGCCCATGATCCCTATTAACCTCTGGCCTATGCTACCCAAGATTCACAGTAGCTCTCACACACAGCTCCTAGCACCCATCATGTGTCACGAAATGAAGGAAACCTTATGGGATCTGCCTCTAGGAAAGGCCCCTGGGCTAAATGGATTTATAGTAGAATTCTATAGAAATTCTTGGAACATCATTGGACCAAAATTGTGTGTTGAGATCCAAGTTTTCTTTCAATCTAGACATCTTCCTCCAGTTTGGAACTGGACCACCCTTATTTTCATCCCAAAGAAGAAAGCACAAAAAACTATAAATGATTACAAGCCTATCTCTTTATGTAATGTCATTTACAAAGTCATATAAAAAATCATTGCAAACAGACTAAAGCCCATGTTACCATCCCTCATTGACCCAGCCCAATCAGCCTTTGTGAAAAATAGATTAATACAAGATAATATTCTATCTGCTCAGGAGCTTGTACATTCAATGGGAAAAGATAGAATCAAGCACATGTTAATTAAAGCAAATACGAAAAAGGCCTTCGATAGAGTCTCTTGGTATGGTATAAAGAATATTCTGCAACTTATGAATTTTCTCCACACCTTTATAAATTGGATCCTTCAATGTGTGACCTCCCCAAAATTCAAATGTTGTCAATGGAGCCTTATCACAATGCTTTGCAAGCAATCAAGGGATCAGGCAGGGGGACCCTCTGTCCCCCTATCTCTTCATTCTAACCTCACAAGTCCTTTCCTCCCTACTCAATAAGGAGGTCCTTATTGGCAGTATCAAACCATTTAGAATTGGAAACTTTAGAATGAGTCACTTGGCCTATGCAGACGATCTGCTCATCTGCATAGCAGCAACCAAAAGGAATTGTGTCAATCTGAACAAAACATTGAAAGAATATGAGAACCTTACCAATCAAAAGCTCAACCCACAGAAATCTGTGATGTATCTTCCACCCAAGCTAAATTCGCACAGGGCAAACATAATCATGCATACCCTTGGCATTCAAGTTGGGAGCTTTCCTTCACATACTTGGATGTTACATATCCCATAAAGTGCTCCACAGTAGTAAGTAAAAAGCAATTATTGAAAAGGTTTCAACCAGGCTTGCTGGTTGGAAAGATGCACATTGAGTCAGGCCGGAAGACTCACACTTATCAATTCGGTTATGAACTCAATTCTAGTTTACACAATGGGGGTAACTTATATGGCTGTTGGGGTGCTAGATGAGTTGGAAAAGATCTCAAGGGGTTTCCTATGGGATTCAAATGGGGAGAGAAGGGGTTTACATCTTCTAAGTTGGAACACTGTTCAGATGCCAAAATCATATGGGGGACTAGGAGTTAGAAAGCTTTCTCATATTCGAACAGTCTTACTTGCTAAGAGAATACATGCATTATTAAAAAATGAGAACAGTTTATGGGTCAGCCTCAGTATGGTAGATATCACCCTTGGTTTGGTTTTACTAGCCCCCTCACCAATGCTGGTCTTACTAAGCCCAAAACTATCCCAAACTATCCCTGTTGGTTCATGGAAAATAATTGCTGATGCTACATACAAAGTTAGAATTGGTTTCATGAAATCCATAAACAATGGTCAACACACAAGTCTTTTGGAGGATCCATGGATCCTAGATATGCCTCTTGCATTGAAACCTACTATATCAATGTTGAACTCCTAAATATGAATTGCAAAGTTGCTGATTTTATTACTGATAACACATGGAATGTCCAATTACTTCAATCTTATTTTGGCTCAGCTTTGGTCTCTAAAATTACTGCGATACATTTGCCTGCTTATTGTGCCTAGGATGATTCATGGTATGGGCAGACACTTTTGGCTGTGCAAATGCAAAATTTATTTACCGATTCCTTTGCGGGGACACTTGCTCAACCATAACATCTGGATGGCCTATTTGGAACTCCTTGTGGCAGATCAAGGTTCCCCACAAAATATCTATTTTTTTATGGAAATTGCTTCACAATAGGCTCCCAACTAAAGATTTCTTCTTACATTTTGATAATCTTATGAATACGAACTGCACTTTTTGTGGCTTAAGTGTGGAATCAAATGCTCATTTATTCTTTTAGTGCCCAGTTACTCAGGATTTATGGAAAATTTTTCAACAGAATGTTAATTGCAATTTCTTATACATGGATTCTTGACATGTCGGTGACTGGATCAAGGAAGGTTGTAACCTCAACCGGAGAACAAAACGTCTATTTTTATCGCTTTTTAGTTTCTGCCTTTGGGGACTTTGGACAGCTAGGAATGATCGCCACTTTAGTTCCAAACAGGCAATCATGTTATGCGTTTGGGAGTGAGCATTTGCTGCTTACACGGAATATGTGAATATCCATCTACCTGAGACAAATACCCCCTAGGACTTAAACCGAGTCCGGTGGGAGCCCCCGGCTGAATCTTGGATGAAACTCAACTCCGATGGATCCTTCGTGGATCCATCTCAGCCAGGGGGAGTGGGCTACATCTTGCCCCTAACACTTCTCTCCTTTTTGCAGGTTCATGTAAGCGGACTGCTGAGTCAATTGAGGAGCTTGAGGCATGTGCATTATATCTTGGGCTCGAGGAATGCCACAAAAGGGGTTACACAAAGGTGCATGCTGAAGTGGATTCGGAGGTGTTACTCAATATCATCAACCAAAGTCGTCGATGCCCGTGGAGAATGCAAAACATTGTTAAATCAATTCTGGATAGCAGTCAACACTTTGAGTCTTTCCTTTTGACGCATTGCAAAAGACCTTGTGGTTATTGTTGGCCGACACAAAGAGAGAGGGGAGAAGGAAAGGAAGGTCGCATAATTTCCTTTTTGCTGCCGAGTTGAAGAGAAATAGAAAAGGAAAGAAGTATGCATTGGTTCCTTCTATGCTGGCCAAACCAAAGGGAGGAGGAAAAAGAAAAGGCAAGAAAAAAACATTGAAAGGAAAGTTAGCTCTTTCTTTTTGTTTTGTGGTCGGCCACGAGAGGAAATAAGGAGGAATGGAAGGGGATAAAACAAAAAGGAAAGGAGTTGTCTCCGTGGATGCTGCCCGAACCTATGGAAGAAAAAGAAGGAGAAAAGGAACACTAATATGGTATGTATGAAGTGGGATTAAATTACAGATTTTATAGCGAACTTCTGAAGATTACAATCACTACAAGAAAATCGTGATTTTCACATGCGGTTTCTGACGGAAGGAAATCCGTCGCAATTTAGGATGAATTTTGCGATGGATAGGAATCCGTTGGAATTTCCGACGGCTAAAACCATCAGAAATAAAAATAATAAACTATGTAATTTGTTATATCATTACTTTATTTTTCGACTATTAGGAACGTCGGAGGTTTCAATAGATATCTATTCATCGCAAATTTCGACGGTCACGGCCGTCGGTAAATAAATAATAATATAATATAAGTAGTATTTTATTAATATATTTGGCGACAGTTGAAATCGTCATAACTTTTGACGGTTCAGACCGTCGTAGGTAAAAAAATAATATAACGTAAGGAGTCTTTTACTAATATAATTAGCGACATTTCAAACCATCGCAAATTTCGACGGTCCTGGCCGTCGGTAAGTGAAAAATAATATAATATAAAGAATCTTTTATTAATATAATATGTTATCAACGGTTCGGACCGACGGTAAATTAAAAAATAAATATTATATATATGTTAGTAGTATTTTATTATTATAATTAAATAATTTCTGATAGTCCTGACCATCGATAACTTTAAAAATAATTAAATATTATATTCATATATATATCTTTACTAGTTTTTTTACGGTCATGGTCGTCGATAATTAAAAAATACTCTCCCGCCGCTTCTTTTTTCGTTTTCCCGCTTTTCCAACTTTTTAACCCTATATATACATATTTATACTTTCCAAATCCATTATCTACTTCTTTTCCTCTCTCCTCTCTCTCTCTCCCTCGATGACCTGACGACCCGCCCGACGACCTCCCAGCCGGCGACCCTCTCCCTCCCGGACGACGACCGCCGGCGACCCTCGCGCGCCTCTCTCTCTCTCTCTCTCCAGACGGTGTCCGCCACGGTCAGATCGGCCGCCAGCTTGCCGGATCTAGCCGCGGGGGCCAAATCGGCCGCCAGCTTGCCGGATCTGGCCGCGGGGGCTAGATCGGCCGCCTGGGGGACGAATCTTGATTGATCATTATTGATTGCAATTCAATCTTTGAGTATGAACTTTTAGTATGCCTTTGTCTATCAAATCTTACACCATCCGAGTGAATGAATCATTATTGATTGGAATTCGTTCTTTTGCAATTCAATCATTATTGATTGAATCGTCATACAACATTACAAATGTTGAAATCATTAATGGTCCTTGAACCATTGTTATCACCATGATAATCAATTGTAGTGGATTTATAATTCATCTTTGCCTGTCCCATCTCACTTATTATGACTGATGGAATCACCACCTTACTATGTCAATAGACTTTATAAGTCTAAAGAGTGGTTTAGAAAACTTTTCGAAAAATGTATTGGAGTGAGGCCTCCTCTGGTCATTCGAACGCTTGAGCGGAACCAAAGAGTTCACTATCATGGAGTGTTGGTTAAGAGCTTAGCGAAAGAATGATTGGAAGGGGATGCCTTTCATTTCACTGTTCTAAACCAATAATAAAAAAATAATCATATTCACAAATTTTATCAATGCTCGAGCGCTCACCTTTGTTCCTTATAGTTGTTAACTTACGAATGTGTATCGGTTGTTGTGCTTTTATCCAACATGTCATTCTCTTCCACATGTTATGATTGCTTCATCTACCTATTGGCATTTTACCATTACTGGAGTTATGCGTAGGCCTGCCAAAACATCTGAAAATTTTCTAAATTCATGTTTCACTCATAACTTTTATGTTAATGCTTATCTGAATTTTTCATAAAATCAAGCACATGTGTCAAGATTAGATGAAAGAATGCTAGATATGCACATAGAAGAATAATCTTATCAAATCAAACTTTGGACTCCATCATGTGTTGATATTATTTTAAAGTCTCACAATAAAATTTTATGAAATTTTTAAGTCAACAACTTTAAAATTATCTTTAATAAGTTTGATTATAATAAAATTCGAGGATGAATTTTATTTAACGGAGGAAGAATGTAATGCACTAAGATAAATGTTTCTTTAATTAATTTAATTGTGATCTGTTCTAATTATCATAAGATAAGTAAATTACTAATGAACTATGAAAAGTAATTAAGTGAAATATTACGCCACCAAATTAAATTTAATAATATGGAATGATTGGAAAATTGTGATCGACAACCTCATAATAATAGTTAAGTTAACCATCTTCTAATTGTATTAGTTGGTTAAGTGGTCGGTATCTAAAATGGTACCCACTTTGTTATCCTCACATCATAGATATCATTAATCAGCACAATTAATCACATAAAAGGAAATGAAGCACATGTATTTGTACCGACTTACCTTGAAAAGGAAATGAAAAACACACATAAGCATGACAGCTCACCTCATCATAAATTAGATTAAATTGGTGAGCTGCCATATCACTAGAAATCATGCAATAAATAAAGAAAGAAGCAGGAGGTGTTTACTTCCTTCTTTGGTACATGTTCGGCAAGAAGAAAAAAAAAGAAAGAGAAAACTGACCTTGTGATTATTGTTGGCCGACACAAAGAGAGAGGGGAGAAGGAAAGGAAGGTCTCATAATTTCCTTTTTGCTGCCGAGTTGAAGAGATATAGAAAAGGAAAGAAGTATGCGTTGGTTCCTTGCTGGCCCGAACCAAAGGGAGGAGAAAAAAGAAAAAGCAAGAAAAAAAATTGAAAGGAAAGTTAGCTCTTTCTTTTTGTTTGGTGGTCGGCCACAAGAGGAAATAAGGAAGAATGGAAGGGGGATAGAACAAAAAGGAAAGGAGTTGTCTCCGTGGATGCTGCCCAAACTTATGGAAGAAAAAGAAGGAGAAAATGAACACTAATATGGTATGTATGAAGTGGGATTGGATTACAGATTCTATAGCGAACTTCTAAAGATTACAATGGTTGTCATATTGATTGAATTAAAGAGAAATTAGACTAGCTGATTAGAGATATGGAAATCAATTAGGGAAAACACTTTTCTCCTTCCAAGTTTTATAGTTGAATACTTATCTTGTGCTTCAAATGATTATAAAATCATGAAATCTTCACAAAATGGTCCTTTAGATGTCTACTAATTAGAGAAGGAAGAATTATTTTGAAATCCTATGTATTTAGAAAGTTATGTAATAAATTGATAACATATGTCTTGCTATCCAAGTACACTAATTAGGTCTAATTAATAATTATGTCATAAATTCCATACATAGAGATAAATTAAAAGTTTTATGTGCCAGAAACTTGTATGAATGAAGGTTCTAATCCAATTTCAACAACCTAAAAAAAAGAAACATATGCACAAAGAAAGTTATGGATACAATAAATGGGACCTCTAAGTTTCTAGAAGTATGAACCAACACAATGAGATGTTTATGTTCATAAATTTTCTGTAGATAAATTATGTTGAATAAAATTAATATATATATATATATATATATATATATATATATATATATATTGTACATATTATAGGGTTTAGTTTTGTTGATTTTTGGAATCAAATTTATGGAATATATGAATAGAAAATTTTGTGTTCATCTTTAGGGTATTATCACTTTATCTTCTGAAATTTCTATCCGATTTTGTAAATTAGGTATTAAATCAAACATTTAATATAATGATTAGATGCTTTACGGCCAACAAGATACTTATGACAATCTTTATATGCAATTGGAATCTCCTAAAAAGGTTGTGTCTAGTGAAAGTAATAAATTCTCAATCGCACCTCACTTGCTCTATCAAAAACACATAAACAACATAAAATTTAAGTGAATGCTAATATTCTTGAGAATCAAGACTAATAAAATAAAATCTGAAACATTGACTAATTGAGATTTATATAATCTGGTGCTATGTGAAATTGGAATAATGTGATTTTATCATTTGTATTAAGAGTTATGATTTTTGAAACTAGGTGCACAAATAGCCATATATATAAGACAATAAGTTTTGATGAATTGAACTTCTTCAACTATAAATGTCGTATAATCTTTATGTCAGTAAGGTTGTATACATTATATTGACATCTATGTCCTAAGATTAATACGAACATATATCATTACTATAGGGTTAGATGAATGATAAGAAAAAGAAATGGGGAACACCATGTGTGATCGCTTATATTTGGTAAGTTGATTTCTCCTACTCTATGTATTCACCTATTTTGAATTCGGTGTGGCATCGCTTATTATATGTATTGAATATGTTTTGGAATGCTATGAATTGATTTCGAGAATATGAAAAGCATATCTAATATGATTGGATTATGAGAAGTGCAATCTTGCTCGTTTGAAAGGTTATTTGATATGATTCATCTTTTGATAGTGAGATACAATTGTTATATGATGAATCATGCATCTGCATCTGTCTGCATTGCATTATATGATGATTGGAGCTAAGTGCTACATCGCTAATCACGATGGGAGTCACCTCTAGAATCCAATACATCATTTTGTTCCCTAAAAATGAAATGAGATAGGATGGAGCTAAGTGCCGTGCGGAACTAAGTGCTACACCGTGAGGGTGGGAGCCACCTCTAGAATCCGTATGGGCACTTCTAGAAGTCATCTATCGCTTTCTAATCTATATGGTGGTTGGAGCTAAGTGCTACATCGCTGATCACGATGGGAGTCACCTCTAGAATCCAATCCATCATTTTGTTTCTCATAAATAGGATGAGATAGAATGGAGCTAAGTGCTACATCGCTGATCACGATGGGAGCCACCTCTAAAGTCCACCTACCGACCACTGGCCAGTTGGTGATCCGTGCATTCATATGAGAGTGTTGCATTTGCATTCATCTGTTTGATATGATCTGAATGATATTGATCCAATTGGAGTGTGATGATTTTGATTAGGTAATTGTATATATTATTTTTAAATATACGAAAATATTGATTGTGATATTATAATTATTTCATGTCTTTGCATGTCTCTCCGAATTAAATAGATGGTAATACATAGCTTATGAGTTATCAATTTACTGAGCTATTTTTGCTCATAATGTTATTTTTAATATTTTTCAGATTCATATAGCTGTTTGGGAATTGTGCGAGGTGATAGTCTTACAAGGATTCTATAACATCTTTGGTGGTTTAATGAGAAGATTTATGTCCCAGTATCTTTATGTCGAGAGAGCTAGTCATATTTATTACTTATATCAAAATATGTTGTATCGAAAATAAAATTATTTTATGAAATGTACGACTTAAGGAGTAACAGTTTGCTATGAAAAGATCATCATCATATTGTGTAATTTATTTAATGATAGTCTTTTACTCATGTTATAAGAAAAAAAATTACATAACATTTTCGCAATCTCTCTAAATTTTATTTGATCATTCGTAATGAGTCGCGAGCTTCGGATTAAACTAAGGTTTAACTCAGGGTCGTGACACCTACACTTAAATAAAATTTAGAATTAGTTTTTTCGTGCATGCAAAAAGAATTTAGAAATTCCCATCCACCATAGTCCGTGCCATCCAGAATAATAATTAATAAATTAATTCCTAGACAATGATGCTAAAAACTTATACGTATAAATGATTAGCAAAATATATTACTAGTAAGTATATTAATTAACATGAATAAAAAGTGTGAAACCTATGAAAAATAATATTAATTAATTATCTAATCTCATAAACTAATATCATAAAAACAACATGATTTTTATATTGATTTTGAAAAAAAATAAAAAGATAAAATAAAATATAGCTGTGCTGAGATTAAGCTTTGAATAGTATGAGATAAAACCACGGTCAAACTTTTTAAAAAATAATTTAGTCTTTTAGATGACTTATATTCTATCTAAAATATGATTGTTTAACCAGATAACTCAACTATTTTGAATTTAACTAGTATACCATTCCTCAATAGGAAAATCATTTTAAATACAATAAAAAATCAAAATACATTATTTCGTACCATCTAAACTATTAATCATCCACCAATATTGTAATAACTAATAGAATGCACAATCTGCACTCTTAAATAAGATAGTTTAGAAAGTTTCGAAGGATCTTTTCGAGATCCTTAGTAATTTTTTCCAACGGTTAAATTTTCTATCGGAAAATCATATTTCTGATTGATTTGGAAATATTTCTAACAGATGTATCCGTCAAAAAATTGCAAAATTCTTGTAGTGCGCCATCATTAAACCATGTATATGAGATCAGTGCTGGAGTAAATTGCTTAACCTATATGAGACAAGTGGTGGTGCAAACTCCTTTTTTGCCTAAAGTTACTAGTTAATTTTAAAATAAAACCCATTATCAATAATGAATTTGTGTGTGTGTGTCTAAACTATGCTGAGTGGGTATGCTAACAAATCTCATTCTGGGTTTCTTGAAACCTACGGCAACTGATTCAATAAGTTAGAAGAATGGAGGCGTACGTATGTGTCTTCGCCAACTTCCTACTCTCGCCTCATCTACGACGTCACTGGCCATCGTCTTTAGGCTGTCAGTCCCGATGACCGCAACCATCTTCGTACTGCTTTCTTTACCATCGCTCTCTCTCTCTCTCTCTCTCCCGACACCGACACCACAGCTCCGGAGCCATCTGAAGTCGTAATCTCCTCCTTGCATGTGATGCGGACAACATGCATGCACTGGGATCGAACTTTGCAACCAGAGAAGAAAATGAGCATCTTCCAGCGACGCACTGTCCACATACGTTTGCACACAGCACACCAACCCGAGAACATTAATCAGATCTATATCTTCTCATACCTAAATGCGAGCGGACCAGACGTTAACATTATTGTGGTCAGGCGACATTATAGTTGCAGAGAAATAGTTCTGATACGTCCATACCTTGGCGTTAATGGTCACGGTCATGGTCCATCCCAAGTGGGCCAATCATTATTCCTCTCGCCGTCGCCGTCAAATGGATAGTAGTTCTGATACCATCCATCCATGTGGGGGTGGCGGTAGCGGTCGAGGTCCATGCCGAGTGGACCAATCATTGTCGTGGTGGTGAAATGGAGATCTTTTCTGTTTTCAACGTTAAAAGACCATCCATGTTTTCAACTGTCGTCAGTTGGCAGGAGATCAGATAAGATATCATCCGCTCGTCTCTCTTCCTCCTCCTAACCTGGTGGAGTTTCAGAAATTAATTAAGGTTTTTATTTTATCGAGAAGAAAGTTTTAGAATAGTAGAATACAACTCGATCCCACGCGCAACCCATCTGACTATGATTGACCAAAACGTTTCCACTTTCCACGATAGATATGTCAGATTGCATTTGGAAATGTTGTCCACTTGTCTTGCTGCCTTCAAGGTCTGAGTAATTTTGTTTTCTTTCAATAAAGTGTTCATGAAAGAAAATTTTCTATAGGAAGTTAGCAATATATTTTGTGCATCTTGTAGCAGTGAAAGTTATTTGGTTGGGTCAGTTTATTGGTTCAAAAAAATCATCTAAAACTATTTAAAATAAAAGAAAAACTCTACGAGATCGATCTTCTTGAGTGATTTTTGGGACCACATTTTAATACAATAATATATAACATAAAATATTAAATTAATTAAAAATAATATAGATATGGCTATACTTTGCTTTTGTTTTCTCTTTTTTAGCAGTTTAATTTGAATGACCCGAACAATAGTGGTCAGTGGAGCTTGTGTCCAACTCATTCGTTCCTTATATATTTCCTTTGAATTTGAGCTGTAGTAACATCATTCTTGTTCTTGAGTAATAAGGTAGCCTTTGCCGGCCCTTTGCAACAACTAGTTTAAAATTGTAAATCCTTTTTCTTCTTTCTCGTAAGCTCAATTGTGAAAATGGGGATATAACTGTTGGGTGCAAAAACTTTAATATTAAACTATTAATATTCCATACTAGCTTATTTGGATAAAAAAAATTATTTATGTTTTTAAGGTACTATTGACAGTTATTGATAAAAAAAATATTCCATACTATTGACAGTTATTGATAAAAAAAATTATTTATGTTTTTAAGGTACTAAGGAATATTACTTTTACTTGATTAGAGCAAAGTTTAGGCTAATTTATTTAATTAAAATTTCTTTTCCTTATACTCCTTTCTTACTTTTTTTCCCTTTTTTATTTCCTAATAACTTTGTTTCTTTTTTTCTACGATACAATTTGTATTTTCTATTTCTGTTACTTCTTCTAATACCTTTTTTTTGTTCTCTCCTGTTTTTACTTTTTGGGGTAAATTTTAATAAATTCCCTCAAACTTTATCCCTTTTTAGACTATTTCTCGAAACTTACTTTATAGCGAGATTTCCTTTAAACTTTTAATTAAGGAGAAAATGGGGGTCCCCCCTACTTGGGGGGGGGGGGGGGGGGGGGGGGGGGGGGGGGACTGTCCCTCCTATTTCGCGATGTCTCATATGGGCATTCGACGGCTAGCACAGATCTAATATTGCTTAATGATTAAACCACGTTCGGTTCGTGATGCGGTCGGTTCATTTTGTTCCGGTTCACGATGTTAACCCTAAAAGAAATCAAGTTTGTAAATTTTCTCTCTCCGATCGTCACAAATTCTTCTCCTCTTCGCCCGCCACGCTGCCGCCCCCCGCCGCCGAGACCTCTCCTCTCCTACGCAGCAGCGACCGCGACCTCGAGCGCCTCACAATCAACCGCCGTCGACAAGATCCGCTTCGCCCGTGATGCTCCCGCCGACCAGATCCGCTTTGCCCGCCCCGCCGGCGCCCCCCGCCGTAGAGAACATCCGCGACCTCGAGCGCCTCCGCAATCAACCTCGAGCACGTTGAGATAACGCCCCGCCGCCGCCGACGACGAGCACGTCACTCACATGCCGTCGCATGCCGCTGTCGACACGTCCGCCACCGACCACGAGCACATCCGTCGCCGACTAGATCAGTGCAGCGGGACCGTGATTCCAACGCGACGCCGCCGACCATGAGCACACCACTCACGCCGTCGCATGCCGCCATTGACACGTCCACGACTGACCTCGATCTCCTCCGCCACCGACCTCAAGCACATCCACCGCCGACCATATCAGCGCAGCGGCTACCGCACCCCCACCGCGACGTCGCCGACCAGTACCCCTTTATCTCTCTTTCTTTTTGTTTTCTCCCTTGTTCCGACCTGATCTCGAGCATGTCCGCCGCCGACCAGATCCGCTTCGCCCCCCGCCACCGCCCCTGCCGCCGAGCACATCCGCGACCTCGAGCTCCCTCGACCGCCGCCGAACAAACGACCTGATCTAGGACGCCGCCACCCTCGAGCATGCCGCCGCCGCCGTCGCCGCCGCCGACCTCGAGCACATCCGCGACCACTCACATGGCCGACATCGAATTAGTGTAATGTACACGTGTTAATCCACTATATTTTGTTTCAATCATTATGTAATCATGTTATAATTAGTGTTAAACGTGGGCAAACAATGATGTAATGAGTTAATCACAAGATTTTTTTTTCAGTGTGTATGAAAATTTTAAAGGTTTTACAAGATCTAACGAGAACTTGTCTCAATTTTTTAGGTAAATTTAATTTTTCTTTTCTGGTATTCGACGAGCGAGATCCAAATTTTACGAAGATCTTATGCAAGGTTTGAATCTCTCCATTTTGTTTTTTTTTTTTTGCTATATACATTCATATTACTTTTTTTCTTTACACTACTTAGATAATTATGACATGCATAGGAAAATAGGTTGCTATTGGACGTCGAAGGTGAAAATAGTGTTGAATATGATAACATGGCAGAATTGACCAACGAATGGATAAATGAAGAAGACATCGAACATGACAAACCTCCTAATGAAGAGCATGTTGATTCTGTGAAATCTTATGAGTTATTGAAATCATATGTTGGGATGATATTTGATACAGATGAGGAAGCTTACAAGTACTATAATATGTATGCCAAATTAGTGGGTTTTTCTGTGAGAAAATAAACTTCGCATAAGTCTCAGATTATTGGAAATATAATTAATGTGAAGTATGTTTGTCTAAAGAAGGACACGAGAGAATGAGGCAAGGACATGAAAAAACTTCTACACAAAAAAGAGAAGTTATGGACGATTGTCATGCCCATCTATATGCTGGTCTAAGGTAAGATGGAAAATGGAAGGTGAAAAAATTCCAGGAAGAACACAGTCATGCTCTGACAACTCCTTTGAAGGTAAAGTTCTTAAGGACACATAATCAAATCAGCGCAACTTCTAAAGAAGCTATTAGTAATCTGCATGATTTCGGTATGGGTCCATCCAGGATTGCTAGAGCACTTAATATGTCTGGAGAACTGCCCAGAATTGTATTGACCACTTGAGAACTATAAGAAAAAGTAATTTCTCTATTGAGTGTCTCAATATTATTAGTATTTTTCAAAGTAAAGTAAGCAGTGACCTGGATTTCTTTCATAAATGGGAGATTGATGCTGATGGCACAGTGCTTAATTTTTTTTGGGCTGATGGGTGGTCAAGGGATAGTTACTTGACATTCGTTGATGTGGTTGTATTCGATACAGCATACTCGAACTAACAATTTGAGAATGTCATTTGCACCATTTACAGAAATTAATCACCATTGGAGATCTTGCTTATTTGATTGTGCTTTACTTGTAGATGAGACAGAGGAAACATTCACATGGTTGGTTAAAAAATGGTCTGAATGCATGTTTGAAAAAAATATCCATATTGTATTATTACAGATCAAGACATCGTGATGGGGAATGCCATACATAAGATTTTTCCACACACCAAACACATCTTTTGTACGTGTCATATCGCTAGAAATGTGATGATTCATTTACAAGATTTATATGCACAACCGATATTTAAAGATGACTACAATAAGTGGCTATATGGATCATCGAACATAGATGAGTTTGAAGAGGGTTGACTCTCTTTGAAAGAGAAGTTTCATATTCCAAGTGGGCATTGGTTAGAAGTAATGTACAATAAGCATAAACAGTGGATTTTCTTATATTATAAAGATGTATTTACTGCAGGTATGCGAACTACACAAAGGGTTGAAATTATTAATACTTTTTTTGATGGTTATGTCAATGCGCACACATCACTTTCGGACTTTGTAGAACAATATGATAGAGTTGTGCAGACTCATCGTAGACGCGAAGAACGAGAAGACTTTCAAACAATGAACTCCTCACTAGCATACATTTTAAACAGTCCTTTGGAAGTTCTTGCAGGTAACACTATACACATGCCACATTTTCTAAGTTTCAATCAGAATATGCACAGTCTTTCAGCTTCATAGCACACAAGATTTGCAAGGAGACTGATAAATCTTACTACTCTGTTTATCATGTGAGTGGCATTGATGAGGGCAAAAATATTATGGAGTTTAGGCAGGTTGAAAAAATTAATGTCAAATGTTCTTGTAAAAAGTTCGAGCAAGAAGGAATATTTTGCTGTCATTTTTTATGTATTTTGCATAAGAAAGGTGCGAGATTCTTGCATGTAGATTATGTGCTTCATCACTGGACAATAAATGCGAGATATTCAAAAGCACATGCCATTTATGATGATCAATCCACTTATGGCGATTGCATAACACCCATTCAAAAAATATCTTGGCAGTGTAATCTTTGAAAAATACAAGAGATGGGTCTCATTCCACCTACGCATTTGCAATGCGGGGCGCCGATTATAGATGATTTGATATTAAAAATGAGTGCAATTCATGTGCCGAATGATTTTATGGATGCAAGTGGCGCAAGCACAAGTGAGCTTCCTATGAGTCAACCAAGCTCTATAAACTTGCATGACTCACAATTTACTATACGCGACCCACTTTGTGTGAAGTCTAAGGGCATGCCTAAGAATGTTGCAAAGATTAAATCTGGCGTGGAAATATCTATGTCACAAAATAATTCTAAAAAGAGGAGTTGCGGAAAATGTGGAAAGCAATGACATGACAAACGAAAATGCCCATTGTTGCAGGTTCATAATTTAATCTTTCTTTCTTTACTTGTCTTTTTTTAAAAACAATTCATAATTAATCGACTTTCTTACTTGATAGGGTGCTAAGAATGAAGGTCAGCCATATAATTGACCACTTATGGATGTAGTTTTGGTATAGTAAATGCATACATAAATTTGTACATAATGAAATGTTTATTTACTCATATAGTCGTCTCACTTATTTTTTCTTTGTAAGGAATTTTCTCATAATTTGATGTCTACCAGTGCCGCTGTTGTTGACTCATTTACTTGATGTTGGATGTTATGGATGTTAACTGTTGCTGATGATATATTACTTTATATTGGATGTTACATTTAATGTCGGATATTAATGTCGAATGTTGCATTTTAGATATTATATGTTGAAAAATGCACCAGATTCTTTCAATGTTATATATGTCTTTTGGGATGTCGTATCATGAAATCTTCATGCTTTCGCTCTAGTTTTTTTAGCCAATATAAAACATCTATATTTTGTAGTTGTTGATTTTTTGATAAAAGTATTGATTAGCTATAAAATGTTTTTATAACATGAAAGTGCTTTAATAGCAAAGAACCAAGTGCATATAATACAATTTAACATGAAAGTGCTTTAATATCTATAAAGTGCTTTTATAACATGAAAGTGCTTTAATAGCAAAGAACCAAGTGCATATTATTTCTTCTCGCTCGAATCCATTCTTGAGACAACTTTGTTGAAAAATCGTAATTGCATTGCGTCTTTGAACTTTGTCATCTCATCATTTGGCTGAACTTGATTGGATCGAATCATTAAAAAAAATCATCATTTTTCATTTGGCTAAGCTTGATCGAACCAAAATAAATTACACAGTTACATAATTAAAAAAATCCAATCAAGTTTAGGCGGTGGGCTATGCGGCGTAAGCAGGCAAAGTGGCGTAGGCGAAGCAGCGGGCGAAGCGGCGGGGTGCGGGGCGGACGAGGCGGCGGCGAGGCGTGCATAGCGGCGACGGGGCGGGCGATGTGGCAGCAGGCGTGGGAACTCGGCGGCGTCGGGCAGGCGAAGCGGCATCGGAAGCGGCGACGGACAAAGAGGCGGCAGTGGGGCGGACGAAGCGGAGGCGGGGCGTGCGAAGCAGCGTCGGGGCGGGCGATGTGGCGGCAGGCGTGGGAACTCAGCGGCGGCGAGTGGGGGAACTCGGCGGTGGCGGGCCAGGCGAAGCGGCCGTGGGGGCGGGCGAACTCGGCTGCGGCGAGCGGGTGAACTCGACGGGGCGGGCGAAGCGAGCGGGCGAAGCGGACGTGAGGGCGGGGCGAACACGGCGACCGCAGGGCGGACGAACTCGGTGGCGGCGGTGAACTCCACGGCGGGGCAGGCGAAGTTGGCGGCCGCGAGGTGGGCGAAGTCGGCGGCGGGGCGGGAGAAGCGGCCGTGGGGGCGGGCGAATACGGCGACCGCGGGGCGAGCGAATATGGCAATGGGCGAACTCCGCACGGCGCATCGGCGAAGTCGACGATGCAGATGAACTTGGAGGTGGCCGGGCGGGCGAAGCGGCGTAACTGCGTGAGGGGGTCGCCGAAGCCCAAATCTATGGCTGGGTGCTCGGGGGGATGGGGGTCTCGCAGATCTGGTTGATGGTCGGCGATGCTCGGTGTCGTGCAGCCGCCGTCGGCTCATGGTCGCGGCTAGTCAGGGGTGATCGCAGATCTGTCGTCGGGGGTTGCGCAGCGGGGAGAAAATGATGGAGATCAGGTCAGAACGATGGAGTAAACAAAAAGTAACAGAGAGAAAAGTGAACGCGGTGGGGGTGCAGTCGTCGTTGCGCTGATCTAGTCGATGGCAGATGTGCTCGCGGTCGGTTCGGCGGCATCGGGTCACCGCTGTGCATGAGAGAAGGGGTGTGGAGAGAGGGGGGAGGGCGAGCGGAGAGGAGGGGAAAGCAGAGGAGGGTGGGCACCGTCGCGAGAGTAAAGGAGAGGAGAGAGAGAAAAGGCGATGAGTGAGGACTTTTAGGATTAACACGCGTGAACCGGTCCGACGAATTTTTGAGGGCTAACATTTCTATCTCGAACCGACCGTTGTTCAGAGTAGGTTCAGAGCGGATCTGCGCTGGCCGTCAGATGCCCATCTGAGACATCTGTCGGCTAGAGAAGTAGGAGGGACAATCCCCCCTAGGGGACCCCCATTTTTTCCTTTAATTAATTTCAGTAACTATCATTTTGACAAGATATATGTTCTGTTTGACAACACCAAAATTAACGTTTCAAGTAGCGTTTAGCGGTTCAAACATTAATTTTTTTGTTTGGTAAATGACAAACATAAGTAGCGTTTAGCGCTTCATACGAAAATATTGAAAAGCTACTTCTACTAGCATTTTAACCTTATTTAAATATATTATTTCTATCTAACTTATCTTATTATTTTCTCATTTTTATTTTATAATCATTTAATTATATTTATTTTTATATTCATGCTTAATTAATTGCAAATTATTTATATGTTAACAATGAATCAAAAATAATTTCACAATTAATACTTTTATATCATTGGTGTACTATATAAAATTTATTGTCCATATAAATTTCTATATATTTTAACAAAAAAAATAGTTGTGAAATTTTATTTTATTTAATTAAGATATAAATATTTAATTTATTGTATTATATTACAATTTGTATAGTGCTTAAATTAAATAATTTGTCGTATGTCTAATTATATCATTTTATATTCATCATTTAATTCTACCACTAAGTTTTTCAGACACTTATTTATTATAATCTTTAACCGCTAATCATCATTCGTTACTCGTTATTTGTTAGTTAATTTGTTATCCGCTAGTTAAACCGTTATTCGCTTCTCAAACCACTAATAATTCCAAATAGAGCCTACAATTTACCTATTCAAAAAATATCTTGGCAACATAATATTTGGAAAGTACAAGAGATGTGTCTCATTTCATCTACGCATTTGCAATGCGGAGCGCCGATTATAGATGATCTGATATTAAAAATGAGTGCAATTCATGTGCCGAATGATTTTATGGATGCAAGTGGCACAAGCACAAGTGAGCTTCCAATGAGTCAACCAAGCTCTATAAACTTGCATGACTCACAATTTACTATACGCGACCCACTTTGTGTGAAGTCTAAGGGCAGGCCTAAGAATGTTGCAAGGATTAAATCTGGCGTGGAAATATCTCTGTCACAAAATAATTCTAAAAAGAGGAATTGTGGAAAATGTGGAAAGCAATGACATGACAAACGAAAATGTCCATTGTTGCAGGTTCATAATTTAATCTTTCTTTCTTTACTTGTCTTTTTTTTAAAAAATCATAATTATTCGACTTTCTTACTTGACAGCACTTATGGATGTAGTTTTGGTATAGTAAATGCATACATAAATTTGTACATAATGAAATGTTTATTTATTCATGTAGTCGTCTCACTTATTTTTTCTTTGTAGGGAATTTTCTCATAATTTGGTATCTACCAGCCACTGTTGTTGACTCATTTACTTAATGTTGGATGTTAGCTATTGTTGATGATATTTTATTTTATGTTGGATGTTATATTTAATGTCGGATGTTAATGTTGAATGTTGCATTTTAGATATTACATGTTCTGAAACCCCATTGCAAGATTCAACTGATATCACGATCCGGTTTTCAACCATATTGGCAGGGTAACTTCTTCAGTACCTCAGACTCTAGCTATTTGGATGTCAGATGGCTAGTAGATAAGTTGGATCACTTTGCAAAGGAAACGAGACAGCAATGCGATGATTGTTATGAGAAAAATCGTATTGGATTCAAAAAATTTAGAAAGCAAATCATATTGGATTCAAATTATGATACTTAAGATTGTTTATCATACCAGAAAAGCATTAAGACAAAAATGGCATTCCGGTAAAAGTTATATAAAACCATATAGCCAACACGCAGTGCCCGTGTACAAGTAGTAATCTCTTCATAAAACAGAACTGCCACATAGCACAAAGAGATGCCATAACAGCTTGGCGGCCTTCCTGGCCACAAATCCCTACACCAGCCATCATTTGCCCCTGTAGGAGTCAAATATTAGAGGAAAAGAATATGGATTTTCTATCTAACAACATCATGGCAATGCAAATAAAATATATGATACATTGAAGTACGAGATAACCAATTACATGTCCAAGGAAACCATTTAGCAATTTGAACATATTTTGGAAACTAATCTTGGGCAAAGAATGATATTCCCAGATGCGGAAACACATCAATAGTTAAGAGGCCTAAGTAATAATTTCAGTTCCCATCTCACATTATCAAAGTATGAGAACAAACAACAGAATATGAACTAGGTCTTTACACAGACAAGCAAGTTCTATTTCATGAGAAGTAATGTTTCAGCATTTGTCTGCAAGCGCTAAATGTTAGACAAGATATCTGCAGCACTTATCATTGCAAAAAGTTTATCTGCATCCTGGCATCAAAGATGACAATGTCTCGAAGCACAAAATGAGTAAATCAGATGAACTTTCATTAATTATCAGTGCGAAGCGGCGGCGGGGCGTGCAAAGCGGCGGCGGGCGTGGGAACTCGGCGGCGGAGGGCGTGGGAACTCAGCGGCGGTGGGCGGGTGAACTCGGCTACGGCGAGCGGGTGAACTCGGTGGGGTGAACTGGCGGCGGGGCGTGCGAAGCGGCGTCGGGGCGTGCGAAGCGGCGTCGGGGAGTGCGAAGCGGCGTCGGGGCGGGCGATGCGGCGACGGGCGTGGGAACTCGGCGGCGGTGGGCGGGCAAACTTGGC
The DNA here is from genome assembly GCA_030549335.1 of Pontederia crassipes. Lineage (NCBI taxonomy): Eukaryota > Viridiplantae > Streptophyta > Magnoliopsida > Commelinales > Pontederiaceae > Pontederia > Pontederia crassipes. The sequence goes on along the minus strand of CM060187.1, from coordinate 45,732,996 downwards.
TGCGACGAGCGGGTGAACTCGGCAGGGCGGGCGAAGCGGGCATGGGGATGGGCGAACACGGCGGGGTGGGCGAAGCGGCCATTGGGGCGGGCGAACTCGGCTGCGGCGAGCGGGTGAACTCGGCGGGGCGGGCGAAGCGGGCATGGGGACGGGCGAACACGACGGGGCGGGCGAAGCGAACGTGAGGGCAGGCAAACACGGCGACCGCGGGACGGATGAACTCGGCGACGGCGGCGAACTCCACGGCGGGGCAGGCGAAGTTGACGGCAGAGCGGGTGAACTCGGTGGCGACGGGGCGGGCGAAGCGGCGTAGGCGGGCAAACTTCACGGCAGGGCGGGCAAACTCCGCGGCGGCGGGGCGGGCGAAGCAGCGGTCGTGAGGTGGGCACAATCGGCGGCGGGCCATGAGAAGCGGCCATGGGGGCGGGTGAATACGGGGACCGCGGGGCGGGCGAACTCCGCGCGGCGCGGCGGGCGAACTCGGCGGCGGGCGAAGCGGCGGCCGCGAGGCGGGCGAAGTCGGCGATGTAGATGAACTCAGAGGCGGCCGGGCGGGCGAAGCGGCGTAGCTGCATGAGGGGGTCGGCGAAACCCAGATCTATGGCTGCGGTGCTCGGGGGATGGGGGTCTCGCAGATCTGGTCGGTGGTCGATGGCGGATGTGCTCGCGGTCGGTTCGGTGGCATCGCGATCGCCGCTGCACAGGAGAGAAGAGGTGCGAAGAGAGGGGGAGAGGAGAGGATGGGAGAGCAGGGGAGGGGAGGCGCCGTCGCGAGAGTAGAGGAGAGGAGAGAGAGAAAAAAGGCGATGAGTTAAGAATTTTAGGTTAACACGCGTGAACCGGTCCGACGAATTTTTCAAAGCTAACATTTCTATCGCGAACCGGCCGTGGTTCAGAGTAAGTTCAAAGTAGATCTCAACTAGCCGTCGGATGCCCATCTGAGACATCCGTCGGCTAGAGAAGTAGGAGCGACAGTCCCCCTACTTATGTTGGGGGGACCCCATTTTTTCCTTTTTTATAGTAGGAGTCAATCGCCACAAAAGACGGTTGTGACGTTGCATTAATTCTCCTTATTCGATTAGGTTACCATTAAAAGCACCCAGCATTCTGCTGTTAGATGGATAGCGAACGGTTGTAACTTTGCATTAATTGTCCTCATTCAATTAGTTTAAAATTTTAATTTTACAATTAATCAACTTGATCAATGTGTGATTTCTGTTGCTCTTGTTAATTACTTCATTGGGATAATAATAATTATTATAATAATAGATGATTATGACAAAACCAACCAATTATAGTAGGGCCCAAACAAATAAAATCGCAATTTGTGTGCCTTTTCTCTCTCTAGATATATTTACAGATTAAAATCTAAGTTAGGATCTGTGTGAAACAAAGACATATGAAATTAAAGTTCATCAATTAAGTATTTTTGAAAAATAGTATTTACAGATTTCTCTTGCAAAAATCCACACTCACTATAGTCAAGCAAGAGTTCGGTTGAATGAGTGAGAGCTTTGATATGAATATTTAGTCTTCGATATATTTTGTAAAATAAGAATTTCTTTTAGTCCTTTTTTCCATACAAAGGGAGATTTAGAAATCTAATGCAAAAAAAATTAAAGATTGAAAATAAAAGAGTAGGTATACTTCATGGGTGAAATTCAAACTCGTGACTTCTTGGGCACCCTTGCTCCCTCCTTTAAGTTCATCTGAGTATTGATAAAAATTTATTGGATGCCGTTTTAATAAACTGCATGTAACGTGCACGCAATAACCACGAAACAGGAATCATAGTTGCAAGTTGGATCGGATATGGATACGGATTAGTCTTTGTTTGCTATAGACTAATCCGGTGGTCGGATATAATAAATTATTATAATTTTAAAAGACATTATTAAATCAAATCACATATTACTCATAATTATATAAAATGATGATATCATAAGTTAAACTTAAAAACTAATACATATTAATTTAATAGCTAATACATTTATATTACTATTAAATAAATTTTAATGTAAAATTATCATATAAAAATGAAGTCACAATTACAACATTTGTTGAAACAACATTTATGCGTCATATATTAAAATGCCACAAAATGAGAATAAATATAGATAATATAGTTTAATATTGGTAAATAAAAAAATGCTATCAAATCAAATACAAATGGGTAGCCCCATACTGGTAATAATAAAAAGTAAAGATAAAGTTTAACTATTAACGGAAGAATAAAAGAAAAAAATATGTAAATTAGATAGTTCCACATGGAGACACTGAAAAACTGAGGGCAAGACATGCACTGTAAAATGTCTGGGCCAAAATAATTTTTTATTGGTTTTAAAAAGTTTACCCTTGACTAATTCACTCAAAAATGACTCAAAGTGGTTCAATTCCACTCCAAATTTCGGAGTGAATTTAAGGCCGTTTTTATTGTCTGGTGAATGGTCCGGTCCGACGACACTAAAAACTCACCTCTTGATCATTTTAAAGTATGATAATTAATATGAAAGAATATTATCCTTTAAATGTCATAATACAAAACTTTAAGGGTCATTTAGGAGTTCTACTAATTTTTTGTAGTTTTAGTTGTGTTTGAATGGAGTGGAATTGATTGATGAGGAACAAGGTAGTTGATGTGATAGAAAAAGGTAGATGTGATTGATTAATTTTTGATGGATTTTGAAATAAAAATTGATATTACAAATATAAAATAAAATATTATTAAAAAATAAAAACAAAAGTAAAAATTTAAAAAAATTCAAAACAATTTTGTTAAAAAATATATTATTTAAATATAAAAAATCAATTTTTAATAAATCATATGTTGTAAAATATTATTTTTTTAATGAAATAACAAGTAATAAATAATATTATATTAATATGTTATAAAAAAATAAATTATATTTAATAAAATAAATTATTTTATAAGTTACATGTGTGTGAGAGAAGAAAAAAATGAAATTGAAAAAAAAAACTAACACGTCAACTGCAAAAAAAAAGAAAACTTGCTACAGTACCTTATTCCACCAAAATAAAAGGAAAAAAGATCGACTCCTTTTTTTAAAATCCGATTTCGTTTTCGATTTCGTCAAACGTCATATCGTTTGGTGGAACCGACTGGAACCAGGTGGAATTGGACGCCTGATTCAAGTTGTCAAACAGGCCCTAAGTAGTCGTTTGTCAACGGAACTTGGTGTTCGACCAAGTTCCTGAATAGTTGAATTTACAAATTAGTTCGATGTGTGTTTGGATGGAGTGAAATTTGATAATGAAGAATAAAATAGTTGATGTGATAGAAAAAAGTAGATGTGATGAATTAATTTTAATGAGTGATAAAATTAAAAATATATATTATAAAATTGTTAAAAATGACAATACATAATATATATATATATATATGAAAAAAATTATGTCAATAATTTTGTTTAAAAAATATTATTTAAATATAAAAAATCAAATTTATATTTATATTTAATATAATATTAAAATTTTATAACGAAACAATAAATAATATTATATTAATGCTTTATTTTTCATATTTTTATATAATAAATAAATAAACTTATATAAAAGGGTTATTAAATAAAATGATAAAAGAAAAAAGTTTGAAAAAAAGAAAGAAAAACGTAAAGTGAAAAAAAAAAGCATAACACCTGTCAATTTGGAATCAGGCCACATGATCCTAATTCAACTTGGTTTTACCTCAAAAATCAAGCTGCGATGGGATGTTTGGAGAATTGGATGGAATAAGTGGCTTTTTCCACTCCGTTCTATTTGTCTAGCATCCTTTAAAAGTATTATTTTTATTTTAAAATTAAGATATATATATATATATTCTTAATTATTTTTTAAAAAAATTAAAGAGTCGGATTCTCATATCATGCATTGTATGTGCCGTGCCGTTAGCGATCAGGGTCATGGTCTCGGACTAAAATAAGTAAATAACTTTGCCACCGTACCGTGGCGGGAGACGGCCGTGGCCAGTTGTCTGTTTTGAATTATACGGAAGTACGTAATCACTGACACAGGTAAAGCTTTATAATTCCGATACCATGTACGTGCCGAGGCGGTAGAGGTCATGCATGGACGTCCATGCCGAGCGAACCATAATGACCATTTATCATCGATTGGGTCCGAGATGTGGAGATGCTTCATGCACTTTTCTCTCTCCAACTCATTAAACTCTCCCGCCTACTGGTAGCCGTGGACGTTTGAGGGAGCTTATAATAAGAGACCAGAACAGCTCTGGCCATCCCACACGCACAACTACTACTCTCCTTTCCCAGCAGGATCATTGCTTCCAAGGCCTCAGATCTTTCTTCTCGTTTTGGAAGTCCGCCATATATACGGCGGCTGACGAACGGAGAAGAGATCGAAGATGGCATTGAAGGAGAACGAGCTGGTCTACAGGTTCCGGACGTCGCTGAGGGTCAAGACCGGGAGCCGGTGTGCGCCGGAGGATATGATCAAAGGAGAATTCAAAGGGAAAGAAGAAGAAGTGGAAGAAGCAATGAGTCCTTTGTCGCGGATGTTCTTCGAGCCAGGCTTCAGCTGCCACATGGTCTACGCCGTGGGGATCGGGACGCGCATCGACGTCGACGTCCTCAAGTCCGACCTCCAGTCCACGCTCCTCCGCCATCCCCGCTTCTGCAGCGTTCCGGTGAGCAAGTTGAATCTGATGCTACTATTTTGTTCATCACAAGTTCTCCAGAGTCTGCCGTTGAGTTGAGCGACGTCGAGTTAAATCGCAAACCAAACTTTTTTTTCTTCTTTTTTTCGGTCGAAGCTCACTACCTCAATCACATAAAATAGAATGAATATAATATATAAGTTAGCATGAATTGAAAATTACACTGGATTAAGAATTCTAGATAAAATATTACCGAAAAAAATCTAGATAAATAAAAATTTACAAAGATTAAAAACATAACTATATTATTATTATTATTATTATTATTATTATTATTATTATTATTATTATTATTATTATTATTATTATTATTATTTAATAATACAAGGTTGTTAAGTTCAAATTTAATTCTAACTTCATTTTAGGAGAGTCCAATGTAAACGGAGTTTGGTGAAAATATTAATTTAATAATAAATACTTTTAAATCACATCAAATATATTAATAAATATTCAAAAAATTATATGAATAATCAGTGAATAAAAAATCATAAATTATAGACTTACAACAAGTTCATATGCAATCCATTTTAGAATTATCAAGATATATATATATATATAATAAATTGAAGTCTCTTACATATATAATGAAATAAATAAACTTACGTATACATACATAAATGTATAAGAAAATTATTATATTCATTTATAATTTTTTTTATATATTCAGTATTATTTCTTTTCCGTTATCATCATAACCACTGTACCTTAATTTAATTTATTATAGTACTGTAAATAAATTTAGTATGATTAAAGAATAATAATGATTATATGGTTTATTTATAACAATAACAACAATAATAGTAAGTGACATTAGTGTTATCCTTCTATATATTGGAATTAGTAAAAAATAAATGGAGAAATTTGTTGTGCCAAATTTGGAAACTGGAGCCAAATTAATGACTTAGCTAACGACATCTAGCCATCTACCAACTAAGCCTAGAAACGTACATGCATGATGCAAGTTCATCCAATCAAATACTCGAAGTGCTAATCCGTCTATTAAATTAGAACTCATTTGAATCCGACCTGAGTCAAATGGAATTTTGACCTTAGAAACATCAAATCCAAAGTTTTAAATACTAAAATTTGTTTTTGATAAAGTTGCATATACATAAAGAATGAGTGGCTTCAATCTCCTATTAGGAATATAGGATGATTGCTTAGAAGAATAAAACTCTTGATTAAATTAGGGGCAGAACCAATAAAATCTATGGGGTCCAATAAATAAAATAAAATAATTTATAGTTATTATAAGAAAGTATCATTTTCATCTTTAAAATAAAATTGCACACATAACTAGATGGGGCATTATGATTGGATTAAATGTTATGACAAGTGAAATTTTATTAAGTTGGATTTTAATATTTTGATCTAGTTGAACTGGGCATTACCATTAGTTTCTTGAACTGTTGAATATGAAATTGACTAGTATATTGAATTGTGATACGGAGACATGCCATTTTTGTTGTTGTTAGATCACAAAATTAAATTTTAGAACTTGATTGTATTTCGTCATTATTATTATTTTGAACTATTCTAAATATTTAACGATGAATGTAATATTTTTATTTTTTTAAAAAAATACATTTTCCAAAAGTAAAGTTTAACCTCGAAAAAATCATAATTACGTATGTTAGGATGGTGGCTCGACAGTGCGCTCGATAATGTTGTGTGAATTGAATCGTCGACAATATTTTTCAAATATCGACGGTTGGCTGCTAAAAATAATTTAGACTGATCTTTTATATTTAAACAGATCTAGGCTGACCTTTTTGTATGTAAATAAAAAAAATCACTCCACTCAAATAACTTTTACCCCGAACAAACGCACCAATATGTCAGGAGGTTTGGTACATCTTGTGGTTGTGGCTTTCCTATACATTTGGACGGCGGCCGAGAATTAAATATAAGGTATAGTATTCACATATCTTACTCCAGATACGGGACCTCACGTCCATTCAGCCTCCCCACTTCCATTATATTTATGAGAATCCACGTCCTCGTACTTCTAGGTTTGCTAGCTTTTGACATGATAATTATGACCGACGACTTTCTTGGACCACTTTGTATTTAGTGCTCATTCATGCATCATCCAACACAACAACAATAACAACAAAGCCTTATCCCACTAGGTGGGGTCGGCTACATGGATCATACGACGTCATTCCGTTCTATTAGTAACCAAACCTTTCGGTATATTATTCACCAATAGATCTTGCTCTATTAGTTCGCCAAGTGTCCGCCTTGGCCTCCCTCTCCCTCTTTTAATCGGACTCCAGATTATTTGATCTACTCTTCTTACTGACGCATCTAATGGTCTTCTCTGAACATGACCAAACCATCTCAAACGATTCTCTACCATTTTCTCACTAATAGGAGCCACTCCGACTCGTTCACGTATATGGTCATTCCTAATCTTATCTAATCTTGTATGACCACACATCCATCTCAACATCCTCATTTCGGCTATCCCCACTTTACGTTCATGTTGTCCCTTCATAGCCCAACATTCACTACCATATAACACTGCTGACCTTATAGCAGTACGATAAAATTTTCCTTTAACTTTATTGGGTACCTTTCTATCACAAAGAACTCCAGTGGCTTTCCTCCACTTACACCAACCAGCTTGAATTCTGTGATTAACATCGTCATCAATCTCACCATCTTGTCTTACAATTGATCCTAAATATTTAAACTTTGTCACTTGAGGAATTATATCCTCCCCTAACCTAACTTTCAAATCGTCTCTAAGTTGTTTATTTGTGAAATTGCTATGCATATATTCTGTTTTATTCCTACTTAAACGAAAACCCTTTGACTCCAACGTATTTCTCCATATTTCCAATTTTGTATTAATCTCTTCTCTTGAATCCGCTAAAAGTACTATATCATCCGCAAATAGCATGCACTTAGGTACCTCCTCTGTGATACTCTCGGTTATAGCATTGATAACTAAGTTAAATAGATACGGACTTAAAGCTGATCCTTGATGTAGGCCAATTCCTATAGGAAATTCATTTGTCTCACCTCCGGGTGTCCTAACCCTAGTCAATGCCCCATCGTACATATCTTGTATTACCTTAATGTAGGCAACATTCACCCTCTTCTTTTGCAAGGCTTTCTAAAGTACATCCCTTGGTACCCGATCATACGCCTTCTCTAAGTCAATGAAAGCCATATGTAAGTCTCTTCTCCTACTTCGATACTTCTCCATCATCCCCCTTAGTAAATAAATCGCCTCTGTAGTGGATCTTCCTGGCATGAACCCAAATTGTCTCTCAGAAATACTAGTCTTCATTCTCAATCTATGCTCAATCACTTTTTCCCATAATTTCATAGTGTGACTCATAAGTTTAATCCCTCTATAATTTGCACAATTCTGAATATCTCCTTTATTTTTGTAAATAGGAACTAATATACTTAATCTCCAATCATCAGGCATCTTTTTCGACCGTAAAATCTCATTAAATAGTTTACATAACCACAACACACATTTTTCTCCTAAACATTTCCAAACTTCAATCGGTATACCATCCGGTCCAACGGCTTTACCATTCTCCATTTTCTTAAGAGCTTCGCTAACCTCAGAGACTCTAATTCTACGATAAAATGACCTATTAAGCTCACATTCGCTAACTGTCAAGTCCTCCAAATCACAACGCGAACCTTCACATCCATCATTAAATAGCTTATAGAAATACTCTTCCCATCTGTTCTTAATATCTCCTTCAGTAACTAAAACCTTGCCAACTTCATTTTTTATGCATCTTACTTGATCCAAATCTCTCGACTCCTTCTCTTTGTTCCTTGCAATCTTGTAAATCCTTTGTTCACCCGCCTTTGTCCCTAACTCCTTATAAAACCCCTCGTATGCTTTAGCACGAGCATCACTAACTGCCTTCTTAGCCTCCCTTTTCGCCAAACGATACTTTTCCCAATTGTCAAAACTATTGTCCAAGTGTATCGCCTTGAAACAATTCTTCTTATTACGCACCTTTTCTTGGACCTCCTCATTCCACCACCAAGCCTCCCCATTTTCATGCATCATCCAACACTCAATAAAATTTAAGATAGAAATAAAGATGCCGATTTGGAAGTTAGATCTAAAGCTATTAATTTTAGGCTGCGTTTACAAATAGAATTAGTAGTTTTCTTTTTAAATTATTCGTAAATAATTAAATTGAAAAAATATTTAAAGTGTGTTTGAATGGAACATAATAAAAAAATTATGTGATAACAAAATTACATGTGATGAGTTAATTTTAGTGAGTGTTTGAATAAAAATAGATAGTATAAGTATAAAATTTAGTTTTATTAATTAATATAAATAAACCTGAAAATTTATTTTTTTATGGAAAAATTTTGTTAAAAAATATATGATTTAAATATAAAAATCATTTTTAATACATTATATTTAATGAAATAATATTTTTTAATAAAATGATAATAAATAATATTAATTTTCTTGGACCACTTTGTATTTAGTTCTCATTCATGCATCATCCATCACTCAATAAAAAATTAAGATAGAAATAAAGATGCCGATTTGGAATGTTAGATCTAGGGCTATTAATTTTAGGTTGCGTTTACAAAGAGAATTAGTAGTTTTCTTTTTAAATTATTCGTAAATAATTAAATTGACAAATTATTTAAAGTGTGTTTGATTGGAACATAATAAAAAAAATTATGTGATAAGAAAAGTACATGTGATGAATTAATTTTAGTGGGTGTTTGAATAAAAATAGATAGTATAAGTATAAAATTTAGTTTTATTAATTAATATAAATAAAACTGAAAATTTATTTTTTATGGAAAGAAATTGTTAAAAAATATATGATTTTAATATAAAAATAATTTTTAATACATTATATTTAATGAAATAATATTTTTTAATAAAATGATAATAAATAATATTAATTTTCTTGGACCACTTTGTATTTAGTTTTCATTCATGCATCATCCATCACTCAATAAAAATTTAAGATAGAAATAAAGATGCCGATTTGGAATGTTAGATCTAGGGCTATTAATTTTAGGCTGCGTTTATAAATAGAATTAGTAATTTTCTTTTTAAATTATTCGTAAATAATTAAATTGATAAATTATTTAAAGTGGGTTTGAATGGAACATAATAAAAAAATTATGTGATAAGAAAAGTACATGCGATGAATTAATTTTAGTGGGTGTTTGAATAAAAATAGATATTATAAGTATAAAATTTAGTTTTATTAATTAGTATAAATAAAAGTGAAATTTTATTTTTTTATGGAAAAAATTTGTTACATTATTTAAATAAAAAATTCATTTTTAATACATATATTTAACGAAAGATTAAAATTTTAATAAGATGATAATAAATAATATTATATTAATTATTTATTATAAAATTTTTATATTTAATAAATTATTTTAAAAGATAAATGTGACATAGTGAAAATAAGGAAAAAAAACAAAATTAAAATAAAGGTGCCATCACATCAAACAAAAAAGAAATTGAAAAAAATGAAACTTGCGTAATTCTACTAAAAAGACATTAGAACTAGAGGTCATGTGACTATTATTTCACTAGGCCATATTTGACGAAATTAAGTGGAATCAACTTCTCATTCAACACGATTGTTTTGTCAAACACAAATTTGAATGACAATTTCATTATAAAAAATACAATTATCATATCATTTTATTAAACAAGATTTGTGGATAATATATTTTTTGAAGTAGCAAATAAAGCAACCTGCTTTTATTATCCAAAGTTCATGGATGCTCGTTACTCCGTTACCAATTCGGTCAATTTAAAAATGTATTTTAATTTTCGTTTCTTTTTTTCCTTATTCTCCATAAAAATATTAAATTGAAAGGATACACTAGAAAAAAAATGGTACGTACAGAGTCAGAAAAAGTACTCATGGTTTTAGATGTTTAAATATGCAAGTTCAAAAAAAAATTCAGGTTGATTTAGCTCTACTTTTTTAATTAACATAACCTAAGATTCCCATCAAATTACTTTGAACACGGCAAATTTTGGCGGTATTTTTTTTTACAAGTGATTAATGGGCATCTGCTGTGTTTTAAAGTTTACTCATGATGAAATAGTGATTTAATTAATGTGCGCATGCAGGTCTTCGACGAGAAAGGCAATGCGGCAAGGTGGATGAGAACGAAGGTGGCGATAGATGACCACGCCGTGATCCCCGACCTCGACCCGGCCGCCACCTCCGCCGCCCCCGACCGCGTGGTGGAGGACTACGCCTCCTCTCTCAGCCGCACGCCCATGGACGCCTCCCGTCCCCTCTGGGACGTCCACGTCCTCAACTTTCCCACCTCCGACGCCGCCGCCGTCCTCCTCTTCCGCATCCACCACTCCGTCGGCGACGCCACCTCCATCACCTCCCTCTTCCGCGCCTGCACCAGCAAGACCTCTGACCCGACCTCCCTCCCGGTCCTCCCCCTGTCTCGCCAGCTGGCCGTCCCCCGTCTCAAGCCGGGACCTCTCACGTTCCTCATGTGGCTCCGGGCACTTCTTGTCCTCCTTTGGCACTCGCTGCTCCACGCCTTGCCCGTTATGGCGACCTACGCGTTCCTGAAGGACACCTCCACGCCACTAAGGAGCGCGGCGAACGCTGCGTTGCGCCCAAAGCGCTTCGTCCGCCGTATCGTCAGCCTTGACGACATCAAGGACATCAAGGATGCCGTCGGTTGTGTGAGTTATTACAGTTCACCGGCATCATACATAATCGAGCAATGTCGCACGTAAAAGTTTTAGCTGATTTTTGGTCTTAATTTACTGATTGATGCAGACTGTAAACGACGTGCTGATAGGTGTGACATCTGCGGCCCTCACTCGCTATATTGATAGAAACTATTGTGAGTTTTTCAGATCTCTTGCTACAAATAAGTTACTGACAAATAATCTTGTATTCAACTAATAATAACACTGAAAAGAAATAACTAATACATATAAGCAACTCACTGTCGAATCGATAACTTTAGGTGAGCGTACTGGCGATGATAAGAAGAAGCAATTACCTCGTAACATTCGCCTCCGAACGCCTTTGATGGTTAACATGAGACCTAAAGCAAAATTGCATGTAAGTTTATGTTAATTATATGCTTTTCTTTCAACTAGATATACAGCTGGGCAATCGACGCACATAGAATGGAATGTAATCGATAACGTATATCCTGCTTTCTTCCTAAAAATGGCTGGTGTTGCATATGATCATGAACAGGCTTCGTCTGAGCTTATGGAGGGCAAAAGTGGTGGATTTGAGTGGGGGAATCTCCTTAGTTATTGGATCATGCGATTTCCTATTGGCAAATATGAGGACCCTCTCGAGTACGTTCGCAAGGGGAAAGCCACTGCCGATTCCAAGAAGAAATCGTTGGAGGCAATCCTCACATTTAAAAGTTGCTTATTAGTTGTCAAATACTTCGGCGCGAAAGTAGGCCTTTCACTTTGACTGACTCTTTCTCTCTATCTATCTATCTATCTATCTATCTATCTATCTATCTATGTTTTCCTTGTTCTTTGACAAATTTGTTGGCAGAAACTGATCATTCTTATATTAATGTCTGAATGAAAAAAGGTGGCAGCTGCAATGTGCAAACGAGTGCATTTGAACACGACGTTTGCTTTCTCAAATATTGTCGGACCAGCTGAACAGATCGGCTTTTGTGGGCATCCGATTACCTTCCTTGCACCGACTGAATACGGACATCCACATGTAAGCCTCTAATAATAACTTATTCCTTTTGACTTTTATCTCTTTTTTTTTTCTTTTTGTTAGAAAGGGCACCCAATCACCGAGTACAAAGAAAATAAGAAATATAAATAGAAAATAATCAAACTTATGTTTCTTTTGATTTGAAAGGTCTACAAATATGGATCGCATAATAACATAAATAACTCCGCACACTTAATATTGAGTCCTGCAGTTCTCTAGCTGGGTCCCATGGAGGTAATGGTGCTACTAAATATGGAGTCATAGATTGTTACGATCAATAGATACTAATCATATGCTGATAGGGACCAGTGTGGAATTGCACCATTCTCTATGTCTTTGGAGGTTTCCTTAAAGTAAATAAATGCTATTGGAGGCATCTTTTGCAAGCTACTTTGAAGAGTACCAATCTCTTTAACATTATCTAAAAGATGCATTTGCATTTTGCAAGAAGGTTGTTTAATGTCGATCTTTGTACTGATTGGTGAAGCTGAACCCAGACAAAAGTTCAGGGGTATTTAGGTGTTGAATTTGACCAAACCCAAAACCAAAGCTTAAACAAAGGACGGCAAATTCCGTGATATTACAATTAGCCTGCATCGCCCAGACCATGCACATTGCTAAAGGAGATGCTCTGCAAAGATACTATCCGCTATTTAGCGAGGTCCTTCATCATCTTCCTACACATATAATAATTTGTCGACAATTTCTCCAAGGCAGATAACATACTCTTGATTATGGTGATCATGAATTTATATTAAATTCGCACTTCAAATTCATCAACCACGTGATAGCCGAAAGTTTGCTTTGTTTCTCACAAGCACCCCACAAGGCTCATCAATGTCTTCTAGAAACGAATAAAATTTAGAAGTTATGAGATTTGGATCTTCTTTGTTTTAACCAACAAGCATCTCCAACCATGTCCGCCTTTGGATTGTTCATTTAAGAAGCTTGCACATGTCTGCCACAATCATCATGATTGATATTGCTCCCTAGCTTCTTACCCATGATACTACCAAATATGATATGTAGTTAAAAACCTAATGTGATACATTTCTTTTGTATTGTCTCATTTCATCTTCCATTCAAAATTTTTACACTTCCGACACAAGCATATGATCTCACCATTGCTAGAAGCCATGCCTTCCTTCATATGTCATCTTAATGAATTCATCCACACTGCCTTTGTATTTTTCAGTATAATGCCATGTTATTCTTGCAACGTTTAATTCATTTTTTATTGGATCTCATCATTACTGTAACTTAAAATGATACTATTTGTTAACATTGAAAAAAATTCTAGGCCTCTCCAAGTATCCATTTTATTCCATTGCAACAACAATGAGATCCAAAAAAGACCTATGCGTATAATTAATGCGCAATAATGAAAACTAATAAACTCTAATATAATTATAAATGTAATATATATTAAACTTTTTCCTAAAGTTAATTCATGCTAAACAAAATCACACCTTATAGTCTATGAAATCTATACAAGTTACTCATAATCGTCGAATTCCTTGAAACATTAAAAATATTATAATAAAGGATAATATATATACTAAATATCTATAATCAAACCAAACAAAATTTATGTAACTACAAATTTACACTAATCATGCACCAAAGATTAATTTTACAATAAGCCTAAAATAACAATACTAAATCAAATAAAGCATATAAAACCACACTATCAACTTAACAGATTATACTAAATGAAACCAACCTAAGTTAACTACAGAATTTTATCCTAAACATGCATCAAATATTAATTTTAACAATCAAGTTAACACATTACACTAAATCAAATCAAACATTAATTTTAATGATTAAAAAATTAAATCAAACTTTTTAATTATTGAGTGTGGCGTCAGTGTCATCAACGGGCATAGAAACAAGGGCAGTGGGTGGTAGTATATGAATTGGGGTGGCAGCGAGGTCGATGGTGACTTTGACACTAGTGGCTGGCGCAGACTTGCCAAACCTATATTCGGTATGTTGTAGGTTATTGTCTCATATATTAACCTACATGTATACTAGTTAAACTATATATATAGTACTAACCTTAATCATATGTTCTTACTGACCAACATACTTAATAATTTAAAAGAGATAAATGTAAAAAAGAACTAAATAATCACTTTTTACCTAATTAATAATCAATCCAAAGAATATATTACACATAGTTAAGTAATTTTTCAATTAAAAAATGTACTATTGGAAATTGATTTTCTTGAATTTGAAATATTATTTTGGGCGAATGATCGATCAAAGGTACTTAATGTCCCACAAGTGAATCCGAATTGATGGTATGTTGTTAATTATATTATTAACTTATATAATGTATGTTAATTGTAGATACTATATTCTTTTGTGTATGTACACAGATAGGATACATACATATAAACAAATATATGTCATTATTAGTGGGAGAAATTAAATATATCAAATACTTAGGTGCACATTGGGGACTCCTAGGTTCTAGTAACTACATTTGAATTTGTTTTACCTGTCAGAAGGGAGGAGGTAGATGACTCTAAAGGTTTTTTTTTTCCTTTTTAAGTGTCCATAAAGAATTATTAGCATTTGACTAATTTGATTTTCGAACTCAGAATGATAAAGAAATGTAGGTCCTGACCAAACTGGGGACTTATACCATCTGCAAACATTGGTGAATTAATCGAACTATCTTGGACACATCTCCAATTGCGCCAATCAACATTGATCAGTCCCATTTTGGAACACCTTATGCCATTTGTAACACTTGCTTGTATTACTCGTGGAAAATATATTGGCACCAATAATTTAGGGACTCCCTGGATCCATATAGCACATGTGAAGCATCCCTAGTTTAGGGACGCATGTGTCCTTGGTGTGATTTTAACACATAAAAAAAAATGGAATGTGACCATAAATGGGGTCGCCAAGGAAGATGTGCTATGATGTTTATTTCTAAGAGGATACTTTATTTTCACTTTTTTTTTCTCGTAATCTTTATAGTGTCATCATCTTTAAAGAAATAAAATTATTTCATATTCAGCTACGATCCCATCAAGGATTTAGTCAATTGAGATAATTTGATTCTCTCGTATTCGATAGTCACCCCTAGAAGTCATTGGAGTTTTCTACTGAATCAGCACTACTATTATATATGAACAATTGATTTATGATGTTATGCATTATTCAAAATTTTCATATTTATGTTGAGACATCTTCATCAACAGGCCCTCACGGTTCATTTCCAAAGTTACATGAACATCATGACAATTTTCCTTGGAGTGGATGAGTCTATAGTACCAGATCCTCACCGGCTTTTGGATGACTTTACTGAATCCCTCAAACTCATGAAGGAAGCGATCCCAACGAAATCGTAGGGGCCGTTTAGGTATGAAATAAAAGTTAAGAAGTCTGAAATTTGGATAGTTTTTATTCTTGTTTATGTTTGAATTGATGTAACTTAAAAAGAAAATAAAATGCAATGTGCATGAAATAAATAATAATTTTTTTTAATTATGTTAATTGATACACATGTTTTCAAGCAACTTTTTTGATAATATATAATTAATTATTTAATTAAAATATATTAAATCACTATTATTTATAGTTAGTTAATTAATAATAATATATGGACATAGGCCATCACTTGTATATACTTAAATAAATGTAAAGATATAAACATTGAATTAATTATAAGGGGAAATGGAAATACAGTTATAAATACTTGAGTAGTTTTTTTAGGGATGAAGTTAATCTATTTTGTGGATTATATAAGGTGAACTTTGGGATGATTTTAGAAAATTGATGGGATGCAAGTTAATCTTATTCATATAATGTTCACTGTATTCAAAGGTTAACTCCCTATTCTCCTTCTTAATTCTCTTTTTAAAATGCCTTAATGTGTCATGGATTAGAGTGTTTATGCACGTAAGAATTGCCCAATTAAACACCAGGAGCGATTGAAATGTACAAGGAAAAAACAAGCACACGCCCATTGCCTCGAAACTTTTTTTATAACATTTGTTTTTAAAAAAACTTCCTAACGGGGAATTATAAAAGAAAAAAAAATGAGGAGGCCAGAGCAGGTTCCACCTCTTCAAAAAAAAAAAAAAACATATGTAATGATTGATGAAGGAATAATCAAATTGATGGAAGTTGTTTCATATTGATAGATTCAATAAACTTTTCATCTATACATGATTACATTTTACTATTTTAGTAGATATGTTGTGCAACAAAATTTAGACGTGATATCTTGAATATAATTAATTAAGAACTGCTTTCAGATGGATAAGATGCTATGGTGAGATCTGCTGTCATAGAAGATGCTCTATGGAGATGAATGGCAAAGATTTACATACACGTTGGATATGTTAAGACCATGCTTCAAGTTGTCATGCTTCTTTAAAATCATGAGTTATTTTTTTCCTCTTTTTTACTAATTTTTTCCTCTTAAGGATTAAACCTAGACGAAATCTAAGAGTTAGAATGCAGTGACCTGAATTCAATGGTTGTGATTTTACTATTTCAGTGAAGTCACGTCATGTTCATGAGGTGGGGGATAAATCTGTCCTCTCACTTTTTTTTGTACGTGACTTTTTTAATTGTACGTTTTTTCGCTCTCACAGTCTCTCATCCTCTCCCACTTTCTCCCAACTCACCCTTTCTCTTTCCTCTCTCTTATCTTTTTTTTTTCTCTTATAAACTAATAATTTGGTCATAGCTCAGCTGCCGAGGTAGTTCTGATGTTATGCCGTATGCCATTTGATAATCACATTGAAGGACTAATTGTTCGACCATGAATTCACGATCATGGGTGGACAGAGGACTAAAAAATAAAAATGGAGCGGGCCAACATAATAAAACTATATAAAATTTAAAAATAAGATATTCAATAAATATCACAAGACTAAATTTATTAAAAAAATAAAATATAACGTTATAAAATGAACATATTAAAAGTGAGATCATCTTTCCTTCAAATCAAAGAATTATTTATAATTAAATTTGGTATAGTTATCCAATATATACTACGATATTTTTAAAAGTTTTTTATCAAATAATTAAAAGAATACATGCGGATATTTGAGTACAGGTTTGTATGTGCTAAAAAAATATTATATATATATATATATATTTATATTTCTCTCTGTCAAATAAAAAATTAAATATTGTAACTTACATAAAAGGGAAGATTGAAATGATAATATTTATAAAATAATCATCAATATTTTAACAATAATAATATAATAATTATGATGAATTAGTATTATTAAAAATAATAGTGTAGTAAACTTAATAATGTCAATTATTAAAAATATCAACTTTATTTTATATTTCACTTAAACTAATTGATAACGGACTACTACATATATTTGATTGTCTAATCGATTAATTATTTTATTAATTTGAAATATAATATGTTTTTTTTTTTATTCGATAATTTATTATAATCTATGATAACTAAACTTTACATTGATATATATTATATTATATTATATTATAACATCAATTTTAACAAATTAATTGAGGACATATAAATACCTAAACGATGAGTATATTTTTTTGGAGTTGTCATAAAATATTTTGCATAACTATTTTTTATCACTGTGTAAATATATTTATAATTTATTGAAACTACCACACTAATAAATTATTATATTTTATCAATATTTATGCATTTCTGTCACAATAATATTTATATATCTATATAATATTTTTATAATCCAAATAATTTTATAGTTTGTTGGAGTGGTGATTGTTTAGAAAAATATTTTGTGTAACTATATATGTGTAAATATATAAATCTTTCTCTTTAGTTAGAAGTTGGAACTATATTTATATTTTTTTATCAAAATAATATATATATATATATATATCAATTAGTGGTTGTTAGAAAATTATTTTGCATAACTAAATTTTATCATTGTCTACCTATATTATAATTTCTTGAAAACATCATATCAATAATTATTGGATGTTATTAAAATTTATATATCTTTTGTAATAAAAATATGTCTACATATATACATAATTTTAAAATTATAATTAAAAGTATATATCAATTATTTGAAAATAATACTACACAATTAGAAATATTTTTATAATTTATTGAATATATCTAGTATCATTGCACAATATCTATGTAACTGAAAAATATCTCAAGATAAAATAGATAATCTTTATAGATATAACTATAATAACTAATATAATAAAGCCTCCCACCGAAAAATATAATAAAGTCATATATTTCATTAAAATAAAAATAGTCTTAGTGTAATAATAAGTCTATTGTTATTCAAATAATGGAGTAGGAACATAAAAATAACTAAATAATTTTTATATGATCATATACATAATTGAAAGTACCTATCTTAATTATCCATCTATTTGTAACTATTATCTATAATTAAACTTCACTACGAGTATGCATGTATAAATTGTTAATCTACTTTATCGGTTAGAAGCATATCTAAATGATTGTAAATATAAAAAAAGTATATTTAATTTGATATATTTACTTATGCTATTTTTCAGGCAGGGTTAAAAAAGGAATTAAAAGTCGATAATATATACAACCTTTAAAAGAAAATATAATCGTATAATGACGTGGTACACACTAGATAAAAGTTACAGGAAAATCTCGTTATGATATAATTAAAAAAAGAATAAAATTTGAGTATATTTACTAAAATTTATCCTTATTACTCTAAAATAAACATTTTTACATTCATTCAATAAAATGAAATGATAATGGAGCGTTAATACGAGACTGGTATAAATAAATTTTAGCAACTCTGGGATCAAAGACGAGAGTAGTACTAACACCCGACAATAATATTTTTAGAATAGCAATAGTGTCATCCCTTAATTGCATGCGTTTCTTTTCTTTAATTCCATGTTGTCCGTCTCTTTTTTCGAAAAGAAAAATGCCAAATTCTTCTAAAAGTTTAGCTTAAAAATCCTCCTAATACTCACATTTTTAATTTACCTTAAAAAGTTGATAAAATTACAATCCTTCTAATTAGGAGGATATAGCATCTCCCTTTCGAAAATTGGCAGCGCTCACTTCTCTCTCTCTCATGTTTTTTTGGAAAAGGTGGTGACGTTATCTATTAATTAAAGTGTCAGAAGAGTTAGAATACAAAACATTGTGAAGGCTGAGAAGTGACAACTCCAACAAAAAATAATCGACAATAGTTGATCAACCAAAATTGATAAGAAAATCGATATCCCAATTGGCTTGTCGGTATACATGTATAATTTGCCTAACGGTATATCAAAATTGGCTTGCCGGTATACATGTGTAATTTTTAAAAAGAGAAAGAAATTCAGCAATGGACGGATATCAAGGATCAGATTGGCGATGCGTCGAGGGGGAGCAAGAAGCATCCGTGACACTGGAGTGTGCAAAGGGCACAGAATGTTGATGAGGTTGGAGGAGTCGCATTCAACGAGTAAGTGGGAGATGCCACGATCCATGCAACGTTGAATCCCCAACGAAGACCCCAAGCCTCGGCCTCAAGCACCATAGAGAAGCATCGGTTGAGAGCACCTGCAAAGACAAAAGAGGAATGAGAGTGGATAAGGTAGTTTGATCCCCCGCGCATGCCCGGACAAACGAAAGATCCGTCGATGTTCAATTTGAACCATGAGACCAGGGGGGACTTCCACCTCACCCAAATGGATTTCCTAGTGGGGGTGACATGAGAGATGTGGGCGTTAACATATTCGTTACAACATGGAGAAGAAAAAATCCAATTGTTATGCGCATAGACAATGGAAAATAGGAGTTGTGAACAGGAGAGTGGGTGTAGGTGTGAACCTTTCGAAAGTCTGACACCGGACGACCAATTATCAAAGAAAGAAAAGCATAACTGCAAATGGTCCTGAAGCATGGCCCATACGGGAAGAACATGGGGCCAAAAGAAAAATAAGTGGTCGCAAGTTTTTGTGCATTGCTACAAAAGGGGCAAGGATTAATTATGGGCGAGAAATGATTTATCAAAGAATGAGTGGTGAGTTTATGGTGAAGAAGTTTCTAGGCAATGCAACACTTTGGGGGATATCGAAATGCACCACAATGACTTCCAGTCTGTCCTACTAGGTACCTGATCCGGCGAAGTAAGGTATCTAAATGCTATTGACGTACGGACACCTGTGAGTGTCATGCACCCAGACCCACGTATCATCCTTGGACAAAGTAGGTTGGTAGATGGAGGTGATGTGGGAGATGAGTGTAGTGCCATAGCAAAGAGAGTGTGTGGGGAGATCCCAAGAGCCATTCAGAATCAAGGAGCTGACAGTCATGTCAGTGACGACATTGTCCATAGTGATGAAGGTGGGGGATATCCAAGAGCCAAGGGTCATCGAGTAGACCGATAGAGACCCCATCACCGAAGAAATGATGCAAGACCATCATGATCGTAGACGCACACTACAAGAGCATACGCCAAGGCCAAAAGTAACGACGAAGAGCGTCGGCCCAAGGGGGGGCGCCCAGGGCCGAGGAATGGGAATTTCTGTGAAACTAGTTGGACCCAAAAATCAAAGTGAGAGTTAAGAGCGGAGAAGAGTCTCTTAACAAGCAGTGACGTGCGAATGACAATAAGATTACGAATGCCAAGGCCGTCGAGATGTCGATGTGTCTGGACAGTACATCAATTTAAGAGATGGAGGCCAAAGCAAGTTCCATCCGAGGACCAAAAGAAATGGTGCATGAGCTTTTCAAGTGACATGATCGTGCTAGAGGAGATGTTGACAGAAGAAAGAACGTGGATCAGGATGAAGTTCAAGACCGAGTTGATGACAACAGATTTTTCGGCAGGGTTAAGAAAGCGAGCCTTCCATCCCGAGAAGCGATTAGAAACCCAGTGGAGGAGGAAAGCTTGTTGAGGGAAGTAAGACGTCTGTAAATTTGGGAATGCCCAAATACTGAAAGGGGTAGGTGCCAATGTTGATTTGCAATGTTTGTTGAATATAAATACGATGGTGGTGATTAAACTTAGGTGGTAGGAAGACCTGGAATTTGTCCAAGTTAGGGTGTTGGCCAGACAACAACAAATAATGTTGAAAGAGGATCTTGATCTGTCAGCACAATTCCTGACTGAGGCCAAGACACAAATGACAAGATAATTGGAAAAAAAATAGGTGACTTAATTGAAATTGGTTGATGCGAAGGGGCCGAAGAGCACCATGCTCGACAACGAATTGAATGATCGAGAAAAAAACTGAGAAGTTAAGATAAAGAGGTAGGGGTAAAGGGGTCACCTTATCAAATACCCCGACGACTATGGAAAGGTGTTGAGCGGGCGCCATTAACACAACAGGTGAAGATGGGGGATCAGGAGATACAACTCCTTATTCAATCAATAAACTAAATAGGAAAGTCCATGAGTTTGAGAACATTAGTAATGACAGACCATGAGATTTTGTCAAAAGCCTTATCCATGTCAATCTTAATTAGCATGTGTTTGGTGTGACTGTAGTTTATGGAATGAACCAATTCCTAGATTATAAAGATGTTATCTTGAATTGAGCAGTCGGATAGGAATGCGGGGCAAGGTAGAGTGTAGTCGTTCAGTGATGATTTTAGCTAGGAGACGATAGAGAACATTGCAGAGGGTGATTGGTCGGTAATTAGTGATGAGGTGAGGATTCGGTTGCTTACAGATAAAAACAAGGGAAGTGTCACCCCAGCCCTGGGCATGGTCCAAGTGATGAAGAAGGATCGAATGGCCCGGGTAACTTGGTCGCCAATAGTAGGACAGTGGTGTCGAAAGAACTATGTACTATAACCATCAAAGCTCGGGACCTTGCCAATTGACATGGCCTGAACAGTGGTACAAATCTCGGAGTCAGAGACTGGACACGCAAGCTGATGGTGCCAGGGTTAAGAGAGGGTGGGAAAGGTAGGCCAGAGGGACAAGTTGATTGAGGGGCAGGGATCCTTGTGCGAGAGTGCACGATAATGATTAGCAAAAGCAGCACGAATCATTGTATCAGTAGTGAAGGCCTGACTGGTGGAGTTCTTGATGGTAGAAATAAGATTGGCTCGATGACGAGCCATAATACAAAGGTGGAAGAAGGAAGTGTTTCGATCTCCATGGTGGAGATAGGCAACCCGAGACTTGCTCCACCACTTCAAGTTGATTTGTCGTAGAAGGGTTGCATGAAGGTTGTATAGGGCACGAAGAGATGAGAAGTTAGTACGTAAGGCTTAGAGTAGATATACTGTCTATAGTGGCAGGGAGACGTGTTTCAAGATGAACAAGACATCGTCGATTCCAGTGCATGGTCTGATTACAAATGTTTCGTAAGGAGGCAGCAATAACTGGATCATGAGGAATGGAAGATGAGGGGATCCATTCAGGTGGACAACCTCGCGAGTGTCCTCGTACTCGAGCAAAAAATGCTCGTAATGGAAGAGTCGAGGCTTGGGATGGAGATGGTTTGTGCCGAAGACAAGAGGAGCATGGTCAGAAGCAATCCAATCCAGGGTGTGAAGGGTGAGGGAGGGAAAGTTCCGAAGCTAATAGTAACTGAGCAGGCACCGGTCCAGATGACACATGATGCAAGCCCTGCCACAATGGTTATTGCACCAAGTATAAGGAAGACTGGAGAGGGGATGCCAAAAAGGCCTTGATGTGAGATGACATATTCAAGAAGACGAGAGGCACGGGTGTAGAAGAAAGGAGAGCCGCCCCATTTCTCATAAGGATGCAAAATTGTGTTAAAACACTTATTAAAATCCATGGTACCTTATCGAGAGGTAAAGCCGCAAGCGAATTGTATAAATCCATACAAGAAAGGGGAAGAACACTCAAACACCAAAGAAGAGGAAAGAGAAGGAACCATAAGAAATTACCTAGAGGTGCGAAGAGCGGCAAGCAAGCAGGACCGGTACCAACCTGAAAAGTATCGGTCGGCACGTCGAGCCGATGAATAACACTATTGGAGTTGACTTCCTAGATTGCATGTCTTTTTGTTGTTTCCTCTGTTCATGACGAACTGGCTTTCTCGCAGGTTGGTATGTTTTCCCTCAAATTTCAATTGTCAACTCATTTTTATGATAAACCAGATTAGTTAATCGATCCTATTTTAATAAGATGGAATCGGTATAACCGGTCCCATTTTTATAACACGCATGAATTTGAAGTGGTGATCTCCTCCGTGTATATTGATGACAGCACACAAACATCTAGACGAAAAGAAATTTATAATAAGAGTAAATCGCCAACCAAATGACGATTGTGATGTCGCATTAATTGTCCTTATTCAATTGGTTTATTGTTAAAAGTGCCGGTTCGCTATCATTCTATTGTTAGATGCATAAAGAATGGTTGTGATGTTGCATTAATTGTCCTTATTCAATAATTTAACTATTAAGAAAGCCCATGTGCTAGCGTTCTGTTGTTAAATGCATAACTGACGGTTGTGACGTTGCATTAATTCTCCTTATTCAATTAGTTTACTATTAAAAGCACATGCCGAGCATTCAGCTGTCAGAACTTGTAAAATGAACTGATTGGTTCAATTTGGTTTAAAATTTTAATTTACAATTAATTAACTTGTCCAATGTGTGAATTATGTTTTTTATTGAAAAGGAGTTATCTATTCATGTAAGCACCAGAAATGTCCAAGTACAAAATTCTGAGGGGTGCCCTTAATGCCACTCCTCTAACTCTTAATGCTACTTAACCTTTCCCATTTTACCCTCTTACTTTCATTAATATTCCCACTTCACTTCTCTCATAATGCCTTTTCATCTTTCACTTTTCAACAAACTTGTTTATATTAATTAGAAAAGCTTAGTGCTTTTATTTTTTTATGATAAAAATATAATACTTATATAATATGAGATATGATACACACATATAAATTTAATTAATATGTAAAACTAAAATTGCAACAAATATGTAAAGTATTAGAAAATATATATGAAAAAATGGAAATAAAAAATAGTGTAAATGAAAATAAAGTAAAACAAAACTAAAAGAATTATATAAAAATAATTTGTATATTCTGATTATTTAATAAGTTTGTCATTTTTCCAATTTTTAGAACTCATTTATCTTATATTTTTCCAAACTAATTTATATGTATATTACAATATTAAATTAAATTAATATGTGTTCCCTTTATATTATATGATATTGTTATATTTAAGAATTTGGGTGAGACAAAACGTAAGAAGGAAAAAACATAAAAGGGGTTATATTATATAAGTATTATGCATTTATCATAAAAATATATAATTAGAGTATTAAAAAATAAAAAAAAACGTAAGAAGAATTTGTTATATTATATAAGTATTATATATTTATCATAAAAAAATAAAAACACTAATATGAAAAAGAGAAAAAGTGGAGAAAGAAAAGATAATTAGAATATTAATTAATTTAAACAAGTTGAGTAAAAAGTGGAAGATGAAAAGACACTATGAAAGAAGTGAAGGGAGGGAATATTAATGAAAGTAAGAGGATAAAATGAGAAATGTGTAGTAACATTAAGAGTTGGAGGAGTGACATTAAGACACCCAATTCTGAGAACCTTCAAAGGTGGAGTGCCCATCCAAAAGGTATCAAAAGACGCGTGCCGATCCATATTTGTCAAAAGGTCGGCAACGCGGTTAACTTTCCTATAGCAATGAGTACATTCGTAAAATTCAAAAGATTTAATGATATCCCAAAGTTCAATCATCCAGAGCCGTCACGAGCATTGACAGGAGCGTGTAATGATGTCCACCAAATTCTTTGAGTCCACTTGCAGTCAAACATGTGTAAATCACATATCACGATAGTATTAGATCCCAGTAATTGCAAATCTTTCCTATATTCTCCATTATGAGATTTCCATCCAACTGTGATAAATCTAAGTTAGGATCTGTGAGAAAAAAAGACATAAAATTAAAGTTCATCAATAAAGTAATTTTGAAGAATAGTATGCTTCCCTTCCACGCTCACTATAGTCAAGCAAAACTTCATAGAATGAGTGAGAGCTTTGATATGATTAATATTTAGTCTTCGACATATTTTGTAAAATAAGAAAATTTTTTATTCCATCTGAGTATTGAAAAAATTTCTTGGATGTTGTTTTCTCTTCTAGTCATAGAAGTATTGATGTTTTAACAAGTGCATGTACGTGCAGGCAACAGATTAGTCTTTGTTTTAGATCCAACTAATTCATAATCGAACCATGTAAGAATAACTTATTATAATTTTAAAAGATTATTAAATCAAATCACATATTACCCATAATCATATAAAAATGTCATCATAAGTTAAACTTTAAAAACTAATACATATATATATATATATATATAAACTTAATAGCTAATAAATTTATATTAATATTTAATAAATTTTGAATGTAAACTTTTCATATAAAAAATGAATCGCAATTACAACATTTATGAATTATATATTAAAATGCTACGAAATGAGATACAGATAAAATAGTTTAATATTGATAGATAAAACATGAGAACAAATCATTGGATAAAAAATGTACAAATCGGTAGTCCCATATTGATGATAATGAAAACGTAAAGATAAAGTTTATCTATTAAATGGGAAGGGCAAAAGAAAAAAAATGCAAATGAAATAGTTCCACATTGGGGACACCCAAAAAGTAAGGGCAAGATATCCACTATAAAATGGTCTAAAGAGATGTGCGGTACAAATAATTTTTTATTGGTTAATTTTTTTATCCTTGGCCAATTCACCAGACCGATTTTGTCTATTATATTTAATTTGAGTGGTTTTCATCGTTTTTTTACTACCTCAAAATGGTTCAAAGTAGCTCAGTCCCGCTTCAAATTTTGGCGTGAAGTAGAGATCGTTTTGTTGTCTAGTCGAATATGATCCATTTGATCGGTCCGGTCCGGCAACACTGAGAAAAATTAAATTCTCAATCTCTTTGTCATTTTCAAGTATGATAATTAATATGACAAAATATTATCTGTATTTCAATGTCATAATACAAATATTTAAAAGTATTATTTCATTTTAAAATTAATATATATTCTTAAAATAAAAAAATTTGAACAGAGTCAATCCTCCTAGGTATAAGGTATAAGGTAGGCTCATGAGGGCAGCGATTGGAGTCAGCTCATAGAGGTCGGGTCGGCACTCGCGTGGAGTGGCGATCGAATTCGAGTGCTCACAGGGTAGCGATCGGAGTCGAGAGCTCGTAGGGTGTAGCATCGATCAGGGCCGCTCGCGGGAGGTAGCGCTCAAAGGGGAGGAGGAGTGGGCGCGCGCAGATGGTGTCACTCGAAGGAGATGAGAAGATTGCTGAGGTTGGGTGCCGGCTATAAATGTAAAACGGACGATCCAAATTAGAGCTAGCGTTATATGACGATGTAATCATACATTGTATGTGGCTATGTGCCAAGGCGCTAGGGTTCAGGGTCATGGTCCCTGTCTAAAATAATTGACACCCTACCGGGATCGCGTGAGCCGGTCATGGTCAGTTGGCCACAATGAAATGAGGGGTCGCGCCTTTGATTTTGTTTAAGGGCGCAAAATTGATCTGTTTTGAGTTATAGGGAAGCGCCGAGTATATGCTCACTGACACCAGTAAAGTTTATGTCAAAATTTTCTTAATTTTTACGGCTCTCCGTGAGGTGAACGAATTCATGATATATACATTCCTATATATAATTCCGATGCCATGTACGTGCCGAGGCGGTAGAGGTCATGCATGGACGTCCATGCCGAGCGAACCATAATGACCATTTATTATCGATTGGGTCCGTGATGTGGAGATGCTTCATGTACTTTTCTCTCTCCAACTCATTAAACCCTCCCACCTACTGGTAGCCGTTTAAGGGAGTTATAATAAGAGCAGATTAGCAGAACAGCTTTATCCCACAGGCAGACGTCGAACAGAGAAGAGATCGAGGATGGCATTGAAGGAGAACGAGCTGGTCTACAGGTTCCAGACGTCGCTGACGGTGAAGACCGGGAACCGGTGCGCGTCGGAGGATATGATCGAAGGAGAATTCAAAGAAAAAGAAGAAGAGGAAGAAGCAATGAGTCCCTTGGCGCGGATGTTCCTCGAGCCAGCCTTGAGCTTCCACATCGTCTATACCGTGGGGATCGGGACGCGCATCGACATCGACGTCCTCAAGTCCGACCTTCAGTCCACGCTCCTCCGCCATCCCCGCTTCTCCAGCGTTCCGGTGAGCAAGTAGAACATGCTATCTTCCATCCTGGTTCCCATCTTTTTTGAAATCAGAGTACTATAGTAGTGCACTTTTTTTTCTAAAGCGATATTTTTTAATTTCTTTTTCCTTTTCTTATTTTCTCTCTCACACAAATTTCTCTTATAAAATGATTTATCTATTAAATATAAATATTTATAATAAATAATTAATATAATATTATTGAATACTTATAATTTTATTTAAAAAATTAATATTTCATTATATATATATATAATCAATTGAAGTCTCTTACATATAATGCAATAAATAAACTTATGTACAGATACATAAATGTATAAGAAAATTAGTATATTAATTTATAATTTTTTTATAAAACATAATTATTTCTTTTTCATTATCATCATAATCACTATACCTTAATTTCGTTAAATATTATGATCCAAATAATAAAATAATAAAAAACATTGACGAATAAAATATTAATATACCACTTACAATAATATTTTTATTTTTTTACTATCTTAATTTTAATTTGTTATAGTACTTTAAATAAATTTAGTATGATTAAATAAAGAAGAGATTTATCCTCCTATATACATAGAATGTACCTCCACCTTATATAGTCGATAACCTTAATATTCTTCGGACGCAAATGCTTCGGAGATATATTAATTCCATATTTGAATTAGTAAAAACTAAATGGGGAAATTAGTTGCGTCAAGTTTGGAAACTGGAGCAAAATGTCCTTAGCTAACGACATCTAGTCATCTACCAACTACGCATAGAAACGTATATGATGCACTACAAGAAAAACGCTGATTACATATCATGCACTACATATGTAGGTTCATCCAATCAAATACTTAAAATACTAATCCGTGTTTATTACATTAAAACGCATTTGAATCCGTTTTTTTATATATTTTCTATTTTAATTGAGTGTACTGGAATTTTGACCTATAGAAACATAAAATCCAAAGTTTTAAATACTAAAGTTAGTTTTTTTCATAAACTTGCATATACATAAATGAGTGGCCTCAATCTCCTAGTAGGAATATAGGACGATTGCTTAGAAGAATAAAACTCTTAGTTAAATTAGGATCATAACAAGAAAAACTATGGGGCCAATAAAAACAAAAAAATAAAAGAATTTTAATTTAGTTATTATAAGAAAAGTGTCACTTCATTTTTAAAATAATTTGCGCCCACAACTAGATTGGGTATTATTATTGGATTAAATGCTATAAAAAACGAAATTTTATTAAGTCGGATTTTAATATTTTGATCTAGTTGAATTGTACATTACCATTAGTTTCTAGAACTATTTAATATGAAATTGACTAGTATATTGAATTGTGATACGAAGACATGCTAGTTTTGTTATAATTAGATCAGAAAATTTAATTTTAGAGCTTGATTGTAATTTCGTAATTATTATTAGTTTGAACTCTAAATGTTAAACGATGAATCTAATATTTGTATTCCTTAAAAAAAATACATATTCCAAAAGTAAAGTGTTGACCTTGAAAAAAGATCACAATTATGTAGTTTGATTCCCCCCCCCCCCCCCCCCCCCCCCCCCCCCCCTCCTCCTCCTCCTCCTCCTCCTCCTCCTCCTCCTCGAATAATTTTAAGAATGGTCTTTTATATTTCAAAAGATCTAGGCTAATCTTTTTGTATGTAAAAAAAAAATCACTCTACTCAAATAACTTTTACCCTTATTTAAGATAGGAAATTATAAGATCCTCCATAAATTTAGTAAAATCTGAACGCACCATATGTCGGGAGGTTTGGTACATGTTGTGGTTTTCCTTAAATTTTGGATTGTGGACGAGAATTAAATAGAAGGTACAATATTCCCATATCTTAATCGAGACATGGGGTCTCAGTGTCTCACGTCCATTCAACATCCACAGTTTCTACGAGTTAATTTGGATAGATTATTGTTTATTTTATATAAATTTTTTAAGACCTACCATATTATTTTATTTGATTGTGATTGATAATCTATAATTTGAATTGCTCTTACTAACTACTTGACATATATTTTGATAAAAATATTTATTCAATCAATTTTTAATTTTTAATTTTATTAATAAATAAATATCATTCAACTTTGTCTTCTTTATTACTTAATTTTTTTACAAATAACTCTTTATTACTTTGTTTATTTATAATATTATGTGATGAAAATTTAAAATAATTTTTAAGAATATTATGATAATTTATTCTCTAACTATTTTATTTATTATTTATATTATTATTATTTATCAAACATTATAATGTAATATTATTAATAATTTAAGAAGTGATAATTTATGTAAATGGTGATCTAAATGATTGATTAATTAAATGAACGATGAATCAAACATACCCTCATAGATTTATGAGAATTCACCTTGCCCCACTTCTAGACTTCTAGTTTGTGATTGTGATATGATTATTATGACTAGTGGTGTTCACGGGTCTGACCTGATCCGACCCCAAACTCGACTCATCTCGTCCGATTTTGATCGGGTCGGATCAACTTTTTTTAGAGGGATGGATCCGATCCAATCCGACCCGATTCAGGTTACCTAACCACCATTTTTTTTAAAATTTTTTTCTTCACTTTTATATTATTTAACATAAACAAATATGAAAAATACTTATTTATTTTAAAAGCATAAAATAATTTGTTAAACATTTATATATTATTTTACACATTTAAAATATTTTATTTATTTTTTTTAAAATTTTTAGTATAAAATATAGGTTGAAAGCTAAAAGAATAAAAAAGTCGGGTCTTTCAAGTTGGATCAGGTCCATGAATTCGATCTGACCCAAACTAATTTGGATCGAGTCATTTCGCTCGCGGGTCGACCTCACCCGCTGAACACCCCTAATTATGGCCAACAATTTTCATGCACGAATTTGTATTTAGTGCTCATTCATGCATCATCCAGCACTCAATAAAATTTTAGATAAAAACAAAGATGCCCACTTGGCATGTTAGATCCTGGCAATTTATTTTAGGGTGACAGTATCATTCTAAAAAAAATACTATTATCGTATCATTTTATTAAACATGAATAAAATTAATTGACCATAATATATTTTTTTAAATAGGAAAGAAAACAATCTGCTTTTATTAGCCAAAGCTCAACCTCATTATCGAATTGAAACACATTATATTACCAATTCGATCAACTTAAAAATGTATTTTAGTTTTCGTTTCTTTTTTCTTTATTCTTCGTAAAAATATTAAGTTGAAAGGATACACTAGGATTGTATTTGAATTGGGGATTTTAGGTTCGATTCCTGAGAATTAATTGATTTGATAGAAAAGTTTAGACGCGATGTTTGGATGAAAAGAGTAATTATGAGAATTTGAAAAGTTAATTTGACAAATAAATTTTAATGAGTGTTTGGATAAAAAGTAAGTATTAAGCATATAATTTATTATTTTACGAAGTATAAAATTATAATAAATTAAAATATTATGTATTTATCTACTTAAAAATAATAATTTATAAAATATTTATATTAATATTATAATTTATGAAAAATAGTTATATTATTATTATAATTTATAATTTATAAAAAATAATAATATTATAATTTATTTTTTAAGATAATGTAAAATACTTTAATGAATGATATTATGATTAAATAGTAATTAATAATATTTTACTTATCAAAATATAATAGAGAATTGAAAAAAAGAAAAACAGAAAACCAAAACAAAAAAAGTCAAGTTATTGCTTCCAACAAGAAAGTTCTGATCTGGCATAACTTGGTCAAATTCTTCGCCCAAGCCTAGAAAAAAATGATATGTACAAACACTTAATAATAATAATCTTTTACTGAAAAAGTATAAATTCAGGTTGATTTAGTTCTACTTTTTTAATTAGCATAACCCAAAATTCACATCAAATTATGTCAAATTTTTGTGTTTTAAAGTTAACTCATGATGAAATAGGCGTCTAATTAATGTGCGCATGTCACGGGGCGTTTCCTGTGACACGAAGCATGAAGCCTCGCGGCACCAGTGCCGCTCAACTTATAGCCCTCGGCCGCTTAGCGCCGAAAACATGGAACACATGCGGCCGTCCCGCACTGCGTAATATTGCGGAGTACCAAGTTATCCGCCCTTAGGGCATTTATCTTGTAAGGCCGTCTTTATGAATTGCCAAGTAGGTGACGTTCCCGTAGGGTACGTCTTTTGCATCTTCAATATGTAACAAGACTCCTATGCCTACGGTACACTGGGAGGAGTTCACTAGTGCCTTCCGAGGCCCAATTGTATGTTATGTTTCATCATATTTAATACAAGTAAGCTTTCCTTTAATTCTAGTGTCATGGCCTTGAGCGTGGGGTGGCAACCCACATCGGTGTCCCTTCGTGGCGTCCCGTGGTCCTTTCGTCGCCCCTTCGGACTTTAAGCGCCCAAGCGCCTACATTAGTGCCGCAACGCGCTAATGCCACGGTCTCGTGACGAGTAGTCCAACACTCTAGTCATGTCCGTGATTGAACGCCTATAAGAGCGACTCTCGGCATAGTCGTCTCGACCATAAAACTTCCGCTGCAAACTCAAAATAGGTTTGACTAGGTGCCTATCCGCCTAGTCGCCGCACGTGGTCTAGTGTCCGAGAATGACCCCGTGACAAGTGGTATCAGAGCCGTTCTTCCTGCTCGGATTACCCAGCGACGATGACTCGCTTGTGTCATCGCAACGTGCCCTGGCGTAGGAAATGTGCTTTCGCTCAAATACTCCATCACGCCTAGGCGCACTGGTACCATGGTCTTTGATCATGGACGCCAACGAGGAAGGTATGGCAAGCCTCCTCGCCGCACGCCCAGTCGTGCCCCGCAGCTTGTTCCTCATACACCCGTGTCGTGTCAAGGAACGTCCGTCATGCATCATGATGGCGGATTGATCGCCCCGCCTAACCGGGACGGTCATGCGTCGCTCACTCGAGCAGATCAACCACCCCAGGTATACAGTCGGGAATCCTGAAATGTCGCGCTGCGTCAAAGAGTGGCCATATGCTCCGCATGATGGTCTTGCGCTGCTCATATCATGAGATCGCTTACACGAGAGTCGTGTAACTCGGAGGACCCGTGTCACATTCAGGGACTGTCGGTCATGCACTATCATGACGACCTGGCGCTGCTCGGTATTTCGTGACGTCGCATCGCATGCCCAGTCATGCAACGTGAAGTGCACAACCGCTTCACGGGAGAAGTTGACTTAAAGACAAATATCAAGGTTCATGGTCCCTTTTCGGCCAAAGAATATCATCCCTTCGGCCAAGGAGCATCAATCACAAGCATCTTGTCGTGCCGCAGCATCGCCTGCCACGCCACGATGACTTTCAGGAATGGAG
Source organism: Pontederia crassipes (assembly GCA_030549335.1). NCBI lineage: Eukaryota > Viridiplantae > Streptophyta > Magnoliopsida > Commelinales > Pontederiaceae > Pontederia > Pontederia crassipes. The sequence continues at coordinate 45,700,041 of CM060187.1, read as the reverse complement.
CAAAGCGTTGATTACTTGCAAACACTCGCGAATGAGCTGTCAGCCTTGCCTGCCTCGTCAAGTGTCGCCCCCGCAAGCGGCGTGATGCCATCCATCAAGGAGTGGGACGAACCTGATACATGCCAACGCAAATCGACGCCTCAACTCAGCGACCAATTTGGCAAATGGTCTGAGCGTCGAGCATCGGCGAACCTTGGCATGCTGCTGTCAAGAGTTCTATCGCCAACCGAAGGAAGGAGTGCCCTTTCCTTTCGGACATTGCCTCGAGTAATCGAAGCGGCCTCCGAGGATCGCAATGCGAAGCTTTCGAAGGACACATTGGCGATGTTGTCCCTTCGAATGGAAATGGAGGTAATGTTGGGAGCTCATGCCGCGAGTTCACCAACCGCAGTCCGCTTATCTAAGCGGAGCGTCTTCACAAGCATCCGCACGGATCAGTGAAGGCCCAGAACGGCTACTCTTTCGCAAGGGTCAAGCCGCCCGGTGGATGAGTATGTCAAAGATGCATGATCTAGGATGACAAGCACAGTGACCTTACTTTGTCCAAGGTGCGGACGGACGAGCATCTAAGGTGCATCCTCTTCGTGAACGAGCACAATGATCTCACCCCGTTCATACCCCAAAGGGATTGTCAAAGCTTCAAAGGAGGTCCCAAGATCGGAAGAAGGCATATCCTAAGAACCCTGCAAGATGTGGCAAACTCAAGATGACATTGCCATCGCGACAATGTAGAATGTGGCAAACATGCATCCCAGACATGGGACAGAAGAAGTGGCAGTTCATCAATTATGCAAGCCCTGACAAGTTGGAACTGGAGGTCAAGATCGCATTGTTCAACATCGGCCAGATGGGCATGTTGAAGGAGGAAGTGAAAGGAATCACCGAGCTCCGCCTACAGTGTTCACAGGAGGATGAAGACCCAGTGTCGGTGCTCTTCAAGTAGAGGGGTTAGAAGCTTTGGACTAGGAAGGAGTTGGAACGACCAGATCGTCCAACCTCCGCTCACTAGTCGATGTTGCCAAGTCAATCAGGACAAGTGACATACCACCAAAGCCCTTGGGCAAGGGCAATGGTGGGGGAGAGAAGTTCAAGTCGCAAGGAGGAAGCTACTTATGCCGAAGATAAAGATCGCCCATCGAAGCAGGAGAAGCAAGTCGAACCACAAGCACATGTGGGGAGACCCTCATCGTCGCTCACTATAGCGACTGGGAGTGGACAAGGTGCGGAATGTTATACCAAACAACCTTGCTCCACCTCAAACCGTCGAGATATCTATTGTCCACCAAGGGGAAGGTGGAGATGTTCTCAAGGCTCGGCGGACGAAGGACTCAACGTTGCAGCCATCTGCAACTTGGGGACAGCGAGTTGAACCACAAGGAAACGTGGGGAGACTCTCGTCGCCCACTATGGCGACTTGGATGGACAAGGCATGGATTGTCAGATCAAAGAACCTTGTCCCGCCTCAAGACTGCCGAAACATCAGGTGATCACCAAGGAGGTGGTGGTTCTGCGCTTTTCGTTCGACAGAGGTATGGAAGACTCTACGTTGCAATCATTTACAACATAGAGACATTGAGTCAAGCCCACAAAGAGACCTGAAGCGTCCCAGAGTATCCGTGGGAAGACTCTTATCGCTCATCATAGCGACCCCAAGCACTCGAAGCAGACAAGTTACAAGCATCGACATCGGAGAGCTTGTGCTGTTTCAAGCCGTCGAAATTCAAGAATGATCATCGAGGGTGAGATGGTCCTGTACTTCGCATTCGACGGAAGGGAGACCTTATGCTGCGGCCATTCGCAACATGAAGGCATCGAGTCAAGTCATGCAGGTCGAATGGCGAGACTCTTCATCGTGTTCTACACGACCCTGAGGCAACTCTTCTCCGCGCTATTCCTAAAGGCATACAAGAGTTGTTTCACCCCCAAAGAAGCCAAACCACACAAGTTGACGCTGCGCAAGTCGGAGAGAAGTGAAGCCAACAGAGACTTGATGGACGGATAGTTGCTTGATGAAGTCAGACTGCACATGGCGGACTCCACTGGCGCTGCACAAGTGATGACCCCGGATTGGATGAAGGATCAGCGAGCGAAGCAGGCCTGAGGGAGGAGTCCTCAGCGAGACCCCAAGGAGCGGGCATTCCTGACGTTGCGTGATGCTGGTGAAGTTGAAGTCAAGGCAAAGAAGGCAGAATAGAACGAGACAAGCGAAGTCAAGATTCAAGACGGAGGCCCCGAGGAAGCCCGGACAACGGCGTCGGGGGCGTCGCCGACTTTGGTGGGGGAGAATGTCACGGGGCGTTTCCCGTGACACGAAGCGTGAAGCCTCGCGGCACCAGTGCCGCTCAACTTATAGCCCTCGGCCGCTTAGCGCCGAAAATATGGAACACATGCAGCCGCCCCGCACTACGTAATATTGCGGAGTACCAAGTTATCCGCCCTTAGGGCATTTATCTTGTAAGGCCGTCTTTATGAATGACCAAGTAGGTGACGTTCCCGTAGGGTACGTCTTTTGCATCTTCAATATGTAACAAGACTCCTATGCCTACGGTACACTGGGAGGAGTTCACTAGTGTCTTCTGAGGCCCAATTGTATGTTATGTTTCATCATATTTAATACAAGTAAGCTTTCCTTTAATTCTAGTGTCATGGCCTTGAGCGTGGGGTGGCAACCCACATCGGTGTCCCTTCGTGGCGTCCCGTGGTCCCTTCGTCGCCCCTTCGGACTTTAAGCGCCCAAGCGCCTACATTAGTGCCGCAACGCGCTAATGCCACGGTCTCATGACGAGTAGTCCAACACTCTAGTCATGTCCGTGATTGAACGCCTATAAGAGCGACTCTCGGCATAGTCGTCTCGACCATAAAACTTCCGCTGCAAACTCAAAACAGGCTTGGCGAGGTGCCTATCCGCCTAGTCGCCGCACGTGGTCTAGTGTCCGAGAATGACACCGTGACACGCACACAGGTCTTCGACGAGAAAGGCAAGGCGGCAAGGTGGATGAGAACAAAGGTGGCGATAGATGACCACACCGTGATCCCCGACCTTGACCCCGCCGCCACCTCGGCTGCCCCCGACCGCGTGGTGGAGGACTACGCCTCCTCCCTCAGCCGCACGCCCATGGACGCCTCCCGTCCCCTCTGGGACGTCCACGTCCTCAACTTTCCCACCTCCGACGCCGCCGCTGTCCTCCTCCTCTGCATCCACCACTCCGTCGGAGACGCCAACTCCATCACCTCCCTCTTCTGCGCCTGCACCAGCAAGACCTCCGACCCGACCTCCCTCCCGGCCCTCACCCTGTCTCGCCGGCCGGCCGTCCCCCGTCTCAAGTCGGGACCTCTCACGTTCCTCATGTGGCTCCGGGCTCTTCTTGTCCTCCTTTGGCACTCTCTGCTCCACGCATTGCCCGTTATGGCGACCTACGCCTTCCCGAAGGACACCTCCACGCCACTATGGAGCGCGGCGAACGCCGCGTTGCACCCAAAGCGCTTCGTCCGCCATATCGTCAGCCTTGACGACATCAAGGACATCAAGGACGCCGTCGGTTGTGTGAGTTGTTACAGTTCACCGGCATCACATATAATCAAGCAACGTCGCACGTAAAAGTTTTAGCTGATTTCGTTGGTCTTAATTTACTGATGCAGACTGTAAACGACGTGCTGATAGCTGTGACATCTGCGGCCCTCACTCGCTATATTGATAGAAAGTATTGTAAGTTTTTCAGATATCTTGCTACACATAAGTTATTGACAAATCTTGCATTCAACTAGTAACACTTACAAGAGATAATTAATAACATATAACTCACTGCCGAAACTTTAGGTGAGCGTACTGGCGATGATAAGAAGAAGCAATTACCTCGTAACATTCGCCTCCGAACGCCTTTGGTAGTTAACATGAGACCTAAAGCAAAATTGCATGTAAGTTTACGATATATGCTTTTCGTTGAACTAGATGTTCAGGCAAGCGACGTACATAGAATGGAATGTAATTGATAATGTATATCCTGCTTTCTTCCTAAAAATGACTGGTGTTGCATATGATCATGTGCAGGCTTCGTCTGAACTTATGGAGGGCAAAAGTGGTGGATTTGTGTGGGGGAATCTCTTTAGTTATTGGGTCATGCGATTTCCTATTGGTAAATATGAGGACCCTCTCGAGTACGTTCGCAAGGGGAAAGCCACTGCCGATTCCAAGAAGAAATCGTTGGAGGTAATCCTCACATTTAAAAGTTGCTTATTAGTTGTCAAATACTTCGGCGCGAAAGTAGGCCTTTTACTTCGACTGTCTCTATCTATCTATCTATCTATCTAGATATCTGGATAGAAGAGATCTATGTTTTCCTTGTTCTTTGACAAATTTGTTGGCAGAAGCTGATCATTCTTACATTAATGTCTGATTGAAAAAATATGGCAGCTGCAATGTGCAAACGAGTGCATTTGAACACGACGTTTGCTTTCTCAAATATTGTCGGAGCAGCTGAACAGATCGGGTTTTGTGGGCATCCGATTACCTTCCTCGCACCGACTGAATACGGACATCCACATGTAAGCCTCTAATAATAACTTATTTCTTTTGACTTTTATCTCTTTTTTCTTTTTGTTAGAAAGGGCACCAATCACCGAGTACAAAGAAAATAAGAAATATAAATAGAAAATAATTTAACGTATGTCCTTTTGATTTGAAAGGTCTACAAATATGGAGTATAATAACATAAATAACCCCGCACACTTAATATTGAGTCATGGAGTTCTCTAGCTGGGTAGCCCAGTGGAGGTAATGGTGCTACAAAATATGGAGTCATAGATTGTTATGATCAATAGATACTAATCATATGCTGATAGGGGACCAGTGTGGAATTGCACCATTCTCTATTTCTTTAGAGGTTTCCTTAAGGTAAATAAATGCTATTAGAGGCATCTTTTGCAAGCTACTTAATTCGAAGAGTACCAATCTCTTTAACATTAGCTAAAAGATGCATTTGCATTTTGCAAGAAGGTTGTTTAATGTCGATCTTTGTACTGATTGGTGAAGCTAAACCCAGATAAAAGTTCAGGGGTAGTTAGGTGTTGAGTTTGACCAAACCCAAAACCAAAGCTTACGGTATCCTACTTAGGGATGGCACCCGACCCTGTTCGGGGCGAGGAACATCACCCCCGCCCCGACCCGATGACCCGTGTAATGCCTCAGGTCGGTTAAAAAAAAAGTTGAAGAGAAAACGGCCGAACCCTTCCCTCTTCCCCTTCTTTATTGTCACTTTCTCCATTACTCTCCCCTCTTCATTTCCCTATCAGTTGCATAATGGAGAGACATGGGAGAGCAAGGGTCAACCCCATCACCTTAAAAACCCCTGCCCTGACCTCCTCTCAGGATTTTTCCTTTCATCTCTCCCTCTCACTCTCTATTTCTCTTCTCTTTCGACGCACACGAGTAGCAGCGACAGGCAGAAGTGTTCCGAGCGCTCCAGCAGGACCCTCCGGCGCAGATGACAGCTAGCAGCGGCCAACGACCTAAGCACGAGTCACCGCGCGGACGAACCCCAATCTCCTAGGCTAAAATGTGTGAATTCGGGATCTATTTCATGGGTTAAGTTGCTTGACTATTATGCATGTTTAGGGCCGAACCAGTATTAGAAATTGTGATTAGAAATAGGAGACGAAGTCGATAACTCAGAAATGCCTTACCTTTCATTGTTTTTGCGAATTTCATAAAACTATTTCTTTTAGTATTTACGTAGATATCGAATTGCTTGAACCATTACATGTGCTGATTGCTTTCGCATAGTTTAGATTATCATATTATACTTTAGTTATGCTCACAAATCCGTGATATAGATTCATGATCACGTTGATCTTTAAAAAGAACGAAATGATTTTAAACTGTAAACTTGCGCACTTTTCTACGAATACAGAACCCGGCCCGGATTCGGACTAACCTGGGACCGAGTTCTCCCAACTCGGCCCGGATCCGCCATTAACGATTGATCGGAGCTCGGATCGCACTAGTGACCCGGCCCAAGCTCTGCCTGACCCGACCCGGGTATCGATCGGATAAGACAATCGGGCGGATCGACCGTTCCGACCCGATCGCGCATCCCACTCGGCTCGGTATAACCTGACCCGGCCAGGGTTTAACTCGAATTTTTCGAGACTGATTTCCATCAGAAACTCGGCCCGGGTTTCACCTATACTCGGCCCGGGTTCTGACCAACAGAACATAAACATTATGATTTCCAAACCACTGTTTATGAAATTAATATCTGATCTTTAGGAAAGGTTGATTGTACTCTACAGAATCATGATTACCTCCTATTGAACTGAATGGAAAGAATCAAATGTTAAACTTGATTATAACGTCATTGAAAAGATAAATGGCCGTCCGTCCTTCGTCGGACGACCGCTTAAAAGGACTATGACGGACAACCGTTTGACTTCCAAGCGTTACGTGGACAGAGGAATTCGACCTTAATCGAACTCTCTGATTTTAAACTTCTGTCCACCTAATTAGTTAAAGAAAAGAAAGAACTAAAAGAATGATTCAGAGCTATGCTTCATACGACCTTGATCGATCTTTGGGTTGAAAGAAATGTCCATTATGATAAAGGAAGTTGAACGAGCCCTAAGCAAGGCACTTCCTCACGGATTACCATTTGTTCTGTCTAAATGGGAGTTTTCCCCTTTATGGATGTTTCCTCATGGTACGAGGTCATCCCAGCTCGATGGGGCTGGCCGTGGCATTGATCACCCACTGACCCACAATAGTCTGGATAGTAGCACTATGAGTGCATGCAATGATATTTCCCTAAATAAATGAAAAGCTCTTCTAATGGAATGAAATGGAATGGCATGAAATGGAAATGAAATAAGAGAAAGGAAATGAAATGAAAAGAAAGAATGAAAAGAGAGACATGAACCGTATCATGCTCCCTCCACCATATGACTCACTTTCACATTCCAACTTATTATGCTTATTCTGACAGAATTGATATATGATTTATACGAACTCACACGTAGCTTTATGCTAACGGTTGAGCTTGCTCCTCTGTGTGATCCCCACAAGTACATGATGGTTGCTCATGACGTGATGGTGTGTGCGCGGCGGCTTCGCTCTGGGTGGCATGTGCATGTGGTCATGATTACATCTAGTATGAGTCGTGTGTTTATCCATCACACTGAGTGGCATATCTACTCTGATGGGTCTTATCATATTTTGGTCGACCGTCGTCATTTTTATGTTTAGTACTCTGATGCGTATGAATTTGTAACAATAAAATTTGCTAGCAAGTGCACTAGTCGCTCAAGTAATATAGTAAAAAGGAGTAAGAGTGTCGAACTCACGAGGAATATTATTAATTCAATATCTGAATTTATAAATTAATAAGAGAGGAAAAACATGGATTTTTGGAAAGAGGTTTTATGAAAATAAAATAAATAAAATAAGATAAAGATAAGATAGTGGTGTTGAAGTTATGCCTTAGGATGAAAATAGATCAGGATAAATATTTGAACCATAAAAGATAAATTTAATCTTTAAAGATGGATTAGAGTCTCTCTAAAGTAATCTACCATGATTAACTTGTGGTCTCCACGACTGGCATCCCTCAATTTAATCATATAGAACTATCTTAATTTAATAAGAATTGAAGTCTCCACAACTGGTACCCCCAAAATCGTATTAAAATTAAGATGCATTAAATTGGATTCTCTAGACTATTAATCACTCCACAAACTGGTATAGATTAATAGACCACACAAACTTGATTCTCCACACACTAGTTATCAAATTTATGTCAATTATTAATTCCAAATAAAATCAATTATAATTAGTATAATAAATTCTGAAATTAAACACTCCACAAACTGGTATAGCCTAATTCGGAAATTTAATTAACTAATATAAAAGCATTAAGCACAATTAATAATTGATCAGAAAAGATTAAAACAAATAAAGTAGGATCCAAACATTTCCCTTCAATTAATAATCTCCTAAAATAATAATCTTAAAAACATGGAGTTCATCCTAGAAATTCTGGAGAGATAATAACAAAATAACAATAATAATCGAAAGAATTACACCCAAAATAGAAGTAGAGCTCTCGAATTGGGCAGACAGTCGGGCAACCTCTCGGACTTGATTAGGGTCGCGATCAACTTCCAGCCGTCGCACCTCTCTCCTCTTGGTCGTAGCCTGCAGAGCTCACGACTCGCCGTGGAAGAAACCTGAACTTCAGAGCACACTTTGGGATGATGGCTTCCTCACGTATTTATAGGTGCGGACGGCCTTCAATTTGATCTCGGCCGTAACATCGTACGGTTGACTTTAAAATTATAAGATAAACTCGGCCAAAGATAAATCCTTTTATCATTACGCCCAAAGATAAATCCTTTTTATCTTTACTCCCTTAGAGTCTCGGCCGTAAGGAAATTATTTTATCTTTACTCCTTTTCATTACTCCCAAAAGATAAAAATCCTTTTATCTTTACGCCCAAACAATTTTATCTTTACACCTTCATATATTGGTCAAACGGATGATTTCATTGCCATTACCCCTTCCAAATCTCGGCCGTAAGAAATTATTTTATCTTTACTCTCAAAGAGATAAAATTCCTTTTACTCCCTCCAAATCTCGGCCGTAAGGAAGGGACTTATCTTGTTACGCCCAAAAGATAAAATCATTTATCTTTACTCCTTCAAATCTTAGCCGTAACAAAGAATTAAATCTTGTTACGCCCTAGAAATCTCAGTCGTAATGATGAATTCTTCATCCTAATCTCGGCCGTAATGATAAATTCTTCGAAATTTTGGTCGATACAACACAATCCATTTAAATCTTGATTTTTCATGCAAAATAATTATCAAAATTTAGTTAATCCATCCACAATTAAAATATTCAGAGAATTTAATAATTAAAATTGATAAATCCGGAATTACGGTTAAAATTGACTAAAAATGATGCATGCCATGATCAAATTACAGAAAATTTAATTAAAATAATTAACTAAAATATGTTGTATTTTGCATGCATCAAACTCCCCCAAGCTTAAAGTCTTGCTTGTCCTCAAGCAAAAATTCAAAGCAAGGCTCAAGAAAGTTCTATCGTAGCCTCCACATTGTCAACTGACTAATTTTCTCATATAGTTCTTCTGCACACCTACTACTTAGTATCTCACCATTTTCCATGCACTTAGCTTCATAGAGGTTCTGAATGCTACACAAATTTAAACAATCTCAAATTCAGCCTTGTGAAAAAATAAATTGTCTATCAAATAATAGCATTAATATTGAACACATAAGTACTAATTGAGCTTAAAACTTTTTCTTTTCATTTTTTTCATCTTTATTTTTAATCATTTAAAAAGTTCTAATCTTCAAGCCGGATTGCACAAGGAAGTCCATGTAGCGGGCTTTAGACTGATGACTCCCAGACCAGATGGCCTTAGGGCAACAGGTGATAAAGCACCCCTCGAGTTTACTTGCCCGAACAACCAAGGTTCTGAATGAAGAGTTCGAACTTAGCCATGGTTCAGTACTCCTGTGGTTCTCCATATTCCACAAGATGGTCCATGTAGCAGGTTTTCGATCGATGGATCCCAGAGCAGTTGCCCTTAGGTCGCCAGGCATGAACCCCTACGGATCTAATTACCCGAACACACCTTGGTTCCGGATAACACTTTTGTACCTACACATAACTTTATTCATTTTTTTTATTTAACATAATTATTTGTTGGGGTTTAACTAACCCTTCTTCTTTTTTATAAGCTCAAAAAGTACTTGATATGGTCAATAAGAAGTCTACTATTATCAAGACTTAAAAGAAATAAAAAGGCATGAATATGATTTTGTCGTCTAGTCATTCATAATTCTATTTAGCATAGGCACATAGTCCATAAATTTGATACTAAAATAGCAAGTGATAAGAAAGAAAAGTATTCAAATTTCATCAATTAACAATATGTCTTTGAACTTTTACTAAAAGATAATTAAAACAATAAGATAAGAGTTTGTTAGATGGTAGCAAAAATAAATGCATGCAATGGTATTTTTTAGAAAATTTTCAAAATTTTCAAAAAAAATTTTTTTGGATTTTTTTATAAATAGATGCAAACATAAGCAAATAAAAAGAAAGAAACATGCAATGCATGAAATGCAAACTCCCCCAAGCTTGAACTAGACACTGTCCTCAGTGTTAAGCCAGCAAGGGAAAGTGATACATACTCAATAAAAAGGAAAATTTAAAGAAACGAAAATAAAGAAAAGGGAAAAGACACAACCGGATTTATTGTCTGCGGGGTGGCGATGGTGGATAGTAGCTGAGATTTCCTTGGCGCATATGATACTCATGGATGCGTCTCGTCATGCGCGCATGTTGATTCTGAAGGGATTCGAAGCGACCCTGACGATCATCCATATTTCTAAAATCAGCTGAATGTTGGTCAACTCTTGTGCTTGTCGAAGTTGCTCTTCCTGAATAGCGTGCAACTGCCCTGACTGACGAAGTTGCTCTTCTTGAAAAGTGTGAAACTCTCCTGCTTGACGAAGTTGTTCATCATACATTGATTCCCATAAGTTTTGCATGGAAGCATAGTCAGACTGAGGTGGCGGAGGTGGATAGTAAGTCTGCTCTGGAGCTGAAGTAAAAGTGGACTCTGGTGCTATATAGCGATTCTGCATAGGTTCTTGTAAAGGGGCAGATACTTCCATCGAATCGCGTTCCTCATAAGGAGTAGAAGGTATGAACGAGGAATCAGAAGAGCTCTCTTGTGCTGGAGATGGAATCGGAGAAGGCACCGGCATATAAGGCGAATGGACGGATGTGGCATATTGGGAAGCTGCCGGTGATATAGCCTGGAATCCTTGTTGTTGTTGAAGGTAGGGTTGGGCTGCCGCATAATCAGTAGAATCAAACCAGGAGAAAGGTTCATCCTGGTGTAGCTGTCCGACAGAGGTAGATGGTCCCGCAGGTGGAATTACTGGAGCTATGACCTGCCTAAAAAGGAGCCAATTATTTGGATTAATCGGCGTAAAAGCATCTCGATCTGAGCAGGGCACCTCCTGATGGTGGCCTTTAAAAATAAAAACTTTGATCCCTGAGTTGTTGGTCTTCACGAGACCCATAGCTTGAATGGTCCTACGAGTGAGGTGAGTGTTTCCTGGCACAGCTTCAAGATCGTCCAAGTCTAGTTGTAGGTGCTGAGCGATAGGTGTGAGAAGAGCACCCATATTAATGCTGCCGCCACGATGAGTAGTGCGGCGCTGGAATCGACGAATGAGGAAGGCACCCACATTAACAGGAGTTCTGTGAAGCATGTTGTGGATGAGATATAACTCTCTTTCTGAGACGGCACCATCATTATCACTGCGTCCACTTATGGTGTTGCTTAGCATGCGATGGACGTAGCGCAGAACAGGATTTTGAATTGAGCTATCTTTAGCGGTGTTCCAAACCAATCGATCTTCTTCTGTTATCTATTTCCAAAAAGTTTCAGCATCAAAGTCGGCAGGTACAGAAAGAGATCCATGGTTGGGGAATCCATAGATATTATTAATCTCTCCTAGAGTGAGAGTAAATGACCGTCCATAAAGTTGGAATGAAATGCGGGGCTGATCATAGTTCCTGCCATCTAAATTAAAGATTTCCAGAGATGAGAGGAATTCCATAATTAGTACTTCATAAGTTGGTCACCAAGAATGCACAAAGTCAGATAGTCCAATTTGAGAAAATAATAGATGAGTATCTGAAAATAATAGATAGTCCAATTATACTCCCTCAGCAATTCAGTATCTGAAAATCTGGTGGCATGAATTCGAATATCACACATCCGTTCATATCGAGCTTGATACTCCGGCTTAGTCCAATAATAATCTCCGGGGTAAGAGATTAATTGTGAGGGTTGTGGGGCCGGCTGAGCATTCGGATGTCGTCGTTCGTGACGTCCCCTCCATATATTAGCAAATCGCCTCATCTTGATCTGGACAAAAATAAACAAAGAAAAGGTACCGGCTCGGTGGAAGCGGCTGTGGTTTCGACCGTAGTATTCGATGAAGAACCGGCTGAAGGTCGGAGGTGACTCGGCCATAAGGGACCGGTTGACGAAGAACTTCGGCCGTAATTGATGAAGCTCGGTCGGAGATTGGAGTTTGGCCGTAAGAAGTTGGAGGCGTGACTCGAAACTCGGCCGTAAGGAGTTGATGAACCTGTAGATTTCGGCCGTAAGGAATGGCGGTGTGGTTTCGGCCGTAAAGTGAAAAACTCGCCCGGAGTTTGGCCGTAACGAATAGGTGGTGGCGCTGGTGTCGGTTCTTTGGCCGTAAAACGAAATCGGCGTGGAAGCTTGGCCGTAACGCACAGGGCGTAATGGTGAGACTTCGGCCGTAAGAAGAAAAGGCGTAAGGGTAGTGGAAGCACCTCGGCTGTAATGCAGAGAGGGCGGCGCGTGGTGGACCGGCCGTAACGCACAAGGAAGCGCTGGAACTTCGGCCGTAAGGAGTTGCTCGGCCGGAGTCGAGTGGAGTTTCACTTCGGCCGTAAGGTAGAAAGCTCGGCCGTAATGAAGTCTTGGTGCGCGGTGGCTTGGAGAAAGCTCGGCCGTAAGGAGTTGATTGATCTGCAACATACGAGAAGAGGTAAGTATTTTATAGATGAATTTATGGGGGTAATACCTGTTCCGACAGCGCGCAGTGAAAGGTCAAATCCGGCGTAAAGGCATGCATTTTTCCAAGGTATGTCCGTGGTCTGCTGATGTGACATCTCGGCCGTAATGGAATGGTGGCAGGGCGTAACGACGGTTCTTTTCTTCGATCGCTTCGGCCGTAATGGAAACGGTGGGTGGCAGTTTGTCTTGTCATGTCCGAGCTTGATGCATGTGTGACAACTCGGCCGTAATGCACACGTAACGAGGGTGGCAGGGCGTAATGTCCGAGCTTGATGCATGTGTGACAACTCGGCCGTAATGCACACGTAACGAGGGTGGCAGGGCGTAATGTCCGAGCTTCGTGCATGTGTGACAACTCGGCCGTAATGCACACGTAACGAGGGTGGCAGGGCGTAATGTCCGAGCTTCGACCGTAGAGAGAATCAATTCTTGGAATTTACGCCCATGCTTGGAGTTGACGCCCCTGAGTTTATCTCTCCTTACCAAACATTAAATATTAATTAAATTAAATGACTCCATAATAAAATAAATGTCTAATTAAAAGTAAAACTATCACCGAAACTAAGATATGAACAACTAATTAGACTAATCTAAAAAAATAAAAATAAAAAGGATAGAAATAGTTCTGATTTATAGTCGTCAGCTTGACTTAGTTCTGATGAAAATCAAGGCCTATTTTGCTCTTCTCCTCTTGGATTTTTTTCTGTGTTACTTGGGAGAGAGCCCGGTGTACGTCCAGTTAGTTGTGCCGCCATCTAGCCCAGTTGTTTTTCTAGATTTCTAATTGATGCATCCTGACTCGTGGTTCTAGATTCCATATTCTTCTGCAATGTTTGCATTGTGTCTATGATCTGTGCCATCATCTCCTGCATATGATTTGATGATTGATGTTGGGGAGTATCAGGTTGCCTTTTTAGTATATAATCTTTTGATGGACCAGAAGATTGGCCTTGGTTCTGATTATAGGCAAACTTCGGATTATGTCTCCAACCATAATCGTAGTTCCTGTAAAATGGATTGAAAATAAAGTTAGCATTTTCAATTTGATTTGAATCCGAAGTGTTACCTGTAGGGCTATAATTATTGGAATTTCCCATTAGTGACATCATCTGCTCGAATTTTTTATTAAGTGACTCCAGCTGAGCCACTATTTCTGAAGATTGTATTCCTTGTGTAGCATGTACATCATGAGTTCGGCGAGGTGGTCTCCTTTCTTGACTTGACTTGAGTGCTACAGCTTCAATTATATCTTGTATCTCACTAGGACGTTTAGATCCCAGTACTGTCCCTCCTGCTGATTGGTCGAGTTTGTCTTGATCTTCAGGTCGTAATCCATGGTAGAAATCTTCCATCACTTGCCATTTTGGAATTCTATTATCAGGAACTCTGGCCAGCAGTTCCTTATATCGTTCCCAGGCTTCATATAACGTCTCGTTATCGTCTTGAACAAATGCCCTCAATTCTCTTCGATATTTGCCTGCCTTTTGTGGTGGACAATATTTTCCAACAAACTTTTCTACCAGCTCCAACCAAGAATGAATCGATCCTGCAGGCAAAGTTTTAAACCAAGTGGAAACTTTGTCACGTAAAGATTGAGGGAATAATAATAAATGAATAACTTCAGAAGAAACATTATTATTTCTAAAGGTGCTCAGAGTGGCAAGAAATTTATCAAGGTGATCGTGAGGGTCTTCATGAAATCCTCCTCCAAATTGGGATGCTTGTATCATCCTCACGATTGCGGGATTTATCTCAAAATTATTTGCGTTAATATCAGGCAGCACGATGCATGATTCTCGATCACTGTATCTGGTCGAGACATATTCTCTCATAGAAAGTTCTGCTTCATCTTCTCGCCGATTATTATATGGTGGAACCAGTTCATTTTGTTGCTCCAGTCTCTGATTGTCGCGTGCTTGTTCCGCCATTTTTCTTATATTTCTTCGTAATCGACGATAGGTTCTTTCAATTTCAGGATCAAATTCCAACAGTGAATTTGAACTTCTAGTGCGCTTATCAGAAGATTCCAGGATTGGTTGTGATTTAATTTTCAATTAGTACCTGCAACAACCAATTTTCAGTAAGATAAAAGAATAAAATAAAATATATACAAGAAGAAAGAAATTCAGATAATAGGTCACGAAAAATGAGTTTTTTACTAATAAAGTCTTTCGGCACGATAGAATTTGAAAATTCGTCATTAAAATTAATTTTCGAGAGGAACTTTTCAGAAATTCTTCAAACCAATACGAATACCAAATATTAATATCGACCAAAAGAATTTATGATGATGTAAGAAATCACACAAAATAAATCCGAACTAATTTACGGTCATAGAGTTAATAATCAGACATAATCAAAAATTATTTTCAGAGAAGAAATAAGATTGATCGGCCGTAATAAGGGTTTACGGTCGTAATTAATTCGAGGCTTGTTCGTCCGTAAAAATCGTAAAATAGTGTTGAAAGGGATTCAACGTGAAGGCGTAAAAATTAGCATGGTGATGAATTATCTCGGCCGAAAAAAATTGAATGAAATGTTGCCAAATGAATCATTACGGCCGACAAAGAATATAGTTCATATCGGCCGTAAAACAATGAGAGGTAAAATATCAACACATATAAATCGGCCGAAAAGGAGTAAAATCCATGTCGGATGATCCATTACTACCGAGACAGACTAAATCGCTTTGGCCAAAACGAAGTCAAATCAAAAGTTCAAACTATTAAAGCGTTACGGCCGAGAATGAAAAAGTCACAAATAAATTGGCCGAAAAGGCGTAAAAACAAATGTTCAGAAATTTTACGGCCGTAAAACCATGAGATCTATTCTCGGCCGTAAAAAAGATTAAATCGTCAACTAAGATGAGGTAACATCGGCCGAGATGAAGTCAACACGAGGCCGTAAAGAAAAATAGGGTTTCGGCCGAAATAATTTCGAATAAAACTTGAAAATATTACCCCACTCAAATGTCGAAAATTGAATCATTACGGCCGAGTTGAAGTAAATTAAGTCGATTCCTTACGGTCGTAAAACAACGAAATCATATGAAAAGTTCAAACAATAAAATGTTACGGCCGAGAATGAAAACTGATTCAAATAGGGCATAAAAAAATTTAAACCATCGATAAACCGGGCGTAACAAGGTCAAATCAATATCCATTACTCATGACGTAAAACAACGTTCGGATAAAAAATATTACGGCCGTAAAGATTGAAAATTTAGAATTCAGAAATCATTCATTGCGAGGCCATAAAATTAATAAAGCCGACACATCAAATTAAAGTCGTAAATCCATAAGTCGACTGTGTAATTTGGAAAAATCCAATCGGCGTCGGATTTTAAACCGAAAGTAGACAGATAAAAAAAAATTTATCGTGACCTTTATCTGCAAAAAAAAAAGTCAGTTTATTCACAAAAATAATTAAAACAATTAATACATATGCACAGAGAATTATTTACAATTTATTTACATCTCCTAATAATTCATAAAAATCAGAAATTAATTAATAAAATATTCTCCGGCAACGGCGCCAAAAACTTGATGCGTATGAATTTGTAACAATAAAATTTGCTAGCAAGTGCACTGGTCGCTCAAGTAATATAGTAAAAAGGAGTAAGAGTGTCGAACCCACGAGGAATATTATTAATTCAATATCTGAATTTATAAATTAATAAGAGAGGAAAAACATAGATTTTTGGAAAGAGGTTTTATGAAAATAAAATAAATAAAATAAGATAAAGATAAGATAGTGGTGTTGAAGTTCCAATCGGCGTCGGATTTTAAACCGAAAGTAGACAGATAAAAAAAAATTTATCGTGACCTTTATCTGCAAAAAAAAAGTCAGTTTATTCACAAAAATAATTAAAACAATTAATACATATGCACAGAGAATTATTTATAATTTATTTACATCTCCTAATAATTCATAAAAATCAGAAATTAATTAATAAAATATTCTCCGGCAACGGCGCCAAAAACTTGATGCGTATGAATTTGTAACAATAAAATTTGCTAGCAAGTGCACTAGTCGCTCAAGTAATATAGTAAAAAGGAGTAAGAGTGTCGAACCCACGAGGAATATTATTAATTCAATATCTGAATTTATAAATTAATAAGAGAGGAAAAACATGGATTTTTGGAAAGAGGTTTTATGAAAATAAAATAAATAAAATAAGATAAAGATAAGATAGTGGTGTTGAAGTTAGGCCTTAGGATGAAAATAGATCAGGATAAATATTTGAACCATAAAAGATAAATTTAATCTTTAAAGATGGATTAGAGTCTCCCTAAAGTAATCTACCATGATTAACTTGTGGTCTCCACGACTGGCATCCCTCAATTTAATCATATAGAACTATCTTAATTTAATAAGAATTGAAGTCTCCACGACTGGTACCCCCAAAATCGTATTAAAATTAAGATGCATTAAATTGGATTCTCTAGACTATTAATCACTCCACAAACTGGTATAGATTAATAGACCACACAAACTTGATTCTCCACACACTAGTTATTAAATTTATGTCAATTATTAATTCCAAATAAAATCAATTATAATTAGTATAATAAATTCTGAAATTAAACACTCCACAAACTGGTATAGCCTAATTCGGAAATTTAATTAACTAATATAAAAGCATTAAGCACAATTAATAATTGATCAGAAAAAATTAAAACAAATAAAGTAGGATCCAAACATTTCCCTTCAATTAATAATCTCCTAAAATAATAATCTTAAAAACATGGAGTTCATCCTAGAAATTATGGAGAGATAATAATAAAATAACAATAATAATCGAAAGAATTACACCCAAAATAGAAGTAGAGCTCTCGAATTGGGCAGACAGTCGGGCAGCCTCTCTGACTTGATCAGGGTCGCGATCAACTTCAGTCGTCGCACCTCTCTCCTCTTGGTCGTAGCCTGCAGAGCTCACGACTCGCCGTGGAAGAAACCTGAACTTTAGAGCACACTTTGGGATGATGGCTTCCTCACGTATTTATAGGTGCGGACGGCCTTCAATTTGATCTCGGTCGTAACATCGTACGGTTGACTTTAAAATTATAAGATAAACTCGGCCAAAGATAAATCCTTTTATCATTACGCCCAAAGATAAATCCTTTTTATCTTTACTCCCTTAGAGTCTCGGCCGTAAGGAAATTATTTTATCTTTACTCCTTTTCATTACTCCCAAAAGATAAAAATCCTTTTATCTTTACGCCCAAACAATTTTATCTTTACACCTTCATATATCGGTCAAACGGATGATTTCATTGCCATTACCCCCTCCAAATCTCGGCCGTAAGAAATTATTTTATCTTTACTCTCAAAGAGATAAAATTCCTTTTACTCCCTCCAAATCTCGGCCGTAAGGAAGGGACTTATCTTGTTACGCCCAAAAGATAAAATCATTTATCTTTACTCCTTCAAATCTTAGCCGTAACAAAGAATTAAATCTTGTTACGCCCTAGAAATCTCGGTCGTAATGATGAATTCTTCATCCTAATCTCGGCCGTAATGATAAATTCTTCGAAATTTTGGCCGATACAACACAATCCATTTAAATCTTGATTTTTCATGCAAAATAATTATCAAAATTTAGTTAATCCATCCACAATTAAAATATTCAGAAAATTTAATAATTAAAATTGATAAATCCGGAATTACGATTAAAAGTGACTAAAAATGATGCATGTCATGATCAAATTACAGAAAATTTAATTAAAATAATTAACTAAAATATGTTGTATTTTGCATGCATCATACTCATACTCTTCTCGTTACTGCTTCAAGCTAAAATCACGGTATATTATCTTTTGGTTCCGCACTATATTTCTTATCAAGACAGTTTGACGTACTTTTCACCCTTTTTCTTCCGCATTCTTCTCTTATTGTTTTATTATTTTATTTGACAAGTCTTCCGCTTACGTTTCACTTTCCTTGACCATTTGGGTCAACAATATGGTCAAACAAAGACAAGAATATGGTAGCGCACGAGAGGAGATCGATCCACGTGACGGGTCGAATCTCGGGATGCTACAACCCGCCCCCGACCCGGCCCCGAATTCTCGGTCCGGGGGAAATTTTATCTCCAGCCCCGATCCCCGTGGGGCCTCGAATCTCCGTCGGTCCGATCCTAGTTTGGACTAAATTAAACCGATAAAAAATCGGTCAAAATTGAAAAAAATCAGGTTGAACCATAAACATTTTTTATTAATTTTTTTACTAAGAGATAATTTGATAAAAAATATTATTATAAATTTGAAAAATATCCAAGGTGAACTTTCTCCATAAATATTCAATATTGACCCATTAGTCTCCTCATTCATTTATACTTGTCTATTTACTCTCACTTTCTTACTACTATCAATGTGGGACTATTGTTGTACACTCACTTTTCTTTGAAGTGTGAGGATTCGGGGCTCCGCGGGGCGGCGGGATGAGGACAACTCCCTTCGCCCTGATCCCCGAAAGAGAGTTCGGGGACAATTTTCTCCCGTCCCCGACCTCGCGGGAAAAAAATTCTCCGAGTTCGAGAGCCCGATCGGGTGAAATTCCCTGCGGGCCCCCGCGGGGGGCGGGGAATATTAGTTTTGACCGGGCCAAGTTATGGGGTTACCGGATTGTTTTTTTCTTTTAATATTTAATATTAATTATTTCTGAAGAAAATGAATATTGCTTTACAACATCCAAAATAATTTTAATATAAACAAAGAATTTTGATTTAAATAAATTTATACACTTGATATACATTGATTTATTTTTAAATTAAAATAGAATAGTTGCTCTACAAGAAAAAAAAAAAGATAGTTACGTAGAAAATTGTCTCTAGGGCGTCCCGAGTGCGTCACCAAACAAAAGGACGGCAAAATTCCGTGAGATTACAATTAGCGTGCATCGCCCAGACCATGCACATTGCTAAAGGAGATGCTCTGCAAAGACACTTGTCGAGCTTAATTGTGTGATCTCTTGTGTTTCCGAAGGCATCTCTGATGCTAGAGTTGGAAACATCTGTGTGGCTACCGTGCCCTGAGGGTGCCGCCAAAATGCATCCCAGTGCCTCATGCAGGTTCCATTTCAAAATTATTTGTATGATTTGCTAATAGAGAGAACAAGAATAAATCATTGCTAAAGCACGTTTTGTTGGAGAATATTTTTAGTGAATAAAATAAAATTATATCATATTTTAAAGATAGTTTTCTTTATAAAATGAGATTTGAATGATTTATGCTTAATCTACACATTGTTTGTCTGTCATTTATTCCGAAACAAACAACCCCAAATGGATTGAATCCATTGGTGCAAAAATCCAATCTTATATTATGTGACGAAGCACAACATCAAAGTTCTTCCATACTTTAGCATGATATGAATGTAAGATCACATTCCATCCCATGCCATCTCATGAATGATGTCGTGTTTTCAAAGGGAAATAACTATTGCAACCTTGGAACGATAGGAAAGTACCTAAACATGGAGTTTTACATATTCTTCATAGTCAGATCTTTTTTGTCTTAAATGAAAACAATGATAACTACTAGAATCAAGCTTCTCGTATTCCAACACTAGTCCCTTGATCATCTTCCTACCCCTATGATAATTTGTCGACAACTTCTCCAAGGCAGATAACATACTCTTGATTGTGGTGATCATGAATCAAAATAATTTTCATTTATATTAAATTTGCACTTCAAATTCGTCAATCACGTGATAGCCGAAAAGTGTGCTTTGTTTCTCACAAACACCCCACAAGGCTCATCAATGTCTTCTAGAAATAATTTAGAAGCTATGAGATTTGGATCTTCTTTGTTTTGACCAACAAGCATCTCCAGCCATGTCCGCCTTTGGATTGTTCATTTAAGAAGCTTGCACATGTCTGCCACAATCATCATGATTGATATTGCTCCCAGGCTTCCTACCCATCATACTACCAAATATGATATGTAGTTAAAAACCTAGTGTGATACATTTCTTTTGTAATGTCTCATTTCATCTTCCATTCAAAATTTTTACACTTCCGACACAAGCAAATGATCTCACCATTGCTAGAAGCTATGCCTTCCTTCATATGTCTTAATGAATTCATCCACACTGCCTTTGTATTTTTCAGTATGATGCCATGTTATTCTTGCAACGTTTAATTCATTTTTTATCGGATCTCATCATTACTGTAACTTAAAATGATACTATTTGTTAACATTGAAAAAAATTCTAGGCCTCTCCAAGTATCCATTTTATTCCATTGCAACAACAATGAGATCCAAAAAAGACCTATGCATATAATTAATGCACAATAATGAAACCTAATAACTCTAATCTAATTATAAATATAATATATATTAAACATTTTCCTAAAGTTAATTCATGCTAAACAAAATCACACCTTTTAGTCTATGAAATCTATACAAGTTACTCATAATCGTCGAATTCCTTGAAACATTAAAAATATTATAATAAAGGATAATATATATACTAAATATCTATAATCAAACCAAACAAAATTTATATAACTATAAATTTACACTAATCATGCACTAAACATTAATTTTACAATAAGCCTAAATTAACAATACTAAATCAAATAAAGCATATTAATTATAAAACCACACTACTCATGCAAGTAATTTTAAAAATCAACTTAACACATTATATTAAATTAAACCAACCTAAGTTAACTACACAATTTTATCCTAAACATGCATCAAATATTAATTTTAACAATCAAGTTAACACATTACAATAAATCAAATCTAATGATTAAAAACTCAAATCAAACTTTTTAATTACTGAGGTGTGGCGGTCGATGTCATCAACGGGCATAGAAACAAGGGCAGTGGGTGATAGTATATGAATTCGGGTGGCATCGAGGTCGACGGTGACTTTGACACTAGTGGCTGGCGCGGACTTGCCAAACATATATTCGGTTATATGTTGTAGGTTATTGTCTCATATATTAACCTACACGTATGCTAGTTAAACTATATATATAGTACTAACCTTAATCATATGTTCTTACTGACCAACATACTTAATCATTTATAAGAGTTAAATGTAAAGACAAACTAAATAATCAGTTTTTACCTAATTAATAATCAATCCAAAGAATATATTACACATAGTTAAGTAAATTTTCAATTAAAAAATGTACTATTGGAAATTGATTTTCTTGAATTTGAAATATTATTTTGGGCAAATGATCAAAGGTACTTGATGCCCCGCAAGTGAATCCGAATTGATGATATGTTGTAAATTATATTATTAACTTATATAATGTATGTTAAATGTAGATACTATACATACATATAAATAAATATATGTCATTATTAGTGTGAGTAATATACCAAATACTTAGGTGCACATTGGGGACTCCTAGGTAATGATGAGCAACATCTTGAGATCAATGGTACTTTTTTTTCTAGTATCCACATTTGAATTTGTTTTATCTGTCAAACGGGAGGAGGTAGAGGACTCTAAAGGTTTTTTTTCCTTCTTAAGTGTTCGAAAAGAATTATTAGCATTTGACTAATTTTATGTTCGAACTTGGAGCGATAAAGAAATGTAGGTCCTGACCAAACTAGGGACTTATACCGCCTGCAAACATTGGTGTAAATATTAACCGAACTATCTTGGACACATCTCCAATTGCGCCAATCAACATTGATCAGTCAATTTTGGACCACCTTATGCCATTTGTAAGTATTACTCCTGAAAAATATATTGGCGCCAATAATTTAGGGACTCCCTGTATCCATTAGCACATGTGAAGCATCCCTAGTTTAGGGACGCATGTGTCCTTGGTGTGATGCTAACACATGAAAAAAAAATGGAATGTGACCATAAATGGGGTCGCCAAGGAAGATGTGATATGATGTTTATTTCTAAGAGGATACTTTATTTTCACTTTTTTCTCATAGTTTTTATAGTGTCATCATCTTTAAAGAAATAAAATTCGTGCATATTCAGTTACGATCCCATCAAGGATTTAGTCAATAGAGATTGTAACGCCCCCAAAATTGTACATTCCGTCACGTAGGCGGTCAGATTGATTTCGGGGACGCTACACTATTTATTACTCAATTAACTTTGACCATTCAACAAAATGGCTTACGTGGCACTAATAAAATAATAATAACCATAATGGAGGATCTTAAATGCGGAAGAATAATCGAATGCAATGATGAATTATCAAATGCAAAATTTCTGTAATGTCTCATATAAAATATGCGGAAATTCATAATATCTTTTAATATGGAAAATGTGCGGAAGAAACATGGTGTCTCTCAAGAATAAACATAATTAAGCAGATATGCAGCAAGAGAACTCGGAGCAGATTATCAGTCATGTGCAGCGTTCTCCAAGCTTTGCGCCCTCCATTTCCTCATCAATTTGCATGCTCACCTGCAAAATCCCAATGCAGGGAAGTGGAATACCCATGAGCAAAGATTGCCTAGTACGATAGCAATAGACGTGAAATAATGATCAAGGATGATCAAAAAAATCAATATACATATAAATCTCTAGTCATATCAATGCTTTGTTCTTTGCTGTGATGGTACTTTATCTTTACATTGCTCTGCTTTACTTTACAATACTCTGTTGTACTTTGTTTTACTTTTCAATACTCTGCTTTACTTTACTTTGCGTTGCTCTGCTGTGAGTTGTACTACGTCTTTTACATTACTAGGATATCCTTAGGATTTGTTGTCCTATGTGAGCTCGACTTTATTAGGTTGGGATGCTATGGGTGCCTCTCTGATTCACTGATGCCAGTAAGCCCGTAAACGGGAAAGAGGGTGGGTGTTACTGCATCACCCAATTCGGAAGGTAAGGGAAAGAATTCCTACAGTCCAGGAATAGTGGTCGGTTACAAGACATTGTAGGTTCACTGTCTCCTCAGCTAGCTACCTATCCCCCTATTGCTTTAACTCTGAACTTTACTTTAACTTTAGGGGCGGCACATAGAAATTCCACATCTTTGTCTTTACTTTAATCATCTTTAGTTACAATGAAATCTATGATTTGGGGTTCACTGAAAATTGGTCTTTGTACAATAAGACTCAGCTGGTGTAGGTGAACTGGTCAGAGTCATAATTAATATTAGGAGTGGATCAGTCCGGTTAAGTTCGATCAATGTGTTTCTGTCGGACCGGTCGACCGGTTCTCTAGAATCGGTCGACCGAGTCTCTGGAATCGGTCGATCGAGTTCTTTGGTGATACGCCTATGAATCGGTCGACTGTCCAGGGTGTCGGTTGACCGTTCGTCAGGCCATGGAGATGCACACTGCGCATCGGATCGGTCGACCATTTATTAGGACCAGTCGACCGATCGCATATTTTTAATTGGTCTGTCATAATGTAGACCGGTCGACTGCCATGGTGAGGCCGGTCGATCGGTAGAGGAGAACTCGTATGAGTTCTGTGAGCGGACCGATCGACCGCTGACAGAATTGGTCGACCGGTCCTTACGATAAAATAGGGCCGTCAGACTTTATCTCTGATGCCGACGATCCTCTGGCCAAAATTAAGTCACGACATGAATAGTAAAAACGTAGATAAAGATCTCAGGATTGAAATGAACTATTCATGAGCATCAAACTATTCCTATTTCTCCGTCTATAGGATTTAAGTGCTAAGGGTACCTTGTTCTCGCTCAAAAGAGTTCGTCGACGTTCTTGTCGCTGTCCGTCGGCCGCCAGACGTTCCTGCTCGGTGAAGGGGGTCGCACGGCTCCTGCGCACGTCATGAAGGTTCGCCGCGCGCGGGGAGGTCGTCGGTCGCTGCGGTACGTCGTCGCCTCTGCTCGATCATTCGTGCGTCGTTCGCCGTCGCCGGTCGAGAGGAAGAATGAGATGAGGGGAGGTGGCAGTCGGGAGTTCCAAGCGATCGCAAGTGCGGCCCTCCCCCCACTCTTATATGCCCCGGCCGACCCTTGGTCGGCCGAAGGCGAACGGTCGGAAGGCCAAGGGAGGCGACGCCTCCCCTGTCGACCGATCGTTTCATATTTTCTTTTTTTTTTGTTTAAAAAAATCCGAAATGTTACATTATTACCCTCTAAAAAGAAAATTTGTCCTCGAATTTGGATAAGGGTTAAGGCTTACCGAAAAGCTCAGAAAATTTCTCTCGCATTTCCGATTCTACTTCCCAAGTTGCCTCCTTTCTTTGGTGGTGCTTCCATGCCACTTTGACCAGTGCTATTCTCTTCCTCCCTTATTGATGTTCTTGGTACTCCAATATCTCTGTGGGTTGTTCTTCATATATCAGATCCTCCTTGAGGTTTGGTTCCTCAATTTGGATCACGTTGGCGTAGTCGTGCTTGTACATCCGAAGTAGGAAGACATGGAAGACGTTGTGTACTCTTGAGTAGGCTGGAGGCAAGGCCAACATGCAGACTGAATCTCCAACTATGTCTAATATTTCAAACGGGCCTACATACCTTGGGCTCAATTTTCCCCGTTTGTTAAAACGCATCACTCCTTTGGTGGGGGAGGCTTTGAGCAAAACTTGGTCACCCGCCTTGAACTTATGTTCTCGGCGCTTCTTATCCACGTAGGCCTTTTGACAATCTTGAACAGACTTCATTCTTTTCTTTATCAGTTCCACCCTATCCGTATAGTCCTGCGTCTGCTTCTGTAATTCTGCGCTCATGATCTTTCTTTCTCCAACTTCGCCCCCAACATGCCGGAGAACGACATGGGTGACCATACAATGCTTCAAAGGGAGACATCTCTATGTTGGCATGGAAGCTGTTGTTGTAAGAAAACTCTATAAGAGGTAAGTGCTTGTCCCAACTTTCGTGCCAATCCAATGCACATGCTCTCAGCATATCTTCTAATGTTTGAATAGTTCTCTCCGATTGGCCGTCCGTCTGGGGATGAAAAGCGATGCTATACCGGAGTCTTGTTCCAAAGGTATTCTGGAGACTCTTCAAGAATCTCGATGTGAACTTGGGATCTCTATCAGACACAATGACTGATGGGATCCCGTGAAGCCTGACAATCTCCTGCACATATAAATTCATGAGACTTTCAAGAGATTATTTTACTTTAATGTGTAGGAAGTGAGCCGATTTAGTGAGTCGGTCCACTATAACCCAAATGGCATCATGTCCTTTCAAAGTCCGAGGTAAGCCTGTGATAAAGTCCATCGAGATCTCTTCTCACTTCCACTGTGGGATACTCAAACTTTTCAAGGTTCCTTGTGGTTTCTGGTATTCCACCTTGACCTGTTGGCATACTATGCATTTGGAGACATATTCGGCTATCTCTTTTTTCATGTCTGACCACCAGAAACTTTTCTGAACATCTTTATACATCTTTGTACTCCCCGGGTGGATTGCAAATTCGGACTTGTGGCATTCATCTATACTTCCCTTCGGAGTTCAGGGTTGTTTGGTACCCACAAATGATCATGGTACCTTATGCCACCATCCGAGGAGACCTTGAAATTCGTTATTTCCACACTTGTCTTTATCATCATACTTTGATACTCTGTGTCTTCTACTTGTGCTTCTATGATCCTTCCTATCATATCCGGCACTATTCTCTGCAGCATCATTAGTGATCCATCTTGCCTCACTCTTGGCGTCCATTTGAACAGTTCTTCCATAAGATCGAACCATCGTAGGCGCATGTAAGCCAAGGATCCTTCCCATTTTCGGCTGAGTGCGTCAGCTACTGAGTTTGCCTTACCTAGTTGGTAATTAATGATAAACTCGTAATCTTTCAAGAATTTCATCCAACGCTTTTGACGCATATTCAGCTCCTTCTGTGTAAAAATATATTTCAAGCTTTTGTGATCTGTATAGACCACAAATTTTTCTCCATATAAGTAGTGGTGCCAAAGCTTGAGGACGAACACTACTACTGTCAACTCGAGGTCATGCGTTGGATAATTGACCTTATGTTTCTTCAGCTGTCTAGATGCGTACGCATCCCAATACTGTGCCACTGGCATCACTGTAAACCACGTAGCCACCGTTGCCCGATGGTAATTGATCACTTGCAGATCACTATATGTTTCTAACCCATTTTAGATGCAATTCATACATATCAAGTCCCACTTTTGCTTATTTTTGGACCAATTATATTTGGAATGCATACATTGTAATAACTAATTGATATTCCTCATTTCATACTTATTTCCAAGTGCATAGAGGTTCTGAAATGCCAAAATTCATTAATATTTAAATTCTATGCCAAGTTATCATTTTGAGGACAAGTTATCATTTCTAAGTGTCAAGTTATTATTATTTTGAGTGAACTAATTTTCAATGGTTTTCTTGTCCTAAATCCATCATTATCATGTATAAATCATATTTGGATAGTCACATCTCAACTTTGTGCAAAGTTTTATGCCCATTTGAACAAGTTATCATTTTTCAAGTGCCAAGTTATCATTAAAGGGCATTTCTATCATTTCGACATGTAAAACCATTAATTCTACACAGGGACCTTAAGCAATCTTCTTGTTATTATTCTAACTCATTGCTAGTCAAATTTCATCACATTTGGATAACCACAACTCAAATTATCACAAGTTATCATTTTTAAGTCATATAAGTTATCATTTTTTAGCACCCAAGTTATCACTTCCTAGAAATCTCATTCATATTTGATTTCTGAATGCACTCACTTGTTACTCTAGCCCATTTGATGCTTCTAATGCTTTGAATCACTTGCATTTGGATAATTTTCATTATTTGTAACAAGTTATCATTCCGGACCCCTAAATTCATTAATATCGATATAAGTTATCACTCCTGCACAACACTCAATTTCATTTGATATCTGAGCTAGCAACTATCATCATCTTATTCTTTATTTGTCAAAACACCATTCAAGAGCTTTGATGCTTGCTGTTTTGAGATTTGTAGCAAGGAGAAAGGTGGCCAAAAAGTGGAAAAAGTAGGGAGGGACCATCTACTTTTTCCTGCACAAAAAGGAATCTGCAGCTGGAATTTTGCCAGTGGACAGATGTCTTAATCAGGGTTTGAAAGAACATTCTGATGCTGATCCAAGGGTGGATAGGAATCATATAAAAGGTGAAATTTCTAGAGGAGAGGGGGTTGGACATTCAAGGGTTTGGAAGAGGAAAGGAGCTGCTGCTGCTGGACCTGTTGCTGCTGGCCGAGAGTCTTCAAGCATCAATATGATTTGTATCTGTTTCTCCTTCCAATTGATGCCAAGATTTGTAATTATGAGGAGCTAAACTCCATTTCTTCTAGGATAGGGTAGTAGTTTAGATTAGTTTTGGATGGATATGAACTGATTTATAATCCTGCACTGAAATTAATCTTGATTTCAGATTTCAGAAATGTTCTACATTGATTTATGCTACGTTGTCATTAGATCCATGTGTAATTGATGACTGAGAAGTCTTATTTGATCTAAACATCTTTCAGGAATGAATTATGAGATAATATCATATTTCTTGATTTAATTTTATTGCAAACTTGATTTCTGAACTCTGATTTCCTAGTTTCCTGAATTTCTGAATCTGAATCTGATTTCTGTGGCTGTTGAATCTATTCTTCACTCACAATCTGATTAATTGAGTCCTTGGGAAGTTGCTAATGTTCCTATCTTGTTCAGGAATGAATCAAGATGTTTGGACAATCATTTGACTCAAATCAGATTGTTCCACTGATTTCTGAAATGAAAACCTGAATTCTGATTTTTCTGATTTCTTATTGAAATCTGTTTTACCAATTGAGTCCCCTGATTTCTTCCAATCATTGATAAGTGAACTTTAGAGATGTCTTGTAGTCCAGAGATGGGTCAAGAATCAGTTGGTAAATCAGATTTCCATTGATTCAAAATTTTGATTTTTGAAATACTGATTTCCTGGTTTCTGGTTTTCTGAATTTCCTGAACCTGAATTTTTTTGAACTGTTGAATCTGTTAGTCATTAAGGATTGGACTAATTGAATAGCCGAGAGGCTAGTATTCACTCTAATCTTATTCAGAAATGTATTAAGATGATTGACAATTTAAGGTTCAATTCTGTTTTTCCAGAATCTGATTTCTGAATTTATTTAGAAATCTGTTCTTCTGATTTTTCTTCTGGTTAGAATCTGATTTGCCAAGTGAGCATCCTTATTTCATCAAATCATCGAGAGGTGTACTATGGAAATCTCTTGCAGTCCAGAGATGGATCAAGAGACATTTGGCAAGCATGAATTCTAAGGGTCTTGTTGCTGATTTTTTTGAATTGCAGAATCCTATTTTTTGGTTTTTATTTAAATTCTGATTTCCATTGTTAAGCCTCAACTTAATCCACCGCTGAGAAGTAGTCATTAGATCATCCTTGAGATCTAGAGATAGGCCAAGGAGCAATGACAATTATGAATTCCTATGGTTATATGCTTTGCATTTCCAATTCAATTGTGTTTGTGTGGATTTCATTTCATTTTACAACCGAGAGGTTGAATTTAAATCCCCCTGAAATTCAGAGATGAATCAAGTAGCACAAACACCATATTTGAGTAGATTTCATCCTGGTTTGATTGATTGGAATGATTCCATCTTTTTATGAATGCAATCACAAGTTATCATTGCAGAATTTCTTTGAATTGAAAAAAAAATCAGCAATGAACTCCCCATTGAGCTGAATGATAACTTGATTTTCAGTGAGGACCCTCTATTGATTCAATCCAGCTAACAACTATATGACAATATGTTGCTTAGTTAGATGTCAATTGAGCTGTGGGAACAGTCATTTTCATGACTGAATCAAAGTTGGACATTTAATGATAACTTGATTCATTTCATCCTTAACTAATTTGGATGAACCCCAAATCCTAGAAGAACCTTCCTCATTGATAGTTAAACATTTCTAGTCATTAATTTAGCATTTATAATTCAGTTTTGCAAACATTTTTAAAATCCCAAAATCTGTTATCATTCTGCACTTGTTAAAAAACTATTTTTACTTCCAATTAAAAATCTATTTTTGCCACCTTACTTGGGATTAATCTAAACTATTTTTAGGTAGTTTAGGACTTCAAATCTTTGTGGATACGATAACCTGAGTCTACTACAACTTACTTGTGCACTTGCAGCTAGTGAGTTGGGAGACCCAAAATAAAAAAAAAAATTGACCTTTTCTTTAATTTCAACAAGTTATCACTAGAAAATCCAAATATCACTATCAGTAATGTTAGGATTGGCGCTGAAGTTAGCCGTTCCTTTAACTCTTGGAAACTTTCCTCGCACTTGAGTAACCAGATGAACTTTTCTCCTTTCCTTATAAGCTTGGTCAGCGGCAGTGCTATTCTGGAGAAGTCCTTGATAAAACGCATGTAGTAGCCGGCTAAACCAAGAAAACTCCTAATCTCGGAGACATTCTTTGGTTGGGTCCAGTTGGACACTGCCTCTACTTTTGCGGGATCCACTGCAACTCCATCTTTAGAAATGATGTGTCCGAGTAACATTATCTGTTCTAGTCAAAATTTACATTTAGAGAATTTGGCATACAACTGCTTCGCTCGCAAGATTTTCAGTACAATGCTCAAATGTTCTCTATGTTGTTCCATACTTGGCGAGTAAATGAGGATGTCATCTACGAAGATAATTACGAACTTATCCAGGTGTTCATGAAAAGTTCGATTCATGAGATCCATGAATGCGGCCGGGGCATTCGTTAACCCAAACGACATCACCATGAACTCATAATGTCCATTTCTTGATCAGAATGCTATCTTCGGAATATCTTCTTCTGCCACCCTTAGCTGATGGTATCCGCTCCTCAAATCAATTTTGGAGAACACTTTTGCTTTAGATAATTGATTGAATAGATCATCAATACGAGGTAACGGATACCTGTTCTTTATTGTGACTTTGTTCAACATTCTACAGTCGATACAAAGTCTCAATGATCCGTCCTTTTTCTTGACAAAAAGGACTGGTGCACCCCACGGTGAAACACTGGGCCTGATGAAATCTTTGTCCAATAGCTCTTGAATTTGATCTTTCAATTCTTTCATCTCTACTGAAGCCATGCGGTATGGGCTTTGGAGATTGGTGCAGTTTCGGGTGTCACTTCGATACGGAAGTCTATCTCCCTTCTGGGCGGTAGACCACTAACATCCTCAGGGAATACATTAGAAAATTCCCTCACAATGTCTATGTCTTGAGGAGTCTTCTTTGGCTTCTCTGTTTTGCTTATACTGGCTAGATAACCTCTACATCCTTTTTGCAATAGCTTCTATGCCTTCATGGCGGATACTATGATTTTCAGTTCCTTCTGTGCAATTCCCCTGACTATAACTTTATCTTTACACTGTGTGTCTATAATCACTTTCTTTTATTTGCACAGGATGGAAGCATCATGTGAGGTTAGCCAATCCATGCCCAAAATTAAGAATGCCAAGATCGTCGAGATGTCGATGTGTCTGGACAGTACGTCAATTTAAGATATAGAGGCCAAAGCAAGTTCCATCCGAGGACCAAACACTACAGAAGTGGAACTCAAATCTTGATAGCAATATGAGGGCAGCATTTTAACAAAAAGCAGCATGTCGATATAAAGACTTCGTTAGTAGAATTAAATCGGAATCTCAAAAGCCTACTTACGTTCCAGAAGTTGTATGGGCAAGATGGAAGGAGTTTTGGGGTGATCAAGAAGTTCAACAAATTGCTGTTTGCAATTCTACAAATCGACGTGCTGGAAATGATGGCGGAGCACATGGATTTCACACTGGTGGTTCAGTAACCTCATCGGAGCACAAAAGAAGATTGGTTAAATTCACTTATCTTTATTCTAATCATATATTTCACTTCGATAGTCTTAGTCTTCTAACTTCTATTTTTAATAGGAACAAGAATGGGGACGAGAAACATCATTGTATGAAGTGTTTCTCCACACACATATTATTAATCATGATGGAGTACATTTTGTTAACGATAGAGCATGTGAAGTTAATGTTAGTAAAACTACTTATACTTCACTTTTATGAATGAAATTTTTATTTTATTAATATTTTTATGTGTATTCTTGCAGGAGAGGTACCATGACTTTTAAGGCAAGAAACTGACACAACCTCATTTGATCAAAGTGAATTATATCTTCGTGCTGTTGATGCTCGTCCAAATAAAAAAGTTTACGGCATTGGATCACATACTAGCCACATTAACTTTGGTGAATCTTCATCTTCTACACCACCATCCATGTTCAACCAAATAGATCTTGATGCCCGAATGACAGACTTAATTAAAAGCGTTGTTCTTCGGATGATGCCTAACTTGATAGCCCAACTTGGTAATTCTCCAACTCCAGCAGTGACACCAACATTATCATCTCATGTTGAAAGTAATAATGCACCATCAGCTATTGGACAACCAAGTGACTCTTCTAATGATCATACTGGACAAATGACTGCTGATAGAACTCTTATCTTATGATCATCTTGTACCATTGTAGTGAATGAACTTATGAACAATGTTGGATATTAGTAATGTAATCGAATTGATGTTTTGGAACGTATGAATCATTTTGAGATTAGTTGCAGCTTGTGTGTGAAATCTATTTAAAATTTAACTTTTGTTCATTTTGATACTTTATATAATATGTACAAATGGTTGAAAATTGAAAATAATTACAAGGAAAATAATATATTTTATTATCGAGACCATTTTGCGACCACAAAATTATGGTTGCATTATTTTTTGGCTATATATATATATAATTGCGACGCCATCTCGACGACCAGTAATGGTTGTTATCTAAGTTTTTAAATTCATGGGATCATCCATTTTCTAAAAAGTGCGACCAAAAGAAACTATTTTTGCAACCATACCTTTGGTTACAAATTTGCGACAATGTTTTTTATGGTCGCAAAAATTTGCGACGAGTCAAATTGCGACCACAATTTTGCGACCACTAAATCCGTTGCAACATTTAATTTGCGACCAGAACATATTTTTCTGCGACCAGATGAGTGATTGCAAATTAACATTTTTTTTGTAGTGAAAAGAAATGGCGCATGAGCTTTTCAAGCAACATGATCGTGCCAGAGGAGATGTTGACATAAGAAAGTGCATGGATCGAGATGAAGTTCAAGATTGAGTTGACGAGAAAAATTTTTTCGGCAGGGTTGAGAAAGTGAGCCTTCCAACCCGAAAGGCAATTAGAAACCTGGTGGAGGAGGAAAGCTTGTTGAGGGAAGTAAGACGTTTGTAAGTTATGGGATGTTGGGGGAAGTAAGACATTTGTAAGTTATGGGAACCCCCAAATACTGAAAGGGGTAGGTGCCAATGTTGATTTGCAATGTTTGTTGAATACGAATATGATTGTGGTGATTAAACTTAAGTGGTAGGAAGACCTAGGATTTGTCCAAGTTAGGGTGCTGGCCAGACAACAACAAATAATGCTTAAAGAGGAGCTTGATCTATCAGCAATTCTTGGTCGAGGCCAAGGCACAAATGACAAGATCATCAACAAAAAATAGGTGACTTAGTTGAAATTGGTTGATGCGAAGGGGGTGAAGAGCACCATGCTCGACAGCGAACTGAATGATCGAGTAAAAAAACTGAGAAGTTAAGATAAAGAGGTAAGGGGAAAAGGGTCGCCCTATCAAATACCCTGATGACTATGGAAAGGTGTCGAGGGGGCTCCATTAACACAACAGGTGAAGATGGTGGAGGAGATACAAATTCAATCAATAAACTGAATAGGAAAGTTCATGAGTTTGAGAACATTAGTAATGACGGACCATGAGATTTTGTCAAAAGCCTTATCCATGTCAATTTTGATTAGCATGTGTTTGGTGTGGTCGTAATTCATGGAATGAACCAATTCGTGGATGTTAAAGATGTTATCTCGAATTGAGTGATCGGATATGTATGCGGACTGACAACGGTCAATAAGTGAGGAAAGGGTAGGATGTAGTCGTTCAGCAATGATTTTAGCTAGGAGATGATAGAGGACATTACAGAGAGCGATTGGCCGATAATCGGTGATGAGGTGAGGGTTCAGTCATTTAGGGATGAAAACAAGGGAAGTGTTACCCAGCCCTGGGCATGGTCCCAGTGACGAAGAAGGATCGAATGGCTGGGGTAACCTGGTCGCCAACAATAGGCCAGTGGTGTCGAAAGAACTAATTGGAAGTGTTCCGATATCCATGGTGGATTTAGGCAACTCGAGACTTTCTCCACCACTTCAAGATGATTTGACGTAGAAGGGCTGCATGAAGGTTGTATAAGGCACGAAGAGATGAGAAGTGAGTAGGGCTTAGAGCAAATGTACTATCGATTCCTGTGAGACAATGAGACGTGTTTCGAGATGACCAAGACAATGTCGATTCATGTGCATGTGGTCTGATTACGAATGTTCCGTAAGGAGGCAGCAATAGCTAGATCAGGCGGGAGGGAAGATGAGGGGATCCGTTCACGATGGACAATCTCGCGAGTGTCCTCGTACTCATGCAAAAAATGCTCGTATCGAAAGAGTCGAGGCTTGGGATGGAGATGGTTTGTGCCGAAGACAAGAGGAGCATGTTCAAAAGCAATCCAATCCAGGGTGTGAACAGTGAGGGAGGGAAAGTTACGAAGCCATGGTGACTGAGCAGACACCGATCCAGATGCCGTAGGATGTGGCCTTGCCACAACTGTTATTGCACCAACTATAAGGAAGACTAGAGAGGGGATGTCAAAAAGGCCTTGACGTGAGATGACATATTCAAGCAAACGAGAGGCACATGTGTAGCAGAAAGGAGAGCTGCCCCATTTCTCATAAGGATGCAAAATTGTGTTAAAATCATCGACTAAAATCCATGGTACCTTATCGAGAGGTAAAGCCGCAAGCGAATTTCATAAATCCATATGAGAAAGGGGAAGAACACTCGTGTAAATGCCAGAGAAGAGGAAAGAGATGGAACCATCAGAAATTACCACATGTAAAACCTACGGGCGGTGTGCAGAGATACTAGTTACCTAGAGGTGCGAAGAGCGCAAGCAAGCAGGATCTCGGCAACTGCACCAATACCAACCTGAAAAGTATCAGTCCGCGCCCGAGCTGACGAATAACACTATTGGAGTTGACTTCCTAGGTTGCATGTCTTTTTGTCATTTTCTCTGTTCATGACAAACTGGCTTTCTCGCAGGTCCGTATGTTTTCCCTCAATTTTTAATTGTCAGCTCATTTTTTACAGTAAACCAGATCTGATAATCGACCCAATTTTAATAAGATGGAATCCGTAGAATCCGTCCCATTTTTTTAACATGCATGAATCTGAAGTGGTGATCTCCTCTGTGTATCTTGGTGACGGCACACAAACATCCAGACGAATTTTTTTTTTATAATAGGAGTGAATCCCCAACCAATTATTTTACTATTAATAAAAATTTATAAGGGTGATCTCCTCCGATGTGGCATTAACTGTCCTTCGACATTGTCCTTATTCAATTATTTTACTATTAAGAATGCCTACTCGATCGCCAACTTTCTGTTGTTAGATGCATAAATGACGGTTGCGACGTTGCATTAATTCTCCTTATTCAAATATTTTACTATTAAAAGCACCTGCCGAGCATTCAGCTGTCAGAGCTTGTAAAATGAACTGATTGGTTCAATTTGGTTTAAAATTTTAATTTTACAGTTAATTAACTTGATCAATGTGTGAATTATGTTGCTCCTGTATATTACTTCACTGTGATAATATATATAATCACAATTTAGGTGCCTTCCTCTCTTTATATATAGGGAAAAGGTCAGGTAGAAAACACCTTAATTTTATCCTATATTATATATAAATCTAAGTTAAGATCTGTGAGAAAAAAGACATAAAATTAAAGTTCATCAATAAAGTAATTTTGAAAATACTATGTCTTCTCTTGCAAAAAACCACGCTCACTGTAGTCAAGCAAGACTTCATAGAATGAGTGAGAGTTTTGATATGAATAGTCTTCGGCATATTTTGTAAAATAAGAAAATATTTTTATTCCATCTGAGTATTGATAAATTTTTTTTGGATGTTGTTTTCTCTTCGAACCAACTAATCCGATAATCAAACCATATAAGAATAAATTATTATAGTTTTAAAAGATTATTAAATCAAATCACATATTACCCATAATCGTATAAAAATGACATCATAATTTAAACTTTAAAACTAATACATATATATTTAATAGCTAATAAATTTATATTAATATTTAATAAATTTTGAATGTAAAATTTTCATATAAAAAATGAAGTCACAATTACAACATTTATGTATTATATATTAAAATGCTACGAAATGGGATATAGATAAAATAGTTTAATAGTGACATATAAAACATGAGAACAAATCATTGGATAAACAATTGTACAAATAGGTAGTAACATATTGATGATAATGAAAAAGTAAAGATAAAGTTTATCTATTAAATTGCAAGGGAAAAAGAAAAAAAATATGAAAAACAAATAGTTCCACATTGGGGACACCCAAAAAGTAAGGGCAAGACATCAACTATAAAATGCTCTAAAGAGATGTGTGGTCCAAATAATTTTTTATTAGTTATTTTTTTATCCTTGGCCAATTCACTTAGATAGATTTTGGTGGATTATATTTAATTTGACTGGTTTTCATCCATTTTTCTACTAGCTCAAAATGGTCTAAAGAGATATATATAATATGGGACTAATGGTGGTGTAACACCTCTCATGTGTAACATGTGCAGCACCCTAATCTGGGCCATTCATTTTATAACTACGATCTAGATACATTTTGCACTCTCTCTCGACAATTGTGGTGGTGGGATCTAGTTTGTCGGGGTTTGCTAACGTAGAGGTCGGGGAGCTCGCGGGGCCAACGATCAAAGTTGGCTCACAAGGGCAGCTATTGGAGTCAGCTCATAGAGGTCGGGGTCAGGCACTCAGCGTGGGGTGCACGATCGGATTCGGGTGCTCATAGGGCCAACAATCAGAGTTGGCTCACGAGGACAGACGGAGTCAGCTCGTAGAGGTCGGGGGTCGAGCATTCGCGTGGGGTGCACGATCGGATTCGGGTGTTCACAAGGGTAGCGATTGGAGTCAGGCGCTCGCGGGGTGTAGCGATTGATCGGAGGGGTGGAGGAGTGGGCGCACGCATGTGGAAGCGGCTCGGAGGAGAGGAGAAGGTTGCTGAGGTGGGGTGCTTGTTATAAATGTAAAACGAACAACTCAAATTAGAGAGCTGCATT
The DNA here is from genome assembly GCA_030549335.1 of Pontederia crassipes. Taxonomy (NCBI): domain Eukaryota; kingdom Viridiplantae; phylum Streptophyta; class Magnoliopsida; order Commelinales; family Pontederiaceae; genus Pontederia; species Pontederia crassipes. Next base: position 45,663,229 of record CM060187.1, on the reverse strand, counting down.
ACTTGCATATGTGCCAATGCGCTAGGGATCAGGGTCATGATACCTGTCTAAAATAATTCTGATGCCCTAACGGGACCGCGTGAGCCGGCCATGGTCAGTTGGCCAAAATGAAATGAGGGGTCGCGCCTTTGTTTTTGTTTAAGGGCGCAAAATTGATCTGTTTTGAATTATAGGGAAGTCCCGAGTACATGCTCACCGACACCAGTAAAATTTATGTTAAAATTTTATTAATTTTTACGGCTCTCCGTGAGAGCCGTGAGGTGAACGAATTCATTTTATATATATATATATATATATATATATATATATATATATATATATATAGTCCACGACCGAACCATAACGGCCATTCATTATCGATGGCGTCATATGGAGAGAGCGCCTGTTTGGGGAAAATGTAAAAAATTTTATGATAAGGTACTTTTCAAAAAGGGAATTATCATGTCTTAAAAATTTTACGTCTTTGGGTGCAGAAACTTTTTGACAAAGTAAAGAATAAAAAAAAATCAAAAAGTAATAATAGTTAAATGGTACATTAGTTCACTCTTTTAACTTGTCATAGGAAATTTTACAGAGCTAGAACCTCATTTTTTTTTACCTCAGTATTGACATAAAACTTCAGAATTTTATCTTATTACTTTTTAACATCCAAACACTCAATCGGAAGATTTTCTTTAAAATGAAAAATATACTATGAAATTCTAAATTTCTTTGATTTTTCCAACCACGCCAAACATGCCTTTAAGGTAAACCCTCCCACCTGCTGGTAGGCGTTTGAGGGAGCTTATAATAAAAGCAGAACAGCTTCATCCAACAGGCAGAATTACTTCTCTCCTCTCCCTGTAGACATCATTGCTCCCAGGGCCTCAGATCTTTCTTCTCGTTTGGAAGTCAGACGTACGTCGGCACTCGGCCGACGAGCAACGAAGAGATTGAGGATGGCATTGAAGGAGAACGAGCTGGTCCACAGGTTCCAGACGTCGCTGACGGTGAAGACCGGGAACCAGTGTACGTCGGGGGATATGATCAAAGGAGAATTCAAAAAAGAAGAAGAACAAGAGGAAGAACCAATGAGTCCCATGGCGCGGATGTTCCTCGAGCCATGCTTGAGCTTCCACATCGTCTACGCCGTGGGAATCGGGACGCGCATCGACGTCGACATCCTCAAGTCCGACCTCCAATCCACACTCCTTTGCCATCCCCGCTTCTCCAGCGTTCCGGTGAGCAAGTAGAACGTGCTATGTCCCATCCTAGTTCCATCTTTTTTTAAATCGGAGAGTGATCTTTTTTCAATGCTTTTAAAACCGGACCGATGAGGTCGGCTAACTAGATCATGGTTCGATCGATTTAATCGGGTCGATAGAATTGAACCAGATTTATATTAAAATAATATTATTTGTATTACTTCAAAAAAATATATTGTAAATTAAAGTATAAAAGTTAATAAGTAATAAAATAAAAAGCATGTTATCATCATTTTAAATTAATCAAATAGTAGAAAATTAATTTTATATTTTTAAATTATATATTACTCAATTTCATGAATAACTTTATTTTTTTATTTGAATATTTCTTTATACTATTTTCCCATGTTTTAGTATTATCTATTTCCTTATTCACAATCATCCTATCAAATTTATTATATTATTTATGTTTCAATTTTTAATATAAATTATTTATAATGAATTAAATTTTATCATCTTATGATAATTTTCTCCTTTATTTAAATTTATTTTTATTGTTACTTTCTTATCTTTTATTTTCAAATTCAAATGTAACTTCCTAATTACTAATATCCTTTTTTACATTCATTCTATAAAATCTAATCCCTTCTTTTTCTCCTCCTATCAAATCTAATCCATTATTTTTCTCCTCTTTATATTCTTCCATCATTAATACTATAATATACTTTCCTTTTTCTATTTGTTTTCCATTATTTCAACCTTTTTTACTCTTTTTTAAAAAAATTGAATTGAACCAGTTTTTCGGTTCAACCCGGTTTTGGCCGGGTTGACCTGGTTCAATCCGGTTTTTTGACAAAATAATTTTTAATACTAAACCGAATTGGATCAACGACGTGTTTGCGATTGAACCGGTCGGACCGGTTGGTCCGGTCCGATTTTAAAAACACTGCTTTTTTCTAACGTGATATTTTCTAATTTTGTTTTATTTTTCTTTTCGTATTTTCTATCTCACACATTTTTCTTATAAAATAAATTATTTATTAAATAGAAATATATTAATAAATAAATAATGTTATATTATTTATTACTTATGATTTTGTTTAAAAAATAATATTTCATTAAATATAATTTTAAAAATGATTCTTATATTTAAATAATATATTTTTAACAAAAAATCCCATTTAAAAATTTAATCTATACTTTTATTTTTATTAATTAAGAAAATTATATTTATATATTTATATTAATTATTTTTAATTCAAGTATCCACTAAAAAATTAATCCATCACATCTATTTTTACCCATAGAAACGTATATGATGTAGGTTCATCCGATCAAATACTTAAAGTATTAATCCATGTCTATTACATTAAAACGCATTTGAATCCAATTTTTTTCTATTTTCTATTTTAACCTGAGTCAACTGGAATTTTGACCTAGAAACATAAAATCCAAAGTTTTAAATACTAAAGTTAGTTTTTGATAAACTTGCATATACATAAATGAGTGGCCTCAATCTCCTAGTAGGAATATAGGATGGTTGCTTAGAAGAATAAAACTCTTAGTTAAACTAGGATCATAACAAGAAAAACTATGGGGCCCAATAAAAACAAAAAAATAAAAGAATTTTAATTTAGTTATTATAAGAAAAGTGTCACTTCATTTTTAAAATAATTTGCACCCACAACTAGATTGGGTATTATTATTGGATTAAATGCTATGAAAAATGAAATTTTATTAAGTTGGATTTTAATATTTTGATCTAGTTGAATTGTACATTACCATTAGTTTCTTGAACTATTTAATATGAAATTGTCTAGTATATTGAATTGTGATATGAAGACATGCTACTTTTGTTATAGTTAGATTTTAGAGCTTGATTGTCATTTCGTAATTATTATTAGTTTGAACTCTAAATGTTAAACGATGAATCTAATATTTGTATTCCTTAAAAAAAATACACATTCCAAAAGTAAGGTGTTGACCTTGAAAAAAGATCACAATTATGTATTTTGATTCCCCCAATACACACACACACATTTTAGAATGGTCTTTTATATTTCAAAAGATCTAGGCAAATCTTTTTGTATGTAAAAAATAATAATAATCACTCCACTCAAATAACTTTTACCCTTATTTAAGATAGGAAATTATAAGATCCTCCATAAATTTAGTAAAACCTGAAGGCACCATATGTCGGGAGGTTTGGTACATGTTGTGGTCTTCCTTAAATGTTGTGTTGTTAATCGAGACATGGGGTCTCACGTCCATTCAACATCCACACTTTCTGCGAGTTAATTTGGATAGATTATTATTTATTTTATTTAAAATTTTTAAGACCTATCATATTATTTTATTTGATTGTGATCGATAATTTATAATTTTAATTGCTCTTACTAACTACTTGACATATATTTTAATAAAAATATTTATTTAATTAATTTTAAATTTTATTAATAAATAAATATCATTCAACTCCGTCTTTTTTATTACTTAATTTTTTTTACAAATAACTCTTTATTACTTTGTTTATTTACAATATTATGTGATGAAAATTTCACATAATTTTTAAGAATATTATGGTAATTTATTCTCTAACTATTTTATTTATTACTTATATTATTATTATTTTATCAAATATTATAATGTAATATTATTGATAATTTAAGAAGTGTTAATTTATGTAAACGGTGATCTAAATGATTGATTAATTAAATGAATGATGAATCAAACATACCCTTGTAGATTTATGAGAATTCACCTTGCCGCACTTCTAGCCTTCTAGTTTGTGAACTGACATGATCGTTATGACCGACGATTTTCTTGGACCACGTTGTATTTAGTGCTCATTCATGCATCATCCAGCACTCAATAAAAGATAAGATAAAAACAAAGATGCCCACTTGGAATGTTAGATCCTGGCAATTTATCTTAGGGTGACAATATCATTATAAAAAAAATACTATTATCGTATCAGTTTATTAAACATGAATAAAATTAATTGACGATAATATATTTTTTTAAAATAGGAAATAAAACAACCTGTTTTTATTATCCAAAGCTCAACCTCATTATCGAATTGAAACACATTATATTACCAACTCGATCAACTTAAAAATGTATTTTAGTTTTCATTTCTTTTTTCCTTATTCTCCATAAAAATATTAAGGTGACAGGATACACTAGGGTTGTATTTGAACTCGAGATTTTAAGTTCGATTCTCGAAATTAATTGATTTGATAGAAAAGTTTAAGCGTAGTGTTTGGATGAAAAGTGTAATGATGATAATTTAAAAAATTAATTTGATAGATAAATTTTAGTGGATGTTTGGATAAAAAGCAAGAACTAAGCATATAATTTATTATTTTATGAAGTATAAAATTATAATAAATTAAAATATTATGTATTTATTTAGTTAAAATAATAATTTATAAAAATATTTATATTAATATTATAATTTATAATTTATGAAAAATAGCTATATTATTATAATTTATGAAAAATAATAATATTATAATTTATTTTTTTAAGATATATAAAATACTTTAATGAATAATATTATGATTAAATAGTAATTAATAATATTTTACTTATCAAAATATAATAAAAATTTGAGGAAAAAAACAAAACAAGAAACCAAAACAAAAAAATAAAAATAAAAAAAGTAAGTTCTTGCTTCCAGCAAGGAGATCACATGTTGTGTTTGATAAAACTTGATCAAATTCTGCACGCCAAGCCTAAAAAAATTTGGTATATACAGACACTTAATAATAATAATTTTTTACTGAAAAAGTATTCATGATTTTAAATGTTAAAATATGTAAGTTAAAAAAAATCAAATTTAGTTCTACTTTTTTAATTAGCATAACCTAAGATTCTCATCAAAATATGTCAAATTTTTGTGTTTTAAAGTTAACTCATGATGAAATAGGCGTCTAATTAATGTGCATGCAGGTCTTCGACGAGAAAGGCAAGGCGGTAAGGTGGATGAGAACGACGGTGGCGATAGATGACCACACCGTGATCCCCGACCTTGACCCCGCCGCCACCTCCACTGACCCCGACCGCGTGGTTGAGGACTACGCCTCCTCCCTCAGCCGCACGCCCATGGACGCCTCCCGCCCCCTCTGGGACGTCCACGTCCTCAACTTTCCCACCTCCGACGCCGCCGCCGTCCTCCTCTTCCGCATCCACCACTCCGTCGGAGACGCCAACTCCATCACCTCCCTCTTCCGAGCCTGCACCAGCAAGACCTCCGACCGACCTCCCTCCCGGCCCTCACCCTGTCTCGCCGGCCGGCCGTCCCCCGTCTTAAGCCGGGACCTCTCACGTTCCTCATGTGGCTCCGGGCTCTTCTTGTCCTCCTTTGGCACTTGCTGCTCCACGCCTTGCCCGTTATGGCGACCTACGCGTTCCTGAAGGACACCTCCACGCCACTATGGAGCGCGGCGAACGCCGCGTTGCGCCAAAAGCGCTTCGTTCGCCGTAACGTCAGCCTTGACGTTGTGTGAGTTGTTACAGGTCACCGGCATCATATATAATCAAGCAACGTCGCAGTAAAAGTTTTAGCTGATGTCGTTGGTCTTAATTTACTGATGCAGACTGTAAACGACGTGCTGATAGGTGTGACATCTGCGGCCCTCACTCGCTATATTGATAGGAAGTATTGTAAGTTTTTCAGATATCTTGCTGCACATAAGTTATTGACAAATCTTGCATTCAACTAGTATCACTGAAAAGAGATAATTAATAACATATAACTCACTGCCGAAACTTTAGGTGAGCGTACTGGCGATGATAAGAAGAAGCAATTACCTCATAACATTCGCCTCCGAACGCCTTTGGCAGTTAACATGAGACCTAAAGCAAAATTGCATGTAAGTTTACGATATAAGCTTTTCTTTGAACTAGATGTACAGGGCAAGCGACGCACATAGAATGTAATGTAATCGATAATGTATATCCTAAAAATGGCTGGTGTTGCATATGATCATGAGCAGGCGTCGTCTGAGCTTATGGAGGGCAAAAGTGGTGGATTTGAGTGGGGGAATCCCCTTCGTTATTGGGTCATGCGATTTCCTATTGGTAAATACGAGGACCCTCTCGAGTACTTTCGCAAGGGGAAAGCCACTGCCGATTCGAAGAAGAAATCGTTGGAAGCAATTAGGGGTGAAAGTAGTTCGGGTTGGTTCGGGTTTTCGGTTTAAAAAAATCAATCATTATTTTTCGGATCAATTTTTAAAATTAGAAAGATCATCTTAAAATCATTTTGAAAAAATAAAAATCACCCTTTAGCGGATCGGTTTTTTCGGAGTCCTACTTTTATATAATTATATTTTAAAAATATATTTAATAACTTAAAATTAATATAAAAATATTTAATTTTATATTAAATATAAAATATACTACTAAAATTTTACAATTATTAAAATAGAGTTTGATAATGTGATAGAAAAGTATAAAATTTTATACGAAAAATATTATATCTATAATAAAAGAATTATTAACATATCTATTAATTATATAAATAAAAAATCATAAATAAAAATTGGGCTCCACAGGCCCCTGCGATTTTTTCGGGTGGAGCCCTAATTTTAACGGGTGGATTTTAATTTATTAAAAACCGTCCTAAATTATATTCAGATTCCTAATTTTTAATTTTTTTAGTTCGATTTTTTTGAGTCGAATGAATTTTTCGAGTTGGTCCAATTTTTCTTACACTCCTAAAAGCAATCGTCACATATAAAAGTTGCCTATTAATTGTGAAATACTTCGGCGCGAAAGTAGGTCTTCTACTTTGACCGACTCTCTCTCTCTCTCTTTAGAAGAGATATATGTTTTCCTTGTTCTTTGACAAATTTGTTGGTAGAAACTGATCATTCTTATATTAATGTTTGATTGAAAATAGGTGGCAGCTGCAATGTGCAAACGAGTGCATTTGAACACGACGTTTGCTTTCTCAAATATTGTCGGACCAGCTGAACAGATCGGGTTTTGTGGGCATCCGATTACCTTTCTCGCACCGACTGCGTACGGACATCCACATGTAAGCCTCTAATGACAACTTATTTATTTTGACTTTTATCATTTTTTTCTTTTTGTAACTAGAAAGGGCACCCAATAACCGAGTACAAAGAAATATATATATAAAATAATCAAAACTTAAGAGTTAAGACCTTTTGATTTGAAAGGTCTACAAATATATATGGAGTAATAACATAAACAACTAAGCACACTGTTCATGTATATTAAGTCATATCTATACAAGTGCATGTTAAATGGTCAGTTGTACTTGAGTCCTGGAGTTCTCTATGTGACTAAATATGGAGGCAATGGTGCTACTAAATGTGGAGGCAATCGATTGTTATGATCAATACCAATCATATGCTGATATGAACCAGTGTGGAATTGCACCATTCTCTATTTCTTTAGAGGTTTCCTTAAAGTAACTAAATGCTATTGGAGGCATCTTTTGCAAGCTACGTTGAAGAGCACCAGCCTCTTAACATTACTTAAAAGATTCATTGCAAGATATATGGTTGTGTAGTGTCGATCTTTCTTTTTTTTCAGTTGCCACTCAACTATGTGGTAAGTGGTGCCAATCATCCAACTTCCATTACAAGAAATCTGTCGATTTACGACACAGACAAGTCATCGCTAAAGCGTGACTAAAATAAATAGCCACACATTAGCATCGACATAATGTCGCAGAACAGAGACACCGACGTTTGATAGCTATTAGCGTCTCAATGGCGCCAAGGACAACTGTGACGCTACTAGCGCCACAAGTTGATGCTATTACGATGTTATCATGACGCGAAAAGTGTCATTGCGAGAAGTTTATTTTCGTCGCTAATCGGATGCTAAAGTTAGCGATGAATCTCGCGATACTAAGGTGGCATTAAGGTTGTGCTCCCTGTGAAGCTACTTGGACGCTAAGAAGACGCTAAAGTATGTCGTGGTGCGTCGCAAGCGACACTAATGTGACGCCCAAATATGCAACGCTAAGGTGACACTAATATGACGCCAGTTATAATATATTTTAAATGGCATCCAATCTCTTTGCATCACTAATGCGACGCTAAACTGACGCTAATTCCTAATGATTTTTCCCCATTCCAACTATATTGTTTTCCTTCTCACACCATACAAATTATACAATGCATATATAATGCATTCTTTACATTATTGACAATAATATTAAAGAAAAATACCATCACAAAAGTGTTAATAAGATAACAAAATGATATCACACATCATAACAAAATCATATGAACGATATATGATACAAAAGTTTCTATCCTAAATTGTTATAGTCGTTGTTATTTCTGACATTCGACGCTTATGTACTCGGATCTTAGCCTCGTGGCGACTGAGTCTGCGGTTGGAGCATGATCTAGATCGTCTGCAAGATGGGAGACAAATGCTGAGGAAGTTGCTAACCTAGCTGCTCCGAGACGAGTCCCTGATGTTGTCCAATGTGAGCTCAGGTGCGATCGATAAATTCGGAGCAGATGAACTACCTGCATATTCTTCGCTCCTCCTAGGAATATGAACGATTGCGTCTAGGCCACGCAGGTATCCTCTTCGTGTCGTGCCGTCTACCTCCTCTCAAACAGCAATGTCCTCTATAAAATAGAGATATTATATATAACATTATAAATTATGTAACATAAGAAAACATACAAACATACAAAGTGTTATGGAAATAAAAAATACGAATCATTTTCGAGATACGTTACCTGGTAGCTGAGAATTAGGATCATCTCCGTACTTCTCGGCCATCTTCTTATTATATGCATCTTAAAAAATTTAAACATTGCACATTTGAAAAATCATTTACGCTAGTGTGAACAATCAAGTGAACATATGATAATACTTACTAGAACCAATGAGCAGTAGACGTGATCAAATCATTAGTCTTCTCACTCTTATGTGTGGCCTCATAGGCTGCGCGAAAGTCGACAATAGCACCTTATTTTTCCTCCTGCAATGAAGTTTCAAATTTTATAAAATAATTATAAGACAAAAGTTTGATTATTCCATTTTGTATCTACATTATCATGCGTCATCGATGCTCGTCAAATCGAATCGAGCTACCTGTGTGAATGTGGGCATCAGGCTTCAAAAGTCTATTAACTTTTGCCTTTGCAGACTTTCTTTGTCATTGTTCATCCATCATGTATTAACATCAAATACTTAGATTTTGTAAAATTATAAATTTAATAAAAATAATTCAAATGCAAACTTACCACTTCTTACATAACGACTCCCAAACTTGAGTGCCTAATATACCTCGGGCATTTATGTGCCCTACTTCAAACTAAGGTCGATGGACGTAACCACTTTGCGAAATTTATATAGCCAATTTCTGAGGCATTTCGCAGTCACCTTCTCAAAAGCTCTCCGGATCGTCCCCAAATTAAGATCTGAATGAAACTGATTTACTTCCTAAAAAATATTCTAGATGTTAGCAATTTAAAAATAATATAAAACAAATTATATAATGCAAAAAAATAAATCATGCAGTGAACACTAGAAAGATGTCATCCTGCACTTGAATTGGAATATCTTTTCATGATCCTACCCCTTCCGGCAAGTGGAAAAGGACAAGAGCATTGACATTCCACACAGTAGAAGCGGGTATGAATGTTGTCTTGTAGTTTACGAAAAAGAGTTAATTTTGTGTTATAAGCAAAACTATAAAGAAATTTATAGAGCTTATTTAACTACGACCGAACAATGTTGTTGACAGTGATCACCCAACAATCTCTCTTCTTTTGTCGAAGAGAAATCATCATCCGCCGCAATTGGAGTAGGTTGAAAGGGTCCAACATGATCGACGGGTCTTTGTACAGAACAAATCATTAGTGTAATACAAAATTAAACTTATGATAGTTCATATATCAATAGTAAATTTCGTACTTCGTGCGCTATCTAACGCGGCCTAATCAGTGGCAGTTCGCTCGTCAGAATATGATGATCGAACTGTGTGTCCCATCGGCAGCGGCGTAATTGACACCATTAAAATAAAAATTGATTAATGTAATTACATGAAAATATAAATAAAATACTAATAAATATATCACATAACGTAATATGTCGGTCATCGTCCCGTGATCGTGTGGAATGGACGTTAGAATGTGGAGAAGCGTCCATTGGTCTCGGTAGAGGCCTAGCAACTATCACCATAAAAAATAGTTAAAACATTTGCATGTATTTAAATGAAGTGAGCTAAAACAATTAGCAACGCAACATGGCATTGCTAGTGCGATGCAAAAGAGTCGCTAAGAAAAATAGCGTCAACTTAGCGTTGGTACGCCGACATAACGTCAAGAGGTTGTGACGCTAAATCGACGTGGTTGGGGCTCTACGTTAATGTCAATATGTTCCCCGTCGCTAAAGAGATACCAAACGGCGCCGCTATAGCGCCGACATGTGACGTGACGCTATGTTGACTCTACATCGACGCTATAGGGTCTCTACGCTGGCATTAAAAAATAATTTTATTTATTTATTTAAGAAATCATGTCACTTAGTTCTATCCTCATAATTTCATGATTAAGAATATAAAAATAATTTATCTATATTTAAGATGCGATATGTATTTTGTATATAAGATATATTGATATGTGTACATACACATCTAGTTATGTGTACTATGTTCTACATATATATAAAGTATACATGTAGGTTGTTAACATTATTTCTTTCTATACATACATACATACATACATACATACATACATACATACATACATACATACATACATACATGCATGCATGCATGATGCATGCATGCATGTATGTATGTATGTATGTATGTATGTATGTATGTATGTATGTATGTATGTATGTATGTGTCATGACTGTGAACTCGTAGTGGTCATACCGCGAACAGAAAGCAGTCTTGGGCACATATTCTTCTGCGACTCTCAATTGGTGATAGCCACTTCTCAAGTCGATCTTTGAAAATACGAAAGCCTTAGACAGGTGGTCGAACAAGTCATCGATCCTGGACAGTGAATACTTATTCTTTATCGTCACTTTCTTCAACATCTGATAGTCGATGTAGAGTCGTGGTGATCCATCCTTCTTCTTTACAAACAAAACAAGAGCAACCCCAAGGGGAGACGTTAGGTTGGATGAACCCCTTCTTAAGTAACTCCTGAATTTGTTTCTTCAGCTCTAGCATTTCCGCAGGGGCCATTCGATAGGGAGCCTTGGAGATCTGTGTCGTCCCTAGTGCCACATCAATTCTAAAGTCGATCTCCCTCCGTGGCGGCAATCCAGAGATGTCCTCTAGAAAGACATCTAGAAAATCTCGAACTACGTCGACTTGTTGTAGAGCTAGTGTCGGTGCATTGGCTACGGTTACGCTCACAGATATCCTCTACAATCCTTCTATATCATGATTGCCGATGACAACTTTCTTTTGCTTATGTATAACTGATGCATCATGGTGTGACAACCAGTTCATACCCAAAATGACATCGTAGTCCACCATGGGGATTACTATTAGGTTTGTAGAAATATTCTTCCCATCCACATCAACTGATACCTCGGGAAGGTACCTCGTTGTGTGGAGGGTCCCCGTCGGTGTCTCTACGTTCATTTTATGTTCCATCCATTTTATAGGTACTTGGAGAGAGGAAGCACATTCCTCATAAATAAGTGTGTAGCACCCGAATCAAACAATACACGCATTAGGCAATCCTGCGATAGAGAGGGTATCTCGGATAACATCATTATCCTATGGAGCCGTGTGTCACGCCTCGCCTCTGCCACGTCTCAGGACGGAGCTGGAACGAAGCGGCCACAAGCTGGACGCGCAGGGACATCGAGCGATGCAAGGTGCACCGGGACGCACGTGGTGATCTGGGGCATGGAACAAGCAAGAGGCTTTGGAGGACGAGCAACGATATCCAAGAATGTGAGGAGATCGAGGAGGAGCCTCTGAGCATGCTTGGGACATGGCGGACGTGCGACGGGCGCGAAGGCACGGCGCACTCCTACTCCTACTAGGAGTAGGACTCCTAGTCCAAGTAGGAGTTGGACTAGGGCAACAGAGTGCGGAAGGCTGAGGATAGCTGCCAAGAAATTCAAGTTCGAGGAGGGACCATGTGGGCTAGAAGGATGGACGCGAGAAGGCGGCCATGCCCTTGACAAGTCCTAGTGCGAGTAGGACTTGGACGGCCATGCGGATTGAGCGGCAGGTGGAGTCTTCGGGCCGGAGCAGCTCCAAGATCTCGAAGGTCGACATGGAGGGAGACTTCGAGAGATATTGGTGGAGAAGTGCAGGATCGGAAGGATTCCTACTCCTAGTAGGAATAGGAATTCGGGCCTCTCCTAGGTCGAACAGGACTTGGGCGCGGACGGAGCTTCCTTCTGGATCGAGGTCACTTGGAGTCGAAGATCTACTCCTAAAAAGGCTGAAGATATGATGGGGCCATCCAAGATGGACTTCAAGATGGACTTTGAAGGGGGCTGGATTCTTCAGGGACTTCAGGAAGTCAGATTTCTACTCCTACTCCAAGGAGGTTTTTCTAGAGAAGGGGCTTGCATGCCTAGTAGGATTAGGTCCTTAAGTTAGAGTAGGAGTTGTTTTCTTTAAGGTCCTATAAAAGGACATGTAATCAAGGCTTGTAAGACCATTCTGCTCAATATATTCTCTAGATTTTCTCTATCTTGTGAAGCCTCTCTTCTCTCCAACTGGGTGGGTGTTTCGTTGTGCATCCAGGTCGTGTCCGGGACATGTCCGAACGGGGCTGATCGGCGACCGAGCAGGGTTTGGACAAGCTGCACGCTGAAGTTCGAGTCAAGGAGCTTAAGGGCGTGACACACGTTTGCCTGAGCGGTATAGAGACGTCCCGGTACTCCTCCCGCGCCTCGATAATTCCTTACATCGCAATCTCGGACGAAGTGCCCGACCTTGCAGCATCCAATGCAGGTACCGTTCTTCATGTGACACTCTCCAAAGTGGGGCCATTGACAGAAGGCGCAGACTGTATTCCCTGTTGCTAAGGTGCCGATGGTTGTTGTGGAGGCTGCAGTGCAGGTGCCTGTTGCTAAGGTTGTGGCTGAGCTTGGCGAGGTGCTGACGGACGGGGAGCCTCGTGTTGTAGCCTCTAGTAGGGTTGGTGGCGATTATCGCGACGTGCATCCTTGCGAGTTGGGCGACGATCATCCCACCTCGGCTTAGATGACTCTGTAGTTCATGCCGGCTCCTTTTTTAGTTCTTTCTGCCGCATCCGGATCTCACGCTCGATCATGTACGTCATCCGAACGGCTCCATGCAAATCGATCTCTGCCCCATAGGAGACTCTCTCTCGGATGGTATGATGGAGACCATCGAGGAGCTACTTGGCACGATCAGCCTCATCCAAGCGACCCTTACAATAGCGTTCCAACTAGATGAAATGTGCACAATATTCCGACACTGTCATGTTGCCTTGACGTAGATCTTTGAACTCCATCTTTTCCTTCCTCCGATAGGATGGAGCGTACTGAGCTTCGAAGAGTTCCTTGAAACTTGCCCAAGGAATAATTGACTGGTTTGGGAAAGTGGTCTTTCGTGCTGTCTCCCACCAGTCGATGGCCCGACCGGTGAGCATATGGGTAGTGCAGCGAACCTTGCTATCTTCATCGCTTCGATTGGAGTCGAACAATTGCTCCATCTTAGTAAGCCATTGGACTACCTCTTCATAATTCACCACCCCCTGAAGTAGGGCAAGTGCAGTTTCAAAAATTCTTGAATTGTATCGGGAGGAGGAGCCATTTGAAATGCCGAAGGAGGGAACGACATATATTACATAGGTAATACGTCGGCTGTTGTGAGGACGGCTGGAGCTCCTGTGGTTGCATAGGAAGAAGCTCCTGCTGCACATCCTCTCCTACTTGACTCCCTGGGGCGGAGTCAAGTGCATCCATAGCAATCTCTGGGGTAACCGCGACAAGCCTTCACGTCCGAGCCCACGGCCTCTGCCGCGTTGGGCCGTTGAATGTGTCGTGGGTGCCATCTATAAACATAACACTTTCAATTCAATAAACAATCATAACTTTAAGAATGTAAAGATTCTTACTTTGCTCTACGACGGTTGTGTGGCAATAGTTCTGGTGGGTGCATATGGACCATACTTAGACTTAACTCTATTTCTAGGATGTCAAGAGAGTCCTATCGTTAGGCTATAAAATCATAAATGTAATGCCCCGAAATTCGACCTGTCACGTGGCGCGATCTCCTCTCGTGCGCTACCCTTTTCTTCTTTATCTTTAACTCTTTTGTTGACCCAAATGGTCAAGGGAAATGACACATCAGCAGAAGACTTATCAACCAAAATAATATAACAATTAAAGAACAATGCGGAAGCCAAAAGGGAAATATGTGACAAATTGTCTCGATATAAAGCATTGTGCGGAAGCAAAAAAATACGTCCCATAGTCTCATGTCTGAAGTAGTAAAGGTAAAAGTATGAGTACTAAACATAAAAACACCTACGATCGATCATGACCTGATAAGATCCATCCAGGTAGATATACTATCTAATATAATGGATAAACATACGACTCATACTAGACATGACCATAACCATATGCATATGACAACCCAAAGTGAAGTCTCCGCGCACACACATCACGTCACGAGCGAACATCATGTACCTATGAGGATCACACAGGGTAGCAAGCTCAACCGTTAGCAAAAAGCTAAGTGTGAGTTCATATAGGTCATATGATAATTCCATCAGAATAAGCATGTAATAAAACATATAATCGTATGTGATGAAAAATGGATCAATGTAAAGGATTAATAAAGCATCATGAGCACTTGTTCATCATTCATGTTCTTTCATTCATTTGGGACTATTTGTTCATTCATACTTTCATTCTTTGGTTCTTTCATTCTTTCATTCGTTCATTATTTCTTTCTTTCTTTGTTTCTTTCTTTCACTCATTCATTTATTCATTCATTCTTTCTTACTTACTTACTTTCATTCATTCATTCTTTTTTTCTTTCTTTCATTCATTCTTTCTTTCTTTCTTTCGAAGAGCTCTTCATTTTTTTTTAGGGAATATCATTGCCAGTGGGTGATCAGTGCCACGGCCAGTCCCGTCGAACTAGGATGACCTCATAAAAAGTGAAAACATCCGTAAGAGAGAAACTCCCATCTAGATAGGACAAATAGTAACCCGTGAGAGAGTACCTTGCTCAGGACTCGCTTAACTTTTTCATCATAATGGACCTTTCTTTCAATCCAAAGATCAATAAAGGTCGTATGAAGCATAGCTCCGAATCATGTGGACCTATCTTCCAATCCGTAGATTGGTCAAGGCCGTATGGAGTAAGGCTCCGAATCATGTGGACCTATCTTTCAATTTGTAGATTGGTCAAGGCCGTATGGAGAAAAGCTCTGAATCTTCTTTAAGTTCATTTCATTCTTTAACAAATCAGGTGGACAGAAGCCTTATAAATCAGAGGAGCTCTATTAGATTCATGTTCCCTTCTCTCCACATAACGATCGACCATTAGTAAAACGATCGCCCGTCATACGTCACATTCAGCAGTCGTCCGATATGAGGAAATTGACGCTCATTTATCAAGTCTTTCGGTCGACCAAAAAGGTAGCGGTCGACCATTTGATGTTCATTCTTCATTCATTTCATAATCATACTTTCGGTCGACCCTAAGAGGATTCGATCGTCCGTTATGAATAGTGTCATCTTCTCCGTCGACGATCGATCGGATTTCTCCGTCGATGGTCGGAAGTTATTCCGATGAGGAGACCAGAACGGTCGACCGTTTATGATATCGATCGTCTGATTGGTCATCATCGCCATTGTCGAGTCTCAACATTGTCCGAAAGGATTTCAGACTTCCGTTCTGGTCTATAACGGTCGACCGTTATAGTAACGATCGTCCGTTATAGCTGTCGCTATACTCTTGCCGAACTAAATCAGACGCTCGTAAAGGTATCAATCGATCATTTTTGTTCGACAAAGCCATAGGTCATTGCGGAATCCTTAAGTTTTTAATCAATTTTCACTATAAATAATTCTAAACTTGTACCAACATGATTCCTAACATTTATCATGCTTTAGGAAATATATTCTAATCATAAATCTCATACTTAACATTTCATTCACATCCTTTCTCTTCACATGAAAAACATGTAGATCACTTGTCCTTAAACATGCAATGGTTTTCAGAATTGTTCTACATCTTAATCAACATCACTATCATATAGAAGGCATGTAACAGGTCAGCTATCGACTATTCCTATCATACTAACACATCAATCATTTATAGCATGGTTCGATCATGAAATCATAGAAAAATCATTCGACTGTAGTCATGAATCAAATGAAAACTGATCAAGATCATCACAATGGTTCTAAAGCATAATTTCTACCCAATCTAGCATAAAGTTCTAACTCTAATCCATCCTTAAACATGCAAATCCCTCTGGAAATCAACTCATGACCCAGATCCTGAACAACACACCTTAACGCCTACGAAATTGCGGTTCGTCCTCGTGGTGTTCGTCCTCGGTCACCTGCTGCCCTTGTTCGACGTTGTCCACACTCATGGGCGCCGCCGACATCTTCTCTTCGTCTCTTGGTCGCGCACGTCATCGGGAAGAGGAGAGAACATAGTGAGAGAGTGAGAGAGAGAATGGAAACCTTGAGAGAGAAGGGGAGAGGGGTTTTATGGGTTGAGTATGTCCCTTGGCCTCCCCCATCATGTGAACTGTCTGCTCCATGGAAGAGGGGAGAGGAAAAGAGAGCAGAGGTGGATAAGAGGAAGAGGAAGGGCTCGGCTGTTCCTCTTCATCTTCATTTTTTTTAACTGAGGCATTACATTTCGACTCGGACATTTTCTAGATTATTTTGGGTGAACGATGGACGATACTTGATGCCCTACAAGTGAATCAGAATTGATGATATGTTGTAAATTATATTATTAACTTATATAATGTATGTTAATTAATTGTAAACATTATACTTGTATACACGAAGGACACATACATATAAATAAATATAAGTAATTACTTGCTGAAGAAATATATCAAATACTTGGGTGCAGGGACTCCTAGGTAATGTTGAGCAACATCTCGAGATCAATGACATTTGAGGAGGAAGAGGACTCTAAAGGGTTTTTCCTTCTCAAGTATAATTAATAAAAAAAATGTAAACCCTGACCGGGAACTTCACGAATTAATTGTGAAAATATTAGTCCCCGTCAAACCATCTTGGATGCGTCTCCAATTGTGTCAATCAAGGTTGATCAGTCACATAATTATGCTGTCAGTAACATCTGCTTGTATTACACGTGAAAAATATATTGGCACCAACAATTTAGGGACTCCCCTGGATCCATTAGGCACATAAGAAGCATACCTAGTTTGGGGACACATGTTTCCCCAATGTGATGTCTCAAATCTCAATGGAATGGCCACGGACAATGTGTTAGGATGTTTTTTCTAAGCGGACACTAATTATTATTATTATTATTATTATTATTATTATTATTATAGTGTTGATATGTCAATAATGTCATCATCTTTAAAAAAATAAAATTCATTCGTATTTAGCTCCAATCCCATGAAAAATTCGGTGGCTTGAAATAGTTCTTTTTAAGTTTTCTGTGAATAGTTAAATTGATAGATTAATTTGAGGTTTGTTTATATGGAGTGAAATATAACGATGAAAAATCAATGTGATAAAAAAAAGTTGATGTGATAGATGAATTTTTTTAAAGTTTGTATTAAAAATGATTATTATAATTATAAAGTATAATTTTATTATTAATAAAATATTGGAAATTTTTTGTTAAAAAATATAGTATTCAAATATAAAAAACATTTTTCAAAATTAATTATAACTAACAAAATATTAATTTTTTAAAATAAAATAATAAGTAATAAATAATATTATATTAATTATTTATTGTAAATATTTTATATAAAATAAATAAATTATTTTATAAGAGTAATGTGTGAGAGAGAAAAAAATAAGAAATGAAAAGAAAAATAAAAAAACCAAATACAAAAAAAAGATCATCTCAAGAAAAAAAATTAGTTCCCATGCTCCGATTCCATCAAAAAGGTGAAACTGAAGCGCTAAATCCGGATCACGTCGAGCCTCGATTCAGCTCGCGATTTCTCTGACCATGTTTGGAGAATACGAGGCTGCGATTTCAATTTGCCCGCTAAACACGGCTTAAAAGTTGAATCAACATTGCTATTGTATATGAACAACTAATTTATGATGTTATGCATTATTAAAAATTTTGATATATATATGCTGAGACATTTCCATCAACAGGCCCTCACGGTTCATTTCCAGAGTTACATGAAGATCATGACAATTTTCACGAATTTTTTTTTTTTCAATTACAAAGGGATGTATGAACCTACAATAAAGATGATTGCTTAGCACATGTCCAGCAAATATTATGAGAGTGGTTATTGTTTTTAAACTATATACTTTTTCAATGGTAATTAGCTCCGGATTTCCATATTAATCTCTTAATGGTCATATATATTGTCACTTAAGCGCAATCCATTAATAATGTTAACTTTCTAATATCCTTTATTTTTATCATTTATTAATTTGAGTTTTCCCTTAAATAATAAAAAATAAAATAAAATGCTTAGGCATTTGAGTAAATTTCTTGTGTTGTAACTTAATTTTGAGAGTACTCACAAAATATCGAGTAATTTTTTTAATTCAATTTTTTTAAATGTTTCAATTATGATTATCGTAATAGGTGATTAAAGATTATCGGTTAAAATATTGATGTAGCACCCATTTATATTTTTCTCTACTCCATGTCACATTTAAAATAATAAAATAAAAACAAAAAAATAAAAAGAATCCTCCACATCATATTTAAAAAGATACAAAAGTAGTTCCTCTTAGACGACTCGAGAGGGCCGCTGTTGCAAAGTAGATTCTTTCCAACAATATGGTTGGCTAGGTAGAATTCCACATGTTCAACATCATTGAAAAATAAAAAAAATAACTATAGTATAATTTTACTTCTAAAAAAATTACAATTGAGTGTTTATGTCTTAAAAGTAAAGAATACAATTTTATAATTTTATGCCAACTCTAAGGTGAAAAAAATGAGGTCTCAAAATTTCATGTCACAACTTGGAAGATAGAAACTACCTCCATAGCATCTAACTATTGTCACCTGATTTATAAGCTTTTTTCTATTTTTGTACTTCCCTAAACGTTTTGTATACTCAAACGCCATAACATAGAATTTGTCACCGAGTTTTTAATGCATGGTTATACACTTATGTCAAACTTTGTGAGCTCATGTGGGCTATCGGAATCTAGTCGCTAGGCTACTGGAGAAGAGAAAAAAGATCCCAGGGAAAATAACAAAGGGGAGAGGTGGAAAGTTGATTCAAACTTAAATGTATTACGACTAATTGAATTGACACTACACCTATTTATACTGAGGATAAAATGCATATGACCGATTAACCCTTATTACATTTAAAGATTGCTACATGCTACAAAACATATGCTGGAGCCGAAGGTGAAGCAGGACGACAGCCATATATTCCAACATGCCCCTCAAGTCGATAGTAGGAAGAAACTGAACGCCGATGACTTGAAATCATTATGTCGGAGGTAGAACAAGATCTATTGAACACTTGCCAAAGAAAAACCAAGTTGCACTCGTGACTGCTGGAGAAGCTCAAGACAGCATGCGTAGTGAAGAAACCTTGCACATGCTTGATTGCAGAAGATCATCTAGGAACTATCAAGCTGAAGATGTTGACTCTAGCATCTAATGCGGAGAAGCAATACTTTGCATAAACTGGCAGAACTTCCATTGGATACTTTGAATGCAGCCATAGATTGTCGAGGCTCCAAAAGAACAAGACATTGAAGCTGCATATTATTGCTGATGTTGGAGTAACTAATGCATGCTATGGATGAAGATTCCCGCAATGCTCGTATCACAACGCCCCCTCAAATTGGAGGAACAACTTGAAAACCTCTCATGTAGTGGCAGAAGAGTATCTGACAACGTATCGAACAACAGTCGGATATGAAGTATACGCAGAAGAATCCATTGAGACTACTAGAGAGGACCGAAGGAGCAACTCTGCAATTTCGACAAGAACCAATCGAAGATCAGACCACTGGACAGACACTCGAATTTGAAGACAGAAGAATCACGAGGAGATGAAACTTTTACATTCTCAAATATGCACGCGGAGTGCGATAGGAGACAAAAATAAGAAGCCAGGACATCTCATGAAACAAAACAACTCCGATTGTTGATAACAATGTCGATCGGCAAACTCTAGATGCCAACAACGATGGTGATAGATGGAAGTTAATCTTCGATCAAAGCTCAATGGAAAAATTCAATGAAGTTATAGAACGCCAGTGCCGGAGATGAAGCTCCGATCATACTCAGGCTTTGAAGCTCCAAAAATGGCGATAACATCTGAAGAAATTAGTGCATTCGCTGATTACAACCAAATACCGATAGATCACGGAGCTTGAGCTCCAGAAATAGATGAGAACGATCAGAGACATTGATGAAATCCTGACCTCTATAACCAAAGAAGAAACAAAGAACTCGTAAGCCAAGAAATGCTTGAAGATGCCAAAAGAAATCCAAAGTATGGAAAACAAAATGGCAAACATCTTTGTGGAAGAAATCGACGAGAAACACCTCGATCAACTAAGGATGAAAAACAATGAAGAACAAAGAATTGATGGAAAAACAAAGATAGAGATGAACAAAGGAGGATCAGTTTCCTAGCCCTGATCTTGATGTTGGCGAGATGCGAAGAACGATCCGAGTCTAGTCGTGAGTGTTGAAGACCAGAACAACTTCATCAATCACGCTCACCATAGTCAGAAGAGTCATGGAGGACAACAGTGTGAGGCCCTAAGACGACCTTCAAAGGAGTTGATCAGTAAGATGCTTCCGGCAAATGATGGTGGCAAAGCAAGGTGAGAGGAGCTTAGCTGGATTGACTAAACCATGGCTATGATACCATGCCAAACTTTGTGAGCTCCAGTGGGCTGCCGAAATCCAGTCGCTAAGCTGCCGGAGAAGAGAAAGAAGATCGCTGGGAAAGAAGAAAGGGAAGAGGTCGAAAGTTGATTCAAACTAAAATGTATTACAACTAATTGAATCTTTCAGGGTTCAATACACCTATTTATACTAAGGATAATTAAACTCATATGACCAATTAATTGTTGTTACATCTAAAGACTGCTACATGCTACAAAACAAAAAACAAAAAACAAAGTTGATGATGGTTGTCGCTAACTCTACAACAATTGACATCTGGTGGAGCTGAAGGTGAAGCACGCCGACGACCATATATTCTAACAACTTCTTTGTTCAATCATCAAAGACCCATCCCACTAGCTTAATCCAAATAACTTATGGAGAAAAAAAGGAATTGAGGATTGATGATGCACTACTGCTTATACTTTGCTCAAGATTATTCATCCAGGGACAATACAAATAGAAGGGGATTTATATACATTGCTTTTTTAATGTGAATGGAACAATAATACATTTTTCTAATCTTCCCCACAACACATCTTTTCTTTACTTTATTTTGCATCCATGTTTTATGAGGTTGATGAATTTCAGAGTGACATAGTATCATAACCCTAGAAAAAAGTTCAGAACATTTTTTCTTAAGGCAATTAACTCAAATGTTTTGTTCATATTTATCATCATTACATTGTTCTTACTCTAAATTGTTTCTTTGTCTTCAAGAATTTTATTATTTTGTGAATGATGGACTTTGTATGTGAATGTTTCTTCAAAATGCCAAGTGGTTCTTGTTCATCTGTCATAGTTATTGATGCAACTAATCCTTATTCTTGAACTGATCTAACTCTAGGTCAAGTTCTACTTCTATATCAGCTATTTGATTCAAGAAAATAATGGATCACTTTGAATTAAAAAAAGAATACATTGATGGATCATGGGAGTTATATAAGTTGATGAATTTATACATCTTTTGTGGAATCAAAACAATGCACTTATTTTTCATGGATCGCAAGCACTATGGTTCAAGATCTCCTTAGAGTTGTCACATGTTCTCAAGATGTCTATGTTGTTTCTAAAATTTTTGAAATATCATATATAAAGATAAAAAGATCCATATATTGAAAAATAAATATTTTTTGGCAAGTCATAATCTTTTTAACTTTCACTTTCATGTTATTTTCAACTATTTCCTTGCCTTCAAGGCTAAGTCATATAAAGAATTCATCATTCTTTAATCGCATGATAAGTTGATCTAAGAATCTACGGTCCACAAATGATGAGTTTTAACATTGAAAATAATATTATCATAAAATAAACATATGATTATATAAATATTTTTTGACTTCATGCAATCACGAGCGAAATGTATCATATTTTCCATATGAGTAGCACGTTATTTTGTGTTTATTAACTTTGCTACCATGCTTCTCACATCGACATGAGTAGTATGAGCCCTTCTTAGTATCTATACATTATTCATTGGACTATGATTTCTTTAAGACTTGCAACAACACTTTTGTTTTGACATGGATGACAAATGTCACAGTTGAAGATGATACATCATTCTTCAAATAAAAAACAACTTCATGAAAATATTTGATATTTTCACTAAACATTAAATATGTGTGACTTACTATACTCATTGAAAATAAGTAACTATCATATGGTCATTCTAAAAGGTACGACCAAAATTCTCTAACTCAGTCGTCAAGTTTATCATCACATATAAATATGGAACATATCCGTTGAATAAAACCTACGTAAGAGTTATCATTTTCTTGATGATTTTGTTACATCAAGATGGTGAGAATCATGATAGTGACCATACTCTATAGAGATCATCTTTTGTCATTTATCATTTTTTACTTGTTACTTTTAACTTAATCATATTGTAAGACTCTTAACTATGTGTCATTATTTATGGTTAAATTACATAAGAAAAATAAGTTAGTTTTCTGCACGTCTTCTTGTCACATATATTCATAAATAATGACATAATAATATTTTTAAGACAGTGACATCGAGATAGTCGCGCTCCCACTCATCCCTCACTATCCGAAGAAATAGTTATCATTCATTAAAAATAATATGGTGCGTCAAGGTACTATTATAATTATTTTAGAAAATAAATATCCAAAATTATCTAAAAAAATATATTATGTGATCAACATATCATTTTAAAAAATTTTGCTAAGACAATTAGGGTACTGCGACGGAAGCTCTTCCTTGCATATGCAAGTGCCAATTAGAAAATCACAACTCATTCGCCTCATCACCATAATAATTGAAAATTGTTAACGTGTCACGTGAAAATAATTTTTTTTGGAAACTGTGTTATTAGTACATCAGGTAAGTACACAAAGAAAGATTGTATTAAATTTCTCACTTACAACCTCTTTATAATACTTTTCTGAATATGTACATGTCACACACCACTCCATAAAAAATTATTATCATGACCATCATATAATTTGCCTTACTCTTATTTGCACTACCTATATTTCATAATAATTTCAAACTTATTTCATCCTAAGTTTTATAATTCACAAATATTTATGCATTCAAAATAAACATAACATAAATAATATATATGAATGTATAGTATGCATAAAACTAATCGTACAATTCATTTACATAGAAATGAATATTATTTTATAATTAACGTAAGCATGATAATAGGCATACAAATAATCACATGATTATTATTACATGTATAACTCTATATCTATGCCACATAATTCTCAATCATATACATAAGTTCATAATATCATGCATGTCTTGTTAATTAAAATTTATTGCATAATTTTCTTATCATATAAAATTATGCAAACCATTTCATGTGTAATATATATATATATATATATATGACATATTTCTTTTTTACAAATAAATTTAATTTAGCATAAATGGTGTGCATATTTCACATGAAAATTTAAATAAATGTGACAAAAAAATTTGTGCATAATTTAACATAACTATGTGAATTAACTACTTATAAATTCACATAACACATATTATGTTTAATATGTAACATAATTTCCTATATGCACATATGTTTTCATAAAGAAATTAAATTCTTATTATATAGTCCAATTCACATAGTGAACTAATAATGTGTATATTTCAACTATTATGTCAATTTACATAAGTGTCATATTTAATTACACTTTAAGTAAATGTCACATAATTATGTGCATGAATCTCCAAAAAAATATGAAAATTTAATTTAATGTGGCATACTACACTTAAAATATCATGTAATAACATATATAAATGAATTTACTCTAAATTCATAACCACATATAATGTATGACAAATAAATATGCATAATAAAATTAATATGCACAAAGTATATATCATACAATTTTCAGAACATTTATCCAAATAATTTTTCTAATTTACATTAATAATTTTGCAAACAAAATTTTCATTTCCATAACAATTCCTCACATAATCATTTAAAAATACAAAAAAACATAAGCCATCACGAAATGCTCATTTTTGTATTAATCTTCAATTTAAATATGTTTCACTTCTACTTAAAAAACATGTGACATGATATTTTTATAAACATTATAATTTTCACATAATGACATGGCATAATATGCAAGAAAACATATATGCATCACTACAAATTATGCATCTTTAAATATTCTAAAAATTTGCAGAAATTTTTTCATAAATTTTCTAATCAATAATGTGCATAAATTAAAAATAATATAATTTCTCTTACATATTTATCATGACATAACAATACATAGAAAATGCATAATCACATAAAGTGCATACATTTATGTCACACACATATTAATTTTTCATAAAAAATTTTCAGAATTTTCTGAGTTCAAAAATACAATTTTCTCATTTTCCTATTATTTCCCCGAGTTTTTCTAAACCAAAATCTTCAAAAAAACTTAACTGTCCAACTGGGCCATGGGACACAGTGCCGTGGGACACTGTAGCAACTCCTTTTTCTTACCAGTTCGTTTCTTTTTAAAAAAAGAGATTGGGAAAATAGAAAATGATTGTACAATAATTCAAGTTGAAATTTGTAAAAAAAATGACAACGAAAAAGATTTCCTTGCGCAGTCCGTCCAAAATTTTTTTAGAAAACTCACCTTAACTCTGATACCAATTAAAGGAATTGCTACAAATAATAACATCGTATTATGAAATATCTCACAACAAAAGCAAAGAGAGTCGAAGACTTTTCTAAATTCTTTCGAACTCATCGTCAGAATTCGATCACGTATGCAGAGGGCACATTCCATGGGTAAATTACACGGACGTCCTTCAAATCCAACTTTCGAACTTCAATGTATAATTGGATTGTCCTTGAATTTTATTTTTTTTTACACACTTAGTCTGATGCGAAAATTCGAAAACAAGAGTAGAAGATCGTAAAGAAATTATAGAAAAATTAGAGGAAACATACAAGTTTTACCCAGGTTCATCCTTGAGATTAAGACTACGTCCTATAAAAAGGTTCCACTATATCTTTTTTGTTACAACCACACCATATTACATTTGAAAAATAAGCAATAAATATGTCTCTCACAAACGAGTTCAAAGCTCGAACAAAACAGAGAAATACTTAATACGCACCACACGGGACAGCCGTCGGGGGGTGGTGCCTCTCGAGCCCCCTTTTGTCAGTACGTCAGCAGTACAGATAATTGAATAATACTCAAATTTCCCTAAGCTCACATGGGCGAACCCGATGTGAAAAACAAGGGGTCCTAAAGTATTCACCAACTCCAACATTCTCCACTTGGTGAATACTTCACACCAATGAGAGCCTTGCCAGCAACATTCTTCTTCAATCCGACAGTAGTAGAGCACCACTCAAATTTTACACATGTAACTGCTTTAGTCATAAAGTCAGAATTATTCTTTGTTGTATCAACCTTTTTAAGCTGAACATCTTTTTTTCCACATTTTCTCGAATGAAATGATATTGGATGTCAATATGCTTTTATGCGTGAGTGAAATGCAGGATTCTTAGCTAACTAAATAGCACATTATTTATCACATCTCACCTCTATGGCACCTTGCTCAAATCCGAGCTCCAAGCACAACAGCCGTAGCCATATTGCCTCTTTTCCAACATGAGTAAGAGACATATATTCAGTTTCTGTAGAAGAAAGTGCTACCACTCTTTGTCTCTTGTTCATCCAACTTAGCGCAGTCCCAAATAATATAAAAAATATATCTGCTAGTGGACCGTCTAATGTCAATGTCTCCACCCCAATCAGCATCTACATGACCTATAATATCAAGCCTCTTTTCTTTTCCTGTACCTTCAAAATATAAAAAAAATCTGAAGTTCCACGAAGGTACCTGAAAACTCTCTTGATAGCATTTTAGTGTTCTCTGTCTGGGTTAGACATATACCGACTCAAGACTTTCACTGCTTGGGCTATATCTGAACGTGTGCACACCATGGCATACATCAAGTTGCCCACTACACTTGCATATGGTACATGTCCATTTCTTTGGCTTCTTCATCTGTCTTCGGGCATTGTTCTGTAGAAAGTTCGGTTCCCAAAGACATAGGAGTACCAATTGTCTTGCAGTTCAACATGTTAAATTTCTTCAACATTTCTTTTATGTACTTCTCCTGTCCTAATCACAACTTTCGTTTCTGACGATCCCTTCTAACCTGCATACGCAAAATAAAATCCGTCGGCCCCAACTCTTTCATCTCAAAATTCTTGGCCAATAAATCATTCACTGAATTTAGCATCTTCATACTGTTTCCAATCAATAACATGTCATCCACATACAGTGTAAGAATGATAAATTGATCGCCAACTCTCTTCACATCAACACAATGATCAGAATTTGAACGTACAAAATTGAGTTGAAATATGTATGTATCAAACTTCTGGTACCACTTCCTTGATGACTGCTTCAATTTAGAAAAAAACTTCTTTAATTTGCACACCAGATTCTCTTTACCTTGAACTTCAAAGCCTTTTGGCTGACTCATATATATCTCTTCCACCAAGTCCCCATGAAAGAATATCGTCTTCATACCCATCTGTTCTACCTTAAGATTATATGCTGTTGCTAGAAATAGAACAAATCTTATTGAAGTTATTTTCGCCGCGGAAGAAAAAATCTCTCATAGTCGACTCCCTCAATTTGAGAACCCTTTAGCTATCAGTCTCGCCTTGTACTTCTCTACAGTCCCATCCGGTTTCAACTTTCGCTTGAACACCAAAATTTGCAACCAATTGCCTTTCTATCATTGGACAATTTACACAAGCTCCATGTTTCATTCTTGTCAAGTGACTGCATCTCATTTGCCATAACAAGCTCACACTGATTTGCATCATCCATAGACCTTGTCTTTTACAGAAATATGTTCTTCTCCGATGATGCTCAAAGCATGAAACGTACTCAAAGCACTAAGGAAGTATCTAAGAGGTGGTCTTCTTTCTCGTGTCGATCTCCTGAGAACTTGTATGGTACCAATATCTGGATCTTCATCTGAATCTGCATCTTCAATTTCCACTACATGAAAAATGACTTTTAGTGACCATATTAACGAAGAGATTCAAATATAGTCGTTAAGCATCATTATTAATGACTAAAAAAATTCTGATCGTCAACAATAAGGACCAGAAAAATTTTGGTCCTTAATATTCTTATGACTGGCCGTTAAAAGTAAACAATAATGATCGAAAAAAATATGGTCCTTAATATTCAAATTAATGACCATCATCTTGTCATTAAAAATATGAAAGAAGAAAAGAACAAGTATGTATAGAAACATAGTCCCACATTCATTATAATAGTATGATGAGAGCAAAGAGACAAGTATTAATAGAGGAGACTAATAGGCTAATGTAGAGTTTTATGGAGAATGTCCATCTTTGGATCTTTTTCAAATTTAAAATAATATTTTTTATCAGATTATTTGTTCACAAAAAAACTGTTAAAAATTGGTCAGTTCATTCAAAACGTGCTTCAATCCGATTTTGACCGGTCCAAATCGGTTCAACCAGGTCTAATTACAAGCCCAATTTTGAAGCTTGTAATAGACCGTTGTGGGGTCGGTCGATGGTCGAACCGGTCCCAGCCCTCACAACATTGATTGACAATCACATATTTGTTCTTAAATAATAATAAAAATAATAATAATAATAATAATAATAATAACGACAAGAAAGTGGTCCATAAAAAATTTAATCCAACACATAAATAATGTCTTTAGCGACTAGATGAGTGGTCCTTATAAGTTATATAAAAGACCAACATACTAATCGCTATTAAATTTTTAGAAAAGAGGATTATAGTGGTCCTTAAAAATAATCAACGGCTAGTTATTCACACTGGACGCTAAAATCTTTTAGCGGCGGAACCTATAGTGAAGAGTCGCGACTAGTTTTTTCTTGTCATTGATGAGTATTAACATCAAGATGACAATTTTAATGACTACATATCTCTTCGTAAATGACTTAATTTCTTGTAATGTTCATTAACCGAGTCCTCTTGATCCGATTCTGGAACAGACTCAACTGAAATATCTTGTGCAACCACCTTTGCAGTTTCACAATTAGAATCTTTTTCAAGCACTACAACTTTCTTGGGTTAATCATTTTTTTTATCCTCAACTTGGGATCATGATTCACGAAAAATAACATCCCTACTGTAGGCAATAGTCCTTTACTTTGGATTCCACAGTTTATAATCCTTGACCCCTTCCTTGTATCCGACAAATATGTTCTTATCAGATTTACTATCAAGCTTACCCTGCTTTTCCTTAGGTATATAAACATATGCGTCACATTCGAACACCCGAACATGAGACAAATTCGACTTCTTCCTAAGCATTACCTCATAAGGCGTCTGATCCTTCACTGATGAGGTCGGTGAGCGATTCTTCAGTTAGTTTGTTGTAGCTACAGCTTCCGCCCAGAATTCTTGTCCCAATCCAGCCCAACTCAGCATACATCTGATCTTTTCAATGAGTGACCGATTTAATCTTTCGGCTACTCCATTCTACTCAGGTATATATGGAGTTGTCTTCTGCCTTGCAATACTATTGTCCACGCAGAACTGTTCAAATTTATCTAAACAAAATTCACCTCTGTTATCTGTACGAAGGACCTTGATCTTGCTGCTCAATTGATTTTCCACCAAAACTTTAATTTCGAAACTTATCGAATACATCTAATTTATTTTTGATAAAATAAATCCAATTGAATCTCGAAAAATCATCTATGAATGAGACATAGTACATGGACCCTCCAATAGATGGAGTCGGAGTTGGTCCAAAAATATCACAATGGATTAGTTCAAAAATCTTCATTGCTCTTGTACATGTGTGTTGAAAACTGACTTGGTTCTATTTTTCATGAAGACAATGTTCATAGAACCCGAAACCCACAGAACAATCTGAAACTTCTTCTACCATATGACTTGATGCTATGGTAGAAAGTCATTTCTCATTGATATGGCCTAATCTCTGATGCCACAACATATATATGTTGTCTTCACCTTCTTTGACCTCTTTAGAAATAAATCCCTAACCCACAGATATTGTCTCTCTGAGTAACTTGTACAATGTGCCATAGCGAACCCCTCGTGCAATCATAATAGGCCCTTTGATCATCTTACACGAATCCTTGTCACAACTGAAGATAACACCCGAATCAGTCATTATACCAATAGATAATAAATTCTGCTCATAAGTGGTATATGCATCACATCTGGTAGAGTCTTCACCGTGCCATCACTCATCCTCAACTTCACCCTGTCACGTCTAACAATTTGAACCGCATTATCATCACCGAGCATGACATTCCCACCGTTATATTTCTCATATTCATAAAACCAGTGTCTATGAGGTGTCATGTGGTATGAAGCACCAGTATCGATGAGTCAGACATCCTTATCTGATTGTGCCATACATGTAGCAGCCAAATACTTATCCCCTGCATCAGCCTCCTTTTTGCCCGAGGATGACTCAGCTTCTTTCTTATGAACTGACTATTTTTGCAATCTCGTTTCAGATGGCCCCACTTTTGATATCTCCAGCATTGCACATTCTTATCTCTACTCTTCGAACACCCACGAGATTTGGATCTGGACCCTCTCTAATTTTGAGTCTTTTCTGGTTGTCTTTCTCTAGCCGTCAACGCCTCTTTACCACAACTTGTCGATCCCTTTTTTCGTATTTTCTCTTATAACAAGGCAGCACATATATTTTCATAAGATAGTTCTTTATCCCCGCCATTAATCACGACAATCATATTATCCCATGAATTCGACAGCGAATAGAGCAATGTTATTGCATTATCATCATCTTGAAAGTTAACACCGATTGATACAAGTTGACTAATCAACGTGTTAAAGTTATAAAGATGTGTAGAGAATGAGTCACCCTCATATATCCGAAGATTGTATAGTTTCTTCCTCAGAAATAATTTGTTAATCAATGACTTACTTTGATATAGGGATTCCAACTTCTTTCACAGATCTCTGGCTGTAGGTTCGCTCATCACATTTGTAAGAATTAAATCTGTGAGACAAAGTTGAATCAAACCCTTCGCCTTTCTATCAATCCGATCACACTCTTCGATTGCCTTTGAATATGCCTGACTGGAGGAAGCCGCATCTGCATCCCATCGCTTCCTTGCCTGGCCTCTCCTTCTCGATTGCCGTCCAAAGATCTTGATCACAAAGGAGATCATCCATCTTCATCTTCCATAGATCAAATCGTGTTCCATCAAACTTTTCTATCTCAATTCGCGATCCTCCTGACATCTCGAATAAACCCTAGCTCCTCAAACAACCTGGCTCTGATATCAATTGATGGAAAAAGTTTGAGAACAAGAGTAGAATATCGCAAAGAAATCACAGAAAAATTAGATGAGACACACAAGATTTACTCAAATTCACCATTGATATTAGGGCTACGTCCTGCAAAAAGATTTCACTATATCTTTTTTATTACAATCACACCAGATTACATTTGAAAAATGAGCAATAAATATGTCTCTCTCAAACGAGTTCAAAACCCAAACAAAACAGAGAAACTTTTAATATGCACCATACAGACCGGCTAAACAAAAATCCACACGGGACAGCCGTCGGGGGGCAGTGCCCCTCGAGCTCCCCTCTTTTGTCAGTACGTCAGCAACACAGGTAATTGGGTAATACTCAAATTTTTCTAAACTCACGTGGGCGAACCCGATATGAGAAATAAGGGGTCCTGAAGCAGTGGCGGAGCCAGGAGCCAGAAAATATGATGAGTGGGTGCATATTATATTATAATATACAGTTGAATGATAAAAATTGGTATTCAATATGATAAAATAAATATTATTTCTATAACAATTAAAAATTTATTTTATTTATTCTCAAAATATATTGAAATTCACATATAAAAATATTGAAATTTAAATATAAATTCAATTTATAAAAAGTATTAGAATGAAAAATAATATTGAAGTAAATATATTGAAACTAATATATAAAAGCATCAAAATATAAATTCAGTATGTATTATTAATTTAATTATTATAGTAATGTTATTTTTTACACTTATTGAACTTTATTATGAAATATGATGTGTTTTTCTCATAATATATTATCTACTATTTATCATATGAAATGCAATTTTTGTTAAAAAAATACATAATTATAGGTGGAGATTAAATACATAGCAATAGTAACATAAGCATTAAAAGTATATAAATTCGTTACATAGTAAATAATAAAAATATTAAAATACGAACATGATACCGTGCTGTAAAAAATAAAGACGAATATGAATATATGATGAAATAAAATAAATTGAAATAAAGTGGTAGTGGGCTGAACACACGTGAAGTCATGAACGTGAAATGAAAAAAAAATTGAGATATTTATAGACTGGCAACGGGAATCAAACGCTGGCTAAACTATTGTGAGGTAATGGCCCCTACCATCAAGGACAGATACGAGATTTGAAATATTTACTCATATAAATTTTCAGTGCACCCATGTGGCTCCGCCCCTGGTCTAAAGTATTCATCAACTCCAATAGTCATCTTGATCGTAAGTCATCTTGATCGTAAATAATCAGTTCTAAAATTATATTATTGACATGGCACAAGAAAATAATAAAATAATATTAAAAAATAATAAAAATTGTGATAGTCTCACAATTGCTACCCCTCGTCAGGGGGCACTGGCCCCCTAGCGAACTCACCGGCTCCCCCGTTGCAAACTTGTCAGCTCTCTCGCACATGCCGGAGGGGGGCGTCAGCTCCCGACGCCCCTTCCCCTGATCTCCTCTCCGACGGGGAAGGGATGTCGGCTCTCCTTGCTCTAGCGAGTGGCGGCGGTTACGAGGCTGCCATCTTTTTATTTTTTTAATTATTATTATTTTATTATATTTTACATTATGTTATTAGTTTTTCTTGCATCACATTAGCGAGGTAATCGCAAACTTGACTTTGATGATAAAAATGACTAAGTGTGTAAGAAAAATAAAGTTCATGAATAACCAAGTTATAAAATGGGACCATCTAATTATTGCTCCCAAAATTAAGGAACCCCAAGTTCCACAATCCAAAATATCTCGGACGTATCGTCAGAATCTTATAGTAGTTAAAACGTCGACGAACGACGTGGGAGTGCATTTGGAGAAGGCTGTGTTTGAGCACATGGGACTTTCGTGGACTGCCTGAATAGACTGCATAGCACAGCAACATGGCAGCCTTCAACAACCGTCCATGCCCGCTCCTTATGGTAGTGCAATAACTGCTGACGTGCAGTTACCCACGTACATGCAGTTGGGCCATGCACGATGGGCCCATAAACGGGCGTACGTCCAACAGTGAGAACAACAATAACATTGTTTGTGAACATTTCAAGAAGCCTGCAATGCTATAGGATTATTGGGTTCCCTTTGAATTATAAGTTTTCTTGAAATTTTCAAAAAATTCTAATGGGTCAGTCTCAATGAGGGAAGCTTCAATAGTTTGGGAGAATATAACTGGTGATGGGGTGTCAAACAACTGGCACTCGCTGGGAGCATTAATACCCTCCAATTGTGAATTCATTGAATAAAAGATTTGGTATTCCAGTTCCAAGAGCCATGCTTCACATGGCATGTAGTACTTTTTCTTAAATCTCCAATAGCTCATCAAGCGTGATTTTAGATTCACGAGCATCTAATCATATGACTTCTCACGTTGATTGACTAGTGGAAATTAAAACAAACGTTTGAGAAAGTAACTTTATTGCATTCCCTAATGAAGCTATTTAATGCATAGCACATATTGGTTCCTATAAATAATTATGACAATTGAACAACGTCTCTTGTGTTCTTGATTTTAAATTTAATTTAAATTCATTCTAACGGTTCACTAAGAATATGTCATGTTGGGTTGGGTGATGTTCCCTTCTGAATTTTGTATAATTCTCGATAATTCCAACGGAAAAGAGAATCTCATTGTTGAGAAGAAGAAAATATTGCATTGCTTCGTTAATCAAACATCGATTTTTTTTTTAAATTTTGATAGCTAGTGTGACGATAACATTATTTCTAACTTCTAAGAAAATTTATTATTAGCTCCTCGAATTTATTACAATACTAGAACATAGATGAAACAGTAGTTTGAATGCGAAATAAGTATCGAATTATTCAATGATCGTAATTAAATCATGCTAATAAATATGACTAATTCAATAATTTTAATTTATTTAATCTATATATTTTTATTATTAAAATTTTTAAATAGATATATATTATTTCATCTAAAAAGTAATCAAGTAGTTTAATAATAAATTATAATAATTAATATAATTAAATAGTAAAAAATAAATGCTCTACACTAAAATGTAGATGGGAGTGCATAAAAGTTAAATTAAATAGAAGAATAAGAGCAGGAACAAAACACAACCCACTCCTCCCTGCTAAAGAACTCTTTGTTCCCTCCCTCCTCCCTCCTCTCTCGAGCGTCGACTGAACGGAGAAGCGAAGGTGGAGATCCTCTCTCTCTCTCTGGGATGACGTTGGCGGAGGACGAGTTGGTCGCCAGGCTGGGGACGCTCACGGTGGTGACCGGAAAGCGGAAGTCGCCGGGGGAAGAGATCAAGGGGGGAGGAGGAGGAGAGGAAGAAGACGAGCCAGTGAGTCCGGTGGCGCGGCTGTTCCACGAGCCGGGCTTCAACTGCCACATAATCTATGCCGTGGGGTTCACGACGTGCATCGACGTCGACGTCCTCAAGTCCGGCCTTCAGTCCACACTCCTCCACCATCCCCGCTTCTCCAGCATCCCGGTAAGTCGCTAAAGTACCTACTGCTATCTCGGCTTACTCATCACGATTCACGACCTAAAAATTCTTTATCTTTTTCCAAACTGCAAGATGTCAATTACTGTAATAATAAATCGACTTAAAATGGGGCTCTTACTTATAGGCGTATTTTTTCATGATCGACTCGTTTTGGAACTTCCTCAATGTTCGAGTTGATGAATACTTCAGAGTCTCTTTTTTTTCACACCAAATTTATCTACGTGAGTTTAGGAGAATCTAAGTATTACTCAATTGTCTGTGCTGCTGGCGTACGAACAAAAGGAGGGTTCAGTGGGCATCGCCCCTGGACGGCGGTTCCGCTCGGCAGCGCTCTCGAAACCTAGACGAGTTTTGAACTTTTATTTAGTCGGGCCGTGTGGTTCGGATTAAGTTTTTTCTCTTTTTTGTTCAAATTTTGAGCTCGTTTAGAAGAGACTATTTATTGCTTATTTTCATATATAATCTGCGTGGCGGTTATAAACCTAAACGATATAGTGAAACCTCTTTACAGGATGTAGCCCTAATCTTAAAGATGAATTTGAGTAATTCGTGTGTCTCCTTTATTTTTTCTACAATTTCTTTGCGATCTTTTCCTATTTTTCCATCACTCAAAGCCTCCTAGGCATTTTGTAGTAGGATGCATTTTTGCAAGATAATAAATAGCTAACTTTTTGGAAAAAAAAGAGATCAGACTCGTTTTTTTCTTTATTAAGAAAGAAAGGAGGGTGCAGTTCAGATCAAATAGATCCGAGCCATTCATTTTAATTAGATGTGATGCTTAAAAAAAGATACGGTCTTGATTGGCATGGAAATTGGAATGCGAGGGGGAAGGATCGTGACAGCATTACAGATTTAAAAGTTATTGGGAAAAAAATCTGAAAGAGAATTAAAAAAAAAAATTTGTAAGGATGGGAAGCACTAAAATTTGGAGATCAAAACTGGAAAGGGAGGAAAAGACAGCAACAATCGAGAAAGAGAAGGATCGTCGGGAAAGAAATTGTAGGAGGCCACAACAGCGAGACTTGCATGATACGAAGAACATATGCTTGGCCACTGAACACTAACGCCAAGAGAGACCGCGTCGACAGCTTCAGAATGCACAGGCGCCCATACCGACATACCTCACTAGGAGAGTTCGTCGGTGGCAGCATGCATGTTCTTGCAGGCGAGATTGTTTGCATCGGCGAGCTCTCCCTGCCAGCGAGCTCTCACATATAGCTCGCTCACGTCTGCAGGTTCGCCATTTTCACGAGCAAATCCACTCGAGCAGGCAAGTCAACCAGCCAACGTGTCTTTTTCCTGTCAGAGAGCTCCTTGGAATTAGTGATGTCATCTGGGAAGTTCGCCGCACTTGGCAGTAGGTTGAAGAGAGAGAATAAAGTTAAAAAAGTAAGTCTCAACATTGAAAAAAAAATTATAAAAAGTCACGACCATTCGATTTCATCCAAACTATCCAGCACAATGGATTGCAAGCGTGCGGGGCTGGACATGAATTAGACTTCTACCTAATTTGGTCAATTATATTACAAAAAAAATATTTAAATTTAGATTATAATTTATAATAAGTTAAGAACATAAGCATAGTCTCACTTATTTGATGATTTTTTAACATTTGACTTAACTTATTAACTTGTCAAATCGATTGTATATTAGATTAAATATAATAAATTTTATTTATTAAAAATAATAAATATGAACTAAATAAAAAACATCACTAATTTTTTTAACATATAATAAAAATAGCAATATTGAATTCAAAATTAAGAATTTAAATATTTTTTAAATTATATATATAATATAATATATTAATATGTCTTGGCCATAGGTTATAAAGTTAGATCAATTATTAAGAGACTAAGCCTCTTTAAGAATATAAACTTTTTTTTTATTTTTTAGCCCGGCCTATTTTAATAATAAGTCAAGTCGAGTTAGACCAGAAATAAGTCGAGTCACAGGTGACTCACGAACGACTCGACTTATTTTCAACCCTAGTGCATATCTTCCTGCTTCCTCTTTTTATTAATATGACTCTTACTGGGTTAAGCACGGATAGGTTCCGGCTATCTGATTCAACTTTTTTGATAATATTCTCCGGCCAAAATATTTTCGGATTAAGAATCGATCGTAAAAAGCCTTGATTTATTTCGGAACGTCATAGGATCCCAGTTGAAAAGTATTTGACTTCATTTTTACTTAATTAATTAACATTACAATATATAATTTTTTATATTTATGATGCGTAAAATAATCTTATTAATAATATATATAATAAAATAAGAACCTTAAAGTTAATTATAGTTAATATTGATAAAATTTTAAATTTATTTAAAGAATTTTACATAAAATTAAATTAAGATATCGGTTGTCCTGATTTAATTTCCAATCAACTCGGGAGGACATGATGCGCGATGGTTCATATTTTCAAGACATTAGGTTCATATCAGAACGGAAAGGTTTCGGTCTATAAAATCATAGATGTTGCTCTTCTTAACAACTTAAGTTTTTAGAAAGAATGAGCAGCACATATATAATTTTATATTCTTAACATGGTCACCATCTAGATTTTTCTCAGATAGATTTTTGTAAGAAATAAATGAATTCGTTGCTTTTATGGAGATCTTAATATTTAAAATGGCGAATATTATTGTCATCATAAACTCATTTTTCAGATCCTACTACGGGTTTTGGTCGTCGCCTTGTCGCTTAAAGAATTAAAGGACCATTGGGTGGTTTAATTAGTTGGAATGGATCGAACTAATCATATTTTCATTTAATTGGTCATTTAAAACTAAATTAACCATATTATATAGCTTCTTTTAATATTATACATACCTAAGATAATTATAAGGTCCTCGTTAGATTTAATGAACTTTTAAATACTAAAATTCACACGGAAAAAAATGGCCCAGGAGTTTTGATACATATAATTTTTTCCCTGTTAATTGGCTGAACAGTTTGCAATAAATTTTGGAAGTCAATAAGAAAAAAGGTACAACGTTAAATTAAATCCACTAAATAGCCCCAACAGTCCATTATCTTATAGAGACACTACATGAAATAGCTTGATTGGAGACACAGGAACGCGTCTCCAAAGCGGCGCTAAGTAGCATCTCTTGGCCGATTAGAGACATCTCGTAATGCTAAAGTGACGCTAATTTGAGGGAAGAGGCAATTAGCCGCTGATGTTATTGTGTTGTTGTTTCATTGCTATTGACATCGCTTTTCTTAAGACATTAAATTGCATCGCTTTTTTTTATTTTTGATCGGTCGGATTTTTCTTTCACCCCTAGTTCCTACCACGTGACTTCAATATATATATCACATTGCGTAAATATTACATTATTCATGGACTTAAGTACTGATATTTATTTAAGACAAAATGCTAATATCTAAATAAAATATCTAACATTTTTCATTAGAGGATTAATTATTTTTTCACTCCTCATTGAAATATGATAATATGACTATAAAGAAAGTAATAAAAAGAATTTAGCAGGATCACTTTCACGTCACACATAATTAATGGTCAAAGTGGATAGTTATGCAAATGAAAATTTTCAGAGGTTTCAAGATGGAAATCCTCCTCTACTAAGAATTTATTAATGTTTTCAGAATGGAGATTGGTCAAGCCGGCCTAAAATGAACGTGTGTTTGTTCGATGTAATTATCCAGATATGTTAATGTTTCTAGCGGTCTAACAAGATCGAACCACAGCCCATCAATGTTGCACTTGATCTATCTAGCTATCCATTGGTCGATTTTTTTTTTCCATGAAAGTGAGGTGCAGCGGATGCAATTCCTAGCGTGCAGGTTAGAGATGCGAATTTGAATGAATGAGCTCGCTAGGGATGCATGGATCATGCATGTGATGTGTGTGGGAGAATTAGAAATTGCGTAGTGTTTCTGGATCTGGAATCAAGCAGATTTGGTTCTCATGCAATGATGCAAATGAAATATATATCTACATTTCCTTTACTATTTCTTCACCAAAGAGAAATACCAAAGTGAAGTGATCGTTATTATTGAAATTTTCCACGCATAAAGTATTAAATCAGCGTGTGACTTTTTTTATTAGATTAATTTGACCGCATCAAGGTTTTAGCTGAATTTATCTTCTAGAAGCGATTAACGTGGCCATGATTTGTTTTAGTCGAGTCTCGTAGCATTCGAGTGATCATATTCGGAACTTCGCAGGTGTTCGACAAGAAAGGGGTGAAGGTGGAAAAGTGGGCGAGGACGAAGGTGCTCATCGATGACCACATCGTCATCCCCGACGGCCTCGACACCTCCGCCTCCCCTGACCGCGTGTTGGAGGACTACGCCTCCTCCCTCAGCCGCACGCCCATGGACCTCTCCCGCCCCCTCTGGGAGCTCCACGTCCTCGACTTCCCCACCTCCGACGCCGCCGCCGTCGTCCTCTTCCGCATCCACCACTCCCTCGGCGACGGCGTCTCCCTCACCTCCCTCCTCCTCGCCTGCACCCGCAAGACCTCCGACCCGACGGCCCTCCCATCCTTCCCGATGTCGCGTCAGGCAGCTAACTCTGATCACCGCCCCACGCCCGGACCTGTCGCGTTCCTCCTGTGGCTAGGGGCTGCTCTCATCCTCCTCTGGCACACGCTGGTCGACGTCCTGCTCTTCGTCGCGACCTCCGCGTTCCTGGAGGACACCATCACGCCGCTCAAGGGCACGGCGGGCGTTGCGCTGCGTCCCAAGCGCTTCGCGCATCGCATCGTGAGCCTCGACGAGATCAAGGACATCAAGGACGCTGTCAATTGCGTGAGTTTGAGTTCTTACAGTTCACCTGGTTGAATGTGAAAACAAATGTAGCTGTCTCATTTATTGGTCTTTAAACTCTTTACTGATGCAGACTGTAAACGATGTGCTGATAGGCGTCACATCTGCGGCCCTCACTCGATACATTCACAGAAAATACAGTAAGTTATCCAGATCCCTCGCTACTATTACGTTAACTTACAAGGTTTCCGTTCAACTAGGCAGTGATGTCCAAGCTTCAGGTGACAGCACTGATGATGATAATAAGAAGAAGAAGCTACTACCGCGTAACATTCGCCTCCGATCGTCAATGCTTGTCAATATCAGACCTCCAACAAAATTGCATGTAAGTTACTAAGTTTATGTTATGTGCTTTTGTTTGCGTTAAAGCATTTAATACAATGGGTTTTGACATAATACAACTATATATAGAAGGTTATTACATTCTATACGTGTGCGACAAATAAGAGGTGATTGTAAACCCCGAGTAAGCTGGAACACATTGTAATTGTGTTGGGCGATTCTTGTGTGCTCTAACATGCCCCCTCAAGCAAAGCCGTCCCAATGTTTAAGGCGCAGCTCGCTGACAAGGAATTCAAAACGGCTGTCACTAATAGGTTTTGTCATTAAGTCTGCAATATTATCTTTGGAGGATATGAAGTGAACATATAAACGTCTGTTGGCAACTTCACGTACAACGTGGTAATTCACTTCTATGTGTTTCATACGGCTGAAAATAGGGTTGGCAGACAAGTAAGTTGCTCCAATATTATCGTACTAGAGCAGCAGAGGGGAAGTCGAGAATTTGAGCTCTAATAATAGAGTCGCAACCTGATAAGTTCTGCAGTTGTGTTAGCTTGTGATTTATACTTACACTACAGGAAAATGACGTATTTCCGACGGTCGAAAATTTTTCGCAATTTGCGATGGTTCTGATCATAGGAAATATTTTTGTCGGTATTTCCGATAGTTCCGAAGGTGAAATGTGAAGTCCAAGGTCAAGAAAATTTTTTGAGTAACCAAGAATTATTTTGACAGCTTTCCAATGGACATCTGGTGCATATACCGGCATATAGTGTTGACAGCAAAAGCAATGTCTGGTCTAGTAATCATGACATATAGAAGGATGTTGATAATACTTCAATATTGTTGGGGACTATTGTAAGAAGGAGAGACACAATCATGGAGCTTTAGGGTCAATTACATTCCCTACAAGAAAATTTGATATTTTCCATGATTTGAACCGTTAGAAATTGTGAAGAATCCATCATAAAGGAAAGTTTGCGACAAATTTTCTGACGAAAGAGAATCGTCGGAAAATGGCTCGATGCAAATATTTTTGACGGATATTATAGAGCCCTAGGAAAGTTCCCACGGACGAAGCCCCGTGAGAAATTTTGCCATGGTTCGAGCCGTGGGAACTTCCCACGACTTAAGCCGTG
Organism: Pontederia crassipes; assembly: GCA_030549335.1. Taxonomy (NCBI): domain Eukaryota; kingdom Viridiplantae; phylum Streptophyta; class Magnoliopsida; order Commelinales; family Pontederiaceae; genus Pontederia; species Pontederia crassipes. The sequence goes on along the minus strand of CM060187.1, from coordinate 45,622,478 downwards.
GCAAAAGTTTCCCACGGCTGGAACCATGGGAAAGTGTTTCCCACAGCCAAAGCCATAGGATTTTTTTTTTGTTTTTTTAAATAAGTTTTTTAAAGAACTTAATAAATTAATTTTTTTTTAATAAATTGCATAAAATTCTAAAAATATTAAATTACATTTTTTATTAATTAATAAATTAAATAAATTTGAACACATATAATTTTATTTTAAAAAAATCTTAGAATTTCTCCTAATTTTGGGTTCGTGATCGTCATCATGCTAGTCACGCATCATTTTTAATTTTTTTCATTGTCGTTGTTCAAATGCTTTTTGTCGCTGCTCATATTTTTGTGGAACTTCTTCTTGGACTTTTTGTTGAACTTTTGATAGTCGTTGTTCTCACATGTTATTGAATACTTGTCGCACATTTTGACTTGTATAACCGGATATTGATTTTTTGTCATATCCAATATATGTACGACTAACGAACGATCCAAGATTGGAGATGCACCCCTTCTTCACTTTGACATGATCCGTCCATAATTGTCGAGATGTCAATGTTGTCGCCCCCTCTTGCGGGAAATCTGTATGGTGCTCGACCTTTTTTGCTTTGTAACTTTCTTCTAAATTTACAAAGTGACATTTGTTAATTCATTCATAATAAAAGTTGCATTATGAAAATATACTCTTACATATATCTCCCGAGCAAACGATGAAATACCAATCTCCTTGCAATTGTCGACGTAGATACACAACCACCCATATACAAGCATGCTCCCTGAACCACTTAGCTAATAACTCGGTCCAAACTGCTTCTAAAATTCAATTGGATCATTCTCCTATAGCTCGTGCATCCGACAACATTATGAACAATCATCTCGAGCATCTAGAATTGAATGTCTTTCACATTTGCTCTATGTGCTCAGATCCCACCACACGTTAGCCTTTAAAGGAAAACATTTGGTTTAAAAATAAATAACAAAAAAATTGTATTGTAAGCCTCAGTAAGCATATGAAGATTATAATATGAAATTCTCTAAATAACATATGTCTCATAGCATAAGCAATATCTCTCTGTGTAAGCCATGTCTCCAGTATACCACTATCGAAATACCTTAGTGCAAGCAGCTATAGTAGGTTTTGACGGATAAAACCTGCAAAACCATAAGATATATATATATATTAAACACGTGCTAAATATATGTATAATCACTTACCCGCAACTATCATTTGTCAATAAATATTTCTTATACTGATTTCTGAATGTAGAAGCATCAGTGGAGTCTTCCGACATTTGGGTCTCCATGTCAGCAATGCCAACCATCTGTGTCCCATGTCCTCTGTTGAAACATTGTCCGAAGGAGGGTCCGGTGCAGCTTGTCTCTCTATTATGTGAATCCCCGTAGGTCTAGGCATAATGGTCTTCTCTTCACCTCCCTCTTTTTCTCTAGGAGTGGCTTTCTCTTTCCCCTTACTTTTTTCTTTACCAAGACGAAACATCTACAAAGAATAATTTGCATAATAAATTATCTTGTCATTGTACAATAAAAGTATAATTGCATCACATTAACCTGAAATTCGACTACATCCTCTATCACATCTTCAGACATTGAATCATATGTATAACTCGAGAACCAAATTCTAGCGCTTTTGAAAAAAAATGAATTAATATAAATTCCTATGAAATGCTAAATCTATTAACTAAAATAAAAACAATCACGAGAAGGTAAAGAATATGGATGTAATTCACTCTCGTCAGACAACTTATGCCTTTGTTTGGAGATATTGTAAACCCCATTTGCAACAATTTAAAAAACATAAATCATAACTAAACTCATAAAAGTCCTTCGACATTTAAACAAGGACACCTAATAATTCCTTCCTGTTCAAACTATATTGACTGACATGACAATGTAGTATAATATTAGTTCGATGAATTCTTATGTCAATCCTACACAATCGAGATTAGTTTTATTGTACATCCACTGACGATGATCTGGAAGAAACATAATTTCCTCATATGTTACTATGTGAAATAAAAAAGTAATTATGTTAACGCATGTCCGTAACAATCACATTACTTAAATTACTAAAGTAATCCAACAAGTAACACAAGTGAAGAATTAATTTAAATTACTAAAGTAGAAAACAAATAATAACAATTTGAAATTATTAATATGGTCATGTACGGCCGGATCTGCCGTTCACGGTCACTCTCGACCGTGCACGACCGGATCTGGACATTCATGGCCGTGATGACTGTGTACAGCCGGGTGAGGCCGTGATGACCGTGAATGGCCGGATGAGGCCGTGATGACTATGAAAAACTGGATCTTGCCATGACGATCATGAATGGCCGAATGTGGCCATGAATGGTCGGATGTGGCTGTGAATGGACATGACGATCGTGAACGACTGGATCTGATGGTGAACGGTCAGATCTGGCCGTAAACAACCATGACGACCATAGAAAGTTGGCTTCCTACGTCGGTGACGGTCGCAGCAAGCTGGATACGACTTGCAGCGGTCGTCTATGGCCATATCCTGCTAGGGTTGAGAGGGGAAAATCACGAGAGGGGACCAAAGCGTACCGGAGATTGTGGATCGGCCTAGGGGTGCATGCTTGCTTCCAAGGGGGATTGCCAGAGCAGGAGCAGGGTTGCCTGAGGCGTGCACGCGTCCTTCAAAGAGGGATTGCCATAGTGGAAGCAGGGACCACCGGCAGCGTTTCGGTGAGCGGGATCAAGTCGCCGATCGTCGGATCGTGAGTTGGAGCAGGTCACCAGAGCGTGCGGGAGCAAGGCGCCGGATCTAGGGTCCATAGGGGTCGCGCGAGGGATAAGTGGATGGGAGAAGAGGGGGACTAGGTAAATTTATGGAAGAGCTTTCGACAGACTTACCAATGGCTTAACCCCTCAGTCATTATAATATAAAATATCATTTTTGAATTCCCACGGCTCTAGTCATGGGAACTTCCGACAGTCCTCCACCGGCCGACAATTGCGACTATCGGAACGCCCTCCTAATATAACACAAGTCTCTTTATCATATAAAATATTACTTTAAGTTTCCAGTGGCCATAGCCGTGAGAAGTTTCGACGCCTTCCTTATAATATGAAATATACATTATTATATAAAAGACTATTTTAGGTTTCCAACGATTGTAGCCATGGATAGTTCAACGATCGTGGCCATCAGAATGCCATCCTTGTGATATGAAATATATGTTATTATATAAAATATTATTTTAGTTCTCTCACTGCTCTAATTGTGGGAAGTTCTGACGGCTATGGCCGTCGAAATATCATCCTTGTAATATGAAATATACATTTTTATATAAAAGACTATTTTAGGTTTCCAATGGCTGTAGCGTGCGGGAATGCCATCCTTGTACACATTATCACATAAAATATTATTTTAGGTTTCCCACGATTGTACCGTGGGAAGTTCCGACGGTTGTGGCCGTTGGAACATCGACCTTTTAATATAAAATGTTATCATATAAAATATTATTTTAGTTTTCCCACAATTGTAACCGTTGGACCTTTTAATATACAATATATGTTATCATATAAAATATTATTTTAGGTTTCCTACAGTCGTAGCCGTGGGAAGTTCCGACGGTTCCAAAGTCGTCGGAAGTTTCGACGGCCGCAATCCCCGTAAATGTCTTATAATATAATATAAAATATCATACTTAGGCCTATATATAATATAAAATATTTTCTCTATTTTATGTGGCTTGAGCCGTGGAAACTTTTGACGGCTTTACAATCATCAGAAGTTCTGGCATTCATAGCCACCACTCCGATGATTATTTTGCCATCAAAAGTTGTGACAGTTTAAGCCGTGGAAAATATTTATGTTCCTATTTCAGAAGGATATTGTTAGCCGTCACAAAATCCGTTGGAAATTGTGAGCGATATGCGACCGTTGGAAATAATGATTTTTCCTATAGTGATTGGAGAGGCAGCAGACTTACATTCAGCATGTTGGAGCGCTTTTGATAAAGTACATCGATGCCAAGGAAGAAGTAGCATTTGTGAGGTCTTTGACAACGAACAAATTATTGAGATGTTGAATGACTTCTTGAATCATGCTCGAGTTGTTTCCCATCAAAATTAGATCATCCACATACAATAAAATATTATTGTGCCTATAAACAAATAGTGATGCATTGACAATTGCTGGAGTGAAGCCAAAAGACTCAAGCACGGAATGTAACTTTTGAACCAAGCGTGCGGAGACTATTTTAATCCATAAATTTCTTTATGTAAACAACACATAGAATCAGGATAATTGGCACAACAAATCCCAGAGGTTGAGACATGTAAACAACTTCACGTAGATCTCCATTGAGGAAGTATTACTCGTAAGTTTCAATTATGGGAGATGTCTAGGGAGAGAATGACACATATGGAAGTGGGCTTCACAACTAGATTGTATGTATTAGAATAGTCGATCCTCGGTTGTTGGTGAAAACCTTTGGCGATGAGGCACACTTTATGTCGGTCGAGTGAGCCGTCTGCATTAAGTTTGGTGCGAAAAACCCATTTATAGCCTATGACATTCATCAAGGGTTCTTGAGCAATAAGATTCCAAGTGCCATTATGGATGAGAGCTGACATGGCACGACACTAGTGTGGGAGTTTTTTTGCAGTAGTAAAACAAAGTAGGTGGTGATTGTACAAGAGTTGTGCAAAAAATTTCGAACATTTAACTCCTGTGAGGGTGTGGTAATTAATAGGTGGTAAATGTCAAAGTTGCATGGGATGTTTGATTGCTAAAGGGATAAGTAGTTGAGTGGAGGATGTTGCAGGTGATGTGGTAGGAGGTGGAGTGCAATGAGGTGTAGTGGCTGGGGATGAATTTGTTGCTGTGAGAGATAGTGGAGTAGCTGTGGAAGATGGAGTAGTGGAAGAGTCAGAGGAGGCATATGGTGTTTGGAGGAGTAAGTAATTCCACATAGTTGGTACTGAAAGCCATGAAGTGTCTAGGGGTTTGCCGAGAAATGGAAGATTTTTGTATAATTTGAAAAGGAAATTTGGTTTCGATGAAGGTGACATGTTTGGCATTATAAATTCATCCTGTGGTAGGATCCAAACATCGATAACCATGAAAGTTAAAAGGATGACCATGAAAAATGCACCCAACAGAGTAGTAGTCAAGCATGTGCCGATTGTAAGGATGAAGCAATGGAAAGACAACACATCCAAATATTTTAAGAAAATTGTAATCAAGTTTGGAGTGATAATAATTCATATGGGGATCTATTTTTGAGAATTGGGGTAGGCAAATGATTAATAAGATAGATAGTAGTTTCGCAAGCATAGTGCTAATATTTTTTTGGAGTGAAGGAATGAGTTGATGAGATAACAATTCTAAAAAAGTTTCAACAATGTGACGAATTTCTGCACCATTTTGTTCATGTGTGTGGACAAGAAAATTGAGGATGAATACCATATTTAGCAAAGTGACAGAAGAGAGTACGAAACTCGCCACCACAGTCTGTTTTGAAAATTTTTATTTTAGAATTGAATTGATGTTCGACAGAAAGCTAAAAATGCACAAATGTTTGAGTTACATTAGACTTTTTGCGAATAGGAAATAGCCAACTAAACTTGGAAAATTATCAACTAAAAGCAAAAAAATAAATATGATGTTATGTGGATGGCACAGGAACGGCCCCCCAAACATCAGCAAAGACAAGGTGACGCGGTTCTTGACTTCGAGTGAAGGTTGGCGGTAGGGATTGCCGGGGTTGTTTTACTTAGCTTGCAAGTGTACAAACTGTGTGTGGCAGATTGAAGCAAATATTATTATGTCAAAGGATTTGGCCAGTGATGTGAGGTGACAAAATGTTCTGTGAGATGAGCTGATGGTAAACGACTGGTGGATGAAGCTTGTATAAGCCATGTTCAACTGGGCCTTGAAGAAGGATGAGTTGTGTTTGCTTGTCCTTGACAAAAAATGTGAGGGATGAAATTCCACGTAACAATTATTGTCTTGAGTTAATTTTTGAATAGAAAGTAATGATTTTGTGAGAGAATGGACATGTAATATGTTGTTTAGATATAGAGGATGATGAGGATTAGATAGAAGAGATGATCCAATATGAGAAATAGGAAGGTGTGTATCATTACCAACTTTGAAAGACTCGAAACCTGGATAATTGTCATAGTTTTGGAGGGCTTGCAAATCCGGCATTGCATGGTGTGTTGCTCCACTATCCGAAAACCATTCATTGGACTGTCTAAGTGCATGTAACGTCTGGCTTGACATAGGTGGTTGTGTCACAATATTGTATGCATGATGGTCTGCAACAGCATAAGGAGCACTGCACGGTGACGGTGCTAGAGGGCAATGAAAAACATTGATAGCGACTATGTAATGCCCCCAAATCGCACCCCATCACGTGGTAGAATACGCTTCGGGAACGCTACGGGTCATTCTAACGTGTGCATCTTATTGAAAAAAATATGACTTTAACTAGTCAACTCAACATCGATAAAAGCAGAAGACTAAATCATCATTAAGAATGAAAGAGAGTAACATCATAATATGCGGAAGATTGATAAAAAAACTTCATATGAGTTCAAAGGAAAGCTAGTACATCAAACTAAAGGACTCAAGATATCCATGTGCAGCCACCTACGAGATCGATCTGTCACCATTGGTCACCATCATCATTAAGATCTGATCTTGCATTTAAGAACATGCAGGGGAGAAACCTCCCTATGAATTTTATAACTCAATATGGAAGTAAGATAGAAATAATCATAAGATCAAAATACTAGACAAGAATCATAAGGACATCATCATCATCGTATAGAAACATAACATGCATCATCATGATATAAATAAAAGGATTCTTATAACATGTCATATGAATAGGAGATAACTAAGATCATAAGAAATTCATAGATCAAGATGTCATCTTCTTAGGATCATAAGATCAAAAGATCAGGATAGATCATAATAAATCATCATAGAATGACAAGAGTCGATCATCATGATTATGAGGTCATCATCATATAAAGATTCATGAGAGATAATTGTATGAAGATAGAAAATTATGATTGTATCATCTTCTTTAGATCATATTAATAATAGATCAAGAGATCATGGAAAGATCATCATAAGTGTGACAAGAGCCACTAATCATCATAAAGAAATTTTATTATTAATATGCTTCATCTTCTTCATCATTTTATTATTCATCTTTGACTTATAGCGGGGTATATTTCAACCCACGGGGAGGTCTGCCTCAACCCGTCCATCATCATCATCATCATCATCATCATAACTGGCAGAGCCAGCCCATAACTGACTGAAGTCAGTTCATAACTGACCGAAGTCAGTCGGACTGGTCGTCACCAGTCCATCATAAAAAGAGCTATCCATTTAACATTTTTCATCTTTTATCTTGCAGATTTTAATTTATCTTTCATTAGGACATAAGGATCATGATTAAGATTTGATCATCATAAGAAAGGATCAACGAATCGTACTGATCAAGGCTCCTAATCATCATCATCATTATATATATGACTTAGTCAGAGCTACAAAATAGGATCATGGAGAGAAATCAGAAATATATGAACATCATAATCATAATCATCATCATTATCATAAGATAGATCAAGATCGATGGATATAGATCAATGTCGTCATAGATATGATTGAATCTAAATTAAGTCATCATAAGATCATAATAGGCATAATCATCATCATGACATAAATTAGGATTACGTACATGAATCAGAAGCATTAATAGCATAATCATCATCATCAAGATCTGAATTAAGTAAGTAATCGGGAATCAAAAGATTATAAAATCAACTTAATCACTTTGGAACCCGGGCCGAGTTGGGTGAAACCCGGGCCGAGTTCGTAAGGGCATCATCGGAGGAAAAATCAAGACATGGTCCGGGCCGGGTGTAGATCATACCCAAGCCGGGTTCGTACTTAGTAAGTCGGTCGGCCGATTCAACAAATCGGTCGATCGCTCAATAGAAGTCGCGACCGAGTGCGACTTCATCATGGAACTGTTCGGGCCGAGTCATTGTCAACTCGGGCCGGGTTCTTCTTCGTTGTTGAGCTTCACGCTCACGACAATGGCGGACCCGGCCGAGTTCCATTGAACTCGGTCCGAGTATGGACTTGCCCGGGCCGGGTTCCTCTTACGCAGAATGGTGCAGGCGCGCGGTGTGCGTTCCGTTCATCTTTTTCGGCAATAGCTAGCATCCAAAAACATCATAAATCAAAGAACTAATACTAGACATAAACTAGGACATGCTTCGAGTCTAAAATTATTATTCTAGGAAAAATCTACCCTACTTCCATACCTTGTGAAGTTTCCGTTGAAACCTCACATCCTTTCTCTTCTTCTTCGTATTCTTCTTCTTCCTCTTCTTCTTTATTCCGATTGTTTCCCCTCTGTCCAAGCTCGTTGTCCACGTTCGTCGATGTCCAAATCCCTCCGGCGAGTCCCCTGTTGGCGGCGGCGGATCAGGGACGAGAAGGAACGGAAAAGACACACGAGCGGGAGAGAAATTAGGGCCGGCTTTTAGGAGAAATAGATGGGGCTGATTCGTTGACTTGGCCTCGTATTTATAGGGGAGGAATTTGAAAACAATTGGAACTTAAAGATTATTTAACCCCCTCATATTTTAAAACTTTGTTTCCTATTTATCTTTTCCTGTATTTGGTTTTTATCTTCCTATTTATTTTAATCCTTTTTATCCTCTTCTTTTCCTTATACGATTTCAAACTTTTATCCTTTCCTCGGGAGTTACAGACTGTGACCATGGTGTCCACATTTGGGGTTGGGGTATGGGTCACGTCTTCCCCGTCTTTGATCACCATGTCCTCTGCTTCAAGGCTCGTGGCCACGAGACCGAGTAGAAATGGTTGCTACATAATCAAGAGAAGCAATTGTAAGATATGCAACAGGTTCCTAGGCAACAAGAATGACTCAAAAGTATGTTGTGTAGATCCATAAAGGAAATAGAATCTAGATAAGCAGATAGAGACGCCACGATGTCATTGTAGTTTGGTCCAAGATTGTTAAACATTATCACATTAAATGCTGGAGTTGACATAGGATGTCCAGCAGCTGCGACCTCGTCCGCAAGAAGCTTAGCTTGTTGAAGGTAGTCAGCGACATGGGTTGAGCCACATCAGAGGTCTGGAGCTGCATTTTGAGCTACAAAGTACGTGTCTATGACGGAGAAACAAAAGCTTTGCACAGAGATAAGCCAACTTAGAAGAAGCTGGTCCTTTTGAAGCCATTCTGTGTGTGCTGGATTTGGATCACTGGTTGACAAGGTTGTAGGTGGGCATATGTTGCTACCATTGACGAATCCTTGTAAGTTGAAGCTTACGAGCATACGAAGGAATGGAGTTTTCCATAATAAATAACTGGTAGGAGTGAGCTTCAGGCTAAGGTGGTGGCGGACCTGACCGAGAGAAGGCATGGTGAGAGGTAAGGGGTTGGCAGTTTGGACGTGCATGGCAGTGGAGAATGGAGATGCCATGATGAGTAGAGAGAAAAAAAAAATGAAAGAAAAGTCAATCGACTATAAGCTCTGATACCATGTTAAAGTATTTAATACATTGATTTTTTTAGACCGTGTTTGTTTGCGGAACCGGGGCAAAACCGTGCCCTTGTTCCATCCGATTCTGTCAAACACGTGCTAGAACCACAGTTCCGGATGAGAAACTAAATGGGTGGAATCAGGATCATGACCCTGATTCCACCACTCCGGTTGAAACCCGAGGTTGTCACACCTTTTCTCTTTTTTTTGACACAACATATTACTTTTTTAAAAAATCATTTTCTTTTTTCTTTTTCTTTTCTCTCACACCATAACCTTCATAAAATAAATTATTTAGTAAATATAAAATATTCATAATAATGGATTAATATAATATTATTTATTATTTATTATTTAATTAAAAATTTTAATATTCCATTAAATATAATTAATTTTTAAAAAATTACATTTAAATAATATATTTTTTACATAAAACTTTGTTATTTTTAATTAATAATAAAATTATACTTTATAATTATAATAATTATTTTTATTTAAAATCCACAAAAAAATTATCTATCACATCTACTTTTTCCTATCACATCAACTGTCGTATTCCTCATCATCAAATTCCACTCCAATCAAACACAACATGAACTAATATGTCAATTCAATTGTGCACCAAAAATTTAAGAAGAATCGTGGTTTCATTTCCAAACTCAGCCTTATAGTTCATCAGTTTACATAATACAACTATATATAGAAGGCAATTACATTATGTACGTGTGCAACAAATATTACAGGTGCTTGTAATTTACTTATAAGTGCCGAGTAAGTTGAGACACGTTGTAATTGTGTTGAGGGATTCTTGTGCGCAGGGCCGTTTGATGCATTATCGATTTTAATTAACCGAAAATTTAGATTACCACTTAAATAGATTATTATTATTTAAATTATCGATAATATCACATTATAGTATTTGACAAGCATTAGTAATATAAACATGGCTAAAATAGTTAGAGAGCAAATTACCAAAATACTCCTAAAAATTATTTTACATTTTCGTTATATAGTATCCTAAATAAATAAAGCAAAAAAATAGATAAGTGAATATAGATAAAATAAGATGAGTGAAAAATAATAGTTATTTATAAAATATTCAAATAATAAAAGAAATGCAATTAAATGATATTTATTTAATAATAAAATATTGAAATTAAAAAATTTTATGAAATTGATTTTTTTATCAAAATGCATATCAAGCAACTGGTAATTTGGAAAGTCACCTCCCTTGCTTGCTATTTGGATTATCAATGGGGTGGTAATTAAACATGATAGCCAAATGAGGTAATGTGGTGGATCCTGAAAATTTTAAATAAAATAACCGGTAATCTATCTAAATTATCTCGTACCAAACGCCCCTAAGAGTTTGAACAATATGATATATATAATGAAGTATCATCAATATCCTATTTTGTTATCTGGAAGTTATAAAACTGATTGTATATATGAGCAGGCTTTGTCTGATCTTATGGAAGGAAAATGTTGTGAACTGAAGTGGGGGAATCGACTTGGTTATTGGATCATGCCCTTCCATATAGTTAAGTACAAGGACCCTCTCGAGTACGTTCGCAAGGGGAAAGCCATTGCAGATTGGAAGAAGAAATCCTTGGAGGCTCCCTTCACATTTAGAAGTGGCTTACTAATTGTCAAATGCTTTGGAATGAAAGTAAGGTTTTCTACATGACTACATTTCTCTCTATAATTTGTTTCACTCTCTATCCTCACATATTTCTTCACAAATTGTGTGGCAAAATCTCATGAAAAGCAGGTGTTAGCTGCCTTGTGCAAGCGCATGCTTTTTAACACTACGTTTACTTTCTCAAATATCATCGGACCAGTTGAAGGGATTGGATTTTATGGACATCCAATTGCCTACCTTGCACCGAGTGTATATGGTCATCCACATGTATGTAGCTTATTTCTAATTAGTTAGAGCTTTTCTAAAGTAAATTGCAATAGTTACCCTTTCGCAAGAGACTTTGACGAGTACCAAAAATTTTATATAATTAGCTCTTTGTCAATCCAAAAAGGTGAGCTAAGTTGCAAGAAATTAGTTAAGTTTTTTTTAATATCGATCTTTCTATTGTTTATGGGCATCAAAAGTAAACAGATACAGAACCCATTAATCATTTCTACTGGATCAGCACCATCGCACAATATGAACAATCAATTTACAATATTTTGCTACCATTAATAGTTTGATAACTATGCTGAGACATTTCCATTCAACAGGCACTCACGGTTCATTTCCAAAGCTACGTGAACATCATGACAATTGTCCTTGCAGTGGATGAATCTGCAATACCAGATCCTCACCTGCTTTTGGATGACTTTGTTGAATCTCTCAAACTCATCAAGGAAGCGATCCCAACAAGATCATTAAGTATCAAAGTTGTTAAGGATTAGTGCTTTTAGTCAGTTCTCCAAGAAGAGATCAAGCTGTATCTTATATAAGTATATAACTGCCCAATTGGATCCAAGAAAAGTGAGAGAAACACTACATTCATTCTCAACTCGATTTCTTTTCTTGTAACATAAAATTGATCATCATTATTGGTATAGCTCAAAGGAGTATGCTGCACGTGTAACTAGCATGAAAACCTTCTTGCTTGTACATATGTATTTGCAAGAAATTTCATCAGTACAACCAGAACTCATGGCAGGATAAAATGGAATGAACATGATCAACCGAACTTATGGTCGAATATAAGAGAATGAACATAATCAACCGAGCTCAATTTATTATTGAGGTCCAATTTCTAAAAACTTTGAATTTATATCGACGGACATTAACTATAGCGTATAAGTTAAGAGAGATTACTTATGTTTTAATAAATTATATCTAAATCAATAGCTCAATAAAATATCTATACTAGTAATCATGTTAATGACTTATATTTATTAATTTTTCATTCAATAGATCAATAAATTACTTATATTGTTTGTACTATCTACTTTTGTTTCGTTCATAGGGAGGGCAAATGTGCAGCCACTTCAATAAAGTCCAAATCATATGGAAGAACACCAATACATGTTTAGTCTGACTTCCTAGTTAGCATCTCTAGATATATGCTTAGGGTCATTTTTCTACAAGTATTTTTTCTAAATTACTAATAATCTGAAAAGATAATATATATTAAAAAACTGAAGATTATGGCGTATGTTTGTAAGAATGTTTCTTATCCTCGATAGCCAAGTGAAGCTCTACCTGAGAAGTTTGATGCAAAAAAAAAATTTGTCATGCTTGAGACTATCTCTCTGCATTGAAAGAGGCACCTGAGTCCCCATACCTCACCCTCCTCCCTCCTCCTTTTTGGATTGGTATATGACTCGTCTAAATTTAGTTTTACCCAACTTGAGGAAAAGGTGGTTCCCTCGGGGGCATATTCGGTAACTACGGCCAAGGTTCCCTCCCACACCATTACTGTGATTGCTTTTGGTTAAAATGGATATATCATTCCACAAGTTTCATATACCAACTGAATTTTGTTAGTAATTCTCACTATTTATCTTTATTTATTTTATTATCAATTAATCCGATCGTCTGAGTTAATTGGTCCGACCGGACTAATCTGACCTGAAAAACTATCTGGGTTGAGGCCCCATCTAGGTCTTAGAACATTGTTCCCAATTGCCCAGATGTTCAAATAAGAGAAAGATAATTGTATATTCTGTTGAAAAATGGTCCATACTTTATACTAACATAACATAAAAAAAAAAAAAGTAGTTGTCATATCCAATGTCTAAGTCAAAAAGTAGTTGTTTGGAATCATAACAAAGTGAGAACAAAGCTTTTTTTCTCACCATGGTTACCAAACAATGCAAGAACAAGGGCAATTGATTGTAACACGATCAAAGTTTGTCGAAACTTTTTCTAGTGCCTCGAAAATTAGAAAAGCAAGAATAATAAGTTCCTATCCACGACAAGAACAAAGAAAGAACAAAATGTTGAGCAAGAAGTGTGTCAGAATTTAATTGTTCTAATGCATATTGTTCTTTAAATTCTCCTACCAAACAATTCCAAATCAAGTGGTCTCATAACAAGTTTTTTCTAATTTGTAGTGTAATAGTTTTCATAAAAAGATGTGAATCCTTGGGTGCTTGGACATTTCAAGGTAAATTTCATTAAATGTCCTCCAATTTGATCACTTTTCCAATTTTATTCTTCATTTTTATTTTGTAACTAGACTGTCCTCCAAATATAAAATTATTTTCATCATACTTTTTACTTGAGATCGTTTGTTTCGTAGTTGTCGGGTCTACGTGGCAGTCATGCATCATATTTCTCTCTCCTCCACATGTGTCTTTATCTAACGTGGCACCATAACAAATAATACAATATAAAAACAATATAATAATACAAAATAAAATAAAATAGCGAAATGAAAAGGGGTGGCAGCCATGCGCCATCGCCGGAGAGGGAGGGGAAAGTCGTCAAGTCCTAGCTCTCCGACCAATCGGCTAGTGACGCCCCCGTCAGCATCTTGACGAGCTCGCCGCCGACAAGAGGCACATCATGCCAACAGCAAGCTCGTCGCTACTAGGACCACACATGAGCTCACAATGGTGCGTGATTGCCAGCATTCGGGGTGCGACACATGAACATTCCGACGACGTATGCGAGCTCGCCAATGATGCAAAATGAGGGGCATCACCCCCTCTTTGTTCGTCGGCAATATGCAACAAAAAAGGGGATCATGTCACCAACGAATAGAGGAGGGCAACACCCCCCATTTTTTGCGTTGCTCGCCGATGAACAAAGGGGCAACACTCTCTATCGAAAAAAGAGGGCAACGCTCCCCATTTCGCATCGCAGGTGATGCGAAAAATGGGGGGTGTCACCCCCTTTTGTGCATCATCCGCAACGTGCAGCACCCGGTGAGCTTGCCGACGATAGGAAATGGGGGGCATCACCCCTCCTTTGCTGGGTGGCAACATGAGCTCACGATGACGCCTGATCGCGAGCGTTCGGGGGTGCGACACACGAGCATTCCGATTCCTCATTATGATTCTTGTTCTTTGAATTGGTTGGAGCTTAAATATCTTATGCTAAGGTTAATTGACTACTGTATTTTAATATATCTTTCGATCCATACACCATCAAGCAATCTTTAAGGTGCATAATTATTGAAGGTACATAGGTAAGTGTACTGAATCATAATTATTTAAGAATACGGTCATGTTAAGTTCAAATATTTGTGCAAACTTACTATTTATTTATATGTAAAGTCTAAGTTTAATGGTCAAGTTCTAATTATGTAATTCTTTATATAGACAATTTTAATCATACATATGAAAATCATAAATTTAAAATGTGATAGCTATAATTGAGTTTCGTATGGTGCCAACAAATAGTTTATGAATATTTTAAAGGGGATTGATGCATTCATAGTCTGCGTGTCATTTATAACTCATTTACATAACAAGGTATCTTTCTCTTTAGATTAATTATGTACAGTAGGAACGCCACAAAATAGTTTATTTTAATAAACTTAATTGATATTTTGATTTATTTCATTATTTGTATAAGTTCAAATGACGAAAAAGACGAAACTGGACGCTTTCTATTATTGGGCGTCATTGAAAACTACATGGACTTTACAATTCGAGAAAAAACGGAGGCAAAAAAGAAAAATAGTATCACAATAATTGGAGTTATCACGATCCAGATATATAGCCAAATTGGTATAGACGAAAAGCTGTACTGTAACATTCCACTCAATGAAACAAAACAATTATGCAACATCTCAACACCTTCCATGAATGGATGTGTTTGTAATTGGCTAGTTAATAACATAATATAATATATAGGCATAGGGAAGGCAAATTAGGATGGAAGCTAATATATATTGTATAGGCATATTAAAATAGAGGCCTTATTAATGCTGTCCATCTCCAAGTTATCACATCAAGGACTCGTATATTGTGGCATCAAAATTAGCCGACTTCAACTAAAATTTCGACTTTCAATTTTTGTGAACCTAAAATATTTTTATTGAGTGCCTCATCCTCAAAGTCAACTTAATTGAATTAATTGAACTCGATGATAAATGTGAGAGTGAACTTAATTGAATTAATTAAAATCGATGATAGATTGATTTTTAATCTGTGGATAATATTTATAATGCCGTACGAATTAGATCATGAATTGTTGAATTTGATGTGCTGACCAATTTTTCTAAAAAGAACTTAAGCCGTTAGGAAGAATAACATCTATAATTTTATATTCTTAACACTCTTCCTTACGTATGGACTGCTGACAACTTTTTTGGTCTAATCCAAGTCCAATACGTGAACAACTAAAGGAAGAAATTACTTTTTAATAAGAACTTAACGAGGTTCGAATTCTTGACCTCTGATTTTGATATCACATTAAATTTGATGTGTTAATCAATTTTTCTAAAAATTTAAGTCGAATAATATCTATAATTTTATAATCTTAATATGAATCGATTCAGTACGTGAACAATATTGATAGTGTCGTACTCTCTTAGACACCTTGGCCAACAACTAAAAAAGATAGTGCCAAGCCAGAAGAAATGACAAACGTACACTTGATTCACCTTGATCGATGCAAATAAACGAAGCATTCACATCACGCATGACTACAAAATATACTGATAAAGAAATGCACAATGCAATGCATCAATCATCCGATGCCTTTAACCTCATTTTGTTGTTGCCAACGACAAGGCACGAGGACCTGGCTCAACCTCACTGGTTGCACCATTTTGGGCCCACCAGACTCCGACACTGTAGAGGTGGCACGCGTTCGGCCCAAGAAAGAGCAGGTGTTTGTGGACCCCACGCAAAACTTACTTGTAGTTTTTCTTGTGCAAAATTATTACTTGCGCTTTACCGGAAAAAAATTATTACTTGTGCTTTTTAAAATGAAACTAGGTTAGAAAATCCTCTTTTATATAACTTTTTACTTATGATTGAAATATGATCTCTTATGACCATAAAAGTGGATCCTTATCGACCGAGTCCGTAGGTAATATTAAGCCGCTGTTTAGTTGCGGGTGAATGGATGGAATAAGATTTTAATCGTCGAAAGATCGTTAAGAGAAGACAAATGTCGCACGATTCATAATGAATATTTAATCTTATCGGGCTCATATTTTATAAATTATTATATTCTTCATTTTTGTTAAATAAAAAAAATCCATCATAATTTATTCAACCTCATGAATTACATAACTCTTTTCCTAAATTAATTATTTTTCAACTAAACGGGCCTAAAAGGTCCCAAAGATGTGTGCTACAACCTGACTGTAGAAATGTCCGCCATGGCTATGTAGCAATGACGAGAAAGCTAGAATTTTTGTTGCACATGATTATGATGGACCTTGTCATTATGTCTTTTGTTGAACCTGATTAATTATGATAAAGTGTCAATTTGAAATGCTACTTGGTGCTTATGCTCTTTGGATGGATGTGTTATTTATCGAATTTCCCTCTTATATTTTTTTTATTTTTATATTATTTTTATATTTTTTCACATATGTGTCATTATTGTTAATTTGTTATCTGATCTCGATCAATGAAACGAGAAAAGAACCTTAATGTGCTAAGGTAGTGTTTATATGAGAAGCATTTGTTATATAATGATGTATCAATACATCAACCGTCCAATGAGATTATTCCACAAAAAAAAAACTACAATTTCCGTGTTATTAACCTCTATCAACACGCTCAAAGAGTGTCATGCAAATTTAAGTTTTGTTTGGCATTATTAGCGGTTCGACGAGCGGATAGCGATTTAACTAGTAGATAGAGAATAACGGGTAGCGGATGATTGTTAACTGTTAGAGATTATAACAAATAAGTGTTTGATAAACTTAACGGTATAATCAGCTGATGAATATAAAATGATATAATTAAACATATGATAAATTATTTAATTTAAGCATTATACAATTTGTACTATAATACAAATAGATTAAATATTTATATCTTAATTAAATAAATAAAATTTCACAACTAACTTTTTTGTTAAAATATATTTGAAATTTATATTGACAATAATTTTTATATAGTGCACCCATGATATAAAAGTATTAATTGTGAAATTATTTTTTATTTATTGTTAACATATAAATAATTTATAATTAATTAAGCATGAATATAAAAGGAAATATAGTTAAATGATTATAAAATAAAAATGAGAAAATAATAAGATAAATTAGAAAGAAATAATGTATTTGAATAAGGGTAAAATTGAAAAAATTATAAAACGTTAATCTCTAAACGTTAAACGCTAGTTGAAATAGTTTTTCAATATTTTCATATAAAACATTAAACGCTATTTATTTTTATCATTTACCAAACAAAAGAATTAGCGTTTGAACCGCTAAACGTTACTTGAAACATTATTTTTGATGTTGTCAAACAGAGCCTTAAGCGACGTCATGTACATGAAGAATTTCTTTAATTAATCACAACCTCGTCTAATTTTCCATTACATAAATAGGTTCAATCTCATTTAAAACTCAAATTATTGACTTAATTATGTGAAAAAATAAAATTCATGACGTCATTCAGTTCACTATAAGAGTCTGCTGATAATGACAATTTAAATATATTTGTATAATAAAAAACTGGGACTAATAAGAATTCAACGTGAATTATATGTGATAGAAAGATAAAGTATTAGTAGTCTTCCACCGAAAAAAAAAGTTATTCATGTAGTCTTATTTATGGTAGTGTATAAATTCTTACAAGTATATATGTATATATTATTTTTTTAATCGAATTAAAAAATTATGAATGGAAATTTTCAATCATTTTTCTTTAAAAATTTTATTAGATTGATATATTTTTTATTGAAGTAATAAAAACAGGAGAGACATGATAATCCTTCTTTAAAAAAAGATATTATCATCAAGTTCATTTATATATACTTGAAAACAGTAAATTAATTAAGAAAAATATGCGATATCCTGATGACTTCTTGGATCAGCCAAAAACCAAACAAGTCCAACATAACATCAAAATTGTTGTTTGGTCCTACATAGCATATCCCATTTAAGAAACATTAACATCAAAAGTCTCCAAAAATGGGTCTACTCGCTAGCCAATAATTACTAGTGATAAATGGTCTAAAGCCACATAACAAGCAAGTCACATGCTACTTGGCGACAAGTTAATAAAATAAAATTTTGCTCTGAAAAAAAGGCACCAGAAAGAGACATATGCCTGTTGAGAACTACAATCACAAACTACAACAAGTAAAAAATAAAAAAATGCACATAAAATCTTAAGATGTTATTATGTAGTAGAATTCTTCATTAATCTTTTGAAATAAAACCATATACCAACTCTTCATAAATATATGCAAGAAACAATAAAATAAACATATATAATAAGAACATGATATGTGTTGGCATTTTTTTTCCATGGTGGCCCCAATATTAATTAACCCATTTGTTTCTTTGCCGTGAATACAAAAGCTTCTCGATCGTTCGAGTGACCGGAGTCGCCCTCGAATGCTTTCAATGCTTCCAAAAAAAATCACTAGTAATTTTTCCCTCATCTTCTTGCGACAAGGGTGGAAAAATAAAAAAGACTATAATAATAATAAGGGGATGATGGGATTTTGATTTGTTTTAGAGAAATTAAGGGCTTAATTTCAATTGATATATGTTTTATTCTTTTGCATAATCATCATAGTTTGTGATTGAAAAAGAAATGCTACTTAGGGCAATGAATCGTATATATGCACTGTTGCTGAGCTCTCATCTTATCAACTTAATTAGTTTGTACAACTATTCGGAATGACATCATATTATCCGGAATATAATGGGGGCTTAGATATTTATGGGAGGACTATTGTATTAATTTAATCGCTCCCCAACAAAAGGGTGGAAACCGGAAGAAAATATCACTAAATGTGTGACTAATTTAAATTAATGATTAATGGCGCCAATGACACTTTAATTAGCATGCCGACATAAACGGGACATCTCAACTCACACTGAAAAAACAAAAGTGGGTTCAGTGACCCTAATCCCTCGTTAGATTCCTACATCCTTATATACCATTTTTTTCCATCATATTGAAAAGCTACTGGCGAAACCATCTCAAACGTACCAATTTTTTAACGTGGACATTTTTCTTTCTTAGAATTCTCGTTAACTTAATCCATTTGTGCACAAGTTAAACCGTACAATATATTCATTCATGTATTTGAATGCAAAAAAAAAAAGAAAAGAAAAAAAGGAAGATGTTCGCAAAGGAAAGGAGGAAGAGGGACATGTGAACTGATTCATATTGTTTGGACTTATTCAATTATGTTATTAGGGAATCTGCATCATTATGGGCCAACGGGGGACAGGATATGCCGGACTATTTGTTTCTTTCTTTTATTTATTTTTTTTTTTTGCACTTTCAGTGTTTCTTTTGCTTCTCTCACTATAAGAAAACATGACTTTAAGTGATGAAAAATTGTGACAAAAAAAATTCATCACAAAATATGATAAAATAGTGATAGAATTGTGATGAATCAAACTTTTTAAGATATGAATGTCAAATTTATGATGAAAATATAATCACAAAATGTCTGATCTGTCACAATTCTATCACAAAAAAAAATTTGTGGCTTAATCAATTGTGACCAATCGATTTTATTACAAATCTGTCACAACTCATTATTAGTGATGAATTTTCTCTATTTTATGATAGAAATTTTTGTCACAGTAACTCAATTTTCTTACCGTGTCTAATTTAAGTTTAAGTTTCTTTTTTGCCACTTCCAAAAGTATTAATGTCACTTTCTTCTATTAATATTAAATATTTTTAACCCTATTTAATAAAATGAAAATGATAATATAGTATTTTTTTTGAAGTGACAATAGAAACATCCTTTAAGTTTAAGACCGACTCAAATGACACATTTAACTATCATTTAACTATGATAAATAAAAGTAATGCGACTGTTTATTATTCATAGAAGTATTCATTTTCTTTATACAGGGCGTTTAGGTGAAACATGAATACAAAATACATATAAATGAAATAATGAAGTCAAAGTGACTACTTTCGGTTGAAACATGTAATAATAATTCGACGGGACTCGCAATAATTTTAGAAGTGCTTGATTCTATTTAGACGAATCAAGTGCTTATCCTCTTGCTATTCATCTTAAACAGATAAGTCTGCTGATTAACATATTTGAATAATAATAATAATAACAACAACAACGTTGCCGACGGTGAAGTGGGCGTGGAAAAGGTGGCGATTGGGACTTGGCACTTCAGGTGCCACGTGCCAACCATTTATCATCTGCATGCCCCTCACCCACCCCACCTGCCTATAAATGCAGACCCGTCTTTCTTATATGCATTCCCTCTCCTCCTCTCACTTCCACGCATGTTCGTAGCATCATTATATGTGTTGTTGATCGATTCACCCATGAGTTAGAAACCTCGGCTTCAAGACTTTATTTAGAGATCGATCCAAGCAACCCACGGAGTAGAGGATTCATTATGTATGCCGAGGGCGGTCTTCACGTCCCGTTCTTGCCATTGCTGGCCTCTCCGGCGACGGCGAACCACAGCCACTACTGCTGTTACAGCATGAACTCGCCGTTTCCGTGTGAGGACACCATGGCCAGCTTCCAACAATTAGCTTGCGGAACGCAGATGCAGGTGATCCATCTTTTCAGCTATATATTTCCTTCACTATTGCTTTCTTGTTTCTTCTTTGAGCAGGTGTTATTGCAGTTTTTGTTGCTCTCTCTCTCACACGCACGCACGCACGCACGTAGGCAAAATAAAAAAAAAAGGAAAAAATAGATTAACTAAAATAATAGAAGATTAGCAAATTAGAGAAATGCATGCACGAGAGATTTGTATGGTTGCTGTTGTCATTAGGTGCAAGTGGCAGGGTCCATCTTGGCTTTTTTGGACCCATAATGTTGGAGTGTAGTGCTTGATTGAAGGGACCAGAAGATCCCATGATGGTTCTTTTTAAGTTTAGGAATTCCACACACAGAGCTGGCATATCCTCTTTGTTGAATGGTTTGAACTTTGTCTAGATATTGCCACTGGAAAATCCATACACCCACTTCCATGTTTGATTATAAACAATCTGTCAAATTTAAGTTGTCACTACAGGAAGATTTGATTATGCTCAATGTAACTACAGGAATTCAGAATGTGTATATATATATATATATATATATATATATATATAGGTCACTGACACTCCACTTTCTTGTTTCTACTGCCATGGTTTTTAATGCATTCCATAAGCAAAGCACATAAATTACTGAAACATTTAATAGGAAAAATCAATTGTATTTTTATATCTGAATATTTATCAGATTTCTTATCAAAGAGAGAGACCTGTTAACAAGAGAATATATAATGGAAGATGTGTTCATCGCATGAGTTTGCAAAATCAGTTGAACACCCTCAGGAGATGAAAGTTCATATTTAAAATTCAAATTCTTGTTTTCTCTTCTGATTCCTGTGGGGTCTCGTAATTATACAGATGGAGATGTTTCAAGCAGAATATGATCTGGGAGGAGAAGGGGATCTATTCAAAGCTCCAAAGACCGTCACAGAAGAACCAGTCACGGAGTTTGATCCAATCACAGCCACTGTTATGTCCATTATGTCCTGTGGAGACGATGTTCTCACAGCCGAGAGCATCCAAGTTGCAGACATAGAGTCATTCACAAATGATCACCTCAGTGATGTATTCTACGAGTGCCAGAAGGATCTAATTGAGAAGTCCATGATCCAAGAACCAACATCTGAACTGCTAGATGTCAAGTTTCCAGGAGCGCAACCTGCTGAAGGGTTAAACAGTGAGAAGTTTAATTTCCCGGAAGACACGTCAATGCAGAAAAGTGTCAGTTCCGGATGCTTGAACACCATGGACTGGATCTGTGGTTACCCAAGCTTTCTTGGATTTCAGCTTGAAGCATTTGGAATGAGGAGGGCATACAGCGAGGGGGACATTCAGGTCAGAGAAAATTAAAATTTAGCTTCTTTACTATAACCTTTTTTCTACCATTTCTCTCTCATATCATTTGCGCGCCGCATACAAGTTTTCTTTTTACTAAAATGCTTGTAAGCTAACAGACAGAAAGAATCATCTTTCTCCATCCCCAATAACAAAATGAAAGACCTCCGGAATGCTTGCACGACATTTTGATTCAGAAATTCCATAACATTTGGTTGAACATTTTTCCCCTAAGCAACATGAATAGGAAAAATGGACTGATGAAGATATGCGCGTAGGCGTGAAACACGTTCTCAAATTGTGTTTAACATTTTTTCCCCTGATTAATTTGGAGGGAAGTTAATTCTAGAAAGAAAGTGAACAGGAAAATAAAAACTAAAGACTGTTGCGTAAAATAGTGATTCCTAAACATACACATTGGTAGTCTTAAATGTTTCTCTAGACCTCATAGACAGAACAGTGGATTTATGAAGGGAATTAATAACATCTGACATGCTGGAAGCTGGTAGGTAAAGATATTTCTGACAACTTCGTCTTGTTTAGTTTTGATCATAAAATGGCTAAAATTTCCACAGTGATGATGTCGAGAATCATTGACTCTGATATATATTTACAGAATCTTTACAACAACACCTCAACCACAAGCATGGCACATCCAAGCACTGCTCATTCTTCTTCTGAGCAGAGCTCAATCATCAATGATCCAAAGACTGAAGAACGAAGGCAAAAGCTTTCAAGGTACTTGAAGAAGAAGGCCCAGAGGAACTTTGGAAGAAAAATTAAGGTACAAGCTCAGGATTAAGATAGCGATAATAAGACACTGAAACCAAAGTTGGGCTCGATATTAACAGCAATTATTTTGATATTTTATTAATTGTTGATGGGTTCTGAATTCCTAATAAAATTTTATTCTTTTTCTTCTTCTTCTTCTTCTTCTTCTTCTTCTTTTCAGTATGCCTGCAGGAAGGCCCTAGCTGACAATCAGCCAAGGGTGCGTGGCAGGTTTGCTAAGGCTGAATGTTCTGAAGCATCAAAAACTGAAACAAGTAGATGAAGGTTTTTAATCAGGGAAATGTCCCTGGTTTTGACTCACAAGTCGAACCTCTATACAAGGATGTCTAAAGTGACTAGAGCAGGGATCAGGACCGTACAATATGTTATGTTTCTGTTGATTAAATCTTTAATCAATTAGGACTTTGTTTGCTGCACTAATGTACTTATGTATCTTAAATTATAATGGTAGAAGTAGGCGTAATCACGTACTCTTGTAAAAAAAAATGTGAATAAACAGAGTCCTGCCACAAATTGGATCATATTATGACAACTTCTTAGAGTTGGTCCGGAGATCAAAAGATCCATTATATCTACACCATATTTTAACGTGATAATTCATCAGCCGTGGACGGTTTACTACTACTACTCTCTCTCTCTCTCTGCGCGCGCGCGCCACATTGCTGCTTATTACAAAAATGATATTTTCTCGCTCCTGTAACCTGTTGTCTGTTCTTTAACCTTGATTCACATTTCCTGGTAGTGCCACAATCTCTCAATTTAGATTTACTCAATGAAGCTAAATTTTCGCCTGATTTATAAGACCAAGAACGAAATCAAATTTCAGCAACATAAAGAGTTAGGTTGGAGAAGGAAGATATGATGCAGATGAGCCCATCATGTTTTTCACATGCATGGTTGCGTTTGACACGGGAACATTTTAGAACATTTGTTCTCGAGAACTAATTGATGTGATAAAAAAGTTTGGGTTAGTGTTTGGATGAAAAAGTGTAATGATGGAAATTTAAAAAGTTGATGTGATGGAAAAATTTTAATAGGTGCTTGGATAAAAAGTAAAAACTAAAAATATAATTTATTATTTTATGAGATATAAAATTATAATAAATAAGAATATATTATTAATATTATAATTTACATAAATTATTATATTGTTAATATTATTTTTATTTATTTTTATAATACATTTTAAATATTATTAATAGTATAATTTACGTATATTTTAAAATCCAAATATAATTTATTTTTAAAAAAATAATTGAAAAGTTTAATTAATAAAATATTTATTAATTATTAGAACTAATTATTTTATAGTTTTTAATTAATAACATTTAATAAATTATTTTATAATATTCTTAATAACGTATTAATATATTATAAATTATATATACATATAAACCAAAATAATTAAAAAATAGATGAAATTAAAAAAAAAGATGGCGGTTCGAAAACAAAAAAAAGAAAAAAAGGCAATGCCAAACGCACCCATGGAGAAGATATAACGCAGTTGCTCCCCATGAAGGTGTACAACCCCCTCCCCTTCCTTGACTTCCTTCTCATTCTTGAAGACTCTGCTCTGCTAGCCGGAATACCACCTTGAGATCAGCCATGCGGAGACTCGGTGGAGGGCGGACGTGTCACGGGGCGTTTTTCCATTACACGAAACGCGAAGCCTCGCGGCACCAATGCCGCGAAACTTATAGCTCTCGGCCACTCAGTGCCGAAATCATGGAACACATGTAACCGTGCCACACTACGTAATATTATAGGGTACCAAGTTATTCGCCCTTAGAACATTTATCTTGTAAGGTCATCTTTATGAATGGCCAAGTTATATGACGTTATGTTATGTTTCATCATATTCAATACAAGCAAGCTTTCCTTTAATTCAGTGTCATGGCCTTGAGTGTGAGGTGGCAACCCATATCGATGTCCCTTCGTAACGTCTCGTGGTTCATCGGTTGTCCCTTCCGACTTTAAGGCTGTATTTGGCTCTAGAACCTGGGTTAAAACTTTGCCTAAGTTCTAAAACTTTGGCCAAACACATCACGTGATATATGGCTGAAACATTTAGCCAAATGTTCTAACCGTAAAGTTCTTGCTAATAGTAGGAACATCTTTTTTTTTTGTTATAGGCCTAAAAGTAGGTGGAGCTACTTTTAGACCTATAACTTATTATTTTAATAATATTATTATATGTATATACTATATTATATACATATATATATATATTATACTTATAACATATATATAATATTATATTATATTATCATAAATTTATAATTTATTTAGGTATAATAACAAAAGAAGTACATTTATTATTTATTAAAATTTACTTAGTGTTATAATAAAATATAATTTTTCATTATTATTTATTAAGAAAAATATATTTTCTTGTTTAAATATTGACGTAAATATTTTTATTTATTTTACTTATCATATATCATAATAAAAATTAATTAGTATGATATTAGTATAATATAATTAAATTATTAATTATGGTATTCTAAATAAGTTACAATTATATAATTATGATGTTAAATTTTCTTTTATATTTCATTTTTAGTTATTAATTAGTTTATCTTAATTTTTTTCTTCTGTCTAATTTGCTAATTATAAAAATATTATGTAATTAATAATATAAAAATAATCTTATAAAATAATAAAATATATATTTACCTCTTATTTTTTATTCAAACACCTACTAAAACTTATCTATCAAATCAACTTTTTAAATTCTCATCATTACATTTTTTCATCCAAACACCAACCTAAACTTTTCTATCTAATCGATTAATTCTCGAGAACTAACTTTTTTTCCAAAATTCTCGTACCAAACATAGCCTAAGCGCCCAAGCGCCTGCATTAGCTTCACAACGCGCTAATGCCATGGACCCATGACGAGTAGTCCAACACTCAGGTCATGTTCGTGATTGAATGCCTATAAGAACGACTCTCGGCATAGTCGTCTCGACCATAAATCTTCCACTGCTACTCAAAATAAGCTTAGCTAGGTGCCTATCCGTCTAGTCGTCACATGTGGTCTAGTGTCCGAGAATGACTCGTGACAAGTGGTATCAGAGCAGTTCATCCCGCTCGGATCACCATGCGACGATGACTTGCTTGTGTCATCGCGAAGTGCGCTGACATAGAAACAGTGCTTCCGATCAAAAACTCTATTATGCCCAGGTGCACTGGTGCCATGCTCTTTGATCATGGATGCCAATGAAGAATGCATGGCAAACTTCCTCAACGCATGTCCAATCGTGCCTCACAGCAAGTTCTTCATACACGTGTCGTGTCAAGGAACGTCTGTCATGCACTATGATGACGGATTGATCGCCCCGTCTAACCAGGACGATCATGCGTCGCTCATTCGAACAGATCAACCACCCCAGATATACAATCAGAAATTTTGAAGTGTCGCGCTACGTCAAGAGTGATCATATACTCCGCATGATGGTCTTGCGCTATCCATACCAAGAGGAATGCATGGCAAACTTCCTCACCGCACGTCCAATCGTGCCTCGCAGCAAGTTCTTCATACACATGTCGTGTCAAGGAACGCTGTCATGCACTATGATGACGGATTGATCGCCCCGTCTAACCAGGACGATCATGCGTCGCTCACTCGAACAGATCAACCACCCCAGATATACAGTCAGAAATTTTGAAGTTCGCGCTATGTCAAGAGTGGTCATATACTCCGCGTGATGGTCTTGCGCTACCCATACCAAGAGGTCGTCTTACACAAGCATCGTGTAACTCGGAGGACCCATGTCACATTCAAAGACTGTCGGTCATACACTATCATGATAATCTGGCACTGCTCGATATTTTGTAACGTCGCATCGCATGCCCAGTCATGCAACGTGAAGCGCACAACCGCTCCATGGGAGAAGTTGGCTCAAGGTTAACCATCAAGGTTCATGATTTCTTTCGGTTGAGGAACATCATCCTTTCGGTTATGGAGTATCATTCACAAGCGTCTTGTCGTGCCGCCAGTATCACATGCCACGCCAAGATGACTTTCACAGATGAGGCAAAAATATTGATTACTTGCAAACACTTGGGGACGAGCTACCAACCTTACCTATCTCGTCAAGTGTCGTCCCGCAAGAGGCGTGATGTCAACCATCAAGGGTTGGGACGAACCTGCTACGTGCCAACACAAATCGACGTCTCAACTCAATGAGCAATTTGGCAAATGGTCTGAGCATTGGGCATCGGCGAACTTTGGCAAGCTGCTGTCAAGTGTTCCGCCGCCAACCGAAGGAATGAGTGCCCCTTTCCTCTCGGTCAGCGCCTCGAGTAATCGAAGCGGCCTCCAAGGATCGGAGTCCAAAAGGTTTCGAAGGACACACTGGCGATGTCGTCCCTTCGAATAGAGATAGAGACGAAGTTGGGAGCTCATGCCATGAGTTCATCAATCATAATTCGCTTACCCAACCAGAACGTCTTTACGAGCATCCCTATGGATCGGTGAAGACCTGGAAAGGCTAATTTTTCACAAGAGTCAGTCGCCCGATGGACAAGTATGTCAAAGGTGCATGATCTTTATCGACAAGCATAATGACATTGCTTCGTTCGGATTGCGGACGAACGAGTATTTATGGTGAATCCTCTTCATGAATGAGCACAAGGATGCCGTCATGTTCATACCCAAAGATGTTCCCGAAGCTTCAAAGGAGGTTTTAGGTATCCAAGAACCCAGCAAGATGTAGCAACTCATGATGGCGATGCCATCGCGACGATGTGGAATGTAGCAAACATGGATCCTATTGAGACATGGGACAGAGGCAGAAGGCAATTCATCAGTTATGCAAACCTTGACAAATCAGGACTAGAGGTCAAGATCGACCGAGCTTCGCCTACAGTGTTCCCAAGTGGATGAAGACTCAACGTTGGTACTCTTCAAGCAGAGGGGTTGAAGTTTTGGACTACGACGGAGTTGAAAAGACGGGATCGCCCAATCTTTGCTCGTCAATCGACGCTGCCAAGTCGTTCATGCCAAGACAAGCGTCATACCACCAAAGCCCTTGGGCAAGGGCAATGGTGGAAGAGAAAAGCTCAATCCGCAAGAGGAAGCTACTTATGCCAAAGACAACCCATCAAAGTAGGAGAATCGAGTTGAACCACAGCATCTGTTCTCCCGTCGCTCACCATAGTGACTTGAAGTGGACAAAGTAGAGAGTGTCAACAACCTTGCGCCGCCTCAAATCATTGAGATATCAAATGATCGCCAAGGGTAAAGTAGTCCTACACTCTGCACTCAACGGATGAAGGACTCTTGGTTGCAACGGTTTGCAACATGGAGACAATGAGTTGAACCAAAGGAACGTGGGGAGACTCTTGTCGCTCACCATAGCGACTCGAAATAGACAAGGCACGGAGTGCTATATCAAAGAATGTTGTCCAGCCTCAAAATCGTCAAAACATCAAGTGATCACTAAGGGTGAAGTGGTCATGTGTTCTTCATTCGGCGGAGGGATGGAAGACTCTACGTTGCAACCACTTGCAACATAGAGGCATTGAGTCAAGCTCACAAAGCATCTCGAAGCATCCGTGGGGAGACTCTTGTCGCTCATCATAGCGACCCGAAGCACCCAAAACAAACAAATTGCAAATGCGATCATCAAAGGGTTTGTGCTATTTCAAGCCTTTGAAATTCCAGAATGATCATCGAGGGTGAGATGGTCCCGCACTTTACATTCGACGGAAGGAAGACCTTATGTCGCAGCCACCTGCAACATGAGGGCATCGAGTCAAGCCATACAGATCGAATGACGAGACTCTTCATCGTGTTCTGCACGACCCTGAAGTAATTCTTTCCCCGAGTTGTTCCTGAAGGCATACAAGAGTTGTTTCACTCCAAGAAGCCAAACCAAAGAAGTTGACACTGTGCAAGTTGAAAGATGTTGAAGCCAATCGAAACTTGATGGACGAATAGTTGCTTGATGAAGTCAGACCGCACAGATGGTGGACTCCACTAGCGTTGCACAAGTGATGACCCTAGATTGGATGAAAGATCAATAAGCGAAGCAAGCCTAAGGGAGGAGTCCTCAGCGAGACCCCAAGGAGCGGGCATTCTTGGCGATGCGTGACGTTGATGAAGTAAAAGTCAAGACAAAGAAGATGGATTCTAATCGAGACGTGCGAAGTCAAGACTGAAGACGAAGGCTCCGAAGAAGCTCGGATAACGACATCGGGGGGAGAATGTCACGGGGTGTTTTCCAATGATACGAAGCGCGAAGCCTCGCGGGTGCTCCCGTGACACTAGTGCCGCTCAACTTATAGCTCTCGGTCGCTCAGCACCGAAACTATAAAACACATGCAACCGCCTCACACTACATAATATTGCGAAGTACCAAATTATCCGTCCTTAGGATATTTATCTTGTAAGGCCATTTTTACGTATGGTCAAGTTATATGACGTTACTCATAGGGAACATCTTTTGCATCTTCAATATGTAATAAGACTCTTATACCTACGATACAGTTGGAGGACTCTTATACCTACGTTAAAAACAAGCAAGCTTTCCTTTAATTCTAGTGTCATGGCCTTGAGGGTGGGGTGATAACCCACATCGGTATCCTTCGTGACGTCTCGTGGTTCCTCGACTGCCTCTTCAGACTTTAAGCACCCAAGCGTCTGCATTAGCTCCGCAACACGCTGATGCCACGGCCCCATGATGAGTAGTCCAACATTCGGGTCATGTCTGTGATTAAATGCCTATAAGAGCGACTCTCGGCACAGTCATCTCGACCATAAATCTTTCGCTGCTACTCAAAATAGACTTGATGCCTATCGCTTAGTCGTCGCATGTGATCTAATGTCCGATAATGACCTGATAACAGACGCACATCATGACAGACGCACATGTCACCCACTTCCTCCTCGCTCCTTCGTGCGACCATCCTCACAAGCGGCACGAGCTTCAAAACCTCAACCAACAAGACGAAATAGTTGGCTCCCCTCCGGCAATGCCGTCGGTGGCGTTATCCTTTCCCGACAACTTCACCGGCGGCTATCCTTTGTTCTTTTTCCTACTTCATCCTTGCTCAAACAAATGGTGGTGTAGAAAAGTTTTTTTAAAACAAAAAAAAAGTTCACACTTATGAAAGAGAAAATATCATTTTAATAATAATATTTCAGAGAGGTAAATGAAATGCATGACGGCCATGCAGATGACTACTGCGCCTATAATATTTGAATCATCGTTTAACTACAAATCAAAATTTAATGATCCAATTGGAAATGTAAATGTCGTTAGATGATCATATCTCTGATATCATGAAGTGAGAAAAGCATGAAAACTCAAACCCCAATAATTCAACATCAGAAACATCCAGCTTTTACCATAAAGTATAAACAGGGCGCAAGTTTAATCACATGAAATGTTAAGCAAACCAATCAACTTCATATTCATTAAATGTGGCCACTGAAGGAACATTCATGATAATAACACGGATACTGTCAAAAACTATATAAAAAGGACAATGACTGGAACTCGATGGGGAGATACAATCATGACTTTCCTGAATCCAACAGATGACAGCCAGTCGGAAAAAGTTGACAGGATGAGCAAGTTCCAAGTAAGCTGGCAGTAGGCAACCACATGAACAGGGAAAGAAATTTGATCATCTGATAAAGTTGCCAGAATGATGGGCTGCACCACCAGCTCCACCTAAGTTCCACTGCATCCTATAGCTTCTACGTCTTTGAGCAGATTGCTGTCCA
Organism: Pontederia crassipes; assembly: GCA_030549335.1. Classification (NCBI taxonomy): domain Eukaryota; kingdom Viridiplantae; phylum Streptophyta; class Magnoliopsida; order Commelinales; family Pontederiaceae; genus Pontederia; species Pontederia crassipes. Next base: position 45,591,395 of record CM060187.1, on the reverse strand, counting down.
CCAACAGATTGCTGAGATATTGTCCTCATCCTTTGTTGCTTCATGCTTGCAAAAAGTTCGTCCAAGGTTTGAGGTTTCTGCGTAGTAAATGTCTTAATCTGTACGTGGAACAAAACCTTGGTAAGCATTTGAAAATAAAGCAGAGCTAATAAAAAGCGAATACAATAATTCTGGTCATTGTCCTATGACCTATCGTCAATGCAGATGCTATAATAAACCATTAAATATGTACTTCAAACAACCTAGGATAGGAAATCATAAACACCTCAAGAGAGACATGTAAAAGACTCCAAAGGGCCAATTTTGTGAAAATGACATTATGCAAAAGCTCGCCCATATTAAATGTACTATTATCTAGAAGATAATGAGTAAGCCCTTGTGTCTTTTCATTCCCAGCTTATATCGATATAAATAAAGGCTCTTGCTGTGGGTGTCTGAGCCATCAATGTATGCTTGGTCATAGGGGTCGACCCCTTTTAGGTCGGGTCGGTTTGGGGATCAGGTCGGGTCCAGGTTGGATTTTTCCAACCCGACTTTTTTATTTTTTTTTGAATTTTAAATGATTTTTTTATTTAATTTAAGTGTTTTGTATCATCTAAAATTAAAATATATATATAATAATGTATTTTAAATAGAGAATAATATGTAGATATTTAAAACAATATGCCTAAAAAATACTTTATTTTGTATTTAAAATGAAATAGTAAATGATTTTTTATATTAAAAATAAAAAAGAAAAATTTTTTTAAAAAAAGGAAAAAAGTAACCCGAACACCCGAACCGACCAAACTCGGCCGAGTTGGGTCGGGTTTGTTCACGGGTCGGGTCAAACGCGACCCGTGAACACCCCTACTTGGTCATAAGGATATTTCATATCAACAAGTTCTTATAAAAAAAATACATGAGGCAATTTGATGGGCACCTTTCCAACCGAACCACCATCAATTGTTTTTTTCTGCAAAATTTGTCTTCTTCGGTATGTAGGATTCTCGTTTGCTGCAGCTGGAAACCTGAATCACCAGTCAAATATTATTGAAAAGGATAATATCTAATAAAATAAATCAGAAGAATCCTACAAAAAATTATCCTTTCTCCATACTTGATAACTATCAATGTCTCTTAAAACAATATAAGAATTTTTAAACAAAGGTCAACAACAACAACAACAACAAAGCCTTATCCCACTAGATGGAGTCGGCTACATGGATCATACGACGTCATTCCGCTCTATTAGTAACCAAACCATTCGTTGATCCATGTTCATAAGATTCGACATGATTTTATGCTGGCTGTCGGGGCCTAACACAACCCTCCTCCTTTATCCGGGCTTGGGACCGGTTATAAAATATAGGCGGAGTTAATTTTTAAACAAAGGTCAAACCAAATAAATCATCATAGAAGTGCATACTAAAGCATAAACTCTGCTATTGCTTTTTGAAATGGTAAAAGGATGATTAACTGACAGTTAATCATCCACATAAAAAATTATCCTTTCTCCATACTTGATAACTATCAATGTCTCTTAAAACAATATAAGAATTTTTAAACAAAGGTCAAACCAAATAAATCATCATAGGAGTGCATACTAAAGCATAAACTCTGCTATTGCTTTTTGAAATGGTAAAAGGATGATTAACTGTCAGTTAATCATCCACATATGTTTCCATTAAACTCGATCTGCGTTGACTTGCCCAAACTCTGAAGTAGCCAGGACTACTGGTTTCCAGCATCTATAAACCTAAACATATGCAGAATGTTGCAAAAAGTAGTTCAACTGTTATCTATTGAACAACAACATGGGGATCCAAAACTATATCACAATTGAATAGGATACTTTCATCTTAACGACCATAAAATATTAACTACAGAGCACCCTGGCGATGGAGGTGTGGAAGACATCCAGTTGTCAATGGCTGGAGGTGGTTTCTGCTGCAACGTTCTGGAGATCATATAGGTTCAGTGGGAGACAACAACAGCACATCAGGACCCATGTCTCGTGACTCGATGGTTACTACCACTAGCTGAGGGAAAAGCGGTGCTACTTGGAGAACATTGTTTTCCATGTGGTAATTTGACAAAATTGAGGGCTAGTGACTTGGGTCATATGATGATTCTCATGTGTAAATTCACTTGGATGTAATCATGCATACATATATATAACCTTGGTAAAGACACTAATGTTAAGAAATCAAGAATCTTGTGCAGCATAACAACTCATTTGCCATCATAAAAGGACATTTCAAGCAGCCCTTTTGCCTACACATTGCAGAAGAATATATCCAACTTGAGCTCTGTGCTTGCCTACAATCACTAAACCAACAATGATAGAAAGGCCCAAAGGTTTTATTTCTCATTCATATGCATGATATGCGTGATAGGATCCAAACTCAGAAACATCCAAATATTCCCTCAAAAGAAAAAAAAAAAGAAACATCCAAATAAAATGCCAATGTCCAAGCAACACTGTCAGTAAATAAATATCATAATAATATGACTATAATCAGTGCCAAGACTATCAAATCTTCACCACCCCAAGGCTCCGCATTGGGACAGTTCTACCTATAGAAAGGCTTTTGCTTGAATGTGCATTATCAAATCAATTTTGTCCCATTTTGCTCCTGAACATAGGCGCTAGTAGCTCTAAACAACTGCGGATCGAACTTGACCGAGAAAAAGATCATTTTGTCTTTAGTACTGCTATATCTTAAGTTCTCTAACTGGCACCTAGTACTAATTGATTTTTTCCCCTACAGATGGGTATGATGAGATAACAATGATTTTTAGGCATTCAAATAATGTTACAGAGACTGATCACCTATGTAATATCCCCATAAGCAAAAGAATCCATTTCTCCAATCACAAAAGTTATTTGAGGTCAAAGCAAGCATTTTTAGGACAGAGCGAGAATTTTTTTACTAGGAACAGCAAGATAAGATGTACACCCATATGCAGGCATATGCATCCACATGAAAACAAAATGTGTTTGTCCCTACAACAAAGAAAGATAACCATAACTTCTCCAGCGTTTCTATGTTCTTATGGAAAAGGAAGCATGAACATGCTTGAGATCAATGATATACCATCCATGAGATGCCAAACAGAGCAATTAATGGACAGTCCATCTTGGACATTGATAGTAAAGCAATAAAAACTTTCCAAATCCCAACTATATGACATGGGACTTCTGCAACATTTTTTTCTCAGAGAGAGGACTTCTCATACATACATGCATAGCACAATTCATCCATCTAATATTTTAGCACTCACAACAAATGCAGAAGAAAATAGCAACAGACATGGAAAAACTTTTATTTTCAGAGGGCAGACATGGAAAAACTTCCTATAGACAAGAACCATAGTTTACCTGTAGAGATACATTATGCATATAAAAAGATATTACAACTACAAAACAAGATACTGCAAAACATGAATATGCAAATACCTTGTCCTGTTGAAATTTAACATCCGGTTACCAATGGGCATTGCTGCTGCCTTCTTCGTCACATCTTTAGTTAGCGGAAAATGGTTCCCATGAAAATTTGACCTTCTCTGTGCAAGCGCACCCTGTGGACTCCGAAACAATAGCCTGATGAGCTAAAAAGAATGGGAAACAATAAAAAAAAGGTGGCAGAGTCATGTAGTGAACGATAAACCTGTCTCATTGAGGATCTTGAATCCGTAAATCTCTGAACCTTGGAGTTTCTTTGTGGCATAGTGCCATTTCTGAAACCTTGGCCTTTGACCTAATACAACCAAAATTTTAGTTGCAGTAGACTGATGAAAAACGGATGGTAAAACAAAACAAATTGCTCACTGGTTGCCTTGGAGGCCGCCTCCCTTTTGATGAATTTTTCTTGGACATCTTAATAATTTCATCTGAAAGTAGAACAAGCCAAATATCAATATAATTATTAAATTTAAGATATAACAAATATAATAGAATTACAACAACAACAACAAAGCCTTATCCCACTAGGTGGGATCGGCTACATGTTCATGAGATTCGACAGAGTTTTACGCTGGCTGTCGGGGCCTAACACAACCCTCATCTTTTATCCGGGCTTGGGACCGACTATAAAACATAGGCGGAGTTTACAAATATAATAGAATTATTAATTTAAAAATATAACTTTCAGTATTATTGGAAAAATCAGAATAATTTGAAAATATAAGTTTCAGCAAGATGAAAAGTTTAGTAATACACCTAAGCTCATATCCATCTTTTTCTCAGTCATAGCAATTGCTTCAGTAGCTTCTATGGGCAGTGTCTTGGTCTCCATCTGCATGCATAATACAAATAGGAAGAAATGCTAAATGATAAAATAGGAGTGCTTTATCAGGAAAAAAAATGATTTCACATTGCAGAGATACATTAAAGAAAGAGTCTGGAGAAATGTTCAAAGGTAAAAGCTAACAAATGAAGAGAATGACAAACATGTGGTTGCACGGTCATATAAATGATCAAAACTGTGGTTTTCAGAACATCCATTAAGATTCCAGTCTTTGAGATAACTACTATCAACAAGTAACAAAACAAGGATGGCCTATAAATCAAGCCAAATGTTTACATACACATGAGTAAATCCACATAATATACTCTGTTGTTCAACCACAATACTCTCTCCAAAGAAAATGTGCTGCACTTTAACAAAAAAACACATTGGCAAAGCTAAAAACAATCAAAATAAACTAAGTTCAGAATTGAAGACAATTCTCACAAAGAACTTAGAGGCACACCTTCAAGAACACCACTAAAGTTTGTCAAACAACTTCAACATAGAAAACCCAGAATCAAAATTTATCGTATTAGTAGTTCATACAAGCACACTCTCACATAACAACAGAAGTAAGTTGGATAAGAGCGTAACTGTGTCCAAGAAGAAAAGTAAAATGCTTTCCTCTTAAACAGGCTTGCACAGTGAACACATAAGCTTGCAAGTCCACAAATTCTGCTTGCGTACTAACGATTCGACCATGTACTCACATAAAGCCAAATTCTGCTTGCGTACTAACGATTCGACCTTGAAACAATCATCCGCAGAAGAAAATTTTAGGGCTCTCAGTAAATGCAACCGCAAAAGGTAGGAAGAAGAGCAACTTGCCAAATCCTAGGGTTTCAAGACTAAACCTGCAGAAGCTTGTGGCTTCCTATATGATTAAATGAACCGAGATCGATTACAGGAAACATAAAGAAGCACAAATGGCACAAACAAGATGAAATTGAGGGATAATACTTACTGGATCGATCCGAAAGATTCAGATCTCCTCAACGGAGCTAAAGACGATTCGAAAGCAATGAAAATTAGGGTTGAAGAACGCCTTCGACCGATTCCGCAAGGTCGACAGGACTTGGGACGAAGCGGTGGACGTGTGTCTTTAAGAACCCGAAGACCGGGTCAATTACGAACCGGAGTACCACACAGTCACACTTAAAAATAAAAAGTTAAAAAATAAAGTCGAATAAAAATAATTTGAAAAACAATATATTTTAGATACTTCAACTCTCATAATATTTTCATAACAAATGTCATTGAATTAAATTTCAAAATGTATTAAATGTATTATAATATAGGAAAATATTAAGATGTTTTCTATCTCATTTTGTTTCTTATCTTTTTCATTATCATATTCATTGTGATAAATTATACGAGAAATTCAATTGTGAATCGTTGAATGAAGATGGTGTAAAAAATAAGGAACAAAATGAGATAAAAAACATCAAAATTGAATTTAAAGGTATTTACTATTATAACATCTGCAAATTAAATTGATTAGTAAATTGATCCAACTACCCTATGAAAGAGAGCCAAAGAGACTGGCACAAAAAAAAACTCAATTAGCCACGATTAGTTAGCATTATAAAGTGACATGTTAAACAAAGTTTTTTACTCCCTAAGTCACTGACTAAAAGGTGCACTCGATTGTTGGCAAAAACACTTGAAAATGTGGTGAATGAGGAAGTGAAATACGTTTACTTCAAAACTAATAAAGTTGCGATTTTTTATGGCCAACTTAGAAATCTTAATTTTTGATATATTTTGTTGGTTTTAACCAAGATATTTTAGGATCACTTTATTGCTTATCTGATGCCTCCGTCAATGAACATATTAGTGTAGTTCGAAAGCTTCATCTACTGCAGAACGTTCAACAGCGCATCAGGGTCTTGTTTACATTCACTATTCTACTTCTGTACATTTGGGTAGACTACAATTATCACTATATTTGCATAGTTCAACATTATAGAAACCATAAAGCAGATCATATGCAATCTGGTAATGGAACATGATCAATGTGCATTGACAAAGACAAAATTCCACCACCACGGTAGATTTCAGGTGCTGTGGTACAAACCAGAAAAAATATATATTTTTATATAATTTAAATTTTCTCCTTGGTACAGAGTGATCATAAGTCAGCATTGCCCTCACATCAGACCTCTTATTTTATTTCATTCCTGCACTGGTTGAGGGGCGTCAGCGCAATTGATTTGTCTTCCACCTTCATAAAATACAAGCAAACTGGATACAATATGACATTTGATTTGAAAATACAAATTGCTCTTCGAATTGCCAATGCATGTAATATTCAAAATATCATAGACATTCATGCCTATACTCTTGCATATATAACACAATTGTTTTGGAAATGTATCATTTTCCATCAATGATCATAAGCCAAACACTTTTAATATGATTTTGCAAGAACTAAGTATTTGACAATGTACAAGAAAGCTTATCAGCAACAAGGTCCAATTCATTGCCACTGGAACATGGATCGATCTCTAGATTTAGTACTTTGGCTGCAAAAAGATAGAATATGCACTGGTCTCTAGATTTAATACTTCTGCAAAAAAAAAAAACAAAGAATATGTTAATCAGCATCAAACAAGCAGATGATGCATCAGTGAGCCACTTAGACTACAATATAAAATTTCAAATTCTGGTGGTTTTTTGTGGGGTGGGGGAAAATGGATGATTAATGGATCCTAAAAGATAAAGCTTTGTTCTTATTAGTGCCAAATGGAGATTTGCACTGATAAAGCATCCCTGAAAAGCCTCGCTGTTATTAATATAAATTGTTGTTCCTCTCAAATATATAATAAACACTGTTGTTAAGTTATGGTTGGACTACATTATTGGTTTTGCCATCGGAATGCCTGAATTCAAATTTATGAATCTCCCAGGTCTATATATGCGGGAAAAGAGGCAGAAAAATCTTCTTTTACGTAATTTGTAAACTAACATATGCTCATATCTTGCTCTCAAGAGGCCCATCATTCAGCATGAAACAACTGCAAACGGGGCCACCAGATGACACATTTTCTCCCTTAATTCCTCGTCAGAAATGATCCAGTGTGACCGCTAAACGTACATCTCATCCAATGCCTCAATCAATTACTTTGAGAATTTCTTAAATGTATCTTGTGTCCCCCATCCCGCGCACAATTACACAAACTTTTACTCGTTCCATGAGAAGCTCTAGTTCTGCATGAAACTCCTGTAAACCAACGAAAGGATCATCTGATGGTACATCTCAAACAAGTCTCCATCAGATATGATCCAATTCTTCTGATACATCTTATTGAATGGCTCAGTGAATTACCTGATACTCCTCAATGTATTGCAACCTCAAAGACATCAAGAAAGAAGAAGAGAGTGTTGCATAGGATTTTGACCAAGTATCAAATTTTGTTTTTGAGAAGTTAGCTAAACATTCAAAGTAAAATCATCCACTATCCTCTTAAGGAAATTCCCCTCCTTATAGCTTCGTGATATGACTGGGAACAGCATGAGAAGTGGTACAGTAGTTTGCGGTATACAATTATGATGCTCACTAATTTTGGCAAAACACCATTGAACGATGGTAATTGCATTTGCAGATCAACTTGAAACAAAAGCTTCAGAAGATTTTGCAAGCTTAATCAACCACTTTTTTGAGAAGTTTCTTGAGAGGAAATCTATTCTAAACTCGTCTCCGGAGAATCAATTGAAACCGAATCTTAAGATACAAATATGTCAAGTTGTTTGAGGACATTATTACATATTTAACTTATGTAGTTGCAAAACTTACAAAGGACAAACATCATTTAATTCCAAGTGCTCTAAACGAGCTATGTTATTAACTTGGTAAGTTCTGCTAAAGGTTGTAGATTTAATAAATAATGCAAGCTCCGATCGTCGCCCCTCAGTTTTGGTCAGTGCAACGGCCATTGGTTATTATGGTGCGTTAGAAACTATTTGCATTCACTGCTACATGTATGTCTGTGCATATTTACTATGTAACATGCATTGCGCCTACTACTGAAGTTTATGCTACATATTAAAGCCATGGTTTTATACTTCACTTTCCAACTTACCCTTATCCGCATAGATAATATTTACTGTTCATGTATCCATAGAATTTCTTTTTTGGATTTGTATTTTCGTCAACCTCCTGACAAATTGAGTAGTGAGCACCTTTAATATCTCCAGTGACATGAAGTACATTAGATAATCTCTTGATCATGACACTGCCATCCACTCACAGAAGTAACTTGGGCTTAGTTCCTTTGTTGTGAATAAATTCATCCTAGAGGCATACTATGTTTATAAGTTAAGTTGATAGGAGTTATCAGTTATGTTCTTTTCATCAGAAGGTGATCTATTTAATTCAACAAACGCCCCAAATGTGGCACCTTATTGATTCACCTTTGGATTCCACATCTCAAATTATTATTATTTTTTTAGAAGACACATCTCAAATTATTGTGTTGAATGTATTCATTATCAAGAAGGTCCCAAGCCCGGATAAAGGAGGAGGGTTGTGTTAGGCCCCGACAGCCAGCGTAAAACCCTGTCGAATCGCATGAACATGGATCAACGAATGCGAAATGGCGTCGTATGATCCATGTAGCCGACCCCACCTAGTGGGATAAGGCTTTGTTGTTATTGTTATTATATTATATTATTCCTCATCGATTTTGGGAATCACAGGAGTGCAAGCCTGCCATCCTACATCGTGAGTTTTGTGAAGTACGAAGTTGCAATGTCCACCATGGTGCACTCCAACACCTCATTGCAAAGTTTGTAAACAACCTCCAAAGATACTTCATAGTGAAATCAAGATGGCAACCCCGCATTGGTCTTAACATTGCCAAAGTTCATCAAGGTAATAGTGAAGTAGCTGAGACCAAGCATGATGGAAGCAACATTGAACCCACGGGTATCCATAACGATTGAACAAGTTTTTTATAATCACTGATTCAAGGATAATGAGAAACTTGACTATGGGAATCAGCGAGGGCAAGTTTGCAAAGGATTCAATAACATCAAGAAACACAAAGGACATTAGAAAAACGATGTGCTCAGCAAAGAGGTGACATAACTCAGTCAACCATGTTGAGGGTGACAACCCATCAAGTGAGTATTGGGATAACTTCAGCCACAAGAGGAAGGCATCAAGTCAGTCAAAAAATGAAATGAAGTCATTGTAATCGAGTAATCCATGATGTCACCGAGCCTCTCTCATGAGATTGAGGACCTCAAGGCATTGTACAACAACTAGGTCTCAGGAACTTGCAAGACGTCAGACAAATGTGGTAGCTCGTGGCCATACAAAACATCAAGCACCTAAACAACAACGATGACAGGGGCAACGACACAACTAAGCTCGCCTATAACCTCGGTGAAGGCCTCATGGTTAATGCAAATTGGGTGGATGGTAAATTCGTGGAGGAGGAGGTGCCCAAAGGCCTTGTCAATGTAAGGCAGACAAGGACAGTGCAAACACGAGACCTTTCAAAAACCAGCACATAACTAATGTGCACCAGAAGGTGCACAATATAATCCCTTCCAAGGGCTGTCAAGATCTAACATAGTGGTAAGGAGCACTTTGGAGTGCATGTGGAAGAGGGAAAGCATTACTGGTGCAAGTGCAAGTTGGGTCGAATGACTTTGGTGTTTACTCAGGTGAACATCAAACATGTCAAGGATCGTGGATGAACTACTATTCTTTTTTACTTAACCGAATGAAACAAACAAAAAGAAGGCAAACTGAGGGTTACTTGGATAAGAGTTAATGGAAGGAGGGGAGAGAAATTGGACAGAATGCAAAACTAGAAACCAAAAGGTGTGCATACATGCATACAGTGAAACTTTCACCTTACTTAACACTGAAGAAGATAATGCATATAACCAGAAAAATAAAAAGATAAATGAACAGTTTGTGCCCTTACCTTCAATTTTAAAGGGAAAATATATTAAATGGTTAGCTTTTCCCATGATTTGTGGATTAAAGATTAAGCTATAAGCACATGAGTGTGACAAAGTTGTGGTCGGATGATTGATGCACATTTGGTGCTTGGTGTTAGTGCTCCTTTTGTATATAAGTTCTATTGTCTGTAATTTCAAAATTATCCTCTCAACAAAATTGGATGCCTACATCTTGGTAGGGATCCCCCAATATTTCAAAAAAAATAAGCACATGACTGGACAACTGGAAATATTAACTCACTTATTTTTTTTGGAAATGTAAATGACGACCAGAAAGCAGGTGGCCGTCCAATTCATTTAAGATAACTAAAAGTTAACGAAATACACAGTAGTTAGAGGAGGCAGATACAGCAAAACAGGAAAGAGTAAGACATGCAGCTACAAATGGGTGTGCCAAGCATTCACCATGATATTCGCATGGTACAAGATATTCTCCAAGTAGCACTGTTCCCCCGAAAAAAGGTGGCATTCCCCTGCAACCAGAGCTTCCTTCTGTAAGCAAGGGGCTTCGCATGAGCCCATCTTGACCTATATTGTTGAATCGCCAATTATATACACCCATTCCTGAAGGTTTTCCAGAAATCAGCCACACTAGATGTGTCCAGCCACCCACAGCCCTGTTCCAAACCTGTCTGCCCACTGGGCATTAGAAAAAAAAATGAGAATTATCCTCGACCCCACTGGAAAAGAGACTGCAGCTAGCGTCCACCCCAATCACTTAGCTCAGTACACCGTGGTTGTCTCCTGAATAACCAGGCAAGAACCATGAATTTGAGTGGGCCTTCACCTGACAGATTAGAAGACAGTCTAACAGCATCTCTTGATCCAGACTTGCAAATTCATGTCCCGGAACAGTGTACATGTTGCGGACAGTGAAAACACCGCTTAACCATTCCCAGGCATCACTTCTAAGTTCTACCGTCACATACTTCGCTGATGGGTTCCAGCATTTCCAGCAGCTCCTGGAAACAGACAACAGAGAGGACCGAAGCAAAAGGGGGCATCCAGCCTCCTCTAAGAGCATTTCTGCCTACATATTAGCAGTTCCAGACCCAGACATCTCCGCAGGATGTGATGGCAGCCAAGCAGGGGAACGTCGAAGCCAGGGGCCCCTTGCCAGACCAGTCATCGTCCCAGAAGGAAACATCATGTCACCCCCTTGCCAGACCAGTCATCGTCCCGGAAGGAAACATCATGTCACCCCGAAGACTAGGAGACAAGAAAGGCTGAATCGATGGAGCAATCTCACAGATTCCACGCCAAAAAGAGGAACTGAAAGGTGGTCAAAATATTTGCTCCCAAGTGAGGGTTTGGCAAAGCAAGCACTGAGAACGGTCGCCCAAAGATCCTCGTTCAGACGGAAGATGGAATCACCAGTTAGACAGAAGGGATGTATTCATCTGTCACAGATCAAAAACCTCCAGTCCTCCCTCTTTTATAGGACAGCACACATCCTTCCAAGTAACAAGTTGAACACCAAGATTGGATGGCATGCTGGTGCACAGAACAAATGCTAGCGGAGAGAGTCAATAAGTCATTCTTCAAGATCCAGGACCCGGAGATGCTAACATGTAATAGATGGGCACGATCGAGAGAACAGAAAGCAAAAAAGTCAGGCGCCCACCCCTAGAAAGTAGGCACTAGCCCCAGCTGTCCAACCTGCACTCTACGATTGGTAACCAGACTCAGGATGTGACGAGTTTGTCAATCAGAGGCATCCCATGATAGCTCAAAGGAAGTGGGCTCATAGGGGTCCATAGCTCCTGTAAACAAGGCAAACCATCCTCCTGACTCATCCCAAAATGCATGAATCTAGATTTGCTATGATTGGTACAGAAGCCCAAATAAATGCAAAATATTTTTAGAAAACTTGTCGGCAGCCACTGAACCTTTTGATGAATAGGAGTGTGACATTGCCTTACACCAACTAACGTAGTCAACACTATTGATCTAATGCAAGCACCCAATTTGGGTCTTGTCAGGTCAAATTGTTAATGGAAAACAACTGAGGTGTTTTCTTCATTGAGCATAATTCCTCATTATTTGGTTATGAGGACGTAGTATAGTGGCACATCCCTTGACTCAAGAGGTCCTAAATTCAAATCCCACCAATGAGAGTTATGTGCCCATTTATTTTCAGATTTATCTTTCCTCGTATTAGTCTCTTGAGCCTCCTTTTGTGAAAAAAAAATAGTTCCTAATTGTTTGTTTTCATTGTAGTTCAAATAGAATGGTTATTTAAATTGGAAAATCAAAATTAACTTTCTGTTTTGCATGCAAATTAAACAATTAATTGAGAAATAATATGACATAGATCATTTGGAATATGAAAATATCTTAAAATACAAGCCAACCAGAAATGTAATTATAGCAATTTGTTCTAGGGCCCTAAACACAAGTTGAATTAAAAAAATGTTTTGAGGGCCAGAAGTACATTTTGACATACTTCATAGTAAACCTGGGTATGGGAAATGATATACGATTATCTTCTTTTGCTTATAATTTTATCTTGATAAAGGAGGAATATGAATGGTTACTACTTTTGCAAGGTTCTAGAGTTTACTTTTAACAATCAACAAGGGAAGGTAGAAACATAAGTATAAGTTTAAATATCCATGGTTAAACAAATAATCAAAATCGAGCGCTACATTCTTTTTTCTAAAACGGAAATCACTAAAGCATTGCAATAACTTAACTAGTAAATCTAAAACAATTTCTGTACTTTAAATCTGACAGCTATCAAGTTTGATATACATAAAAAATTAAAGGCAGCTAAGGCTATCATGATAGAGTTTAATGAATTTTAAGTAAACTAACCATGGTTTCATATATGTTTCAGGCAAACTTTTCTTCAAATTTCCGCAGCATGTCGCAGTAAGGGGTTTTATCTGTGTAGCCCCACTGCCGACGTTGTAGCTCAGCTCTGCAATTTTGTGAAAGAACACCATAATAGTCCCTTTCAACATGGCGCTCTAAGGCTGTTCTTTCTGCACTATTAGAAGGATACTCTTCTTCAAATTTTGAAGACTTCACAAAGTAAGGCACTCCCCTTGGTGTTTCAACTTTGTGTTCATAGGGATATTGACGACTAAGCATATATGCAGGACTTGAGGAAGGGAAGAAGTTCGATAAAATTAAGATCAGAATGGGCAGGATCTGAATCAGTGCACGCAAGTTAAAGTTTCCATTAACATTTGTTCCATGAGCATTTGGTGCGCGCATGCCACCAGCCCTGAATTGGAACGGACCAAAAGCAGTAGCAGTTGGAGCCATCCCACCAAAGAAGCTTCTGAATATCTCATCTGCATCAAATTCAGCCTCGTAGAAGCCATTGAATCCATGGGCATTGTGCTGCCTGGCAGCAGCCCTAATATGAGAAGGTTCGTCCGAACCAGAAACATCGTACCTTTTACGATTCTCTTCATCGCTAAGGCACTGGAATGCTTTAGAAACGGCCTTGAAAGCCTCCTCCGCACCGGGAGCATTGTTCTTATCCGGATGAACTTTTAAGGACAGCTTCCGGTACGCCTTGCGTACATCGTCCACGGTGCAGCTGCGCTCCAGTCCCAGGATCTGGTAGTAATCCTTCTGTTTATTGATCTGCCGGACGATCGTAATCTGCTCCTCAGTGTAAGCTTTCGCGGACGCCGAAGCTTTCGCCCTGTTCCGGACCGTGCTGGTGGAAGAAGCGGGTGGAATAGGCGGGCTATTGGGCTCATCGCGAGGAGCACCGGATGCAGCGGCGGCGGTCGCATCCTCAGGCGCCGGGGTCTTTCCCGGATCTCCGGCATCATTAGCGAGGGAAATCAGGTCGTCGACGGGAAGGGAGGGGTCGAGGCGGCAAGCTTTTGAGAGGAATTTGATGGCTCGAGTCCGATCGTTGGCTTCGAGGGCTTCTTTGCCGATCCTGAGGCACTTCAAAGCCTCGTCTTTGTTCCCCTCCATCGGCTCTTCCAATTGAAAAGAAACTAAGGACTCCTGTCAAAAAGAACAAAAAAGAGACAAATTGGGATCTTTTACGCTCATAAAATCTAGAGGAAAAAAGGGCAATTCATCAAAATTTGTAGGGAGTTGAGATCAAAAACTCCAATCGATTTGGAACTTTCAATAAGCAAAATATCAAAAGACAAATTACATACTATAAGAAGGGATCGTGGTGAGAGAACTCGCGTACCGCCGGAATATTTCTCCCTTCCCGTTGCACACGGAGGCGATTGCACTTAGGTGAACTCGGAAGATGGAATTGGATCGCCGGAAACGACCACCATCCGACGAGGCACGGCAGCCGTCGGAAGAAGAAAGACCCCCGAGAAGTCCAACGGAGAAGCCAAAGGGAAGGTAGATAAAGAAAAGGTAACGCGGCGAGGACGAGTTAAAGTGGACCATTAGCGTGACGTTTGGTCCATTATATTTTAATTAGCCCGTAATTTTTATTATTACTAAAATAATTATTACTTACTAAATCATTGACAATACTCGGTTCCCTTTTTGGTGTGAAACAAAATGTTATTGTGTAATGTTAAACTTTTTTTATTAAAATTAAAATTTTGATAATATATTAAGTGTTTTTTCTCACGATATATTTTGCTTTGTCATTGTTAGATGACATCAAAAAAGAGGGGAAAAAAGTAACTTGACGATGGAAAAAGTGACATAATAAAATAAAATCGAGAATGGAGAAGGCAGTAAAAGCCAGAAGGAAAATACCTTAACTTTGATGTTGATCTTAAGTTATTATCTCAACCTTGTAAAATAACAAATTGGTTCCTCAACTACTTAAACATTTCAAATTTAGTCCTTTTCAGATATTAATCATTTTTAGTACATATTAAATAATAACTTTCAATCTTAAGTGACAATTTAATATTTATTATGATAATAAATAACATATATTTACATTTATATACTATATTATATTAAAATGAAAGTTTTATTCTACCACATGTCATTATCTCATATTTTTAAGAAAAAAATGTACATAAATAATTCTTTCATAATAAAAACATAATTATAAAAAATAAATTATCTATAAAAATAGTTTAAGAATAAAAAATTATATT
Organism: Pontederia crassipes; assembly: GCA_030549335.1. Taxonomy (NCBI): domain Eukaryota; kingdom Viridiplantae; phylum Streptophyta; class Magnoliopsida; order Commelinales; family Pontederiaceae; genus Pontederia; species Pontederia crassipes. Next base: position 45,576,085 of record CM060187.1, on the reverse strand, counting down.
TATATATTATACTAAACGAGAGTAGTCTAATGCAACATATGCTATCATTTTAAAAAAAAACAAAGTTTATCTTTCCAGCTAAAAAATGTTAAATTATATAAAATTTAAGAAAATTAAATATGCTATCAATTATTTTATCACAAATCATTTAAAATTTAAGATTACTGTGTAATATGTTATTTAAAATACTTAATACGTGAAAGAGATTAAATTTGAAATGTTTAAATAGTTAAGGGAACAAAATTTGTTACTTTACAAAGTTAAGGTAGTAACTTGGGATCAACATCAAAGTTTGGGTATCAATTTTAAAAATAATTTATGAAAATAATTAAGAAAAAAATTCGAATATTGAAGTAGGAAAAATGGAGTAAATTTCAATTATGGTAAAGATTAAATTCATTAAATTATTGTGTTGGCCCCGTCCACATGCAAGAAAAGTAAAAATAAAAAAATGAGATACATACGTCATTACACTTGTTCCCAATGGTTGACGATTTTAATAGGACCGATTCCTTTCTCTTTTTCTTAACATTAAATGGTCAATTGATTTTTCTGAAGTAACAAGAAATTAAACAGGCTATTTGAAAGAAAATATATATGGTTAAAGTTGAGTTGTCGAGTAAAAAATCTAATTGATAGATAACTTTTAAACTATTTGAAAAATAAATAGGATTAATTTCATTTCTCATGTAACAGAATGATATTCCTCTAACCAAATTGACAATGACTCTTATTGGTATTATCAAGAATTTAATAAGTGGATAGTGGTAATGATTTAATTAGTAGATAACTAATGATAATTAGTTATTAGATATTTATTTAAGAAATTAATAATTAATTGTTTAATAAACTTAACGATAAAATAGATAACATAATTAGATATACCAATCACTATAAAAATTTAGAATATAATAAATTATTTATATCTCAATCAAAAAAATAAAAGTTCATAATTATTTTTTATTAAAAATATAAAATGGGTTGACAAAAAAATTTATATAGTGCATACATGATATGCAAATATTATTCTTTTATTTATTGTTATGAGAAACATAATTATGTATGAATATAAAAAGAAATATAACTGAATGGTGATAAGATAAAACTTAGAAAATAATAAGGTACGTTGAAAAGAGCATTTGAATAAAATAAAATCGAAAAAATATAAACATCTAATTTTTAAATGCTAATCACTAGTAACAATATTTTTTATCTGAAATATTAAATTCCATTTATTTATTTCATTTAAATTGAATTACTAATCGTTACTTTTAAAGTTAAAATAGATTCCATGCCAAATTCAGACTTCCTAGGTCTTAAAATGCAATTATATTTGATAAAAAAAAATATAAGTATTTATCCAAATTGAAGAAAATTTTGTCTCTACTGTCACTTTTGACTAGACGACTTTACCCTCAACAATAGGTTTTTTTTTTGTTAGTATATCGAAATTTGTATTTTTTAACTTCTTGATAGTCGGTGTACTTCAACGCCAAGACCTTGCTATCTCATTTTGTATTTTAAAATATTGATTCTTACATATTTTAAAGTTAAACTTCTTTTGACCTTTTATATTAGACATTCTTTGACGTAATCAATTAATTTATAGAAGTAGGATGATGAATCACATATTAATTCAAAATAATATGACAATTAAGGTAGCATCATTCTACCGATATTTTTTAATATATTGCTTTATATGTTTGGCATCTAAAAAGAATCTAAATGTAACCTCTCCTTTTATTTTATACTAATCTTATCAAAAAATAATTAAAATGTTGAATATTAAAATTGTATACTTTTTGTTACCTCTACCCCCCCCCCCCCGCCCAATATATATATATATATATATATATATATATATATATATATATATACTTTCACCAACCAAGCAATGGAATGAATTATTCTAGAGATAGAACGGCACACAACGATTGATTGATCAAGCAGTACAAAACTTCGACACTTTTAAATACTTTTAAGAGCCTCGCTTTCGCATTGGAACTCGAGGCTTCCAAATGATACATATTAGCTCAATATGATCATATCTGCAAATCATGTGTTTCTAATTCTCTTGTTAGAACTTAGCAAACAGAACCAGACACATATAAATGACTAAGACAACAATAAAATGCAGGAAATGTTAGCATCCTATCATTTGGTCCCAGGAATTGCTTCGGAAGTAATGTCCCACCTCATGACAATGCTGCTTATTTGATAGCAAGTTTCCTTTTTTTTTTCCAGCGGCAGATTTTGCTCGCTTTATAAACAGAAAACTGTGATTGCAATTGCAAACCTTATCCAATTGATAAATTGTAGAGAAAAAGAAAAATGTATGATCGATTGACTCCATAGATCCACTTCTCGGCGTTGCTTGTGTAGGAAACCAACTCGCTAGGTTTTTAAACCACAAGGCAATCTCGTCCTTGGCTCTTTCAGGTCCATCACTTCCATGAATTATATTTCTGCAGAGATAAGAATGCTTAATCAATCTTTTGATGTCTATCTGCTCAAGAAATAAAATTTTCGAAACTTGTATTCAATCCAACATTACCGAAAAATAACAACAACAACAACAAAGCCTTATCCCACTAGGTGGGGTCGGCTACATGGATCATACGACGCAGTCGTTGATCCATGTTCATGAGATTCGACAGAGTTTTACGCTGACTGTCGGGACTAACACAACCCTCCTCCTTATCCGGGCTTGGGACCTGATTTACAACTTAATATGCCATAAAAATTTTGAGAAATGGATTATTTTGAGTTATTTAGCCTATGATACAGAAAATGAAGTAAAAGGGAAAAAGAAACAAATATTTTCTGATATGTAATGAAACAAGCGATTACTTCTCACTTCCTGCCATCATGATACTTCAATCTGAACCATTCACAATTATCTTGATAGTTGCCTTTAATAACAAATTAACAATTTCTAAAGAGAGATGATATTTGACAGAGTTTAAAAAATTAAAGATCGAGAAGGATAACATAAGTAAAATTGCCATGTACTACTTTCCATATATCAAATGCAAAGCACCAACAGCCATTGAATGTACAACATACAACATGGAGTTGACACTAACCAGGCTAAGAAGTATAGCACTAATCATTGAGAAAGACCTACGATTCCGATCCACTAAATCTTCCAAACAACAACAATAACAACAACAACAAAGCCTTATCCCACTAGGTGGGGTCGGCTACATGGATCTTCGTTGATCCATGTTCATGAGATTCGACAGGATTTTACGCTGGCTGTCGGGGCCTAACACAACCCTCCTCCTTTATCCGGGCTTGGGACCGGCTATAAAACATAGGCGGAGTTCCACTAAATCTTCCAAACATTACCAAAAAACAATTATGCAAAATAAAATCAGGAAAAATTATACTGAAAATAAATTAATATCATGTATATAACTAGTTCCAATGGGCCACGAACAGGGAAAATTGGAAATAAGGAATGAAAGATTAAACATTGCATTGTGGTTATCTTCCAAAAAAATTTCATCTCTGAAAAACATTTCGTTTTTTCTCCTCTCAAAAATAAATAAATAGAAGATGAACATTTCAGGTCATGAGTCTTAACTGTTTGCATAAACGTTATGTTCCAAATGTTTCTTTGTCACAGTGTTCCAGAATAAACAATATTACCTTTATCTGTCAATTTGTACCTATGAACCAAATGATATTTCTTCAAAATATTAAAATGTGAAGATCAAACTCACAGCAACAAACTATGTAAAGAATACCTTCCAACAACAACAGCAAGATCTCCCCTAATCGTTCCAGGTTCAGATTTTTGTGGATCGGTTGCACGGTATAGCCGGTCCCAAGCCCGGATAAAGGAGGAGGGTTGTATTAGGCCCCGACAGCCAACATAAAATCATGTCGAATCTTATGAACATGGATCAACGAATGCGAAATGGCGTCGTATGATCCATGTAGCCGACCCCACCTAGTGGGATAAGGCTTTGTTGTTGTTGTTGTTGTTGTTGTTGCACGGTTGCACCAATAAGCTTGGGCCATACTTTATAACCCCTCACCTTCCCATACCTATAAAGTAAATACATAATGAAATAAACTGGCGCTAGTTTAGCTAGCTAATGGAAAACCAAGACTCAAACCCTACCATGGCAAGCACAGGGCCAGAGCTCAAAAAATCACATAAACCACTGAAGAAAGGCCTTTCTTTGAGATCATGGTAGTGCTTCTGAGCAAACTCCTTGGAAGGAACTATTAACTTGATTGCTACAAGCTTGTATCCTTTACTCTCAAAACGAGATATAATCTCTGCAATCTTGACAACAGAAAATAAGCAATTAGGTGTGGAACAAGAGCAATCATGGATTTATCTGAAAATAACATTCTAAATGGATCCTGAAAAATTGTAAACAAAATGGATCCTGAAAGTTGATAAAAGTGGAATTTTTAGACCCATAATACTCGTTATCCGGAAGATTAATAAAAGCAAAGAAAGAATGCAATGCAAGCCATAGAACCAACAAGAGCATTTTCAATGCCACTTCAGTGATATAATCCATTGGTTTATCAAACATATGGTTAGTTTTCATGATATGATTGCATGTCTTACCAGTCCTCTTTGCACTCCATCAGGCTTTATCGCAATGAATGTTCTTTCCAGCTAAAGAATAAACAATGTGATTGCAATTAGTAACCATGTTAAAGGTGTATCATAACGATTAATGATGCTACAAGAAATTTACCGTCACAGCATTTACATCAGCAGCATGAGCTTCCTGGTCATGTAGCATGTATACTGCAACAAAAAAAGAACGTCAATAACAAAAGCAAGTAATAATTGCTTCTAAGGTCTTACATGTAAAACTAAACAAGAAAGGGCAAAACTGTAGATATTGATTTTGATCTAGGATATGTAAGCAACTGCGCATGGCATCCCATATCAAATCAACTGCAAACCAATTGCAGTTTTCCAGCATAATTTAAACTGGAGACTCCACAATAACCAAAAGTTCAGCTAAACTGACATAAACACATAATTCACATACATTACAAAGACCAACAATTGGTTCAGACCTGACAACAACAAAAAAAATAAGATTATGAAGAGATGCATAATGTGCTCTGCTGCTACCACATAAAAAAGGCAGCCTAATGGAAGTAAAGAAGCTAAATCATCATCATTAGACAGTAATCACCAACCAGCAGCAGGAAGCCTGAGAACACCCTGTAAAGCCAACTCTTCGATGAATCCTTATAATCAGCCCTTTGATAGAACGAAGATAAGGCAGTCTTCCTCTCAACACTGTCAGCGTAGCCACAGAAGCAGATCGCCCCTCTAAAACAAAGGAACAACGTGACCTCAAGTATCAGATACATCGGATGCACAAAAATCTGAATTGGAAATTTTCGCACTGCCTAAATCAGACATCATTGCCAACATACATCTTGTTTTAGGAAATAACACATAAAGTTACACATGGCGTCTAAGTTGAGTAAATTTCAAACAAGCATTCAACTGTACTTTTATTTGTATTAATTAAAAATATATAAAAAAAGACTTTGTTGGAAAGAAAAAAATGTTGATGTTGACACCAACATTTCAATTAATCAATCTTAGCCACTAGAAGAATATCAATCTTAGCTAGAAGAATGAAGATATAATTGGATGACTACTTTATCCAGTTACATGAAACGTAACATAACTAAGGCACAGATAAGGCCTCATAATAAAACTATCTAAAACTTAATGTAAATACGTCTCTAATTTGGTTCAGGTACCAAATAAAAATTATAGCCATAATTATAGGCAATGGTTATCCCCTTATACCAGATAACATATTTCAAAAGAACACCTTTTTACCTTCACTGGACAGAAAATAATTTATTTTCTTCTCCAGAAGAATGAAAATGTAGCTCATTTCCTCCTACATATTTCGATTTGACGATTTATTTCTTACCAGCATTCGGTAATACCAACCACAAACGGAACGCTTCGAATCAATCCACAAACTATGGATCAATATGACTCACCAGATACGAGAGGAGAGCTCCGGGAAGCGGACAACACTCTCCTCGCCGATCTCGCCACTGATCGGATGATTGGAGAGCTCATCGTTCGCTGTCTTCTTCTCCTTCGGCTACTATGGATCCGTCGGTGCGTCGTCTTCTCCTTCCACTGGCTCTCGTTGCGTCGGCGCTTCCAAATTTCTAATCTTCTGGGGTTGCCTTTGGACGGTGTCAGATTCGTCCCCGCGAGTGATCCGCAAGCAAAGCGATTGATGGGCTCACTTTACAGTTATACCCTTTCGCAACACGAGAATTGCGCGCGGCAGAGAAGTGTAGTAAGGTAAATTTGTACGATAAAGGATCATATGGCCCTTGGTACGCGTGATGCCAGTGCACGTGGTGTGCTGACCATCGGATGTCACGTGCGAAACGAATCGGCCGAAACGTTGCGCATAGAAGACGTCGCCCTGTATTTGTATTTGTATTTGTATCAGTACCAAAGTACGTAATTTTTTAGGATGATATTATCACTTCAAGAAACAAGTTATTATCGACATCAATTCATTATTACTAATAAAAAAAGAGTAACAATAAACACATTTTTTAACCGAAAAAATAGACATCTCTTTTTGTTAAAAGAAAGGTGGAGACTAGTGCTCACAAGTGGGATAACTTAGACCCATTTGATCAAATTTGATTGAAGTTCATATTAAAGGATTGAATATGATGATTGGATCAGTTAATAGAGAAAAATAATTATGTTATCTCTTTTAAGAAATCGTGGATATCTATTAATCACCATTTGATTCATAATGAACGATGAATTAAAAAATTATTTAATTAATCAATTCATTATCCATTATGAATGAAATAATAATTAATAAGAATGTAATGATAGTATAGACATTATATATTATTGATTGAATTTTAAATTTAAGAACGTATTCACATGTTTTATATTTAAAATTACATTATTTGGATAAGTTTAAAATATAATATTGTCACTCCATTTTATTTCACTAAAGTAAAAATTTCTAACATTTTTTATACTCATAAATCATGTTGAAATGAGAATAGTGTGCTTAAAGGTGACATGACACTTCTTGTTCATTTTTTCATGTCAACTAAAACATATTAGTCATATATTTAGATTTAGTTTCTAACATTGTAATGGAAGATAAAAAAAAGTAAATTTATTGTTTCCTAAAAAAGTATCATCAGCAAAACAAAATGACTTGCAAAGAGAATTTGACAATGACATGTTCAAGAGTGGATGCTGCACATGAGTTAAAGTTTCTTTAAATTTGCAATGAGATAAAATCAGTTTTCTACAATAGAAGTAAGAAAGAAGACATTATTTTACAATACAACTAAGAACGAACATACCAAATTGTACAGTCCAGTCAAACTATGTGTTATAATGTGAAAAAAAATTAAAACATTTAAAGGTTTAGTAGTAAGAATTAGAATTGATGAATACTTGATTCCATGCTTGCAATTGGACTGCAATGTTGAATGTAGAAAGAAGAATCTTAAAAAGGTAAGGCAAATGTATGTAGCTTTTATAAGATGGAAGTGATTTTTTTTCCTTTTCTTTTATTTTTTTTCTTGCTAGTGATAATAGATAACGAATAAATCACAACGAAATTAATCATTTCCTATAATAAATGATGAATTTGTTCGCCCAGTGATTCAAGATAACGAGAGAATCATTCAATATTTCTTCACCTCTTAACACGAAAACAAATTAAATTGATCTTATGTAACAAAAAAATTGCTCATGATGTGTAATACAAAGTTGATAAAAGTATTATACCAATGGAAACATAAAAGTTTTAAGGTATGGAATAGATCAAAATAGCTACAAATAGCATCCTTTATATTACCTCGGGAAGTATGAATATGCAAAATCATCCTTTGTAGAACTATAGGAAGTATGCATATGCAAATAACAATATTTCCCTACTTTATATTGTACAAATAAGAGAACTCACAATGATAATGTCGCAAGAATTAATAATCACAGTCATTTTTCAGATGAAAAATTAATCATTTGAAGGTAGATGGAAAAAGCAGGAAGGCTTAGCACTCAATGACAAAAAAACAATTAGCATTGTCTTTCTTGAATTTTTTTATTATTTATTTGTTATGTTTATTTTTCTTTTTTCTATGTAATAATTTCGGATATTTTTGCAACCAAAAGTCGCTATGATAATGATTTTAAACTCCATGTTAAGGTACCTTATTTTGATGGAGGAACCGGATCAGAAAAATGAGGGATTTTAATTGTAAGATACCTAATGAAACTGCAGCTACAATTTGTTGCAATGGCCCTTCCATTGTCCTGCGGACTCGCTTTCTCATAAGTATTTTTAAAATCTACAAGGATATTTACATTTTATCATTCTTGAAAAAAATGGTGGAGGCAAAACCTTTTAAGTTGAGTCTTACGGAAATGATATACAATTCATTTTTAGCATCTAAGATCATGAATTGAGAGAACTTGGAGAATATATATTGACTAGGACTTATTGGCTATATTTGGCTAGTAGAACTTAGGTCAAAACTTGTCTAAGTTCCAGTAAGTTCAGTCAAATGAGAATTCAAAAAATTATAATCACGTGAAGTCATCTGAGAACTTTCCAGTTAAAAGTTCTTGGAAGAACTTCCGTTTTTTTTTTTTTTTTTTTTGCTTTTTTTCTTTTCTTTTACTTTTAATCATTTTAATATATATATATATATATTATTTATATATTAATACATTATCACAAACAAGCAATTATGTAAATATTATAATTACATTTATTGTATTATAATATGAATTAAGTCGAATTAATGTAAAATATTATATTTAATATATAGAATTTTATTAATAACATATAAAATATTTTATAATTACATATGTATATTTTATTTAATATTTATGAAAATATAATATTAATAACAAATAAAATATTTAATCAAAATTAATATTAATATATTACGACATAACTTATTTAATAATAAAAAATTAAATAAATAGTAACATATAATATTTTTTATGTGCTGGTAATTATTATTTTAAATAAATAAATGTGTATAATATTTTTATTTACTATAATTATATATTTCATAAAATAATAAATAACATTTTTACTTCTTACTTTTTATGCGAAGACCAACTAAAACTTATCTATTAAATTAACTTTTTAAATTTTTATTATTACATTTTTCATTCAAACACAATTTAAACTTATTCAAATACAATTTAAACTTTTTCAATCAAATGGATTACTTCTCCAAAACTAGCCAAACTCAAAATTCTAATGCTAAACAATTGGGATTGAATTAAGACAGCGTTGACTTTTTACTACGGATACCCCAAAAATTGTTGTATTCGTTTCCTTAAAGTGGCGTAGATTCCAAAGTCATCTACTTACTATTATTATTCTCTCAACGATTGGTCTTTCTATTGCACACACTAAAATTCCCCATTTTTTTCATGAATTTCTCAAACTTATATATATGGCAGATTCAAACTCGACCTGTCGATCATAAGTCATAACTCGAGGTTCATAATAAGCAGGATGAGCCAATCACATATGGCCGAGCCTCAGTTTGGTCAAATGTGTTATTTTGCGTGTTACCACTTGCAAGCTGCCAATTTCTTATGGTCTTTATATTTGGTATGTGCCGATGTTTGATGGGGGTGATGCCGTGGTGGTGGCAGAAGGCACCCAACACTACTACGACAAGATGCAACGTGACCATGGGCCCTACTCTTTCTGCATTGTTCAGGCCTTCTGACTAAAAAAAGATATAAAGACATACGATTTTGGTGCTTCATGTACAATTCATCTCCTCCCTCTTCGTGATTGAATTTTATTTAATTTTTATCCCCGCCGTGTTCTCTATCTTTATTCCTGCAGCGCGCGCGCTCTCTCTCTCTTTATTATTGAATTCTAGAGTCAAACTTTTAAAATTAGTTTGAGTTTTAGGTAAATAAAAGGAATCAATTGACATCAATTTTTAAATAACTTAGACTCGTAAATTTTATATAAAAATTAATTTAAAACATATCATGTATGTTCTACACAAATTTATACGATTTAATTTAGAATGAGCTTAGTATTATAATTAAAAATTTCAAACAATAGTTTTATTTTTTTCATAACTTGTAATTTAATACACATAATAATTGATAATTAATTAGTATTTATTAATTAAATAATATTTATTTTAGTTGCTTTTATATTTATTTTATGCGGAATATTAAGCTGGTACCACACTTTTATGGTACCACCATACGTCCACACCTTCATATTCGTCTATGGACGATTGAGATTGGGGTGCACCGTTTTAGGATAGGGTGGAGGTAGTTCGGGTGTGGCTATGGAAAGTGTGGATGACGGTTTAGGTTCTTTCTCGCGAGATCGGTGGATGCTATCTCTCACGAAGTGAACGTCGACACTCCGATCTTTCTCACGTTCGAATGGCGAGGGCGAAAAAGGGAGGCGTTGTGAAGGGAGGCCGATGCCCCCTTTTTTGTTGCCATGGCGGCAATAGAGGGCGATCTGATGGATGGCAACGGTTCCGCGACAGGGAAGTAGGGTGGCGGCGAGCGAAGGGCGGCGATTTTGCGACGGGCAAAGCAGGTGACGGTGAGCGAACGAGCGATCTAGATTTGAGGAGGACAAAGGGGATTGGGATCTTAATCTGATAGCGAGGCGCTCGGAGCTCGCCGACGCGTGGAGCTAATAGCGAAGGCGACGACCCACTTCGAGTTCACCTGCACTTGGAGCGACAGCAGAGGGCAATCTGGTGGAGGGTGATGGTTCCCGGACGGGGAAGCAAGGTGGCGGCGAGCGCAAAGCAAGGCGACAGTTCTGTGGTGTGCGAAATAGGTTGGCGACGAGCGATATGGATCTAAGGAGGAGGACGAAGGGAATTGAGATATGAATTTGATGGCGAGGCGCTTGGAGCTCATCAATGCTTGGAGCTCGCTAGCGCTTGGAGCTCATCAATGCTTGGAGCTCGCCAGCGCTTGGAGCTGATACCGAAGGCGACGAGGGAGGTTGGCGTCCGACGACGCTGTGCACCATCACGCACAGGCGATCGAAGGCGCACAGACGAAGACCCAAACCCCAACAGATCATGACCATCCATCAAAGCATGAGCGCAAAGTGCTACCACAAAAGTGCGGTAGCACCCTAATATTTCTCTTATTTTATATAAGTAAAATATATTAATTATTTAAAATTTATGAACAACATGTATATATGGTTTAACTGTTTAAGTGCATAAAAATTACTTAAATAGTTAAACTTATTTTTTATACATACACTCTACGAGCATGACAAGATTGCCCTCCCTCCGTCACTCCAGCTTTGACCCGGGGACAAAGTAATCGGCCGTGGCCGCTCAACTACGCCAGTAATATGTTGTTCATTGGCTGGTGATTCTTATATTGATTAAACATCAATCGCCAAACCACAAGGTCAAGTCAAATCCCTCGGCTGGAAAGATGGAAGCAGCAACAGCCCGTCTTCTACTTTCATTTATTGCTCTTCTTAAAACGGCGTGAAGACTGTTCGATAACACAACTGACTTTATTTACTCAAATTTCTTGTGGGCGTAAAGCTGCTTAGGATAAGTTGAAAAAATAAGTAACGTTTCCACTCCCGAGGAGATGAGGGGAGGGAGGAGGAGAGTGATGCACAAAGATCTCCATTGAAGAAATTGTTGCTGTTGGCTCTATTTGGGTGGAGTTGTGGGAGATCTGTACAAAAAGAGCTCCAAGGATGGAGATCCGTCCACTTCCAAAGGGAAAAAGCATTGTGGAAAAACACAAAATTGAAAATACCACCCACAGATGCCAAGAGACCTTAAACCAAAGAGAAAATATTAAACCGACTACGTTGGATCCACATCTACTTAACCGCTCATCCTTCCGATTTCTTCATGCCTTCTCTTGGACTTCTTCTGCTCTCTCTTATTTTTTCTTTCTTTCCTCCAAAGCCCGGCGTCACTCTGAATCGCTGTCCATGCCTTCCATTCCCTTCAATCCCCTACGCTTCTGCACGCACCAAGAACCATTTTATAGAGTTAAAGAAAGAAACCAGGCCCAGGACTTATCCCCCACTCCCCCACCTACTCCTATTTAAAGTCCAATATCAATAATTACCAATATACAAATACGCAAGGGAAAAATAATTTAATAAACTCAAGAGTAGCTAACAGGCTTAACAGCCAAGGAAAAAGAAGATGCTTTCCGATCTTGACAAATAAAATACAAAAAGGAATAAATAGAATAAAGAAAGAAATGTATAAAGAAGGCCACATGATGGTGACACCATCAATGCGCGGTCACCCCACTCAAACAGCAGCATATCACGGACACACGTGAAAAAGATATAAAGGAAGCAACCAAATAAGTCATATATTACATATTACTTATTAATATTTCTATTTCCAAGTATTCTTATTAACTTGGTCATATACATGGCATGATCACCCAACGCCAACCACCGTATCACATTCAAGGCACTTTATTTCTGTTACCTTCCAATTCAGTGTGTTCTTAGAATAATGAAAGGCAAAGAAATTAAAGGGATGATATTTGCAATGTTGAGGGCATCTAAGAAATTATCGATTGTTTACAATTTTGCATCACGATTCACGGCTAATTTATATGACAGCCATAATTTTTTTATAGCGAGGATTCCGGGGGAAATTTATATACCTTTTTCACGCACTTCTTCTCCCTTACTTCGTAACGACCTCTCGTCAAATCCGAGAGCCACATCCCCGGAAAGCAATACTGCAGAATACAAAGCTATTTGTGATCAATAATTTGGCAAGATTACTGATAAAAAAAATACAGAGTTAGCTGGAATGGTATTTGAAACCATCGTATTGGTATGTACCTGCAGAGTTTTGTCGACGTTTTTTGCTCTCTTCTTTGGCCGCTGGGGGAGTTTGGTGCCCTTCATGACCAAAAAGTCGTCCTCCTTCTCCTTTCTGGAGAGTGATATGTAGATCCTGGGCCACTCGAAGTGATCCAGACCCAGCTTCTCGCCGGCTGAGGCCACGGCGGTTGTCGCGCCGCTGCCGCCGGTCTCCTGATCCGACGGGTGGTGGTGATTCTTCAACTCCGGGTTCATGGATCCGTTCGGGGTGGACCCGGCCGACGTCTTCTGGGCCTTCTCCGGCGGGGAGGACGGGGATCGCTTCTCTGACCGCGTCACGGCGCTGGATCGCTCATCGGCGCACCTGATCATGGCGATAATGGAGGAAAAAAAAAGAAGGTAGTGTTAGACGGCGTTTTGGAAGCGAATGAAAGGGTTTGGTGGGGAAGACCAACCAAAATACCAGACACTAATGATCGCGGATTAGAGGTCTCTAGAAATCTTTAGATACCACTCATCCAACCCTAAAAAAAAGGTATTTTTTTCTTATTGTAAACGAAGAAAAAAACATGGTGGCGTGGTGGGTTTGTTGCTGCTAGCTGTTGAGTGCCCTCCACCCAAGCGATTAGCGAAGGAGGTGGTGCTTCTTGGGCAACTACAAAAAGGTATTGCAAGGCGGAGGGATACAAGTAAAAAATATATGGGAAGAAAATATGAAAAGGAGACGAGGAAAAGTCTACTGATCTGTGTACTCTAAACAAGGAAGGCGTGACAAATCAACTCTAAAACAAGATAGTTTTAGGAGGGTAAGAAGAGAGTAAAATGTGTGTGTGACATGAGAAAGGAAACGGCAGTTGAGTGGGGGTGAAAACTTAAATGATGCAAACAGCTAAAGCGAAAGAACATATAATAAAGGGGAGATAAGAAACAGAAAAAAAGGAAAAAAGATGAGGGATCGAGCTTCATGTTGAGTACCAACACCGGATCCACACAGATTTCGATGATGCCTATATATTAACACTGTGTTTAAATTGAGGTGAAGAGAGAGTAAAGAGGAGAGGGAAAGAGAGACCCTCCATTTATGTTATTTTATTTCATTTTTTCTTCCCTTTGATTCTCTTTCCTTCCCCTTAAAGAGCCTTTTGCCAAACACAGTCTAAAATAAATCAGGCCAACGGAAAAAAAATAAAAAGGTTATTTATTATGGGAGAATAAGAAAAAAATCACATAAAAAAACATACAAGAGCACAATACGACCGTCAGTGAATCAAAACATTGTGAATTATTTGCTCCCACTAAAAACCTTGTGAACATAAAATACAAGATATTTTTAACTTTTAGACAGTCATATATCAGGGACTAAAAGTAAAATGAAAATTTACATGATAAAGAAGAAATGAGAAAAAAACTACAACTGCCACTATGAACCCAGCTAAGAAGATTAAAAAAAAGGAGTGGCACAAAACAAAACAAAATAAAGGAAATATATGCGAAAATACAATCCCCCCCTCTCCCCGCATCCGATCAGATAACCTTTTGACCTAAAGCCCTTGAAGAAATATACCGAACGGCGAAAGTAAAGATGCGTTTCCGCAACTTGGAGAAATATTACGAACCATAGACGGAGAGCGGAAGGGGGGAGAAAAGGATGCATACTTGCTATTGCTGATGGCTGGATTCGTCGCGTCACGAAGGGTGGTGCATGGCCGGAGGTTGCCTCCTCTGCCGTAGGAACCGCACGGCGGGGGCATCGCGGCCGAGGCCGCCACCACCGCAGCAACCTTCTCCGCCGCGGCGATGGCAGACCTCCGCTGGATCTTCCCCGTCTGGCGAGAATGCGCTGCGGGGTCATCGCCGCTCCCGGCCGCCGTGGAGATTGACGCGGCTGCCGCCCGGCCCTCCGGTCTCGACCTTCTCCGGGTCCTCTTGTTGTGGCCCCACTGGAGGAGGAGGTCCCCGCTGCCGCCTCCGCCGTGGATCGACCCGTTGGTATCGCTGTGGTTGCCGCTCTTGGCAGGCGACGCCGCGGTGGAGGATGGGGCAGTGAGAGGGAGGGAGATGTTCTCGTTATGCACCGCCGCCGCCGGCCGCGGCGGAGACTCGGAGGGGAAGGAGATGTGATGGAAGTGCGGATCGCGGGCAGGAGAATGGTTAGCCGAGCCGGAGCCCGAGCGTACCCTGAGAGGCTTGGTCTCCAAGTGGGAGTAATTCGCGGGCGTCCTCCGGCAGACGTCGGGGTCCTCTTCCTTGCAGACCTTCAAGTTGGGTTTCCGTCCGTTGTTGAGAGGAAGGACGTCTGGGCTTGTTCTCTGATATCTGAGGGCCAAAGAGAAGAACGGCAGGTCAACAATGGCGAAACAGAGCAGATATAGCAACAAATTCTAGAAGATATCGTCAGCTAGCATTCGTGTACTAAGATAGAGCCATACAAAGAGGGTTAAACAGATCATTTTATTACATCCATACAGATAAAGCAATGAGAAAGTGCAATTTATCACTCGAATGGCTTCTGAAACCGACCATGGAAGCAAGTCAGTAATCAAATTTCGATCTTGTTCACAAAAAGTACGCACTTCTAACTTAAACAAAGACATCAGAGAAGCCGCGGATTCGATCCACAGGAGACGACGAAGTAACAACTCAAACGAGTTCATGTGAGCAAAATCCTAAAGATCGAAGTCGAACAAGATCCCAAAACCACAGATCCTTAAGCCGTATGAACAACAAATAACCAATACGAGGAATGACTGGAAAACATCAACCAAAGCAAGGGCGGAAGCGCAGCCGCATTCCAATGACAGGAGAAGAAAATTAGCGCATAGGAAAAGATGCAAAACCAAGTCTACAAACTGCAACCTAAGTCGAGGCCATTTAGACGTTATCTTGGCGATCACCAAATTTTCACTTGAAATTAGAGGAAAAAACAAAGCTAAATCCAGGAACCATCAAAAGTGGAGCGATTCAAAGAAAATGGAACAACTTTATCCAGAAGAAGACGTGACCAATTTCTGAAGCCATCCCGCTGATAAAGGTAAACCAAAAGGAGACATAAGAAGCTTGTGCCTTTCGATCCAGAAACCCAAGAAATCCCAAGGGAAAACAACGGCACGACTGGTTAAAAAACGTTCGCAGAGGCATTTGGCGCTCCGACGGCCGACTCGAGCAAACAAAAAGGTAGCGGCGATTTCGCTGCTCTAAGAGCACAAAACTCAGAAACGCAAAACCACAGACCATGGAGACACGAAAGCCGGGGAGAAAAGTAGCAGCGAAGGATCGCCGAAGGAATCCGGATGCCAAGGATAAGCGCCGAATCAATGGACTTCCCCAGTGACCCAAAAACAACGGAGGCAAGCGGTCCGGCGAGCCAGAGGCGCGGAGGCGCGGAAGCGCACCCCACGCACCATCGCCGGCCCCGGAGGCGATCTCTTCGCCAAACAAAAAGGCGCAAGAAAACATCGATCTGAAGGAAAAGAGACATCGTAAGAGCAAAACCGAACAAAACTCACTGAATTAACAGAGAGAAGGCAGCAGACAGAGAACGGAAGGAGATCCAAGCAAACCTCATCATGATCAATGCCCTAGGGATCCAAGTATCAGCCTCCGTTCAAATTGTCGACACAAATCGCATGCTTCCCTCGAGGAAGCTCTCGTCAACGGAGCCTCCGTTCGCAAGAGCCACTGAGTACTCGTTCTCTCCCTCTTATCCTCCGGTTGGTTCGCAGGTGAACAGAGGCGGAGGGAAGAATACAGCCGAGAAGATGCAAGGGAAAAGACAGAAGAAATCCAACAGGGCAATGGATGAGTTCGAAGAGGTGCGTCAGTTTGGAGAAAGAACACAGAGGAGAGAGAAATAAAACAGAGGAAGGGAAGGCGAGAGGAAGATGAAGAAGAGGGCGCACAGCAGCGAGAAGGGAACGAAGAAGAAATGGGGGTTAAAATAGCGGCTCTATCGAACGGCCCCCGTGCACTCCCCATAATGCCCCCTCCCTTTATTCACATTGCCTGAATCGTCCTGGGTCCGGTTTCGGATGGCAGGATGGAAAATAACGGTACGAGACGAGGATTATAACGCGAATAAAATATCGATAAGGCTCATCTCTCCCTCTCCTCGCTGGTCGCTGTGACGTAGGAACCCCTCGTGAATCCGTCCGCATGATATTTCCTAGGCAACCTCTCTGATCTGCCGTTCGTTTCTAGGGCGAGGGGATCCTGCGTCGGTCGCAGGAGATCGGTGTGCGCATATAACTAAACTGGATGGAGTTTATTGGCTTTGCGTTCGTGAACATGTTGATCAGATTCTGTGTGGAAAAAGGAAAAAAAAAATTCTCTACGGAGGCAAAGAACGATGAGATGAAAGCATGGCGCACATCGTACGTCTGGTAGTTCTTATAATAAGACCTAAATTAGAAAATAAAAATAAGGGGCTGTGATCGCTTTATTTTATTTAGATAAAACTTTAAATTTTTTGTTAGTATTAAAATTTAAGTTTTGTGGCCGCATTTGAACATTTTCTATATTATAGTATTGAAATTAACATGTTCCAGCCCAAGAAATTATTAAAATTACTTATAATAAGTTAAAGATATCAAGAACCTTTTTGGGGATATAAATCTCTTAAGTTACTTATAATTAACCAATAATTTTGATGAAAATTAAAAAAAACACGAATTCCTCACAAAAAGAGTTGTACATCTATTAAATTATGTATGTGTATTCATGTGTCAAATTCGATTCATTGGGATTAATCTGCTCACATTTTTTTTTCAATCTAGAACACCTTAAGAAATCTTTGATCCCGATTTAGGAGCATCCCCACTTTTGTATGACTCAAATCGTTATCAAGTTAAATGAAGGGAGTTTGCTGGAATCTATCATGGTTACATGTTGTTATGTGTGAAATCTTGAGGGCCATAAGATAGCCTTACTGAAAATTTTAATAACACACATGAAATATGTCCACATGAATTGAGACGAATGAAACGCATTTCTATCTTTTTTTCTATGTACGAAAGTAACATAGTCCAATTTCTTCCTGTCATTTGTTACATCATTTAGGACCATAGTCAATTTAGATCCTTTATACTTTTTTTCATATTCAACTTTTCAATTTTTTTTCGTCATTTAATTATATTTAATAATATGTCAATGAAGTATTAAATAACTTTTCAGGGTATTTTAGTACTTTTATCTTCAGCGATTTAAATTATAACTTATATTAAAATAAATGAAATAGTGACATGTGATCCAAATAATTGTTTAATTCAAATAAGAATGCATCAAATGACTCATAACATCTAACCATTTTATATATATATAGATAGATGTAGTACTATAAGCACTAATCTCAAAAGAACATTAAATTTACCATGCAATCTTATAGAGAAATTCTTCTTTTATAGGCTCAATTTAAAATTTTGTTTTCTTATGTTTATGTTAAAACATCAATTTATATATACACGCTGTAAATTTCACATAGTAATAATAATAAAGTTTGGAAAATGTATATTTAAATTCGGTCATCCACTCACCCAATTTAAATTTGTATAGAGACTGTTCTCCAATGTCTAAGATTTTGTCAAGATATCTTCATTTGGTTACTGTTGATTACTCCATCAAAACAGTAATGCTAATATATATATATATATATATATATATATATATATATATATAAAGCTGATGCTTGGAAATCATTCTCCATCCATCTTTCCCCTTTCTCTTTTTTCATATTTTTTTTATTTTTCTAATATATTTTATCATTAACTTATCAACTAAATTACCAAGCCACTAAGTATTAATGCAAATGTTCCATTTCTAAGCTCAACTCCAACACCCTCTTCCCTTCCTCTATTTGTTTTTTTTTCTTTTTTCTCCTTTTTTTTTTTTTGCTGAATCCACTGCTTATCGTTTTTTTACCTTTTTTTTGTCTGCATTCAATTGTTGAGCAAATGTGCGACCCTGCATTCTAATTCATTACTTGAATATCAGTTTTTAATGGAGGCATTATATTGGAAGATGAAAAGGAGGTAGGGGCGTTGCAGTTGGTGTTTGGGCCTCGGCGACTCCTATATATGAGGTTTCTCGCGTTGCCATTTTCGTCAACTTCGTCGTCTGGAAAAGGAGGCATCTTAGATGGGAATGGTGGCACAAGCCGAAGGCAACAACGTTCATAGATAAGCCGTGGACACAGGTCGTGACGCCTCTGTCCTCGAGTGAATCCATCTTTCTGAAAGTAGGGCCACGAGGAGTTCGGAGGGTTGGAAGGATCACGCTGGAGGGACTTGTAAAGCTGACTCCGCTAGCGCTTGCGGAGTTTCTCGACCTTGCAGCGGCACTGGCAGAAGAGGAGGCGCAGATGCGCGCGAGGCCGTTGGCGACATCCTGCCAGTGAGAGGCGCGGACGATGCCGCGCTTGAGGGCCTTTCACTTCTCGCGGAATGGGTGGATGAGGGCCACAGGCCGCGGGCTGCGGACGCCACCGCAGCGTTGTCGGAGCAGCAGGCACCGACGCCAGCAAATCCAAGGCAACCAGAAAGCGCATAGGGCTTGGTGGTGGTTGTGTCGCGATGACATGGTGGAGCGAACTTCTCTAGGGGACCTCCTCCAGGTGGAGCGTAGGCTGAACGACGAGGCTGACGACGGTCATTTCGTCTACGTCGGGGTCAGGGGAGGGAGAGGCGAAGTCGTTGGCGCAAGGGGCGCAAAGAGCGCGGCGGAGCACGAGGCAGTTGGCGGCGGGCTGCTCTTCGCCGCAGACGGGAGGGTGCTTCGGCCTGTCTCGGTGCAGGCGGGGGACGCGTGCCGAAATTTTCTATGAGGAACTACTGAACGGGCCTAGCTATCACGATTCCATCGCCCACGAAGATCAACGATGCACAGACGGTCTCAGCTCGCGGTCCCAGGCATGAAGAGCATGAGCGGGTCCACCTCTTCCTCTACCTTAGGCGGGAATAAAAAGAAAAGAGAGGAAAGAAAATCGAAATGAAATAATGAAATAAAAATAAAGAATAAAACAAAAAAAAATAAGTACATAGAAAAAATAAGTAGAAGATAGAAGAGCCCAGATTCGAAATGAACAAATTCAAACTCGAAAAGGATCTTTCTGATTCTCGAAGAATTCGGCCGGGCGCATGTCGGTGATGTTGTTCACAGGCATCTGCAGCGGGGGAGAGGGACGAACGTGCAATTTGAGAAAAGCTCTCGTATTAATTTATTTTAGTCCATCCAATTTTTTTGTGCTTTTCTTTATTTTTTAATTAATTTTTCATACTTATTATTATACATATAATTATCGTTATTCGTAAATTCCATTTTGTTTCTTTAAATTTCTATCTCATGAAAAAATTATAAGAGATTATGAGAGAATGCTAAGGTGTCGGTGGATTGGATTCAAAGGTGAAGTCTGTATTGTTTTCTTTTTTTCCTTTTTACTTTCTTGTATTTATATAAAGTCAAACTCAATGAAAGTTTCAAATTACTATCCACTCATCATTATCTAATGCATATTAATTTATTGCATCATTTGATTCTTTGTATTGTGACTTATTATTCACGTTATTAAATATCACATTATTAAATATGATATTAATTAATTACATCATTCATTTTTATGAACAATAAACATTTGATATTTCTACTATTAAATATAACTCATATTGACTCTTTATATTTGTAATAACAAATAATCATATATAAAATGCATTTTATTTAATGTGTATTAAATTTAATTCCATGATTAAATTTTCATAAATTATAAATTGGCTCTTTATATTTTATTATATTTTTAATCCTAAAGGTAATCTTGTATATATATCTTATATTTATATATCTTTTTTTCTAATATATATATAGATAGATAGGTATATGTATGTATATATAAATATAAAGTTGGTGAGAGTTCTCTCCTTTCAAAATGTTATCCAATAAATGTCATTTAGTGCATTAAATGACTTTACACTCTCTCTCTCTCTCTCCCTCTCTCTCTCTATATATATTAAAGCTGATGCATTGCAAATTCTCTCCTTTCAAGATGTTCATTGATATTTCTTGGTGGTGCATTTGAATTTTAATTCTTTTCTCCCATCTTTTCATATCTAAAATAAAGGCATTCTCTACATATTGAATTACAACTACACTTATGATCCAATAAATTCCATTTAGTGCATCAATTGACTTCACTCTATATATTTCACAAAATTAATATTGAAACTTCTGATCATTTATAATAATTCAATTCAAATGCAAACTCTAAAAAATGACCTTTGAACTTTCCACAACTCATTTAAAGAGATGGTTGAAAGAGGAACAATGAACCATGTTATCATGAGGAAAGAGCAAGATCATATGTATTTAAACAAAATTGCACAAGAGCAATGAAAATGAGCAAGAAGCTGCACAGGAAGTCAACATAGGCATATGAGCTTCCCCTAGAGTCTCTTCTCTCACTCAGCATTACCTCCACAACTCCTTGAGTAGCAGCATTTTTTTTCTCATAAGAAGATGATGTACCACCCTTAGCAACACCAGCAGATGCTCAGCCATGGCGGCGCCGACATGTATGGGGTGGTCGATCCATGGCCATGAAGAACCAAGACCATATCAAGAGCAGAGGCACGGCGAACTCATCAAATCTTATTGACCTTCTCTTAGGATAAATGGATCTTGCTTTAAGGCAACACTTCCCTATTTTTTGCACCGAGGGCGACGACTTGAGGCACCTTAAGAAGCTCTACTCCTCTCGTATTTTGTGTACTCATAGAGTGCAGTACTATTGACAGCTCATAAGCGAAGAGGTTGCATCCATGCTTGCTAAATTATCTAGATCTCACCCATTGGAAGCCAATGGATTGTTTGACAAGTGCAAATCTAAGAATTAATATCGAAGCACAACTAGAAGAATTATACGACAATCGTATTAATATCAAACGACAACAATTCATAGGAATATTTCACACTTAATTAAGATCAATAATCTTAATTAATTGCCTTAATTAATTATTTAGTTTTATCATAAATCAATCTCATATATACCTTATATATATATATATATATATATATATATGATTTGTACAGACACATGGAGCAGTATGTTATATTGATTTTCTTGTCTTTTCAATTTCATTTGTCCCTTCGTTTTCTTTAACTTTTTTTTTTCTGAACACATTCCAAAGTAAGGAATAGAGGTGTATATTGATAGATTCTCATGGAAGGCAAATTCATAAAAAAAATAAGAAAAAAAGGTTATCATATAATTATCACTCTAATATCATATTCATTTTACTATTGAAATTAAAAAAAAAAAAGGCCACATTAACATATGATAGAAAAAATATTAATTTTCCTTCATGCATGTTACAATCACATTTTTGCATTATATATGCACCTTAAAAAGTTTTTAGTCTAGAGATACCTATCTAGATTCCTTATGACGAAATATGTAATACTTGTAAGATAAAATGTAGTGTTTTGAGTCAAAATATTATTTTCAATTGTTATGATTAAGCCAAGGTTACCTGCATATAATTTAAATATTATTGCATGATTTTGTTTTTGCATTGTTTATGACATTTTATTTAGCAAGGAAATCCTATATAAAACTATTTTTTTAAACAAGTATCAATCATTACATAATTTTATTAAAATAATATTTAATATTTAAAATTATAACTAATGTAAAAAGTGCATTATCTGATGCAGTGAATTGTTTAAAATTTATAAAAAATGGTTCATAAATGAATAACAATCTACAAGTCATTTTCAAGCGAATTTAATTTTATAACAATATATTTAAAAATGATTTTATGTCATATATATGTTATAACTAGATTTCTTATTAATTTTTATAGATGATTTAAAATTGAGTGTAAGTATACATAGTACATATTCATATTTAATTACAATTGTATTTAACTAATATATATGCACACACAAACATATGAATATTAAGATATAAAAACAATAATTTTTTAATAGAATACCAAAAACATTTCAAAGATATAAAATAATTTAATATTATTATAATAAAAAATTACAAATTAATTTAATATTTATATTTATAAATTAATTAAAATTGCGCGAAGCGCAAGGGTGTTCCCTAGTTACATCAATATTTTCTCTCACCACATCAATATAATGAAAAGAAAAAAGAAAAAAAAGGAGTGATAATGGTGAAAATCTGATGGTATATTTTGTAATTAAAAATATAATTCTATATATTTTCATATTATATCTAGTAAGGTTCTAAGTAAAAAATCTAACAAAAAAAATCACCCGTTTAAATTAGAACTCTTTACCAAAATAATCAAAGGGTCCGACTCGAATCAATTTTTTTAATTATTATAATTAAATTATTACTTTAATTTTAAATAATATTTTATAGTTTACCTTTTATCTTACTCATATTTATTAGATTAGGTATATTATTTACTTATTGTCCCACATTTAAATTTAAATATGATTAAGTTATTAATTTATGTTAATATAGTTTGGAAAAAAATAACTAGAATATTTTCAATTTATTTTTAAAACATCTACATGATATATTTAATGTTTATAATTTTTTTAAAAAATATTATTTTAAAGTAGGTCCTCGATCTGAAAAAATCGATATCGCTTAGATCAAATTTTTTTCCAAAAAAAAATTAGGGTGATCTTTTATGCGTTAAAAACTCACACGAAATTCGAAGGTTGGTTTCTTTCGTCAAAAAAATCACCTGTCCCAAACCTAAATTTTATAGATTTTACGATATATAATGGGATATGATATCATTGCTAAGAAAATTATTTTATTTAACAATTAAACATCAATCAGATTTTATATATTTTAATATGATTATCTATGGCTTATATAATTTTTTACATATATAAGCGACTAAATGCTATTTGGGCAATTATATATATAAAAAATATTCAAAATATAATAATAGTAATATATATATATATATATATGTGTCAAGGGGACTTCTCGTGAGATATTTTAAAATTTAAAATTCGTCTATGTTTTTTCGAATATAAAAAAGAACTTTTTGATATATCGACCGGATTGGATTTTTAAGTTTTCTAAGTTTTACATTTTTCGTTACACCCATAATGGATTTATATATTAAAACTCGATCGATGATACCAATAATTATCTTTCTCCGGCATCCTAAATAAGGTTACATTGTGTTGTAAAGATCGCGCAATATTATAATACTCGTGACGTCAATATTAGAATGTTGATCCTTATGGAATTAGAGTTTGAGACACAATTAGCCCTGTTTGATTGGGAGGAGGGGAATCAATGAAAAGAGAAAGAAGGGAAATGAATTCCCCCTATTTGTTTGAATTAAGTTGGAGGGGAATGAAAAAAAATTTATCTTCTTTTCCCTTCATTCTTCTTTAATTTTTCCCCCCAAATCATGATGAAAAGAAAGGAAAATGCATACTTAACACGTATTTTCATTTTTAACCATATTAATTAAATATATAAATATATATAAAAGATAGAATCGTTCAAATAAAATTATCATTCCCTTCCCTTTCCTTTAATAATGTAAAACAAACACGAATAATTATTCACCTTCATTCTCATGTATTTCCTTCTCATTCTTTACCTTCTATTTTCTTTAATAAAATTTAAACCAAACAGATCATTAAGTAATATGGAGGATGAATAGTGCATATTAGCGACCGTTGTGGTCAAATTTTCCCTGGACTGAATTGATCTGGAATGTTAAAACTTTTAACTTAGTTAGAAACATCTGACTTAAATTAATCTGAATTTTAGCGTCATGAATTGGACGGTTGGCACTAGACGATTGACTGCTGGAAAAAATAATTTGAATTTAAAAAAAAATTAAAAATTAATATATATATAATTGGCTTAATGGAGTTGGAAATTCAATTATGTTTAAGTCAATAAACTGAAGAATATGAAAACTTTTGTTTCAATTCTTTCGACGAAGTCCAATGATCTTGAAAAACACGGGTGTATGCAAAAGTTATTGTAGCACTTTCGTAACAAAGATCTAGGCGCCGAGCATCGAAGTCAAACACTTTTCTGGACGGAAATTGTAAAAATTAATTATTATACAATCATAATTCTTTTAGCATTACAAGTAACGAATGATTCAAACTATTTTGAAAGAATTATCGACTCAGTTATTTTTAAAAAAATGAAAGTAAAAATTTGAAAAATGATGATGCAATTATATTAATCCATGTCTAGTTATATATATGTATAGAAATTATTTTTATCAATATATATGTATTTATAAAATGCAAATTTTATGTGAATGTCATAGACATACTCTATCTTTATTTTTTTATTTCTTTAAGAAAATATATTTTCCAAACCTAATTATATAAAAACCTCTCAAGTTGAAATATTTTCTACAATTAATTATGATTTAAATCTGCACGGTGTAAATTAGTCTTTTTTAGATGAAGTGTTAATTTTTATAAATAAAGTGTATATACCAAAAGTAAAAAAGCTGTGAATTTGTACTTGCAACTAACCTAAAAACGTTGATTCAAATAAATCTACACCAACATTGAACTCAATTAATTATTATGTAATAATTATCTAAATTAAATGTTACCAGACTATTGACAAAAAAGTTAATATAAGATATTTTTTAACAAAGAAATCCTACTTCTAATCAAATTGAATTTGCCTTTGAAATTAAGTTTCATTTATTTGTATACATATAAATATCATAATCAAACAAAAAATCCTAATTCTAATCAAATTAGTTTTACTTTAACATTTAAACTTCTTTTAGTTTTAGGGTTTTAAATATTATTACCTTATATAACAAACTTTTTTATAAAATATTTATGAGGCATTAAATAGTTAATATTTCATACATATATTATTGGTATTATTCTCTTATATAACAAACTTTATATAATAATAAGTTACCTGTATTATTTTATATAAAACTTATTATATAATGAAATTTTTAGAAAATAATATATTTATTTATTTTATCAAAATCCTACTTCTAATCAAATTAAAGAATTTAATCTTATTTTATTTTTATACTCATAATATTCTAATAAAAAATCTTAGTTTAAATCGAAATAGATTTATCTTGAATTTAATCTTCTTTTATTTTTATACTTATAATATTTTTTCCCAAGCAAAGAATCAAATTTCTAGTTATATTAGTGCCCTGCCAAAAGTAGTCTCTCTTATCGAGTACAAAACTTTAAAACATAGAAGTATGAAAAAAAAATTTAAATACTCTTACTTGTTTGGCACAATAATGATATGGGTTTAAGGAAGCTCTGAACCCAAAAGTGTCCTCCATCTTGCGTTGGACGGTATTCTTTCATCTATCTTGGTTTTCACGGAACACTTAAAGAAAGTTTACTCGAACAATCGATTCAGTTCACATGGCTTAAGAGGTCGGTTAAGCAAAGGTCATTATTTTTTTCACTCGGTCTTGTTTGCGTCTGGCTTCGCCCTTCGTTCAATTCTCTACTACCCTTTGTTAGATCCATCTTACAATCTTTCCATGGATTCCGCCCTCCGATCACCACTCCGTGTCTCTTGTGCATTGTTCTGCAATCAATCGAGTCTTCTAGTAACTACTGAGTTTCGAAGCAACCATTACTTAGGAAAATGCTGAGAAGTGTTATGCTAAGTCCAACCACCATGCGATGAGCCCTCCCCCCACCCCCGGCCTCCGACGAGAGGCTTGGAGGTACCGTCCTCCATCTTATTTTCTCTCCTGCCCTACTACTTTGTCTCTCCCATGTCCTCCTCGTCCCCCATCTTATTTTCTCTTCTACACTGCTTTTGTCCCCCATCTCCATCATCTTCTCATCAGAGAACTTCACAGCAATTTTTTCAAAACCAAACTGCCATGCCACCCCCTAAATTCATACCAACCATTCCTCTCTTCCACAGGAAACAATGATTCATCTCATAGCGAGTTACATGTTCAGCTTCACAAACCTACCCAGACGACCATTTCTTGAGCCAGTATTCTCGTCCTCAATCGGTTTCTTCGATCTCTCCAAATTAGCTTCAAAGTGTTAGGGAAGCAGTCACTGAGGAGTATCCATCTCCCCTGATGACGTGTCACAAGGATCAAAAGATCTACAGAATTGCTTGATGGGGAAAGTTTTGGAAACCGATCTCTGCGTGAGCTTCCTCAGCTCTAAGGGCTATCCGGCCCCCTCCGCGTCATTGAAACGTGTAGGAACTTCGCGATGTTCATGTTTATAGATTAGAGTGAAAAAATGTGGGTTCTCATTGGAGGACCCTAGTCGATTGCTGGACATCTACTCAATCTCACTTTGCCCCCACCTTTCTTTCGGCCGGAAGATGAGCGCATCATCTCGTCGCCGGTCTGGGTACAACTCGATCAAATTGGAAATCCATTATGTATTGAATGAAATGGAGGACATATGCAACTACACTCGGGTGTGTGTCGACATGGACATGTAGGGCCCAATCAAGCAGGGAATTTGGCCATGTATTCCGAACGGCAAGAGATATTTCCAATAAATTCACTATGAAAATCCTCCAATGTTCTGCTTTCGATGCGATGTTATCGATCATCGGTTGGAGCTCGGCCCATCGCGATTGTCACCATCCAGAACTCCAGAACTTGGAGGAGAGTAGCGAGAGAGGAAACCAGAGTAAGGTGTTGTTGCATGGCCCGTAGTTGCGCACTCAACATAGAAGGTTCATGGAATGGTAGAACCAGTTCGCCGGTGACACACCGGCAGCCTCGGCGATGGCGCGACATCACATCCCAAACCTAAATGGTGTGGTCCAGGGAGATGATCCCAACCCTCCAATGAAATCACACAATCACGATCTCACACTTGGTCTCCAATGGTTGGATGCAATAGATCTTTGTACGTCTTTGCAAATGAGTCAACAGGATTTCCCCCTCTGGGACCTCTGACAAAGCCGAGAACTTGCATCCAACGGTCAAGAAAATGGGAACTGTTGAGGGGCGGGAAGAAACAAAGTTAGAGACCGCTTTATCGAAATCATTAGAAGTACCAAGCCTGACATAATCGTACTAGTTGAGACCCACAAGAATATGAGTAAGTCAACACAAATGATTTGCAAGCTAATAAAGACTCACAGGGGCATGTGCAAGAGGGGTCAGGCATGATAGGTGGAATCATTGTAGCGTGGAATAGCACAATTAATCAGGTGTCAAGTTTTACATGTTGTAGTGACAATAAATTATTTCTCTTTTCTATTATCATGTGTTTATGCTAGTACTCAATCTTGTTGTTCATTACAACTCTGGCATCATTTGAGTGACATGGATTTATCAGGAATTTTAACTCCATCTTAAATCAAGAGGATAAAAGGGGGGTTCACCATTTAAAGGAGATGATCCTGTATAGGTATTACACGTTTTGGATCTCATTTCACATGGTGCAATAATAGATCAAGACATGCTAGGATACTATATAGAATTGACAAACTTTTACTCAGTACACATTGAATGTTAAAGTTCCCTAATCTTGTTCTGTCCTGCCTTCCTAGAACTGCTTTTGATCATTCCCTTTTACTACTGAGTACAGAGCACAACTACCAAAGTCTAAACTTTTTATATATGAGCATATTTTGTTCGAGCATTTTGAACCAAAAGATATTGTTATAAATGAATGGACTAGCACCCACCCTAATTGTAGCATTGACGATGCTCTACACAACATTAAGAAGAAAACTCTTTTATGGAACAAGCATACATTGAACAAACTTGAAAGTAGAGCTACTGAAACAAAGGAAAAAATGAGGGATGCTAGATATGTGTTAAGCCACCATGAAACCTTAACTCTTAAATCAGCTTATAACCACCACCTAGCACTATTAAGGCAAATAAGTTTAAAATGGTGGGGTAAATCTAGGGAGAATTGGCTACATCATGGGGATAAGAACACTAAGTTCTTTCTTGTGTCTACTCATTAAAGCAAAAAGGAACCAAATCCTATTCATTATTGATGCAAATGGTAATTAATTCACACGAGAATCACAAATCAAGGATGTTTCTGTTAACCATTATACAAACTTTGGGGTCTCATTAATCAACCAAATCTTGTCCTTGATACTTGGCCTTGCCTACCAAAGCTTGACTCCTCTTGGCATAGTACCCTTACTATCTTATTGAGAGGAAATTAAGGATTGTGTGTGGAGTTTAGGAATGGGGAAGACTCTTGGTCTTGGTGGGTTCACTGTAAAGTTTTATAAAAACTTTTGGAACATTATAGGAAAAGATATCTCTAAGTTCATCATTCCTTTCTTTCGGAACTCCATGCTTATGCCTCACGCATGGTCAAAAATCTCAATTGTCTTCATTCCTAGGACTCATCAGCATTGACTTTAGGCCAATTTCACTCTGTAATTTCCTCTATAAATTGATTTCCAAAATCTTAGCCCAAAGACTTAAACCCACACTGCCAATATTAGTTGATCCTGCACAAGCTGTTTTTGTTGCCAGTAGGTCAATCCAAGATAATATTCTAATTGCTCAAGAGTTGACCCATTCAATGGCAGATGGTAGAAAAAAATTTATGATGTTAAAAATGGATATGAAGAAGGCATTTGACGTGGTTTCTTGGGAAGCAATATCCTATATCATGCATGCTATCAAATCTCCTATTTTTCACTGTGTGATCAATTGCTCTATTTCCAAGTCTTTTAAGAGTAATAGGAAAATAAGATAGGGAGACTCTCTATCCCTATACATCTTTATTTTAGTTTCTCAAGTTTTAACTTCCATGATTAATTAGTTGGTGGAGAATAAAGCAATTAAACCTTTCTCCTTAGGGTTTTTTTTCTTTAAGGCATATTATGTTTGTTGATAATTTACTCCTATGTCCAATTGCAACTAAGACCAAATGCACTACTGTGAAAAAAACATTATGCAACTATGATATCCTTACCAACCAAAAGGTTAATATTGCTAAATCTGAAATATTTTTTCCACCTAGGCTGGCTAGTTGTAGAAGGCTACTCATGAAAAATATTCTTGATTTTAGAATGGGTTACCAAGGAATGCATATTTCTTATATATCCATTACACCCAAAACACATTACTGTAGGATCCCAAAGGGCACCAAGAGGGGGGATGAATTAGTGTTTAACCGAAAATACTAATTTTACGAAAATCATCACGGGATTCTTAGAACCTTTGCAATTCAGATTATAAATAATAAGAGGAAGAGAGAGTGAGAGAAATCAAATACAATGAACACGGATGGTTGTTGACGAGGTTCGGTCACACCTTGACTTACGTCCCCGCTCCGACTTCTCGATCTCGAGATCGTCGGAGATTTCACTAGCACTTCCTTTGTTTCAAATGGGGCAAGGAAGAAAGCCCTTTACACGACCACATATTCTCCGCTTCGAGAGGCAAGGCAACATCTCCTACTAGGAAGCTAATTTATTTCTCTCGCTCAAGAGGTAAGATTTAGAACCTCTTTTACACAGAAGCTCTCTCTATTTTTCTGAGCAAAATATTTCTCTTTCTTTACAATGCTAAGCTCACAAGAGTGGAAGAGAGAAAGAAGAGCACAACTAAAATGATAACCTCAAAGAAAATATCTTCTTTTAATTTTTTGAAGTATTGCTTTAATGCTTGGATTGGTTATTTTTTCTTTTGGCCTTGGCACTCCTTTTATAGGCTCTGATATGTGAAAAATTCATCCAGAATTAATTTCACATTTTCTCCTCAAAATATAATCGTTACTGTTCATTTCAGTAATGGACTGGTCGACTGCATTTATGGGCCGATCGACCGGTCTATATGACCATTGGCTCATTTTCTTCAATTGCCGCAACTGATCGGTCGACCGCATTAATGAACCGATCGACCGATCTATATAACCATTGCGCTCATTTCTGCAGCTTCAGCACTTGGTCGGTCGACCGGATTGTCGACCGATGTCTCGACCGGTACAGTCTCGCAGTTTTGATTTCTAGCTGTTGAGCTGATCGGTCGACCGGTGCTTCGACCGGACTGTCGACCGGTATAGTCTCGATGTGAATTTGGCAGCTCATGTATTGATCGGTCGACCGGTATCCCAGATCGGTCGACTGGACTATCTCGATCGGTCATAGCTTCGACCGACAAGTTGACCGTCCTGCACTATTTTGAGCATAACTTTTCGCACAATTATCCAAATTAGATGATCTTAGAGTCTATGGAAAGCTAACAGAATTTTCTACAATTTGATGTTCCATATTCATCCAAAACTAATAAGATCAGTGTCAATTATTTAATCAAAGTGTAGTACATAAAGTTATCTCTTTTTTTTTAACTTTTTCAGCATTTTTTGTGTAATAACACTGCTTGATGTTGGAGATCCATTGTCTACTTTTTCTGCGCAATAACACTGCTTGATGTTGGAGATCCATAATGCTTGCTTTTCAGGTCATCAAGATGGGTATTCAAAAACAAATTGGTAATGAACACAATAGATTTGTTATGCCAACTTTTGTAAATATTTCTCTTAGTAGTTCAACTATGGTCTCTGAATTAATTACTGAGAATGCATGGAATATTAACTTGCTGAATCTACTTGGCTCTGATATTGTAATGCGTATCCTTAACATTAATATCCCGTCATATGTGATGACTTGTGGTTATGGGTGATGGATACCCATGGTATTGCAAGATCAAACTCCGTTTACATATGCATTGCTAGTCAGGCTTTGCCACCACCGTTGTTTGGATGGCTGTCTTGGAAAACACTCTCACACATTTTTGTCCCATCAAAAGTTTGTATTTTCTTATGGAAATTATTTCATGATAAACTGCCAACTACGGATATGTTTTCACGTTTTAATCCCTCGTCAAACCCTTCATGTTTATTGTGTGGTGGTACTAATGTTGAGACAAACTACCATCTATTCTTTACATGCCCATTTGCTTCTCAACTCTGGTCATTACTACAATTTTTCCTTAATTTTTGCTTTGAACTCATATCTTATTGGCCTTCTGTTGATTATTTGAGGGAAGGAATTAGATTCTAGTTCAAGGTTAAAATTAGAGTCAATTTTTGCTCTTTGTTTTGTGGGGGTTGTGGAATGAGTGAAATGACGCTTTCTTTCGTTCCAAGACGGCAACCGCATTGGTGGTTTGGAGTAGAGCCTAGTTCAGTATAATGATTATGTTGAAGAGCCGTTACATGAGGTATTGTCTCCCCCATGCCATATTTTGGTATGATGGGAGCCCCCTCCTCCCTCGAGCTTTAAGCTTAACTCCGACGACTATTACATTGGGGCGGGGGAGGTCGAGGGGCGGCCACTTGATTCAATCTCACTCATGTTTGTTTATTGTTGCAAGGTCTCTTCGTCGATTAGGTTCCTCAGTACTAGAGATGAAAGCATGGGGTTATTTGGAGGATTTACGATGTGCTGCTCGGTTGGGAATTCAGGACCCTGATTGTGGAAACTAACTCCTCAACTTGGCACAAGATTATCTCTACTTGCCGATGTCCATGGCGCATCTGCTTGATCATAGAGGATATTAAGATTGTGCTAGAAAAGTTTGATGTTTGGTCTATTAAGCATGGTTATAGAGAGGCTAACAAAACGGATTTTTTGGCAAATATTGGTCGTAATATTTGTAGCGACACTTTTTGGGTGCGGGATCCACCTTCGGTTCTAAGCAATTTCTTCTATGTGGACAAATTTGGATGTTTCATTAATAGATAACACTTAATTTTCTTAAAGAAATCAACTGAGTCTTCTAGACAGTCATTTTTTCATAATTTGATTGAGAATATGACTATAATGATGAATTTGGAAGATTAGTCTATTTTATCATTTTACTTTTTATTTATGTTTGTTTGATTGATGAATTAGTTTTATAATTATAATTGATTAAGATTTCATATTCTATATTTTGAAAATAAATTTCACTAAATACCCTCCAACTTTACTCGTTTTTCCATCACTCTCCGCCAACTTCACTTTATAACTAAATTGTCCTTCATTTTTTAACTCATTTCACTAAATGCTCTTTTGACCAGGAATAGACAATATCCTAATAATTTCACTTATGTGATATTTTATTTTAAAATAAAATTATACTAAACATTAAACTTATTTAAAATAAAAAGGGTGGCACACCCCCTTTCCCTCTCCCTCTGGCCATCGTCGGCCGACGCTCGGGTGCTGGAGGAAGAGGGGGATGAGGCGGTTGTCTCATTTCCCTCTCCTCCCTGGCATCGGAGAGGAGGGCATGACGCCCCCTCTGAGCAGAGGAGAGGGAGGGGGCCCTCCTCTGCACATGCGCAGAAGGGAGGGGGCTAGAGGGAGAGGGGATGCGCTCCCTCTTTTCTTTTATATTATTTTAATGTTTTATTTTAAAATAAGATACCACATCACAACAATGATTAGAAAATATTTATTCTCAATTGAAAGAACATTTAGTGAAACGAATTAAAAGATGAAAAAGAGTCTTATTACAAACTAAAGTTGGAGAGTAACAATGAGAAAATGTCAAAGTTTAATGGTATTTTTTTAAAAAAAAAGTTAATTGTATTGATACTAAGTAATTGCTCCAATGGAGTTTGAGTACAAAAATTGAGCCAGGCACGGAGGAGGCTTGCCCATCCAAAAATTGTCAATAAGTTGTTGTCGACCCAATTTTGCTAAGTAATTTGTCGCACGATTTTCGCTACGGAAACAATGGGACACAACGATGGGAATAATTCCAGCAAGAAGGTTCCAAATATCAACGAGTAGGCCCTGGAGTGCCATGGGCAGCACATATTGCGATTAATGACGCGCACAAGGATCTCAGAGTCCGAATAAACATGGATGTGGGATAATCCAGCATGACAGCACGCGCGGATGCCAGCGAGCAAGGCACGAGCCTCCATCTCTAGGACCGAGCCAGCCTGCGCAAACGATGATCCTGCAAAAATAAAAGAGTTGCCATGAGAGAGTGCTGGAAATCCAATAACCCCAACCCCAACAGAAAATGAACCATCCGAAAAGAGGATAGTTCCATGCTGTGGAGGGGGCTCCCGCCGAATCCGCCTATGCGGGTCGTAGGGGCTAGTTGCCTCAGGTGCGTGGGCTCCAGCATACTCATGAAAGCCAGCCAAAGTCCTTACCCAGTCCGAGTCCACGGTAGCACACCGTGATCTAAAATGAGCCTCATTCCGAAGATTCCATAATTCCCAGAGGCAGTGAACGAAGAGGGATAGAAAGGAGTTTCTGGACTGCATATCAAGATCTGCTCCCTCAAGAAGCCAGGTTCCGAGGTGCCAGGAGGGCTGGTTTTGAAAAGTAATATTTAGATTCCTCCCGAAGGAGTTTCCAAAGTTGGTGGGCCATAGGGCATTGAAACAACAAATGCTTGACGATTTTCAAGTGGAGGCCACAGAGGAAACAAGCAGGGTTTATAGTGTTATCAAATAGGAGGATTGTATCGAGTGTGGGTAATTTAGAGTGTAGGAGTTTCCAAAGAAAGATATGTAGTTTAGGTGGAGCTGGAATCTTCCAAACCATGTGCAACGACGGCCCCCCAGTGGAACTTGGCGGCATAGGGCGGCGACTAACATATTGATAAACTGACTTCGCATTTGCACACCCATAGGTATCGTTCACCCATACCCACGCATCATCATTGGTAGGTCAGGGCCGAAAGAATCAGATAACAGAGATCGATTCCACGAGCCATTCGAGATAAAATGGTTAACCCTGAGATTATCCAGGCATAAGTCCATATTAATGAAAGTAGGCATGCAAATAAGTGGAGACGTAAAGATCCAAGGATCAAGAAGGACATATGTGCTGTTGCCAGAACCGATACTTTTGATAAAACTTGATTGAAGAATATGAATGGAATTAAGGATTAATTTTCAGGAGTCAGCAATATGGGCACGTGGTATGTCATTCCAAAGGTGTAAAGGGTCGTACTTAGCCTGAACAAGCGTAGTCCAAAGGGTGGAGCGCTCGTTCAATAGGTCTTGCATGCATCTGACAATCAAGGAGTGATGGATGTTGAGTAGGCTACGGATGTCGAGTCCGCCACAGTAGCGGGGAAGCTGGGCAGTGGACCAGTTAATCAGGTGAGCTCCGCGACGACCCCTCCCCCCCTAGGATACCAGAGGAAGGAACGAGGCAATAGTATCGTAGGAGATATTTGTGACACTGAGGGAATGGATGGGTATGGACGTGAGCGTAGTTGAATGGTATTTAGTAAAATTTATTTATATTTTGGACATGATATATAGTATTTATAGTTCATTTGAATAAAAGATAAATATGATGGAAATAATGATAAAAAATTAAAGCATGAATGATGCAACAACATCTATGGAATTCCATAAAAATTTGACACCAATTTGAGAAAAAAAAAGATTAAGAAGAGTTTGCATGCTTGGCAGCTCGCTCTGTCGTGTCCTTTAACAGGACTCACTTCTCTCATGGACATATCCTTCGATAAGCTTCCTGTGGTTTCTTGTCATCTATCACCTCTTGGTCAATCTCCATATGGTGATGTCCCACTTCTCACAAACATAATGATAGTTCCTTGGCTATAAAATCATGGACACTCCATTGTAGGCACTCACTGAAACGAAGTTACATCGGCTTTTGGGGAAAAGCTATTCAACATATGTAGTGAAGGCAGGGTGGCTTCTGGAGGGTGGCAGAGCAATGAAGGAGACGAATTGAAGACACTCGTAAATAAAGGGCTGAACTGATTGCACGATCCGAGTTTTACTAATTGGACCACATGGATCAAGAGAGAAGAATGATTGTCGTCGATCACGAGATCGACAATAGTCCACAACTTCTTTAAATCCTACAAATAAAGGGAAGCTCACATCTATTAATTAGGTGCTCTTATGAAGTGAAAAACCAATAATTAAACCTAATTTCAACACCATATACCACAAAAAATATAGATGAAACTATACCCAATAATACAAATCAATATAATGGCAAGAAGGGATTATTTTGTTGTATTGCCATCCACAAAAAGAGGAGGTGTGACTTA
The DNA here is from genome assembly GCA_030549335.1 of Pontederia crassipes. Lineage (NCBI taxonomy): Eukaryota > Viridiplantae > Streptophyta > Magnoliopsida > Commelinales > Pontederiaceae > Pontederia > Pontederia crassipes. The sequence continues at coordinate 45,540,228 of CM060187.1, read as the reverse complement.
AACTCAACAAAACCAAAGATGAAAAAACTTTTCATTTTCATATGTTTTAAACAAGATTATTTAAATAGATTATTTAATTCAATAAAAAGTGCTAATATTTATTAGGATTATATGTAGTATTTAGTTATTATAATATTAATATGATATATCTAATAATTATGTTCATGTAAGGATTACAATTATATATATAAGTGCAAACACATTAGGATTATATCTACTATTTAGTGTATAGATATTATAATATTAGCATTATTATTATATATAATAATATTTTTGTTCATGTATATAGAATTACGATTATATTTGGAAGTAAACTATATCTTTTCATGCAATTAAATATTATAATGATGTATATGTATCTACAAATTAGATTTGTATATATATTACCTCGTATAAAAACTTTGGGTTAGGATTATTAAATAAATTATTATATGGCACATGTCATTGCCTCATGATGTCACTTGTCGGATTCTCATATTTTCACCACTACTTATATATACACAGACACGTAAAATCTCGTGAAATCTCATAATCTTATTGAATATTTGCTTGCAACAAGATTATATTCCAAATAAATCTTGATGTCACACAATATTATGTGATGATATGTGAAGTGAGATTTCAAGTTTCCTTTCACTCCTCTCATCTATGTGTTGAGAGAGAGAGGATTGATGCATTTTGTTTTAGAATATTATAGTGTGGGATGCCATCTAAAGTGTTGGTTTACCTAGTTTGTTAACTGATTGTGACATCCCAAGTTTCTACAATTTTAATGAAAATAATATTTACTTATTTTATTGTAGAAAATGAATAAATATAAATAATATGAAAAGTTTAAGGAAGAAAAAAAAAGTTGGACAAAATTTAGAGTTTGGATTGGATTAACATCGAGGATTCAAATTAAAGTTAAGTTTAAAATAAAAAAATAGGCTATGAAATTTTTTTAATTGAGATTAATTAAGAATTTTAATTAGGATTCGTTAAAGTATTAAGTTTGAAAATAAAATCTACACATTAAAGTATAGCATGTCATTGTATCCAGGGACAGAGCTAGGATCAATATTCAGGGGGGGCTAAGTAGAGAATATAAAATATAAAATATATATATATTATTAACTTTATTAACCAAATTAAGAAATAAAAAATACTACCTTAGAATCAACAGATAATTATAATTATTATTTTATTTAAATTAAAATATTTTTTGTTATTCATCATGCATATTTTTTTCTTTTTATGTTTATCATGTTAAAAGAAGATATATATAATTAACTTTTTATGACAACTAATTAATTTGATTTTTATAAAAAAGAGTTAAAATTATTAGTACAAATATTATATTTTAATAAATACACATATTATATTATAATCTTTTATAAATGTACACATGTGTTCTCTTATTAATATAATAACATATTATAATTATGGAAAGTTCAAAAAATTAGGGGATTCTCCATATATATAATAATATAATATTTCAAAAACTTAAGAGGAACTTAATTATGTCAAGTTTACAAAAATTAGGGGGGACTTATCATATATATTATATAATAGTATATATGTAATATTGCAAAAAGGTGTCCTCCCCCCTCCCTCCCTCCCCCCCCCCCCTCCCCCCCCCCCCCCCCCCCCCACCCCCTCCCCTTCCTTTCCTAACAATATATAAGTATCCCTCTGTTGTTCCTCCTAATAGCAAGAACATAATATTGTAGCATTTCCAATTTTTGAGACAAAAAAAATAGTCAACAGGATTTTCTTTTGTTTACTAATTTATTCTTAATTTAGCTTTGTTTGGATTCAACAACTAGAATAAGACTTTGTCCTTGTTGATAAATCCTTTCCAATTTTTCTACCCCTAATAATCATCCTCTCTATATGGACAATCTTCTCTTTCCTCTTATTTTCATGTGAATTGAGATAAAAGAGCAAATAGGGGCCAAATCTCCCCAATCGAACATATCAAGCGAGGTTGGCATGCAATTTTTATGTGATAGGATGCAATAGTGATTTGAGAAACATTGCAAATTGTGCATAGTAGAATCATTTGAAGTTGATTTTTCAACAACTTATGGTCATGGGAAAATACCTTAGGTGCCTTGATGCTCAGCATTGTCAATGGTTTTATCGATACATACCCTTATTATCTTGTCCTATATATGATTATTGAATTGTTGAAATATATATAGAACTCATAGTATATTGTCTCTCAAATAAGATCATAACATGTGTCAGAAAGCATGTCATGAAACTCGTGTTGCGGTCACAACTCCCTGATCTGGATTCTTTGAGATCAAGCCATGGTTGGGAGGAATTCAACGTGAGTAACATAGCCCAAGTTCTAAGTACCTTGCTTAATAACTTTAAATGACATTAAATATGGGCTAGGTTTTGGTCAATCGGGGTTGAGATCTATCGATAGACAAACATCGGGGGAGAGTACCAACAACGATCGAGTTCGAATTTCAAACAACTCGGTCCGAGTTCTATCGGTGGAGGATTAAAGAGCCAACCATAGTGGTGCGGCCTAAGTTTCACGAAACACTATTTGAGCTTTGATAATAAGTTGCATATTATTATTCATTATCATATTATTATGATTAATCTATTATTTGATCATTTCTTTTGGTTACAAGATTGGGTTATCACATTAAATAAAAAGGATAGATATATATGTTATAAGCAAACAAATTAAAAGATGAATGTTATGGGTTATCATGTTTACTATTTATCTTTAGGTTGATATATATTTGATATTCAATTAACTGAAACAAGTAATGTAATTATGTAAGTAATATGCGGATCTCTAGTGAAAATAATGATTGCCATGTTGGACAATCATTAACCCTTCATTGTATAACAAATTTAGTTGAATTGTTGTTGTCTCGTGTAGATACCTACCATGGTGCAATTGGTGAGCATGATGCTTTCTTAAACGTCATTGAGAGTTATCTTCGAAAAAGTTAATCATAATAACTTTAATATTAAAAGAATTTGAATAAAATTATTAATTGATTATGGATATTAATATTGATAATTTACCATGCTTATTGATTATTTACTAATGTTGATTTATAAATTAATTAGTTTGATTAATAATTAAAAATTACTAAATTGCTTAATTGATTATTATTGCTTTGTACAATTGAGTATTATATTATCTTTGAAAACTCTACATATTGAGTATTTAAGAACATTGATGAATAAGGAATTATGCTCATTTTTGTTCTAAGCGTGCATATATCGACATGGTTTGGGCAGAGGCGAGGCTCGTCAAGGATGAATTTGAAAGGATCCACATATATGAGGTTGTACTTTGTCCCCAATATTTAATTCGGGTTCAGTGGGAGTTATCTCCTCCATTGTGGGTTAACCTCAACTCATATGGTCATATCGGCGAAGAAGGTGGAGCAGGCTCTATCTTGGATTTTGATCACTCTAATTTCTCTTTGTATGGACGTAAAGGAATAGGTGCTAGAAATTGAGATTTGGGCTTTTCTCCTTGAGCTTCAACACTATGTTAGAAGGGGTTTTAGACAATGTTATTAAAATCAAATCAGACGGTTCAACCGGTTCAATCACGAACCGACATTGGATTCGGTCCGGTTTCACTTCAAAACTAGTGTGAATGTTGAACCGGAGAAAAACCAATTGAACTAGAAAAACAAGGCAACCGGTGAACTAGTCAAAAATTGGGTTAGCATCCATTTTGGAAAAAAGACAAGTAAAAATGAAAATTAAAGAAGCAATCAAGCAATATGCTAACAGGAACAAAAGTAAAAATGAAAATGAAAAAAATAAATAGAGGAAGATAATTAATAGGTAGAAGAAAACAAATTTGGAAATGAGAAAATAAAGAAGGCATGAATTACAGGTAGATGCTATAGGAAGATAATTAATATGCAGAAGAAAACAAATTTGAATGTGAAAATTTTAAACATATGAAAATATTTAATAACAATAAAATAATTGAGCAAGCATTAAATTTTTTAGTATAATAAATAAAATAAAAAATAAAAAATCAACTATAAATTTTAAAAAAGGGAAAAAAGAAATAATGGGAAAACTAGAAATAAATATGGAAGGATAGTCGATTAGAAGATTAAATGAAAAATAAAAAGAAAATAAATGGAAATAAAAAAATTAAATGAACAGAGAAGTTTCAAAGTGGATTACAATGTCATAAATTAATTTTCAAAATAATAATACACCAGATTTAGATAGTTTAACTTTATATAATATAAAAAATAATAGTTTTATATTAATTTATGATTACTAATAGTTTATTATTACAAAATACAATATGTTGTGATATATATATAATAAAGATTAATATCAATAATTTTCTTTAATAAAATCTGGTTCTTTGTCGTTGAACCTCAGTTCAATCACGACCCAATTGAGATATCGATCTAGTTATAAAAATATTGGTTTTAGATGAGTACTCATACACACTGATTATTCTGACGCCTTGGTCAGGATATTCCCATGGAAGCTTAAGGAGTTAAGGGTTTGATATATTATTGAATATCTGAGCTGCTATTGCTGCTATTTAATTCTTCTGTGTTTGTACTACATTCCTATCACGAATCTTCATTTTGTATTTGAGCTGCTATTGCTGCTATTTAAGATGTTATTGTATATTTAACTCATGTTGAATATTACTTTTTTTAAGAAAAGGATTATATATTAAGTAACTTGTAAACTTGCATCGTGATACATGATGCTGAGGAGGTCCGAATGGAGATTCTCCTCACAAAAAATTTGAGAACCATGAATCCTACCACTAACAGCCAAAAGGTCAGCAGCACAATTACATGATCTATAGCAGTGCTGAATACAAAAATAATCAAAAGATTCAATTAGCGACCATATCATGTACATGGCATTACGGATTCTCCAAGGGCAACGATGTGTTTTGTTTACTATCTTCATCAAAAGTTCCGAGTCCACCTCAGCAATGATATTTCTTAAGCCTCGCCTACTGCATTCCTTTAGCCCCTGCAGAATACCCCAAGTTTCCAGCTTAATTATATCAGCAGCCGCCCTGCAACCACAAAGAGATTGTTAGGTGCCCGAATAATGTAGCCCACTCCCCCCGGCACCGATGGATCAACAAAAGATCCATCAATGTTGAGTTTGACCCAAGGGTCAGTCGGGGGCTCCCATCGGGCCCGCGCGGAGTCTTGGGGGATAGTTGCCTCAGGAGCATGGGTGTTGACATATTCCTGATGAGCAGCAGATGCACGCTCCCAGACGCTAAGCATGGTTGTTTGCTTGGAATTGAAATGGATATCATTACGTGCAGTCCAAATTTCCCAAAGACAAAAAGCGAAAAGAAAAAAGAATCACCAATCTTTAGTGAAGTTTTACCTTGATCCAATCACCAATATGCTAGGAATTCATGTATTTGAAAACATAGTGAAATTTTTGTTGAAAAATTGACCATAAGCCATGAGATATTGGGCAAAGAAAAAACAAATGCACATTTTATTCCACATGTAAACCACAAAGAGAGCAGGTAGTATCAACCGAGCGATCAAAACACAAAAAGAAATTTTTAGTAAGCAGCCGATTATACATCAATTTCCATAAAAAGATTGAGATTTTATGGGGAACTTTAATTTTTCACATTGAGTTCCAAGCAAACCATCCAGATGCTGAGGTCGAGCACGCATCTCTGCAAAGGAATTTATAAATCGAATTTGTATATCCCTGCATATCCATTAGGATCATGACACCACACCCATGAATCATCATTGGCATTGGGAGTGGCTAAATGAAGCGAGAGAATTTTGGAGGTCAGAGTAGGGCCAAAACAAGATTCAATGAAATTAACATTCCAAGCATTATCAACAATAAAATCAGCAACAATGTGACCAGTGGATAACATATCAATATTAGCAAAAGTGGGCTTAAAGGTAATGGGGATGTTAGTAATCCATGGGTCTAATAGTGTATTTGTGCTTAGCCCGTTACCAATATTTTTAACAAACCCATCTCTCAATTTATATAGTGCATCGCCAATAATTCTCCAAGATCAAGCAAGCATTGATTGAGGATAAGTCAAATGATTATCAGGGATAGGGCAAGCAATGCCAGCCCAGGGGTGGAGCTTGCCATATTTTTCCAGTACTTGATTTGCCCAAAGACTTTCTTAGAGCTTGTATTCTTTTAGCTAGAAGGGCAGGACGAATGTGAGCTAACTTCTTAATGCCCAGACCTCCAGCCTCTTTAGGAAGCTGGACAATGCCCCAGTTAAGAAGGTGCATGCCCCTTCTACTACCATTGGAATCCCAAAGGAAACCATGAGTGACTTTTTCGAGATTTGTCTAATAGACCCTCAGATAGGTGTGTCACCCCCAGGGAGTACATTGGAATGGAGTTGATGACCGAGTTAATCATGGGTTAATCTGCCAGCCTGATTTAGGATACACCCCTTCCACCCTGCCATTTTCTTTGAAATTTTCTCAATTATACTATGTTGCTTACTAACTGGAATGTACTTGTATGATATAAGGACCCCAAGGTAGATAACAGGGAATTTACCCAATTGCACATTGAACAGCTGCTTGATGATATTAGTGCAGTGCAAAGACAACTTGGGGGCAGATATAACTCAGACTTCATAGGGTTGAGCATCTGGTTTGTTAACATGCTATATAACCTAAGTGCTTTGTTTAGGTTCACACAGTTTTTCCTAGTTGTTGTAATGCAGATGACGAGGTCATCTGCATAAGCCAATTGGGTGAGGTTGAAATACTTAATTTTGAAAGGTTTGATATTACCAATGAACACCTCCTGATGTAAGATGAATGATGAGACTTGTGAGGTAAGTATAAAGAGGTAGAGGGACAGAGGGTCTCCCTGCCTAATGTCCTGATGGCTTTGGAAACTGTGGGAGAGGACCCCATTAACACAACGTCTAAAATTTGGGGATACAATACATGCAAGAATCCACTGGATGAAAGTCTGAGGAAAGTTCATGCTTTGTAGAATAGTCTCAATACCATACCAGGATACCCTATTGAAGGTCTTTTCCATATCTGCTTTGATAAGCATATACTTCTGTCTACCCTTACCCATTGAGTGGATTAACTCCTGGACAGTTAATATGTTGTCTTGTATGAGTCTATTTGCCATAAAAGCATACTGAGCTAGGTCAATTAAGAAAGGTAACATAGGCTTTAGCCAATTAACTAAAATCTTAGCTATGACCCTGTAAATGACATTACACAATGATATTGGCCAGTAGTCAGTAACCATTCTAGGCGTATGCTTCTTTGGAATAAAAATAAGGTTGGTCCAAGTCCAAGCACTGGGTAGGTGTCCAGTGGTGAAGAAGGACCGACTCTCACAAGTTATTTTTGGTCCAATGATATCCCAATATACCTTATAAAACTCAACTGTAAATCCATTTGGTCCAGGGGCCTTCCCCAAGAGCATTTGCCACAGGGTGTCTTTGATCTCTCTAATAGTAATGGGTGACTCTAAATGAGCATGAGAGCTGGTTGGAACTTTTGGAAGTATAGGCCAACTATCAATGGGGATCCTAGGAGTACACTCTTCCCTCCATAGGCATTTGTAATGCTCAACAAAAAGGGCCATAATGTTTCCCTCATCTTCAACCTTCTCGCCTCCCTCTTTAACTAACATAGTTATTCTATTGACCCTTTGTCCAATCATTGTGCTCAAGTGGAAGAACTTAGTATTTCTATCTCCATCCTTAACCCATTTCACTCTTGACTTCGACCACTATTTGAGATTAATTTGTCTTCTAAGAGCAGCATGGAGGTGGTAAGTAGACCTTAGCTTACCACATTCAGCATCTGAAAGCCCAGAACAACTGTCCTTGAGTTCCAGCTGCTGGATCTCTCCAAGCACCTATTCAGCTCTGTGTTCAAGCCTACCCAATGTATTTTTATTCCAGTCTAAAGTTTTGTCCTTGATAGCCTTTAATGCCTGGCTGTCCATTCTCTCTGCACTATCTCCCTAGGTTCATTATAACTAAAACAAAAGTGTTCATATCTAAATTGTTTAGGCCTTTTTTTGTCTGAGTTTGTTTGAAATATCAGCGGTGCATGATCAGAAGGACATCGAGCCAAAGCTCTTAATGACATGTTTGGGTGGGTAGTTACCCAGGCATAATTAACTAGGACTCTATCCAACTGACACAAGATTCTGGCCGCATCTTGGCGATTATTACACCAAATATGTTGCGGACCAATGAGATTAACATATAAAAATCCTTGGGTAGTGATTAGATCCTGTAAAGTTTTTTGTGACCTAGCTAAACTAAACGGTTTCCCCCCTTTTTTGTCAGTAGGATGCAGAATATAATTGAAGTCCCCAAGAACTATCCATGGAATGTTGTCAATATTTATGCCTTTCAATTGCTCAAACAACATAGAACGAGTTAAGGGAGTAGTACTGGCATATACACATGATATCAAAGATGAGAAATTACCTTTGCTAATGACAACATGCATAACCTTATTATCTTTATTAAGGATAGTAACATGTATTTCCTAATGCTGCCAGGCCAGCAGAATGCCTCCCGACACACCATTCCCCTCCTGGTAGTCGCCGCTCCATTGATTACCCAATCGCCGAATGATCTTATCCCCCTATGCTTTACTAGCATGTGTTTCTAGAAGTACTATAACATTAGGATGATACATGTTTAAGATCTCCCGGAGCTGGTCTCTAACTTTGCTCCGGTAAACCCCTCGGCAATTCCATGAAACGATCTTCATGCTTCTGCCCCCGGTTGCCCGATCGTCGCCTGCTGAGGTAGAATAGAGAGGGGTGAGTGCACAGTAAGATCGATCATCTTTGATTTACCTTTTTTAAGCTTCTGACCGCGCATGATCTGTTGAAGCGGGGGGAGGAGGGACGGCGGCACCCGCTTTTTAGTCCTGCCATGCTTTTGCTCCTTTCGCAAGGTTGGAACGAGGTCTTCATCTTGTTCTTCACGATCATCCTCCAACTTCTCCTCCTGAGGAATCTCCCCTTCCTCTGTTGTGTCTCGCGCCACCATGACCTGGGAGATGCTCAGGCGTTCCTTGGCCATCGAGGTGAGGGCTTCATGGTCCATTGACGATTGCTCCTTACTCACAGAAGCAGATCCAGAGCCGGCGTGTACCTGCAAAGGGGGTGGCAGAGGGAGCTTTTGGCAAACCCTAGAAGAGGGATTAGTCGACGAAGATGAAAAAGGCAATAAGGGAGGAAATGTGTCTTCAAAATGCTCCGATTCTTGCGGAGACAGCCCATCCTGATCGTTGGCGCACACGTGGTGCATGTCACGTGCGGAGACCTCGTCATGATGCGTGTGTAGGATGCAATCATGTCCACTGGTAGTGCTCTCCAGGCTGGCGCCCAGCACCGTACAGGAGCCGTTGACGCCATCCAGTGGAACGTTAGGTCTCCCGTTAAATTGCGTGTGCAATGACTCACCGTCCGATCCGGGCGTGTGGTTGAGATCCAGATTCCCAAGGGCCGCGAACCGATTCGCCGCAGACATCGGTTCAGTAGCTCGGGCCGACTTCTCACGGTTGGAGCTCCCATGGTCTCCGGCTGCGGCGGCGGCAGGATGAGGCCTCCTCGGCAGTCCACCAAGAGCGGCGCGCAGGGGCAAGCTTCTACGCCTAGCAGAGAAAGATCTTAGCCAAGGACCAAATAACAACACCATCTTACCCTCCATTCCCGGCTCTGGTGATGCCCTGCAATCTTCAAGCCGATGACCAACCATCCCATAATGAAAGCAAAAAAATCAGTAGATTATCGTAGGTTACGTGTTGAAGATATCTACTACCATCAGGTTCCTTACCCACACCCCTTGCTTGACTAGTTTGGTCACATCCATGTCGACGCAAGCTCGCATAGTGGGGCATGTATCATCAGCGAGCGCTGCCTCATCCATCGCCAGCGGGATCCCGAAGCAGCTAGCGATGCGAAGCATGGAACTACGATTTTGAAGTTCAAACGGCATGTCCTCCAGGCAAATCCAGACAGGGAGGTTCGGAGGAAGATCCCCGGAAGCACGGAAGAATGGCCGCGGCTGCGAGACAACAAGCGGCTGGCCCCCAATGCTCCACGGATCGCCAGCTAACACCTTCAAACGATCTTGCAGACAATCAAAGGAGAAGATGAAGAATCCCTTGCCTAGCTCCTTGACACATAATACCTTGTTGATCTGCCAAAGCCGCGGCAGTTCCTCGCGCAGTAGCTCCAGAGTGAGATGCCCAGCAACGCGTCCCACAAGGCATCTCTTCAGCTCCTCCAATCAGCCAACCACCTCGTCTGCCGGGATGGTGACTTCCTCAGATATTTCTTCCTGAAGGCATCAGAGCTGGTGAGGGGAAATGAGCTCCGAGGCACGACGCACCTCGCGCCCAATGTTGCCTAGACCCCGAATTGGCAGGATCCTTGCAGTTACAACATCTCGGTATGATTGCTTTGGTGGGGGAGGCGGGGGAAGCAGTTCGCTCATGGTGGAAAAAGGGAGGGGGTGGGGCGTGGGGAGTCCCTCCGACGGAGTGCGCCGGAGCCTGGAACGCTCCACGGACCGACTATTTCATTAGGTTTGCCTTATTGTGGTGCGGCTTATGGCCGGAGCCTGGAATGCTCCACGGACCGACTATTTCATTAGGTTTGCCTTATTGTGGTGCGGCTTATGGCCGTGGAGTTGGATAAATATGGTTGGTATGTTTGAATATTACTCACTTGATTAATTTTTGTCTATTGGAATACGAAGCTAATGAAAAATGGTAGGTAACTAGTGAAATGATGGATGATGGCATATGTGATTATGATGGTAATGATGTTAACACATAAATGATCCTAAAGTATTTTCTTTTGTATTATGTGCCATTCACATATTTTATTTTGCCATAAACTATCAAATTTCTTTCCAATTCCCGACGTATGTTGGATTGACTCCATTCTTACTATCTTGTTGTGTTTTCCCGTTTAAAAATTACTATTTTTATATTGTGAGGTGACGAGTTTCATTTGGAAGGTGTTACAATGATTAGATACTGGTCCATCAAAATTGAGCTATGTTACATGACATCTAGCAACAATTTATGCATAAATAGAAACTAAATGAAGACTATAAATGTGAAAGCATTGAAGTTGAAGCCAACTTTGAAATATTAGGAGTTAAAAACAGATGCAAATATGATAAAATTACTTAAATTAATTTATTAATTATTGTTTGAAGTTTTCTCTTACTTAACATTTTTCTACCAATAAAATACTACTTTGATATTAATAGCTCTCGTGAAGCATAATTTTACTAACCAATTATGTAACTCAAATTTGGTTATAGGATGTTTACTATATAAAAATAAATCTAATTGGTTGAGGATGAATTTAATCAATTTACTATGCAAAATATTAAGAGATTAAATAATTTTTGCCAATTCTTTTGTTGGTGTTGAACGAAGGAAATTTTATCAACAAGAGGCTTTTGAAACTTTTATTTTGAGTTATTTCACCTAAAACCTCCTTTTTAATTATTTTTTCTATTTAATCCTAAACTATAAACTTACATATTTTAGTATCTAAATGTATCCAAATTTGACGTTTAAATTTTTTAAGTTTCTTCCAAAATTCAATCAAGTTATTTTTTATTGAGTATAAAATACCAATTTTACCCTTACTTTTTTCACATAAGAAAAATCTTAAAAAGTCAATAATGTAACTCAATATTTTAAAAATGATTAAAGAAAATTTTTTTACCAGTATTGATTATTTTTATATTTAAAATATTTCTATTATAATGAGAATATAAGAGTACAACTGATATTTCATAATTACAAATAAACTAATTTAATAAATCCTGGTTGAAATATTACAAATAACATAACTGTAAAATTTGAATATTATAATGTATAAATTTATAATTTAGTACTATATATAAAAAAATTATTGTGGGAGGAAATAATTCAACTGTTTGCATTTTTCTATACCGAAAATTGAGTTGCTTTTGTGATGAAAAAAAAGAGAGGAAAAACCGGGGTTTCTCGAGGAGACGTGACTCATTCCTTGGCATTTAATACGATCAGACTCGGGGCAGGATTCCTTGTCGTGGTTGGTAATCCTCCCAAAAATGATGCATAGTATAATGGAGCAGCAGCCAGTGGCTTTCGGCTTTGTCTTCTGCCGAAGAAATGACAACAATAATGCATATAAAATACAAACCCCCGAAATAAAAGTATAGAATCAAGCTTGCAAGGAGTTCCCGTCGGAAACTCGGTTAATTTACACAGGTTGTTGTCTAACTTTAAGTCAATTTTAATTTATAATTAGAATATTTTTTATCTTTAATTTTTTTACACGTATTATTTTTTTTATCAACAATAATTAATTTGCATGGCGTAATAAAAAATAAAAAAGGGCGTCGCCACCCCTTGTCATCTCTTTCGCATGTGCTGATGAGCACACGCAAGAGAGAAGGGTGCGCCTCCATCCCCATTCCCATATCGGCGAGCTCGCACAAGGGAGGTTGGCCTTCTCGTCAACTCCGACGAGCGATAGTAGCCTTTTATCATTTATTATATATTTATATTATTTTTTTATGTCACATCAATAAGGTATTCAAGGAATCGACTATTGACGGTCAGAAGAACTAAATGTGCAATAAAAAATGAAGTTCGAAGATAATTTAATTACAAATTGAAGTCGTACAATTTTGCATACGAGATGTATTTGTTTAAACTCATCTGGATGTGTCTATTTCCTATGGATTCGGGTTCATTTACTTAGGCTGAAAAAATATTCGGAGATCGGTGTTCGGATAGCAAATTAGTGAGCTTAGTTTAATAATTTTCCCGAGATTTCATCAAACTCCTACATGGAAAATAAAAATTAAGTCACAGCAATGTTTATTTTCTTAAACATGCCGGCGATCGCTTTCCGCGAAGTCCGAGACGTGGAAGTATCGATCCAGCGAATCCATGTCGCCAACTCGTTTTAGATCTTTACTTTCGCGTAAATCTTGCCATGTTTTTACCGTCTGGACTCAGACTCATCATGTTTTTTTTAACTAGATTCATTTATTAGCATACGAATAATTTGGTGCTGCAACGGGTGAGAAATGATAAATTTTGATCAAATGATGAAATTTACGCATATAATCTTGTTGGAAATAAAGCATCCAAACAGGAAAAAAACAGGTTATGATAAAAAAAATTTCCCTAAAGGATGCTGCCCTTTAAAACTGTGGAGCAAATAGGCCGTCAACGTTCGCCATGGCTCTATATGGGACCTGGCGGCCTTGATGCATGCATCTTTTCGATCTTTTGCTGAATGCCTAGTGAAACAGCTACGAGGCTTGCGAAAATTTGGCAGTGAAAGATATCGTACCCACATTATTAATGATATAAATTGTGAAACAACATAACTCATCATGTACCTATCACGAACAGAAAACCTAATGATGCAAGAAAACAACATATTTGATATATTCCAGTCGGTCAGCTTGTTCTTCTCTGTTATTATACATTAAATAAATAAACATGAATCAGAACACTGGTCTGGATACTATCTCTAGTGCTGACGTTTATCTCATCCAGTTAAATGAAATCTGCATGTAGAAATTGCAGCATCGCGGAAGAAAAACTTTATCCTTCGTAACTTAACAGAAGGGTACAACGGCACAGGGTGTATCTTGTCCACCTCTCATAGATGAAATTGGGGATGGGGAAACTGCCTTTTTTTTACAAGGTCATAAACATCTATGTATTCCAGTCTATGGTTCACTCCACTAAGGGCATCTAAACAAAGTTCTACCAGTTCAATTAAAGAACAGTTGCCCTAAACAGACAGCAAACCTGCAAGCTGAAGCAGATGAGCTAGCATCTGCCTAGAACAATGCAAGACACATATGCTACAGGAGTTTTTAGGAGAATTTCTAACAAGCCTTAACTCAAACTATGTAGTACTGATACAAATCAATCATAACCTTCTACCGGAAGAGTCTTGGCACTGATCTTTTTGGTACTTTTCCTTCAAGCTTAAGTCGTCTATATGCTTCCCTAACATGACAGGGCCTGATTGGTCCGCTCTCTTTTCTTTCTGTCATAACCACTCTACCTGCAAGAATTATGTGTTAGAACAATCTGCAGAAAGTGGATAACATTTGGTAGCTATACACATAATTCTTAAAGATTTATTTGATATAACTAGAAGCCAGGAGGGTTGTTTCCTTGAAACTAAACTCCGCAAAACTTTGAATCTAGGTTAATCTCACTTATCACACATGAAATATATGTATTTTCCGTTTCAAATATATATATATGTGTGTGTGTATTTTCACATAAGAACTCGATGAACCTTTCTCTGTACTTTCACTTCATTATTGTTGTTTTGTTTTGATTTATTTATTCTTTTTTCAGGGAAGGTTTTGATTTCTTTATTTACATGTTTATCATTTACAATGAAAAGAGAGAGGAATGTGGCCCGACCCTCCTCTATCTTTCCTTTTCCAATTTCTAGCGTGCTGCTGGTGATTGTCAATGTTTTAGATTGTATGGATTAAATGTTTAATCAAAGGAAAACAAATTGAGATAATGTAAAAATATTGATGCAAATGGCAATGTGAGAGCAGAAAATTATTTGAGGGCATATTGGTCCAGTGATCATAAATTAAAATGAACCCTTGAACTTCTTTCAATTTTTTTTTTAAAAAAAGACCAGCACAATGTTAGTCATCCAGCTCAATTGACAAAGGATGACCAAGCAGCATATGGATATTGCATTTTCCACCAGAAAGAACAACATATATTGATCCATACACTTGTGACGTAAATTTGTAGTTGCTAAAGTCTTAAGATTTTGTCACTTGTGATGTTGTAAACATATAAAGCATGCAGAAATTGCAGGACTATCAGGAAGCGACGGGGTGAAAGTAACCACAACTTCTATGGCTGTAAACATGCAGAGTCCAAAAGGAGAGAACGCTAGATATTAACTACTTGTCTTAAGTGTCTAACTTACTTGTCTCTACTAGTTCTCCAACAAACAATTTTGCTATTCCAGATACCACTATTGTCATGGGGACAGAAATCTTTTGGCTTCCTGTGATGCTTGTTAAGAGCTGTAAACAAGAAAGCATTAGATAATACAAAAAGAATAATTAAACAAATAAATCCATCATATGACTAAGAAAAAAGCTCCATTCTTAGAGGAAACAGATAAAGATGATGAATCCAAACATACATAAGTCAAACAAAATGCCAACTACTTTTCTACTAACTCCGTAAATCATTTTCACCCAAAATCGGCATAATTTACACTTGCTTTATGATACTTAACACTGGCATCCATTAGATTCTGTAAACGCATCCACAAAACAAGCAGGACCAGTTCTGAATTCAACTGGTGAAGACTTAAAAAGTATATATGTCCCACTCGAATTCTATGTCCGCAACAAAAATGGCGCAAGATCATGCGTGATGATAGAAATAACTGAAGCTCTTAGCGGTCAACCTACCACATAAAAAACCTTAAGCAAGTAGAACTGTACTTCATCTTGAAAGAAACAAATAAACCTAACCTAGATAGGAGATAATTAAGAGTATTGTTGCAAGCTCACTCTTTTCATGTTCGATTTCTGAAAACCAGACCTCCGAAACGATTCATAGCGACTCATTTGCTCCTCTGTGAATTGGGAAAGTATTGATCTACGAAGGTATTTGAATTAGCAGAGTAGTTCATGTCACATACAAAACGAAAATTTCTGGAGAGAATTCTAGAGAGCTCACTGCATCTTGGCCATCTTGTCGGGGTCGGTTGGAGCGCCGGAGGGAAGCTTTCCGAACTCCACGTCCATGTGATCCTCCTCTTCCTCATCCTCTTCCTCCTTCCCCTTCCCGCCACCGCCGCCTCCGGTGGCGGCGCCGGCCGGAGGAGCGGAAGTAGAGGGCTGGGAGGAGGGTCCAGCATCCTCGTCGTCTCCAAAGACCGGGCCCGAGGCTGCCACTGTGTCTTCCTCCTGAGCGACGGGCGACTCCGGTGGCGAATCTTGCTCCTCGACGGCGGCCTCGAACGGGTCCTTCATTGCGTCCACCGGGAAACCCTTGAGCTCGTATTCTGTCTTCTCTCAGGTGAATAGTTAACGTGTCTTACAATAATTGGGCTGCATCTGTCACATAAAGAATCTAATTGGGCCAAGTGGTTGTTACTATTGATGGCCTCATGTCCAATTATAATTGATTTATTATTTTTCATGAATTGTAATTAGGGATTTTACTAAGAAAACTAAAATATTCATTTTATTACTCAAGTGTCCGGTTGCTTCTTTTGTCATCTTATCATAAATAGATCTCGTATAAAATAAATTGTGTACACTGATATTCATATATTAAATAGTGATATATTTAATTAGTATTATAAAGTAATGTACTTTTAAAAAAAATTCTCTCACATGCAGTTCCACATGTCATTCTTATGCATACATAATCTCCATGAACAAAGGCTTATATGTAAGACTAAATAATGTCATGAAAAATATTTAATTTAAAATTATTTCCATTCTCTCTTGATAAAAGATTACATAATTTCATGATCTACAATTCTCAATATGAATCATCCATAGAAACCAATACGACATTTTCATATAAATAATTATAAATCATTCACGCATTTATTTGTTATCGTATAAACACACCATATTATATCATATGGAAATTATACATTCATATGTTCAATTACTACATATAAGTCTCGTTACTCATTTATATCAAAACATGGCATATAGTATGTAAATATCACAATCGCACCATGATGTCATGCTTAGTGGATGTATGCAAAAATATGATGCATGCGCATATCATAACACCAACTTGCCATCGACATCCTTTTGAAAATATTTGTCGACTCTATCGGGAAGGTTGTTAAATTCTACAAATGACCCCTATGAACTCAAAAGTAGTCCGCACTAATTCAACAATTTTATTCATATGATATTTAACATCAAACATCCTAAAATTCTTTTTAGAATATCTGTCGTCCCTATAAAAATTTTCAACCGTATAGGATAAGCCATCGGGCTTAAAATATTTTTCAAGTAAACAAGGAAAATTATCAATCTTACAAGTATTTCAACTATACAACAATAAATCATCATCCGACAAGGATAATACAAATACATAGTCATGAGATGTAATGCATATGCATTTGACCCAAGTATATCATATCTTGTCGCGTTGTATCCTATCATGTCATGTCTTTTCTATCATATAGTATCATGTCATGTCTTTTCTATCATATAGTATCATGTCATGTATTGTCATGTATAATTATATAATCATAAGAATAATAGTGACACTTCATGAACACATGTAAAAACTTATTCATGTCAATATTGTATTAGTTCATTTTTCGTAGTCTTTTACACTCATATAATGATATCTTAATTATCATATGAAATGAAATATATCATAGCTTTTGCACAATAATTCACTTTAACATCTTATGAATCCACAATTATGCATAAATTTTCATGTTGCATGTATCATGACTAAAAGCTTATAAATGATAATGCAATAAAAACACATGAATCCACCCTACATATCTCTTCTTTAACTTGTTTCCTTTAAAATCTTACACATCAGACCAATAGATCATCCTCCTTTTATTTTACTTATCTTAATCTTCCTTCTTATTGCAATCATAAGGAATTGCTTGTTGCTAAAGTATTAGTAGGTGTGTGTTGATATCACGTTATAGTAATATTATAAACATATACGTATTGCTAGAAGAATCATATATTTAAATTGAAATGGTATCAATACTTTAGCATCAAGCAATTCCTATAACATAACTCTATTAAGTAAGCACGCCTTCTATTTTGACAGATTCATATACTTACTTTGTGGAGCAAAATTCACATTTTCTATTATACATGATTAAATCTCATTAATCCAATTTATAAAAACATGTGCTTCTATAAAATTACTCAATAAAAGCTTGAAGTTTATTTCCTTATGATTGCTTCTCAAGGAAATCAACATTTAACCTATATTTTGAGTTGGTTATGTGTTATAGCATACTCAGTGACATTGTTTCTAGAATTTGAATCAATTAGTAAATGTCTCATATTTTGATACTTTAAATTTTCTCTAAAACTAGACATCCTAAAGTCTCATTCCAAAATTGTTAGGGTTTATCTTAACATATAATAATCATAATAGTTTTGAAAAATAAGATCATGTTATATTATATGCTTTATTCTAACAGATAGAGAAATGTTCAAATTAATATTTTATAACTTCTACTCACCTAGACTTTTCATGTTATTTTGACAATTTTATTAAATGAATATCCCCTTAAACATGATAGAGTAACTTCCATTTTATAACTCCTATTAACATGATTCCAAAGCTCATGTAAACTAGACTTAGATAGGATTAAACATGTTAAGTTTCATAATTTTTTAAAAAGAATTAATTTGAAGGAACACGTTAAGAAGAAAACTATCAACTGTGGGTTAGAATTATCACATTTAGTGATTGCCCTTTTAGAATTTTTGTCAAACTCCGGAGAAGGATTCATTCTCTGCAAATTTGTGCGCATTTTCTAGAGAGAAGGTTGAGACGATTTTTTTCAAATTTTTATGACTAGAGAAGGTCGGTTGAGAAAAATAACTCAAGCAGACAAGCTGCTAACTTGCTGGCTAACTTGCTGGCATCTTACATGTTATGAGTTCAAATTCTTATCCAATCTAAATCTGACATTCAAAATCACTAATTTTATTCCTAATGAACATTAATTATTATTAAATATATATTAGGATAATATAATCTATGTAATTTATTCACATATTTTCTACATTAGATATTGTTCTACATATTTTTTTTTTCCATATTCCACTTGGAGATATTTGATTGGTCTTTGAAACTTAATCCAAATGTTGATAACCACATGAATACATAACCATATGAGTGCATACTTTAGCATAATATGATTATTAATCATATTTAGTGCTTTAATTAAAATTAACAAATTATTATTATATCAATAAGTGACATTACAACATATACTTCAATATGTCATATAATATATAATTGTGTATTATATTGTGAATATTAGAATTAAAATGCTAATAACTCTAGGGAATTGTCTAAAACTCAAATCCACCCTTCATTTCGTTTTTTCTATTATGTTTCTTGACTTAAGATGTTTAAAAATTAAGAGCTATTTGGTAGTGGAATAAATAAGAGAATAAGATCTTATTTTATATTATTCAACCAAACAATTTTTTTTCATTGAATTCTTTCCTTTTGCAAGAATTGTTATTTTTTTACTCTATTCTCCAAAAATAATAACTACTTGAAATTAGTTAATCCTATTACATGAATATAAATATATAGCCAAATAGCTGATCATCATTGGATAAGAGATTATTTAAAAAAAATAAAAAGAAAAAATTTTGCTAGATCTTTTAAAGGGTAGCACCGTCAGACACCCATCCATCAACATTCAATTCATGTTCGGCAGTTGATAAAAAAATCAATCAATAAATCCTACTTTTAAAGAAGTAACACAATCATTAAACCTATTAAAAAAACATGAAATTTGAGGTAATGAAAAAAAATTAAAGGAAGGAAATGAAATGAAATGAAATGGCAATAGAACAGAAGGAAAATTAAGGAAAAAAAAGAGAAAGAATGAAGGAATGTTAAAATATTAATATTTTTTGGATAAAATAAAGAAGGAAAAATCATAAGAATTAGATGATAATTTTATTTAGATATATATGTATTTATAATCTAATTAGACATGATGAAAATAGAAAACTATTCGTCCTGGGATTTTTTAAAAAAAAGGTATTGAAGAAAAATTAAGTTAAACAATTTTAAATTCAATAGAAAAAGAAAAAAAGATTTCCACTGTATTCTCCTTGTCCACTTTTATTCTTTCTTCCAACCCCAAGTGATATATCTAATCTACCTGCTAGACCATAAACATTAGTACAAGAATGTAGCTTATGAGGAAACAAAGTTGTGATAGAATTAGGGTTGGGATATATGAACACTTTAGGTAAAGGGACTTACTACTAAATTGTAGGGAAAAGGGTTTGTTTAGGTAAAAGGGAAAATGTATTTAAATTTTATGTATAATTGTTTTTGCAACTCAATTTGGCGTTAAGATTTTTCTTTACTTTAAATATATACTTTTTTTTTGAAAAAATGAGTTTTCTAAAGTATGTCTTCATTAGTGTCGTAACATCTATAATATAAAACAAAAATATTGATGACCTTTCTTCAATATTGTATCTGCTATTAATTAAAAATATATATTAATATTTAGATGATGATCGTTCTATAAGATTAACTTAAGATGAGATCTCGATAATTAGATCTTGTGTTTATCATTTGAATCTTGAACTTCGACGAAAATTTCGTTAAAAATACGTATGTTCTTTTTTTTGTAGTTATCCACGTGATAAATTGAGTTCAATTAGAATTGTCAACTTACACTGGATCGGATGAGAAATCTTCAAATCATAAATATATCTTTCAACAAACTTTGGTTTTTCTGTAGTGGAGTCCATCTAATTTAACTTTTTTTCTTTGGTTTCGATTTTCGAACGCCAACAAAAGGCGAGCCACAGCGTGCCAAAAGGTGGATGCGGCCACATAACCGTCAGGCATCAGCAGAAGAATATAGAAAGATATATTCGACGAGTACTATTGTAAGAATCATTTTGGCCGAAACTCGCCAAGCCTTCAGCACAGCACAGCACAGCACAGCGCGCAGAAAATGGAGTGCAATGGTAAAATCTCCCCAGTCATCGGCGTAGTCGCTCATGGGAAGATATTCAACATGTCCCTGTGATTTGTCTCTTCTTTTTTTTCCTTTGTTAGATGATCTCAAGCTTGCATGCTCTTCCACTTGTTCCCAACAAAAAAGAAAGCGTATTTCTACCTTTTTCGGATCAGTGATCCAGAATATTTTCAGGAGTGCCACTGTATGTCAGACGAAAAAGTACGTGCAGATATCATTCCATTGCCGAGGGCAGGTCCTGAACTCCGTCGTTCCAATTTTCAGAATAGAAATCAGGAGAGTGGGAGTCGGAAACTTTAGGTTTTGAATCACTTGCCTTCGGAGCCTGGCTCAGTTCACTATTTTTGGTCTGGAGTATAGGAAAAAGAAAACCATGTTAGTCAACGAATACACGGATTATAATCCTAGCAACTGATTGGCTGTCATTCTCAAAAGGGACCCGAAAGGTCAATCCCTTGATATATCTTGACGCATTGGTTTAATACAGAACCAACATTTTTTTAACACACGCAAAATAGAAAAAAAAGTTACGTTATAGTTTAGATTCAGCAGATTTGTGTTAATCCTTGCATAAAAGATTAGCTAGTGATCTCTGAGAGATAGATCTATCTATAATCAGTGTCTTGTGACAGTGTCAAACATCAAGCATAGAATCAGTAAAGTCAAATCAAAGAATATCAGGACCATGATAAGAGTTAGGTATGCCGTACTACTGAATGCAACGTATTAGGGACGTACTGGCTTGTTCCTTTTGTCTTGCATTGCTCTCTGTCGACTTTCATAGAAGTCAAAGTCATCCAATATTGATGTCTTGGAGGAATAACTCTTTAAAATGTTCAGCATTTCAATTCCTTGGGGAAACTTCACCTGATCAAAGGAAGATCTAAGCTTAATAAAGCTTTCATTACAACAAGAATAAGTAGGATGACAAGAATGATGTTCCTTAAAGGAATAATATGATACAAATGAATGGAACTCGTTCTTTGGGGTCAAATGAATGTGATTGTACTCGTGAAAAAATGGTCATAATGTGTCTGCCTTCATCACGCGGTTAAGTAATTTTGAGTTTAGCTGTCCTGTACTGTACCACAGAATATAATGGCATCAAACACAAACCAATGAAGTGTCGCATTGAGCATACAACAAAGGCACTGAAGGACGCCACAGGCTACAATGGCATCAAACACAAACCAAAGACGTGTTGCATTGAGCATACAACAATGGTATTCGGATAAAATGTAGTAAATATAATGCATCTCCAAAAAGTTACTAGAAAAGAAGTTAGCAGACTTTATGGTCTATTGCTTAGATAAATTACCTCTTGTGTATCTCTGCTATTTGTCACAGGCTTATTATCATTGTTATCCAAAATTATATGACGAAATTGTGGATTTGGGATGTCTTTTATAATGTGCCACTTCACAGGGAAAACACCATCCCACTTATCTTGTTGCCAGAAGTTCATATTCCTGCTGAAGTCCACTCGGCCGGTCATTTCAGCAAGTCCACAAAACTGACCACTTGCATTAACCTGAATAACAAAGAATCTCATCTAGGTAAGAGAACTAATGAATACGTGTGCAGTTAAATTCAACCAAAAAAAATTGCAAAGCGACTAATGAAAGAGAAGAACTTGGTTTCTTTAAGGCCAATAAACTATTTGACCCGACCACATCACGACCACTTTAACTGTGTCAATTCAAAAGAACATCGCACGCTTCTAACATGAACTGAAGAAGTTTTTCATAAACAAAAAAACTCAGAATCATCACCCCTTGGTAACATTCTCTGGTTGATCGTAAAAGCATTAGAATAAACAGAGAAGAAAAAACTTTCCACGATATATAAAGAACAAAAATAATAGTTACATTTTGTTTTTTGCTCTTTCCTGGATGCTTTAGATATGAGAATACTAAAAACTAGGAAATATAAAATTTAGTGTACATTAAGATGAGAATACTTAACTCCGCCTATGTTTTATAGCCGGTCCCAAGCCCGGATAAAGGAGGAGGGTGGTTGTGTTAGACCCCGACAGCCAGCGTAAAACCCTATCGAATCGCATGAACATGGATCAACGAATAGAATGGCGTCGTATGATCCATGTAGCCGACCCCACCTAGTGGAATAAGGCTTTGGTGTTGTTGTTGTATTAAGATGACTTACAGAAAAGAAGAGAAACACAGGGCACTTGCTGTCCTTCTCGAACATCTTCCCTTGTGCAGCTTGAAAAGCATTATCAAGTCTCTTATTTCCATTTGGAGTGCTTGTCCACACATTGTATTTAATGCTCTTGTGAATGTCATCTTCACTATATGATTTTATCACATAGAATAAAGCATGTTCATATTCCGTTTGAAAATCAACGTGATTAGACTGATCTTCACTAACAGTTGCAATCAAGTCAGTCTTGTTGTCATTGTTGTCATCGTTAGGAGACAAGCAGGCTCGACTTCAGATCCATAGCTAATTTTGGTTCCAATAGTTCTCAGGCCGCAGTTTGTTTGCTCAGCAAATCAGAATCGCCAAAACCAGTAATTTTGTTACCTACTTTAAGTTTTTCATTCACATCCCAACTTTTGTTGCTTCCTTTCGCACTAGCTGTGTTGTTTGTGTACAGAAAATCACCTTTCCCTTGGTTAGAGTGATGGAATTTGTTTATGGGAGTATAAGCTTTAGAAAGAAGAGTCATTCCTGCCTGAAGCAAAATAAAGCCAAGATTCAATATCCCCTGTCTGTTAGCAGAGGATCTTCACTATCTGAGCAAGTTGCTACATTTTCTGCAGAAATATTACCTTATTCCGAAGTTTCTGTGTCTTTGAAGCGTTTGCGTTTGACTAGTCATTGGGGAGGAACCTTTTACTTCAGGAGCTATCTTTGATGTTTGGAAAGCTTTTGAATTAGCAGCACCATGAGTCTGTGAAACAATACTGGACTTGGAATGTTTACGCACTGGATCTGCACAATATGTGCTTCCTTGTAGCCCATCCAGAAAAAGAACTGATGGGTCCCATGAGAATGCAGGAAGCAGTTCTGGTCCATAAGCAATCATTTGAGGGAAGATTCCTGGACTAACAAGAGATTGAGGGGATAATGGACTTGGGTGATATGGCTGTTGAGATAAATACTGGCTGTCTGCAGTAATCATAGCCCCAGGTACAAAAGAACTGTAAGGAGTGTACCCAGCTTGAAATTCTGGGAAGTGGCATTCAACAGATCCATTATTTGCTTGAATAGCCTGAGAGAATTCAAAGACGTGTTTTAGAGATATAAATTTGAATCAATTTATGCTTTATTAAAGCAACAAATACATAAACTCTTCAGATGAAAAACTTAGTTGTTCACATGTTTGATAGGCATATGAGCATATCCATCTTATTACTATAAAAGGTGGCAATTTCTTCCCATTAGTTAGTCCACAAAGGGGTAGAATGACCAACAAAAGAAGCAACAATGTTTTTTTAATGAAAAGGAGAAACAACTAATAATTGGACATTACTCATGACTCGTTCAAGAAGCCTAAGATTAAAAAGCTGGTATATTGAGATGTTGGCAAGTAAATTAATAGTCTATAGTTAACTTATGCAGTGACTCAACAACAATAACAACAAAGCCTTATCCCACTAGGTGGGGTCGGCTACATGGATCATACGACGCCAATTCGTTGATCCATGTTCATAAGATTCGACATGATTTTATGCTGGCTGTCGGGGCCTAACACAACCCTCCTCCTTTATCCGAGCTTGGGACCGGCTATAAAATATAGGCGGAGTTTAACTTATGCAGTGACTCATTAGATAGAAAAACAAGCCACTCTACTCGTTCAAAAAGAACAGTTGTTTACCAATCTGAAAAAAACTATAAGATCAAAATACCCCTGCACATTGAGTGGCATGGAAAAAAAGATTGAAATTTCCACTAAAGAATACAGAGAAGATAGGGAACTAGAAGATAAAACAATAGAGAATGAATTGTCACAGATGCCGTTGTATAACCAAATCGATAGGACTACTTACAAAAGGTTGACTTTCCATGCCATCAGTTCCAGTGGCATAACTCCAAGTATCCCATTCTCCCACCAGACCATTATAACCTGACAATAATCCACACACTAGTCAGTATCTACCATTAGAAAATGTCATGAACTACGAACTTGGTCATCGAGAATATTTCACTCAAACGTTTGGCCCGCTTTTAAAAACAGATTGACTTGGCCCACAGGGCAGACGAGGATGGCAGTGATGAGCCTTTAAGGATGGCTTCACGCGCAAAATTCGCATTGAAGGGAAGCCCCATGTCATGTCAGTTACTACTACACTACTCATGCTAAAAGCCATAACCACATGGATTAGTTGCCAAACCTGGATAGGAGTACCCGTAGTAATACATCCACTGCTCGCTCCCCAACTCGCTGTCTTTAGTGCTGCTAGTTGCATCCGCAGAGGAGATGCAGGATGTTGCATCGTATACGCTTGCATCTTTCGGGGCAGACTAATAATTAAAAATAAAAAACTGACATCAAATAGTGGAGTGTAATTCACATATTACAATACCACACTACATTAGGAGGGTGCAGGAATCTAGTAGTATGAAATTTCATAACAACAACAACAAAGCCGTGGAGTCGGCTACATGGATCATACGACGTCATTCCGTTCTTATATTCGTTGATCCATGTTCATAAGATTCGACAATATTTTACGCTGGCTGTCGGGGCCTAACACAACCATCCTCCTTTATCCGGACTTGGGACCGGCATGGGGCAATTGAAATTTCATAGTTAAAGAAAAATCAAAACAAGCCAAAATTTTTACCAGATCGACTCTGTTTGTTTTCGATGGCGGATCAATTTTCAAATTCTTTGCAGCATCCTCCAGTTCTGAGCATCAAAAAGTTAATGCCAAATTAAGCCAAAATGAAGATACAAGCCCTAGCAAACATAGGAAGAAATAGGATGGAATAAACAACAGTTTTTTTATGGAATAATATGCTTTCAATTTTCCAATCAAACAATGGAGTCAAAGTGTAACCATCGTCTAGCATAATTACAAGGAATTCGTTTCTTCTGTTGAAGAAACCTCAGATTCCAAGCAATCATTCACCGCAGCCAAACAACAACTTTACCAAGTTCGGCATCTTCTCAACCTTCCGGATTCCAATAATTGGTTCATCGAGATAATCTTGACACGCCAACGCTATGAGGAATCAACTTCATAAGATCATTTGACCTCTGACGTTAGAACACAAGCCACTCAAAGAAGGAATCTAACAAGACAACCACCACAAGCCACCCTCAACTTAAAGCATACCCTTTCAATTGGTAGCAAATCCTAGTTTTGGAAGAGTTAATCGTTAGAACCAATCATAGTATCCCAACTCAAGTTCCAAGTCGAGTTTCGAAACCCAGTCCCAATTAGGCAACATTAGTTAAGAGATATAAAAAATTTTGAGGGATAATTTAGAACAATATATTCAACATCATCAAAGATTCAAAATAAGAAAGTCCTCCGTATTTCTATTTTCCTTCTATCGACTTCATCTCATAGATAACTCGATCCAACAAAAGGTAACATAAGATAAAGAGAAATCTTCATTTCAAAACAGATCAAAAGCACCTAGCGACATAAAAACATCTAAAGATACTGAGAAAACCCTCATACACAGAAAAAGGGAAAAGTCCGGCCATTTTCCGAACCGATGAAACAATGGCAAGCAAACAATGAATCACGTCAAAAACACGGGAGAAAAAATTAACATAAACATCCAAAGTCGGAATCCTCATAGGAAAATAAGATAAAATCACGAGAGAAGCACTTTTGTCCGGCTCAGTCGCGGCGTCCATGAAGCCGCACCACAAGTCCCCGTAGAAGAACCCGGCGCGCATCCCTTGCTCCAGCTCGACCGCCTCCGGGATCGCCTCCTCTCTTTTTCCCCCTCCCAAAACCCTACTTCGATCGCCGCCGGCGAGAAGAACTGCCGGTCGCCGGAGCGCCACGCGTCGGCGAAGGACGGGAGGAGGAAGAGAAGGGTGCCGGGGGAAGGGGGGAGGGGACGACGAATCAGACGGTCAGCTGCATTTCGCGCTCCCCCGAGATCGATGCTCTCGTAAAGGGCGGCAGCGGGAGAAGGCAGCTGAAATTAAAGTGGAGGAGGCCGTTCTGGTGTTCCTGGGGATCGCCATGTCCGAGCGATAGGAGATGAAGCGATGACGTCGTCCATTGGCAGTTCACTTCGGCTTCTTTGGCGGGCGCAGTTTAATCTATGTGGTGGCCGATGAACACTTGACGCGAGCTCAAATGCCATGTATCGATCCGTTTCCAAAAAGGGGCAGATTCCCGTCTTAACTCACTCACCTCAATTTATTTTGAATGCTAATCTCACCTCATATTTTTTTATGTTACCCTCAGTTCTATTTTAATTAATTTTTTTTCACCGCTCCATAATATATCGATGTCCGTGTCCGGTCCTTTTTAACTAGTGTATATTCTAATACATTTTTTCTTCTACTCTCTTTTTCAAATTTCAAATTAGTACTTTTATTTTTTATATAAAATATAATACTTATTATAATATAAGATAAAGACAACATATAAATTTAATTAATATGAAAAATTATAATTGCATCAAATATGTGAAGTATTAGGAAAAAATGAAATAAAATGGACAAAAAATAAAAATAAAGCACGATAGACAAAATTTAAAAATAAGTTTTATAAATGATTGTATCTTCTGATTATTCAATAAGTATTTTTGTCTTTTTCATTTTTCTCAGAACTTTTTTATCTTATATTTTCGAAAACTTATTTATATACTTGTTAGAATATTATATTAAATTAATATTATATAACTACAAAAATGATATATATGTATGTCTCATACCATACTATATGATATTGGAGGAGTGGCATTATGAGCACCCTTTATTTTTTTATGCATAACTTTTGGTCTCCATATTCACTTTCTTCTGCCTTTTTTCTTTTGGAAATAGTAAAAAAATGTAAGGAAATTAATCTTTTTTATCATCGAAATTTTTTTTAAAGAAGCAAATAGCTAAGAGACTAAAAATTATTAAGTATTTCTATCTGTGTTATTCAATATTTTCGCTTAATCCTAAATATTTAAAATATTTTTTATTTTAATTATATTTTACTTTTTAATCTTGCTAAGTTTATTTTTACAAAAATAAAAAATATTAACTAAATGCAACCCACATCCTAACCTCATTTCTGTCACATGATCCCATTTGATTTTTTAAATTGTTAGTTGAATATATAGAATTTAATAAGGATAAAAAGGTCAATGTATGATCGAAAGTAAATATATTTTAAGTAATTGAAACTATGAGTATTTGAAAAGTTGATGCTTGAAGCAAGATAAAGTGAATAATTTTAAAAATAGGAGTTAAAATAAAATCTTGATATGATTTAGGAGTGAAAACAATGAAATTTTGGGTGCTCATAATATCACTACTCCAATACTTAATGTCACTCCACATTTCCTATGTAACCCTCGTTTTTACTTTAATTGATCTTCTTTTAACTTTGTATGTGTCTCTTCGATTTCTATTCCCACTTTCCATCCAATATTTCTTAATAATTAATCCAAACTACTTTTCCTTTCTCTACTCTCTCTCCCAGATTTATTATGATAAAAAATAATGCTAATACTATATAGTATGGTATGAGACATACATATATATCGTTTTTCTAGTTATATAATATTAATTTAATATAATGTTCTAACAAAAAATATAAATTAGTTTTCGAAAATATAAGATAAAAAAAGTTCTGAAAAAAATGAAAAAGGCAAAAATACTTATTGAATAATTATAAGATATAATCATTTATAAAACTTATTTTTAAATTTTGTCTATCGTGCTTTATTTTTATTTTCTGTCCATTTTATTTCATTTTTTCCTAATACTTCACATATTTGATGCAATTATAGTTTTTCATATTAATTAAATTTATATGTATGTCTTTATCTCATATTATAATAAGTATTATATTTTATATAAAAAATAAAAGCACTAATTTGAAATTTGAAAGAGATAGTAGAAGAAGGAAAATGTATTAGAATATACACTAGCTAAAAAGGGACACCGATATATTATGCAGAGGTGAGAAGTATTAATTAAAATAGAATGAAGATAACATAGAAAATGTGGAATGACGTTAAGTGTTGGAGGAGTGGCATTATGAGCATATGAAATTTTACCTTAAATGTTAAGTTAAAATGGGAGTCATTTTTTTACATCACTTATAATAGTGTTTAGGGTTATTTTCATAAATTATTTTTAAATTATTACGATTTTTCACGTAATCTTAAATTATGAACTTAATTTTTGAAAACTCTAAACTATTGCTATTATAGTTCGAAAAGTTTCCCAAATATTATAAATATAATACTCGTTGGAAAACTTCCTGTGCAATAATTCAAAAAGTTGAGGATGGATCAAAATTCAACTTCACAAGTTGGATATCCACATATCTTTTATGTGCGTAAATGTACACATTATTGAAAATTAATAATAATTATTTTTAATAAATTTAATTATTGAGTTAAGGAGGGGGGAGGGCAAACTTACGCTTTTTCCTTATTTTCTAAATTTATTTTGTAGATACTAGGTGCATGTATTAGCTAGGAAAAATTAGAAATTATACTAGCTATTTTAACTATCCTTCTATAGTAACTAAAAAACAACATTGAGCATAATAATTAATATAATAACAAAATTTATTATAAGTAAAAATGAATTCATTGTGCAATAAAGTTGCTAGTTTTATTTGGAAATTTTTGTAAAATAAATTTTTTAATGCAATGCATGACGTGAAGTCATGAAACGAACGTCTTAATTAATAATATTTTTTTAGAACCGTAATAGGAAAGAAAGTCATTAATTATTTGTTTGTTGGCCTCATTTGTTTCGTAATTTTTTGAAGTCCATCATAAAATCCAAAGTCACGCTCCTCTTTCTCTGTCCAAATTCCTTGCGTAGTGATGAAGTTTTAATGGGGTGTGTTCGCTTTGCCAAGACTAACATTATGTTTGGAAGAACACGGGAAAGGAAGAGAACGAGAGGAAAGAAAATGAGAAAGAAGGGAAGAAAATTTTTACATTTTAATTTGGGATTGAAATAAAATATTACAAAAGGAGAGGAATAGAGGAAAAAAAATGAATTTTTTCCTCTATTCTTTTTTTTTTAAATTTTATCCAAACAAAGAGAATTTTTTTTGTCTTCCTCTTCCCACTTTACTCTCCATTCAGCTCAATCCAAACCCAATGTAAGAGAGTAGACACTTGAGGAGAAAGGAGAGAGGGAGTGACCACAGAACACACGCGTTGCCGAATACATGAATTCACGATTGGGCGTTGGAAAATCGTGATCCTACCATTACGAATCATGCAATTTCTCAAAGGAATCTCTCAACAGATCCACACGTATGAATTATTATCATCTACGGATCAATAATAGTCATAAATTTATTTAAAAATTATTTATTAAAAATCATCATTAATTTATAAATTATTAACGAGCTCATGTGGACACATTTTGAGTTCACATATTTTTAAATTTTTTTTCTAAAATATATTTAAGATTGCGTGGATTCAAAACAGATATGAACTATAGTTAATCTACATCTAATCATAAATTTATTATGAATTAATTTAAAAATATTTACTAATGATCATCATCGATTTATAAATTAATTTTTTTCTTTAATAATGTTTCTATACATTAAGTGAATAAATTAAGAGAACTCAAAAGAGGTAAATTATTAATTTGAATGTTCAAACGATTTGGTGGTACATGAAATTTTAAATTTTATAAAATATTGGTCAATTGGTATTTGCGCATATCCTTGTTTAGTTTCGTGTGTTAATTCTTTAATCAGAAAGAAATAAATATAATCACCCCTGATATCATATTCTTCATGGTCCAATTTATTTTTAAAATTTCTTTTAAACTTTCAAAATACATAAATATAAATTTATAATGGTAAAAAGCCATATATTTATTATAAAATATGGATATTAAGGATTTAACAGTGAAAGTATTTAAAAAGTTGAAGATGGATGAAAAAAAAAGTTGAGAAGGTTAAGGCTGCGTCTGGAAAGAGAGCTAAACTGAAATCGTTATCTCATTCAATTTAGTTCTCTAAATACGACCGCGCGACGTGGTTCCTAAAGTGAAATTAGGCCGCATTAAATGACTTGGAATTAAGATCATGTGACCTTGGTTCCGGTTGGAACCGGACACTCTGACGGAACGGCCTTTTTTTTTTGCTTTACGTCGTTTTTTAAATTTCGTTTTTCTTTTCTTATTTTCTCTCTCACAACAACTTGCCCATATAGAATAATTTGTTTATTATATATAAAATATTTCTAATAAAAGATTAATATAATATTATTTATTACTTATTATTTTATTATAAAATTTTAATTTTTGTTATTATAATTAATTTTAAAATTATTTTTATTTTATTGATATATTTTTTAACAAAATTCTTCCCATAAAAAATTAAATTTATAATTTTATTTTAATAATAAAAAATATACTTTTAAATTATAATAATTATTTTTAATTCCAAATGCACATAAAATTTATTCATCACATCACACTTTTTTCCGTCGTTATGCTTCACTCCCTCATAATACATCTCGAACTAATTTGTCAATTTAATTATTCACCGAGAAGTTAGAGGAATCGCGGTCCTGTGAAATCAACCCTTCAGAATAAATTAAATATGTAGGCAAAAGAAACTAAAATTGATCCCTTGATGATGTTTTTTTTTTGTTACCTTTATTTATTTAGGCATAAGCGGGTACTAATCGAAATAATCATCGGTTAATAAATAGCTACTTCAAATAAAAAAACGTAGGCGCATTATATTCTTCCACAACCAAGAAGACAAAAAGGAGGAGAAAGGGATGGAAAAAAACAAAGTGGAATGATTAAAGGCGAAATCTTATTGTTTTTATTTCATATGCCAAAAAAAATGCGTTGTAAGAACTCCATTTTTTAATAAGAGCATTTAAATTTTGAGTGCAACTTTAAATATATACTATAAAAAGATTATAAAATTCACCCTGTCTATTCTCTTATTTTTCTCTTTTTCCACGTGATCACTAAAATTCTACAGATTGAAGGAAGGAGGAGGAGGAGGAGGAGGAGGGGAGGAGACAGAAATAGAATAAAATCTTAAATATAAAAAAGATATTCGAAATCTATATTATCTCTTAATAATCTGTCTTTATGGAATGGGAGAGATAACAGTACTCTAATTTTTATTAGAGTTTGTGATTGATGATTCATTAGATAAGACGAATTAAATATGATGATTTTAATTTCTAAATACCTTGTTAATTTTATATCTATGTGGTAGATTTATTAATTATGATGATTTGGAGTAAATTGTTAAAATTATAATGGATCGTGTTTTACATGCATGGATCAATCATCCCTAAACGAAGTTATTTTTATATTAGATGTTCTACATTGATTTGGTGTCAATAATTCTTATTTTCGGGTGGACAATCTAGATTCTAGACCAATTTGGTCAAAGCCATGATTGAACAGGGTAAAAAAACAAGTCAAGAATATTTTTGTCATGCTCATGATGGGAGGCTTTATGGTCGTGAGGAAAGATAATTAGACAATAAAAATGAGGTTTTTGTCGCGTTTGAAAAATAAAAAAATTAAAGTTTCATGAGAAGGATTTGGATTTCACAAGTGTGACACTTAGGGTTTGTTCGATATGAAAACAGAATAAGAACCAAGAGCTTGTTCTTAATGTTTCATCCAAGCATACTTGGACTAAGAACACAAAAATATGAACAACGGTTGTTTTGGAAAATGAAAAAGTAGAAAGAAAATATTCTCGATGGAAGCTACAACACAATTCACTATTGAAAGAACTTGTTTGTTCTTGGACATGTTCGGATCAATCTAATGCTTTCACCACATAGCCCCTTAGGCTTTGTTTGGATGATCCCTCGGAGAATGAAGGGAAATAAGAGGAAAGGGGAAAGGGGGGAGGGAGGGGAGAAATTATTCTTTTCCCCTCATCTACACCCCAAATCGAGGTTGAAAGAAATAAGTTCAAATGAAGAAGAATGGAGGAGAATCATCTCCTCTTTTAAAGTTTAATTCAAATTAGGAGAAAATTTTTTTCCTTCCACTCTCCTTCTTTACCTCTCTTTTACTTTAATCCAAACGTAACGTTATGTCATGACCATGCCCAAATTGGAAATCATGGCTCCCATGAAGATGAAGATCATGGCAGTGAAAAATATTATTTACAAAGTTCACATGTGTTACTTTCAACATGCCTAATATTTTCACATTACGACCCATTAATTTGCATATACAAGGTGTTACTTTCAAGTCACAAATCCATTACTTTTCAATGTGTTATTTTGAATGCTACCGTTCTAACGAAATGAATAAGAAGTGTTACTTTACTTTCAATATAACCACATTGAATATCGTAACAACCAATGTAATGGTGTAAAAAAAGTATAATTATTTAAAATAATTTGCATCAAATAATTCCTATTAAGTGTTTACGATTTACTATGGACGGCTTTTAATGTTATATGTCTATCATGACGAAGTGGTCCTTGTTATTGTTTATAAATCATGATTAATATATTGATAAGCACTTAGACATACATTTATACACGTCCAATTGTCATTAGTTAAAAAATCAAGATTATATTGGTGATTTTTATGTATCGATAACGGTAATAAAATATTTAATTTGAAGGAAATGCAACAATACTCATTAAAGTTAATAATTTAAAAGCAATGTCTTTCACCTTATGCTAATTGAGATTTTTTGAAAACCAATGTCATCACACAATGTGTTTGAGGTTTTACAGAGAAATAACGATATCATAATCTGCCTAGGTAATGTAATGATGTTGTGTATTTTTAATTGGGTTATTTTTATAAATCACCCCTAAACTATCACATTTTTTTATTTTTTTCTTTCATCGACTTCTATCAATTTTTTCGTTAATTTCATCATGAAAAGTCAAAATTACCCATCCATAACACATGTTTTGCTGGTGGTCGCATCGAGGGTGAAGCGTCAACCTATGTGGAAGGGGGGGAGGGGGGTCACCCTACTGGTGTCCTAACGATCGTAGACCGCCCCCTTTTTCCCCCTCGACCGGCAATAGGAGGTGACTCCCCCTTTCCCCAGCGTGTGTCGGCCGACAAGAAGCAAAGGGGGTGACCGCCCCTCTTTCCCCCTACGCGTCAGTCGACACACGCAGAGGGAAAGGGGGGTCGCCCCTTGCCTGTTGCAACCGACAACAGGCAGGACCGCCCCCCTCTTTCCCCCTGTGCGTCGACACGAGGGGGGATCGAGGGCGTCAACCCACGTGGAAGGGGGGGAGGGGGGTCACCCCTGCTGGTGTCCCAACGATCGTAGACCGCCCCCTTTTTCCCCCTCGACTGGCAATAGGAGGTGACTCCCCCTTTCCCCAGCGTGTGTCGGCCGGCAAGAAGCAAAGGGGGTGACCGCCCCTCTTTCTCCCTACGCATTAGTTGACACACGCAAAGGGAAAGGGGGTCGCCCCTTGCCTGTTGCGATCGACAACAGGCAGGACCGCCCCCCTCTTTCCCCCTGTGCGTCGACACGAGGGGGGAGGGGGGTGGTCACCCCCCTGCTCACCCCTTGTAGTGGTCACATCATCCTTGCGGACGATAGCAGAGGAAGGAGGGAGAAAATATGAAGGATAATTTTGACTTTTCACAAATAAAAAAATGAAGACAACAAAAAATTTGATAGAAGTCGACAAAATGATCAAATTGAAAAAATCACGATAGTTTAGGGATCGAAAAAAATAAGTTTATAATTTGGGATTTAGATGTGAAAATTCATGATAGTTAGAGGTAGTTTATGAAAATAACAAATAAGATAGAAGGCATCATATAATAAAATTAATGAAAATAAAGTCATAGTGAAGTTCAAATGTATCACATGATTTTTTTAAAAAAAAACAATGTCCAAGTGATTATAAAACAAGCGAGAGGAAATGTTAAAGCATATCAATGAATGAAAGTAAAATAATAAAGTAACATAATAATGTAACTGAGTAATTTAAATGGATTATAAAGTAACTCCTTAAAATGATATGAAACAAAGTAAAGGGAAAAAATATATATGTGAAAGATAATGTTTAGATTTGATAATGTAGTAAATGCTATAATGCATGATGTTATATTTGAATGCTATAGTATCTTATATATCAAGAACACGTGATGATATTGTAACACCCCCAAAATCGTCCATCCTGTCACGTAGGCAGTCAGGTTGATCTCAGGAGCTTTACACTATCTACTACACTATTGATCATGATTGTTCAACAATAAGGCTTACGGCACTAATAAAATAATAAAAATATAATCAAAGACTTTAATGCGGAAGATTAAACGGTGGAAAGTTAAGGAATATTTGATAACATAAATAGTCCAACATGCGAAAGTTCAAACGTCAACATCAAGCGGAAAGTGGGTAGCATAGTTTATGACGAAAAACAGGAATGCATCAGTTTAACAAGCAAATGAGAAGTTCGATGAGCGGAATAACTTAGTATCTCTAGACCAAATTACAACTTGAGATAAATAGAGCAATGAAAATTCTAAGTATTGTAGCAGTCATGTGCATCATTCTCCAAACTATGTGCCCTCCATCCTCTTTAGTTGACATTCTCACCTGCAAAATTCCATTGCAGGAGAATCGGATACCCGTGAGCAAAAAGCCCAGTACAATAGCAGATAGACGGAAAAATAAAGATCATGATAAATATGGGATCAATGAATCAGTCTCTGACTATAACAATGTCAATGCGTTATTCTTTACTATAAAATGATCCAAACTTTACTGTACTCTATTGCTTTGCTGTGCCCTGCTTTACATTTCCTTACGTTACAGTGTTATGCTTCGCATCACTTACTTTACAATACCCTGCTTTACATTACATTGCTTTACTGTGAGTTGCACTATGTCTTTTACATTACTATAATAACCTTAAAATTAGTTGTCCTATACGAGCTCGACTTTATTAGGTTGTGATATCAGGGGTGCCTCTTTGCTCTAAAGCCAGAAGCCCATAAAGGAAAAAGGGGTGGGTGTTAAGACCTCACCCAGTTCGGAAGGTAGGGGAAGAATTTCTACAATCTAGGAACAGCGGTCAATTAAGAAACTTGTAGGTTCACTGTCTTCTCAGCTAGCTACCTGTCCCCCTAGCACAATACAATAATCTTTAAGGGAAGGAGTGTGACATTTGCATCACCCTTCATTTGAGATACAGATAGAAGAAGATATGAAATCTCAAGAATAGTGGTCATTGAAGATAGTAGTTTCGCTATCCCCTCACCTAACTACATATCCATCAATTGCTTTAGCATTGATCTTTGCTTTAACATTGTGGGCGGCACTTAGCAATCTCGTATCTTTATCTTTACATTATTTATCTTTGATTAGTATGACATCTATATATTCTGAATTCAACTGGGAGTCAGCCTCTGTTCAATAGGACTCAACCAATATAGGAGAATTTGTCAAAGTCTCGGATTCTAGTTCAAATTCATATTTGGGTTCACTGTCGAAATCGGTCGACCATTTCCATGTGACTGGTCGATCGGTCCTCTGGGATCGGTCGACCATGTTTCTGGTCAGGCTACCTGTATATCGGTCGACTGTGCACATTCGGTCGGTCGACCGATTGTGAAACCAAGCGAACGAGCACTGTGCATCCGATCGTCGACCGGTCATGTGTCCGATCGATCGATCATGAGATCGGATCCATCTGTTAAACAAGTGGATCGGTCGACCGTTCGAAAAATCGGTCGATCGATTTTAAGATCAAATCTGTCCGACGACAGATAGGTCGATCGACCGTCCTGTGAGGCCGGTCGACCGATAAATCAAAACTCCGACGAGTTCTTAGTAAGGATCGGTCGACCATTTCTGAAATCGATCGATCGGTCCTTTCGATAAAATAGGACCGTCGGATTTCTCTCTCATTTCCGGCGGCCTTTCGGCCGTTAAAACACGATAACAACTATACGAAAAATGTAGACAAGTAACTCAGGATTATAATGAAATAATCATATGCATCAAATACTCATTATTTCTTCGTCTAGGAATTTAGAACGCCACGGTACCTTGGTTTCTTGCGTTTTACGATCGCCGGTCACTGTTCTTCGTTGTTTGCTGATCTCTGGTCGTTCCTGACCGACGAGGATGACTCTCCCGGCTCCTGTGTACGTCAAGGAGGTCGATGGATGACGAAAGGTCGTTGGATTGGCCTGCGTGCGTGCTCTGCTCTTGTTCGTTGCTCAGTGGGCCGCCGGTCACCGATTCGGAGGAAGACGAGGCGGCGAGAGTTTCCAAGGGGGCGCGAGGTTGCCCTCGCGTCCTCTCTTTATAGGATCGGCCGGCCGATTTCGAACGAAATCAGGGGAGGAATTTTCTCCTCTGTCGGCCGTTTCGTTTGAAACATTTCCTCCTTTTTTAAAAAAAATCCGAATTGGTTTTGAATTTGATTTGGAATTTATTTTGAATTATGTCATTAATGACCATTGTTTTTTCCTATTATTGATTTGCTTTGCCATTGATTTCCTTCTATGGAAATGGTATCCGTTACAGATAATGTGTCATGCTGATTGTGTTTATGAATATTGTAATGATGATATAATGAATAGATGTAAGTTTATATATAAGACTTCATGTACATAGTCCATATTGTTATGACACGTAAGAAATGGTTTATGGCATGCATAGTTATAATTTTATAATGTCAAATAGAAATCATATAGTATCATGTTTATAAATGTGTCATGAATGACTTTTATATATTTTAATTGCAAAATCCTACTTTCTAATCCGTGCAAGTAATAAAAAATAAGAATGGTAGCTCAAAATCACAAGAGAAGTGTATAAAAGTATTTTAATAATGATGAAGTAATGCATCTATTATTTAGTGAAATTACGAAGTTAATTCCATTTATCATAACTTGAGACTATGGTTTTATGGATGTGATTACTAGTTTTAATGAATATGTTTTATATTTCAAAATGTTCCGTTAAAAATGCATGTTTTAATAAGTATAATGATGTATAATATATAAACGATCTAGCACATGAGAAATTCCCTAAATGATCTTTTAGAGAATATTTTCGAATCATTATACGCGTGACATGAGTCGACGGCGAAATGAAATAATTGCATGTCCAAGTGCATCAACAATGGGATGGACATAAATCAAGCTAAGTCAAACCGTTTAAATAGGTCATGCAGTTGAAAAAAAAATTAGGATTATTTTTAAAGACCCCTTTAACAATAGCTTTAATTACATCTATATATATATATATATATATATATATAAGTAGAGGTAGAAGTATGGGCATGAGAGCATGACAAGTGACTTATTATGGTAATGACATGTGTCATCTATCAATAATAATTAATCAAAATTATAATATATGATGAGTTTATTTAAATAATAAGCCTACAAATTAAGTTATTAAGGTGGGGAGATTGGGTAGTTTTAAAACTAACCCTACAAAATAAGTTAAATATGATAAATTAATATATTACAATTTTTGTCATTTTCGAAATTAAAAACAACTAAAATAAGGATTTAAAATAAACAATTTAATTTGAGTCAAATTAAGATTAATATTTTCTTTTTATTAATTTTAGTATGATTAAAATAAATCATAGTTTTTCTTTTAAAAATAATGTACAGGTAAATAATAATTAATTTTTTGGAAGATAATTTGTCATTAATATCTGGCTGCACGGTGGAGAAAGAGGAGGAGGGAGAGAGAGAGAAATATAATTAATATTTAAAATTAACCCTAAAAAATTTAGTTAAATAATATAAATCAATATATTATGACTTTTGCTATTTTCGAAATTAAAAACAATTAAAATAAGGATTTTAATTAGTTAGGTAATTTGGCGGTGGTTGCATGCATGAAATTTTTTAAATATT
This sequence comes from Pontederia crassipes, assembly GCA_030549335.1. Taxonomy (NCBI): domain Eukaryota; kingdom Viridiplantae; phylum Streptophyta; class Magnoliopsida; order Commelinales; family Pontederiaceae; genus Pontederia; species Pontederia crassipes. The sequence continues at coordinate 45,501,419 of CM060187.1, read as the reverse complement.
CTAAAACTCTATTAATATTTAAATATTCTAATTTGTTTAGAAGAAAGATTGTTTGATTAAAATAATTATAAGCATCCAAAAAATAATTGAATTAAAAGTACACTTTTTTTGCTTAAAAATAATAAAACTTTATTAATATTTAAATATTCTAATTTGTTTAGAAGAAAGATTGTTTGATTAAAATAATTATGAGCATCCAAAAAAATAATTGAATTAAAAGCACACTTTTTTGCTTAAAAATAATTTAACATAAACAATTTAATTTGACTCAAATTAAGATTAATCTTTTTTTATTAATTTGTGTGTGATTAAAAATTTAAAATAAATCATAGTTTTCCTTTTAAAAATAATGTACATATAAATAATAATTAATTTTTTCAAAGATAATTTGTCATTAATATCTGGTTGCACGGTGGAGAGAGAGTAGGGGGGAAGAGAGAGAGAAATATAATTAATATTTAATTTGAGTAAGAGTGGGAGTTTTAAAACTAATCCTAAAAAATTAGTTAAATAAGATAAATTAATATATTACGACTTTTGTTATTTTTGAAATTAAAAACAATTAAAATAAGGATTTTAATTAGTTAGATAATTTGGCGGTGTCTGCATGCATGGAATTCTTTTAAATATTCTAAAACTCTATTAATATTTAAATATTCTAATTTGTTTAGAAGAAATATTGTTTGATTAAAATAATTATAAGCATCCAAAAAATAATTGAATTAAAAGTACACTTTTTTGCTTAAAAATAATTTAAAATAGATAATTTAATTTGAGTCAAATTAAGATTAATCTTTTCTTTTTATTAATTTGAGTATGATTAAAATAAATCATAGTTTTATTTTTAAAATAATGTACATGTAAATAATAATTAATTTTTAGAAAGATAAATTTTCATTTTCGAAATTAAAAACAAGGATTTAAATATCAATATTTCATTTTTATCAATTTGAGTATGATTAAAATAAATAATTTTTTATTTCTAAAAGTTAATGTGTAGGTAAATAATATTTATTTTTTAAAAGATAATCTGTTAATTTCGTATTTAAAAATAATTTAAAATGAATATATCAATTTGTGTCAAATTAAAATTAAAATTTTCTTTTATTATCAATTTGGTTATAATTTAAATAAATAATATTCCTTTCAAACAGTAATTAAAATGTTATAAATCATAAAATAAGTCTATTTATTGAAAACAAATAATTATTACGAAGAAAAATAATTTAATTAGATGTTGGAGTTTTACTATATTTAAATTGAATTTTAAAATTTTCAAAATAGACTAACCTATTTGTAGAGATAGACAAACAGATTATATCGTACCATGTTCGGTCATATCAATAAATAAATAAATAATATTTTAAAATAAATAATATTTTCTTTCTAAAAGATAATGTATAAGTAAAAAATAATTTCTTTAAATATATTTTTTGTAATAAAAAATAATTTAAAATGAATAATATTTTAAAAAATAAATCAATAATATGTTATTTCTAAAAGGCAATGTAGAAGTATAATAAAAAATATTTCATTTTTTAAAAAATAATGTATCTTTTAACTTAGAAAAATTAAAGCAATGAATTCAATTCTGTCCAAAATAATTTAACTAAAAAAATCATTTTGAGTTGAAAATAATTAATTATTTAAGAAAATTTAATTTGATTAGAGAAATTTAGGACTAGCACTAATAGATGTTGTCTAATTTCATAAATATTTTTTCATTGTGTATAATAATTTTTTATTCAATGATATTAATCAGATATTAAATATCATCTTTATATATTACTATAGGGTTTAGGATTAAATATCAAATATTATCTTTATATATTATAAATAGTATTTCCTTTTTAAAGTAATGGATAAGTATAATAAAATATTATACTATTTCACTTTTATAAATTATTATACAAGTATAAATAAAGTTTTGATAATTATTATAAATCATAATATTTCAATTATATATTATATGTAATATTCGTCAACTGTGCATCGCACGGGATTTAGGACTAGTACGATACTAAACCATAAATTTATAAATTGAAATACTTGAACTTATCCGAATCTGATATTTAATTTAATTTAAATTTTGTTAATTTTTCAAAAATATATTATCTTTACCCTTACTTTCATAATATAATAAAAAAACAATATGTGCATAAGTATGATTTAATAGTAATATTTCATGCAACATTATGCCAATGTTAATATTATTATATTTTCCATACTAAAAACTAAGGGACAAAAATGAAATTTCATAATTATTATAAAAAAACTGAACAAAATCTGAATTAAAGTTATCAGAAGGTCTAAGTGTGAAATTTGGATAAATTTATAAATTTACAATTTAATACTAGACATGGAAATATTTATATTTCGTGTGGTGGTAAAGGAAATAATAATAAAAATAGGTCATAAACTTGTAAAAGATAAAAAAAAAGCTTGACTTGTTTGGCCTAAATTAATAGCCTATTAATCCTTATTAAATAAAAAATATTTTATAAATACAATGTATTAAAAAACTGAGTAAATAGTTTATATTATATTTATAGGTAGGTTCTTAAAAGCTATATTGCAAATTTATGGCGTGAAGATGAAGATCATGGCAGTGAAAATATTATTTTCAAAGTTCACATGTGTTACTTTCAACATGCCTACTATTTTCACATTACAACCCATTAATTTGCATACAGAAGGTGTTACTTTCATGTCACAAATCCATTACTTTGCAATTAGTGTTATTTTGAATGTTATCGTTCTAATGACATGAATAAGAAGCGTTACTTTACTTTTCAATATAACCACATTGAATATCGCAACAACCAATGTAACAGTGTAAATAAAGTATAATTATTTAAAATAACTTGCATCAAATAATTCATATTAAGTTTTTACGATATATTATGGACGGCTTTTGATGTTATATGTCTATCATCATGAAGTGATCATTGTTATTGTTTATAAACCACGATTAATATATTGATAAGCACTTAGACATACATTTATACACGTCCAATTGTCATTAGGTTAAAAAATGAAGATTATATTGGTGATTTTTTTATGTATCCATAATAATAATTAAATATTTAATTTGAAGGGAATGCATCAGTACTCATTAAAGTTAATAATTGAAAGTAATGTCTTTCACCTAGGTAATTTTAATGATGTTGTGTATTTTTAATTCGATTTTTTGCATAAATCACTCATAAATTATCACGATTTTTAAAATTTGATCTTTCATCAACTTCTCTCAAATTTTTTATTAATTTTATTATGAAAAGTCAAGATTACCCCTCCATAACACATGTTTCGTCGGTGGTCACATCGAGGGCGAAGCATCAACCCGCATGGGAGGGGGTCGCCCCTCCATTGTGTTGCGATCGACGACAGTCGCAGACCGCCCCCTTTTTCCCCTTGCGACATGTGATAGGGGGCGACTCCCCCTTCCCTTTGCGCGCCGGCTGGCAAGCAGAAGAGGGGGCGACTGCCCCTCTTCCCCCCGCGCGTTGGCCGTCGCACACAAAGGGAAAGGGGGGTCGCCCCTTGCCTGTTGTGACTTACAATAGGGGGACAACTGGCCCCCTCTTTCCCCTGCGCGTTGGCATGAGGAGGGAGGGGGGTGGTCACCCCCCTCTCGCCCCTTGCTGTGTTTGCATCGTCCTTGCGGACGATAACAGAGGAAGGATGGAGAAGATATGATGGGTAATTTTGACTTTTCATAAATAGAAAAAATAAAGATAACAGAAAAATTGATAGAAGGATCAAATTAGAAAATTTGACTTTTCACAAAAATAAGTTTGTAGTTTATGATTATATGTGAAAAATCATGATAGTTTAGAGGTAGTTTGTGAAAATGACAAATAAGATAGAAGGCATCGTATGATAAAATTAATGAAAATAAATTCATAGTGAAGTTCAAATGGATCACATGATAAAAATTTTTTAAAAAATGTCCAAGTGATTATAAAACAATCGAGAGGAAATGTTAAAGCATGTGAATGAATGAAAGTAAAATAATAAAGTAATGTAATAATGTAACTGAGTAATGTAAATGGATTACAAAGTAACTCCTTAAAATGATATGAAACAAAGTAAAGGGAAAAAAATATAAGGGATAGATAATGTTTAGATATGATAATGTAGTAAATGCTATAATGCATGATGTTATATTTGAATGCTATATTCTCTTATATATCAAGAACTCGTGATGATAATGTGTCATGCTGATTGTGTTTACAAATATTGTAATGATGATATAATGAATAGACATAAGTTTATATATAAGACTTTATGTACATAGTCCATATTGTTATGACACGTAAGAAATGGTTTATGGCATGAATAGTTATAATTTTATAATGTTAAATACAAATAATATAGTATCATGTTTATAAATGTTTCATGAATGACTTTTATATACTTGAATTGCAAAATCCTACCTTCTGAATTCGTACAAGTAATTAAAAAATTCTACATTTGTCACTATTAAGTACGCGACACGAGACGGACTTATTCGAATTAGTTGGACTCCATCGAACTCTAACTTGTGAATAGTGCGTTCTTTAGCGCTGCGCAAATAAAATAGTCAGCGCTGCTTTTTGGACACGACACCGGAGACTGACCACACAAAAAAATAACTGTTGGGAATGCAGAGATACAAGAGCCTAAAAATCTAATTGTTATGATTGCTCATTCAAAATAAATCGAACCATGCTACATTTCTGTCTTGCCCGTTCAAATAACTCAGCTAATATTAACATTTCAAGATTACTCATTCAAAAAAATGAGTCAATTAAATATGGTTGATTTGGGTAGCAAAAGAGCCCATAAGGTTTGAAGTTATATTTATCGTGCATTCGATAAAATTTCATTCGTCGAAGGTGTAACATGAAATAATATATTACCTACAGCAATGCACTCAATTATTAACTATTCCCGCATAACCAACCTAACGAACATGTAGATGCTTTAAATTTAAATTTACTTATTCGCTTGCATCTAACATTAAATTAATTATCAATAGTTTATAAAATAAATAAAACGTTTCTTAAGGTTTCTGTGGCCCAACGCAAAAAGAGTTTGTCATATGAGCCCAAAGAGGCCCATATTCAAGTTAGGATTTAGGGTTTTGTGAGCTGTTATAAATGGTCAACGCCGGCGCCTTCTCCCGAGGGTTTCAATTCGGGCGATTCGGCGTCGTGAGCTCGTGACTGATCTCTCGCCACTTCCACGATGGTAAATTCATTTTGCACTACTCATGATTTTTCGCAACATAAATTGTCGATTGCTTAGAACGATACTTTATGTGAACAAGCAAACATTAATAAGGAATCTGTTATAGTTCGAAATATCTGCTTTTGGGATTTGAAATTTGTATGATCGAGAAAACAGGAAAGAAATGCTTGCTGATCGAGTTCACTTTTTATGCATATGTTGCGATTACATAATATTAGGATTCCTTTTGGCATAGGATTCTGATTTCCTATGCAGCTATTTGTTTGTATGCCACTTTATTGCGTGTTTTCCAATGTAGTGCCAACCGTACCACTAGAAATCCTTTCTCATGATTATATGGTTTTCTCATTTGTGTAATTGACTGAGGAGATTACACAAAATCATTTTTTTTCTCCTAAAAAAAATTTGTGTAATTGACTTGCTGTTTCTGCTTCTACTGGAGTGCAGACGAAGCGCACAAGGAAGGCTGGGATTGTTGGCAAATATGGTGAGTTATTGATGCCGCAGGTTTTTTTTTTTGCACTGCATATGGTTTTTTTTTTTTTGCGTCTCTCGTTCTCACTCTCTTGTTTTGTATTTTAGGTACCAGGTATGGTGCCAGTTTGCGGAAGCAAATTAAGAAGATGGAAGTGTCTCAGCATGCAAAGTACTTCTGCGAGTTTTGTGGAAAGGTATGTCACACAGAAGTATAAGGTTTATATAACAAAATATAATGTCATTGTGAAGCAGCTTTTATAATCTGAATTGTAAACAATTAGTATAAAATAGATGAAGATCAGTTAAAAGTTGTATTCTACCACATCTTCTGGAGTTCTATAATATTGGATTGTTTACTTTTTGTGGTGTAAATGTGTAATTGAATTCTTTCAGTGGCTGCCATTTCTTTTCATCAAAATGTATGCCAGCATATGAGATTTGTGATGTACTTCTTTAGTAATTATTAGTGCTTCTAAAAAATCTCATTTACTGCAACCTAATTCCATTGACATCTGTTATTCTATTGTGGTTGCTAATTGTATCTTACTTTAGTTTGAAAGTAATTCACCACATGTATTTTGTTGGCTAAAATATTTATGCATTACTAAATTTTCAACAAGTAATTTTTTATATTGTTCAAACTTTCCTGGAAGCCGACCCCACCTAGTGGGATAAGGCTTTGTTGTTGTTTGTTGTTGTTGTTGTTGTTCAAACTTTCCTGGAAGATTCTCCTATAAAATTTATTTGTCCTTTAAGCATTAAGTATAATGTTTTACTTTTACATTTATGTCCTATTACTAGTATGCTGTGAAGAGAAAAGCAGTGGGGATTTGGGGTTGCAAGGATTGTGGAAAGGTTAAGGCTGGTGGCGCTTACACTTTAAAGTGAGTCAGCACAATTTTATTTTCTTATATTATGTTTTTGCTGTACTCTGATTACTATGTGTATGTCATGTTTTACAGCACTGCTAGTGCTGTTACTGTGAGGAGCACTATTCGCCGGTTGAGAGAGCAAACTGAAAGCTAATTCCTTTGCCACCCATGGTGATCGAGTTATGCAGTTTTGATTCCCACTGGGAGTTCAACTCCCATGGTTGTGTTGTAGACTCCTCGTTTGTCTAAGATCAATTATCAGACAATTATGCCCTTGCATTTTCTTTCAATGCAGAATTCTTGATTTTAGCCTTTGATAGCAGAGTTTTACAATGTGTTAAGCAACCTGCAGATTCACTTGTGTTATGGTTCTGAAGCTTTTACTTCGATCTATTACTAGGACAAGTATGTGTTTGTTGAAGTATACACGATGATTTTTTTATGTTGATGTGGCGTCTCTCAACTGGCTGCTAATAAATGGTGCCGCCCTAAAAGATCGTGCCAAAGTCTCAAATAAAAAGAGGTAAGAATTGGCGAATCCAAGATGACCTTAGAGTGTTTAGGGTTGGTTCAGAGGGTCTCTGGACGCTTTCTTTTTTCTTTCCATAAGAGGGAGCTCAGTACTTATTATACTTTCATATTACTTATTATTTAATCTATAGTTTAATTTATTAATTTTTATTCTATTTATTTTACTTGTTTTATACAAAAAGCACTATCGTATCAAACAAATTAGCCATACCTCTTATCTTGTTTTAATTTAATAAGGGGTATGGCCAATTTACCTCAACAATCCGTATACTGTTATAGTTTTACTTTTATCCAGTGATAGATGGAACTTCTTGTGTGTATTGATAAAATGCACTTTGACAATGATTTGTGTGGCAGTCACGTATTTATGAATATCTATTGCGGCCTCGTTACTGAGATTACACCCTTATTTTTCTTGGGGTTAATGTAATACATTTAGCAAAGTTAGTGTGTTAATTAGTATACAATGATTTGATTATTCAACAATGATTATGTTTGGTAAACATAGTAACTAATCTAATCCATACTTACAAACTAATGATATTTTAACATGAATAGTAATATTTTAAACATAATTATTTAAGAAATTTCTTGAATATTCTAAAATAAGGTTTTATTTGTACTGACAAGTAAAATTAAAGTTTGAAATATTAATAACGAATAGTATATGATCTTTAAAAAATTATTAAAATAAAATAGTAAAACATTATCTTTACATATTAGTGAAAATATTCTATAGAATATTGTCGTCTACTATTCAAACTCTAGGGAAAAACTTTGTACTAAATATCTTCATTAAAATTATGAATAGGTCAAATTGCTACCTCATTTCGAACTTCCCCTTTTGGAATATCAACATGTGGATTTGTAGTAAAATTTTACACTTGGGGCAGAGTAAAATCACATTCATATGCTTTATTTTTTTAGTTTTCCCAGATCTTCAATGTAACGTCTCCAAATTTGATCTGTCATGTGGCGAAATTTTCTTTGTGCGTTATTTTTTTTGTTCTTATTTGGCTTTTTCATTAATCCAGATGATAAAAAATCATGACACATAAGTGAAAGACTAAACAATAATTGAATTAGTATGTTACAACAAGCAAATAATGAAAATGCGGAAGCTAAATAAAGAAGTATGGCATATAAAAGTCCATGTCAAACTAGACAATGAAAAGAAAAGAGACTCCTCCTAGACTATAACCACGTGCACACTGTAGTCACACACACATGAATAAGATACCCATCCATATCATGTAGTGAATCACACAGAGAAATAAATTCAACCATTAACATAAAATTAAGAATGAATTCGTATAGGTCATAAGGTAATTCATAAAAAATTGCATGAAACAAGTATATGATTCAAGTATGATAGTGAATTAATAAAGAGATCATGGTCATACTTCATGTATTTTCATTTCATTTTTCTCATATTCATATTCATTTTTTATGTTCATAAGGACAAAGTCATTCTATTCATCTTTAGTCATTTATATTCTTTCATCTTAATCGTGTTTTGAAAAAGTTCTTCACTTTTAAGAAATACCATTTTAAACATACAAGTGTGTACTACCTAAACCATAGTGGGGATGACCAATGCCTCGTCGGGCAAGATGACCTCGCGCAAAACGAAAACATTTGTAGGGAGAAACTCCTATCTACATAAGCAAATGGTAACCTTCTTTTTATTTTATTAATCATGGGACTCTCTTTTGATTACTTGGACCAATCAAGATTGTAGGGAGCAAGGTGACTATGAATCATCTTTTGGATTCATGTCAATCGGTATTAATCAAGTGGACAGGAGCCCATCAAATCAAGTGGTTTGGATTAAAGTCATATTATTTATGTCCACAAATCGGACGCCCAAAAGTTGAGTGATCGTTCGATTGAGGTTCATTCAACGATCATCCGAAAGAGAAGCGGACGCTCATTTGTCTGTGTTAATCGATCGACCGAAAAGGGTGTGATCGTTCGTTCTAAATTCATCCATCGACCATTCTAAGGTCAATCGATCGAAAGGTTTTCGGTCGTCCATTATATCATAAGGAGATTCTTGAACTTTCGGTCGAGAGTTTCGGTCGGTCGAAATTTGACTGCTAGAAATAGGTCCATCTTCCTCGATCGATTGGAGATAGTTCTTTGTTCACCATCTGAAGCTTTTTTGACATGATAATTCAGATCGGTCGCCCCCAAAAATAGTTTCAATCGATCAATTGGTTATCGTTGCCATTTTCAAGTCTCAAACAATTTCTAATTTGATTGTCCGAAGGAATTTTTAACGTTCCTGTCGGACGATCGACATGGACTAAAATGGAAGTTCAAAATTCCTTCGGGATCGAGTTTTGTACATCCGATATGATAATCGCTATACTCTCTCCGAGATGAATCGGATGCCCAAAAGAGATTTCGGTCATTCATTTCAGATCGGCAAAAATGCATATAACCTATTCCTATTCGATATCATGTACAAAAAGCATATTTTTAACATGATAATATCTATATCAATTCAACATCATAACTTGACTAACTCTAACCATACATATCATATCAATTCTTGTACTCGTCTTAAACATAATTCATTTATTTATTATCATGCTCATTAATAGATCAAAGGACACATATATAAGTCGATTCAAAGATTCATGTGAGAACAAATCTATACAATTTGTGATATCATATCTTGTATTTCTCAAAATTACATCACGACATTTCATGTAACAACACTGAAAGTTTATCATTCATGAGAACAGATCATATAGATATAAAAATTACCCCAAACTAGCATGAATATAAACTTTATTAGAGTCCTTAAGCATGCAACATCTTCGAGTAAGTATCCTATGAACTAGATCTGGACTTTAGAGAATACACATTTTTGACGTATTCTCCTTCCTGGATCAAGGTTTAGCCGCGTCCTCCTACTTCGCCTATGCCCGCTGAGACCGCAGAGAAACAACATAAGAACAAAGGTTGAAAAAGGAGAATGAGGACAAAGAAAACGAAGAGGGGAGAAATGAAGCTTTTATGGTCCTCTCCTTGGGGGTTTAAGTGACTTTTGGGATTAGCAATCCTATAGATCATAGTTGCAGGGGTTACAAAATTTAAGAATTACCGTGGTGAATTGAAAAAGAAGATCAAAAGTCATCTTTTGCATTTTTTGTCCATTGCACTTATGAACGCTCAAAAGTGTTTCGATCTTCTAATTGTGCGTCGACTGAGCTATCGATTTGTCGCGACATCAGACGTCTATTATGAATTTCGGACGACTAAAAGTCTGATGTCATATACTTAAAAAGTTTTAATTTTTTGTAAATATTATGCGAAGTTTTAACCATATCCACTCTTTAACTCGAATCACTGTTTTTGCACCTTAGCTCTTGTTTCAGCAAGTTCAATATTACATTTGTTTTTTTTTTAAACTTAATTAGATCCAAGTTCAATATTACATTTGTTCATGCGAACTTTTTATCGTAGAATAGTGTACACAAAGGTTGGTATCTTGAGGCTTCAGCTGTTTTTAGCATATTTTGTCTGGTTCGATATGCTAAGGAAGCATCTCCTTTTTTTATATGCTAATTAAATCGTATTGGAGGTTTTCCCATCAATTTTGTAGAAGTCTCGTCGGCTCCCTGTTTCGACTTGGTTCTTTCTTAACGGGCTTCTTTAATTGCACGTCGTTATCCAGTCGCGGAGTTGAGTGACAGCAATCAGCAGTTCGCCCGTGGCCGCGTCCCTTTCCGTGGATCACGGGTGTATAGTTCTCACTCTCAGAGCATCTTCTCAAGCTCATCACCAAGTCCAATTGATGTTTAAGTCATATTGTTTTGTTTAACATTTTGTGCATAACTATAAATTTATTAGTTCTTTAATTTATCCCTCATTTGACACGTTAAGTTTCACAAAAGATTTTGTTAAGAATAATTTTTTTTATTATTTTAAAAATATGTTAAGAGCCTCTCCTTAGGAGCAGGTCTTACTGCATTACATGTTTGGATGAATGACTTATCCAAGTCCATAGAAAATGGGGAGGAGTTGCCTCCATTACTTGGCATCAATACAGGACACGGGAGGCATAAATACTCCGAGAAAGGTTTGGCTTCTGTTTTTGAGTCTCATTTGAAGGATCTAAATGCTCCATTTCATGAGGCACCAGATAAAGTTGGGTGGTTTTTTACCACAAAAGTCGCTGCAAAATCATGGTTGGAATCGAGAAGCTCATCAGAGTTGGTTGCTGCTTAGATTGCGGAGTTTAGATCCAAGAAAGTTGTCTGTAAGAGTTATTTATCATTCTTTTTTTTTTTTCATGTCCATCTAGTGTCAGTAATGTTTATTGTCACTATTATAGCTGATTTGATTATATTCTCATATTTTCTCATTGGTTGTCCTACGTTTCCTTTCAACAATTCAACGCCTGGATCATACGCTTAAGTTCAGATGTTATTTATCTCTAAGGAGTATCTATATCACCAAATACTCTTTAATGTTCTAACTCCGTCTATATTTTATAGCTGGTCCCAAGCCCGGATAAAGGAAGAGGGTTGTGTTAGGCCCCGACAGTCAGCGTAAAACCTTGTCGAATCTCATGAACATGGATTAAGCGTCGTATGATCCATGTAGCCGACCCCACCTAGTGGGATAAGGTTTTGTTATTATTTTATTTAAAAATATCAAATTTATTACTTTCTTTTTCGTATTAAAAAGCAATTACAAAGAATAAATAATAACATAAGTATAATATTGCATACAAAATTATTAGCATATCATGTTTTTATCCCTAATGGTTATATTTTTTAAAAAAATTATTTGTAAAAAAAAGAGTAAGTGTAAAGTAAACACGATATTTCATATTATTAATAAATAAATAATTTGAATAATTTAAGGGATTAAAAATCATAAATTAAGAATAGATGGGGAAATTTATATTTTATGGAATATTAAAGAAAATAACACTATTTTCTTTCGTACACTCACAGTTATTAGTATTATTACTATACAGAATATACGAATAATATTCTTCTTAACGCGTTAAAAGTAGTGGAAATAAATTTATTCACGAATAAAAAGCAGAAAAATAATAAAATCATTTATGAAACAATGAAACTGACTAGAAATACAATTAATACGATTAATTGTAAATACAATTAATACGACGCTCGACGCGTGGGTAAAATTAATTTGCCTTTTTATTATCGTACACACTAGAAATATGATGTCATGTTTATATTTTGGAAAATATATCGACCAAAACAACCACAAGGAGCAAGGAGACCGGATGTTATTAAAAAATCAGATCATAACGGAACAATTGCCGTCCGATCTGTCCGTCCGCCGCCATCAGCACCGTCCATCGTGGCCTTCGCACGTCGACAGGCGGAATCGGACCCGCCGGTTCTTGACGTCGAACTCCCAGATGTGCTCCTGCTGCATGATGTTACCTATGGTGGACACGCCCGGCCACGTCGCCGACGTGATCCCGATGCATCTCACACCGTCGGCTACGGCGATCACGTAGCTCTTCGCCGGAGGCTCGAGCTTCGCGCCCCCGGCCAGGTGCACCACCAGCTTCGGAAGCGAGGCCTCCCTAGGTGCGCGCCCGCTTGTCCAATTGTAGCAGTACTCGAATGGAGGGCCCTGAGCGATCCGCGGCACCCCTTTGAGCCGCTTGGTCAGGGCCGCCATCAGCGGACGGTACGCCGGTTCGGCCAGGAACGTCAACGTCGTTCCCGAGTCGAGTATCGTTCCGCCGCCGCCGGCCACATCCCAGACGTTCCCCGGGATCGGCACGATATCCCCGTCCACGGAGATGGCCTCGACGCGGACGCCATACAGGGCGTCGATGCGGGAGTCGAGGACGAGGTCGGTGGTGCTCAATGGCGAGGCGGAGGACGAGAGGGAGCTGGTGACGGCCGGGGATGGGCCGAAGGTGAGGTAGCTGGAGACGTTGCGTGGTGCGAGGTGATCGACGAAGCAGTAGGAGAAGCGGCCGCCGAAGAGCGCGGTGGCGCGTTTGGCGAAGGAGGCGTCGCTGTATCCGAGCCCCAGGACGCCGTCCACGTTGCGGAAGGCTGTCCCGACCGACTTCAACGTGCAGCCGACGACGAGGTCTGCCAACTTCGCCCGCCGGCCGTTGGAGAGCCTCACGGTGGCGGACTCGTTCCCGTAGTATCCTTTCGCCGTCGATCCGTCGTTGTAGCTGTTAAAACGAAAAAAATAAACACATTATAGAGGAGCAAAGGTTGACCGCTGACTCGAATAAAGAAGCAAGACATCGATGACTCGACACGTTGAGTGCTGATTCGTGGGAATCCATGGAGATCTTTCACTTTTACCACACCGAACCTTCCGTGCAAAGAACTCGAACCATTAAAATTTTAAATGGCATTAACTCCGAGCTGTAAATGGCAATTGCTGTCGGATTCATCAGTGGAACTCATAAAAACGAGACAGCGGGGATCATTCAATATGGATCGATCAAAATCCTTATGCACAGTTTCTTTCAGGCCGTCGAATAGTGACACAGGTACTTTTAATCCAAGCTAAGCCACACAAATCTAATTGTTAGTAAATGTCTGCTTCTAGTAGTACTGTTTTTAGTGGCAGTTCATTATTATCCCTATTGCAGCGTTGAAGGAAAGAACACATATCCAAATTTGTAATGCACTTCTCTATCCGTCGATTTGTTATATGTGAGCAAAATTACGCACGATTTAGATATTGAATCATTGTGTACCTCATGTATTACTCCCATAAAAGAAATGCAAAGATCGGCCATTATTTCCTTCCTTTTGCCATGTAAAAGAACCATTTTTCCCACCTTTTAGAACTAAACACACTGTCTCCAATTTCGTCCCTATCTTATTTTACTGCAAACCATGAACTCTTACACAAAATCAGTAAACTTAAGTTCGCAAAACTACGACCTGGTAAAGGGTACTAGTATCAGATTAATTAATGTAACGTTTGCGTTACCCGTAATCGTAGGCGCAGGAGCTCGTCGGCGTCGGACAGGAGGCCAGGGACGACGGCAGAGTCGTCTTGCACATCTCCGACGAGCATCGTATGGGGACAAACGTCCTCGACTCCTCCGGCCGGAACACCCTCCCTCGGCCGCCGCAATGACGGCAGCCGCGTCGCCGGGGGCGGCACTTGACCCACGTGAGGTCGCTGCCGGTGTCCATAAGCAGCAGGAACCGCTGCGCGGGAGTGCCGAGGAGGAAGCGGACGAAGTACTCCCCGGTGCCGGCGTAAGCCCCCGAGTTCAGCGGCATGGCGAACGAGGGCGACGGCGAGGCCAGGGAGGAGCTCATCGCGTGGCCCTCGAGCGGGTTCCGGCGGCGGTGGCGATTGCATCGGCGAGCGATCCTTTCGGCGATCATGCGCTGCCGGAGTAGGTCGTCGCTGACGAGCTCCCCGATGTGGGCGAGGCGGGAAGGAGAGCCGAGCGGCGGCGTGGGGCGGCGTAGGAGGTCGAGGCGGAGGGATCGCGAGGGTGCGGCTTCGGCCGCGTGGAGGGCGTCATTGAGGCAGTGGAGGAGGAGGAGAAGGATAGGGGAGAGCAGAGGAGGCATCGACGCGAAGGAGAGACGGATAGACGAGAATGCAAGGGCAGAATGGGAAGGTCACGTCGAGAAAACTTTGGTTCTCATTTCTCTCCTCCTTCAGGGCTCTCTCCCGCTCTCTCTGTCCTCTCTCTCTCTCCCGTGTCTGTGTTTGTCTCTCTCTCGCCTGCTGCCTAACACTTAACAGCTTCTTTTTCCTGTACGTTTCTTTCCGTGCGCTAAAGTTTTTTTTTTAAAACCAAAAGATAGATCATGCATTGTTATGAATGTTGTCCTGATACAATATATGGAGGATCTCCACAGGGGGAGGTGCTCCCAAAAAGTGTCGTTATTCGAACGACGATAAAAAAACGCTAAGTTATGAGCTACAATATTAGATGTTCTGCTATAATGTAAAATTTTGTAATCTTAAAAAAAAAAGTAGAAGAACTAAGATATCATTGATTAGTTTCACGAATCACCAAGGGGACACAGATTTGCGATTGAGAATATTCGCCAATTGTAGTGAATCAGTTTCGACAATTAGCCGCTGGATACCCAATTTAGCCCCCATTTTGATTCCTTCGAGAATCCCCCAAGCTTCTAAATCCGGCACTGTGTGTCCATATCGACATAAAGCACCTGCAGCAATAAACGAAGAGATCGAATAATAAAACCAGCGCCTCCTGGCTCATTGTACCCAGTGAAACCACCGTCCGAGTTGAGTTTCATCCACCCCCCATGGGGGGGCTCCCACCGGGTCGAAGAATGACCGTGGGGGCAAGGTGCCTCAGGTACATGGCTATTAATATATTCATTATAACATACCAGAATTCTCTGCCAGACAGTCATGACGGTTGCCCCCTTAGAGCGAAAAATAATGTCATTTCTGGCAACTCAGATGCCCCAGAAAGTGAAAGATACAATAGACATCAATTTTAGCCTTGAGTCAGCACTCAGATTTTGCCCCTCTGATAGCCAAGAACCAGAGTGCCAAGAAGGAAAGAAATCAAAGGTAAAGTTGAGTTCAGACCGCAAGAACAACCATAATTGCATGGAAAAAGGGCATGAGAAAAATAAATGAGCAACTGATTCTGAGTTATGACCACAAAGCTTGCAAGAGGTGTCCATAGATGAATTAAAATGAGCTATAACATCAGAAGTGGGTAGTCTTTTATACATGAGCTTCCACAAAAAAATTTGGATTTTTGGGACAGTGGGGATGTGCCACAGGGAACTCCAAGGTGGCCGTCCAAGCCTTGACTGCGGTAAAGAATTGACATTTATAAATCTATAAACATATTTTGCTCTAGCAATTCCATGGGTATCCTTCACCCAAAGCCAAGTATCATCGCAGGCAGAAAATGGTACATATATTGATAAAATAAATTTAATCAATTCAGAGCCAAACATTTCAGATAGAAGATTTAAGTTCCAACTGTTGGCAGAAAACAAATCATAAACCTTCATTGAATCTGTTATTATATTAACATTCACATAAGTTGGCAGCCGACTCAGAGGGATTGATGAAATCCAGGGGTCAAATAACACAGAGGTGCTTTTACCATTACCAATCTGGATACACAGCCCCAACCTAATCTTCTCCAAGGTTAGAAGAATAGATTTCCAACTCCAAGTCATAGAAGGGAACAGATTAGGAATTGACCAGGGATTAATATGTCCATATTTATTAATTACCAGTTGTACCCACATGCTGTCTTTCCTGTTTAAGTAGTCTAGGATCCTTTTGGCTAATAAAGATGGTTGAATATGTTTAAGATTCTTAATACCCAGACCACCATTGATCTTAGGGAGCTGAAGGGTCTCCCAATTAATCAAATGGCCCCCCGCTTGCCTCCCCCCGGGTCCCAAAAGAATGACCTATTGTGTTTCTCAATAGTGTCCAGAATATTGTTAGCCATGTAAGAACTCAGAGCATATATTGGAATGGAGGTGAGGACAGAGTTTATAAGTATTGATTTTCCAGCCTGATTAAGAAGTAATTGTTTCCATCCTGAGATCTTATTAGTAACTTTGTCTATAATCATTTTCTGTGTAGTAATTGGAATGTATTTGTGTGAAACCTGAACTCCAAGATAAGAGAAAGGGTATGATCCCACCTTAAAGTTGAGGATTTCAAGGATGGACTGTCTTCTATTAATGGCCAACTTAGGAGGAAAGAAAATTTCTGATTTGAGGTAGTTGATCTTCTGATTAGTGAGTCGTTCATAATCCTTAAAGAGTTGCTTGATTGATTTACAGTTAGATTTGGTGGCTGCTAAACATTGGAGAAGGTCATCAACAAACATTAAGTGACTGAGGGAAAATTTGTTTAGTGAGTATGGAATGATTGTTCCATTGTTCACCTGTTGATTAATCATTGAAGTAAAAACCTGAGATACTAGGATAAATAGGTAGGGGGAAAGTGGGTCCCCCTGTCTGATTCCTTTATGACTGATAATTTTTTTGGGAATTAACACCATTGATTTTGCAAGAGAAAATAGGAGAACGAATGCAAGTTGATATCCAAGATATAAAAGGCTGAGGAAAATTCATTTCAGTTAGGATCCTATCGATTGCAGTCCAAGAAACTCTATCAAAAGCCTTTTCCATGTCTACTTTAAGTATTAAGAATTTTTTCCTACCCTTCTTGATAGAATGAGTGATTTCCTGCGCCATCATAATGTTATCTTGAATGGATCTACTAGGCAAGAAAGCAGATTGTGTTTGATCGATGAGGTTACACATAGTTGATTTGATTCTTAGTGCTAGAATTTTTGCAATTAAACGATATAAGACATTACATAGAGAAATGGGTCTAAAATCTGATATATTAGATGGATATTCCTTTTTGGGTATGAAAATAAGAGATGTAATGGACCATTCAGTTGGCATGGGGTGTGTAGCCAAAATAGTTCTTATTTTATTGCAGATATCATTGCCAATTATGTCCTAGTAATTCTTGTAGAACTCTACTGTAAATCCAGGGCCTTTCCAAGTCCAAGTCCCCAGAGAGCATTCTTAATTTCATCGTTAGAGAAAGGAGAGGTAAGTGAGTCATGCCAGGTTGGATCAAGCTGGGGCAGAGAGGGCCATGATGGTGAAAAGGAGTTAGTTTCAGGGCGCCATAAGGTTTGATAATGATCAACAAAAGCATTCATGATATGAGTATCATCAGTGAGTATGTATCCATCCTTATGTAAGACAGAAGGGATATGGTTTGTTTTTGCTCTAATGATCGTTGATAAGTGAAAAAACTTTGTGTTTTTATCCCCATGATGCAACCACTTAATCCTAGACTTACTCCACCATTTGATACTCAATTGCCTTAAATAAGCCATGTGCTTGTTATTTGTTGCCCTCAGAGTTAGGAGTTCATTGTCAGAAAGACCAAAATTCTCATCTTTATGTTCAAGTTGTTGAATTAGATCTTGGGCTTCCATGGCTTTCACCTCAAGACTGCCTAATACATTTTTGTTATAGAGCAAGGTTTGTTTCTTAATTTGGTTTAATGAGTCATTGATATCCAAGTCTTTACCCCATACCCTTCTAACAATGTCCCTAGGTTCATTGTATTCAAACCAATAGTGTTCATATTTAAATGATTTGGGTTTGAACAATTTATGATCAGTCGAGAGAAATAAAGGGGAGTGGTCAGATGCAGAGCGAGGGAGGGTCTTAAGTTTGAGATTAGGGTATGCGAGCATCCATTGATTATTAATCAGTAAATGATCTAGTCGACAGAGAATTCTTGCATTTTCAGATCTATTGTTACACCATGTAAATCTATTGTTAGTGGGACAAATATCAATAAGACCCTGTGATTGAATTATATTTCTAAGTGCATGTACAGATTTTGTTAGTTTAAATATCGAACCCCCTTTTTTTGTCATGGTGTGAAATTAGGGAATTAAGATCACCCATAATGGCCCAGGGAATGTTGTCCATGTTGAGATTGCTAAGATCATTCCAGAGATTAGACCAGATTAAGGGGAGGTTGCTAGCATAAACACATGATAAAAGAAAGGAGAAATCATTATGGTTTACTACGACATGTACAATTTGGGGATCACAAAGGAGCGGTGTCATCTGGGTAATGGATTCACGCCAAGCAACCAGTATGCCTCCCGAGGCCCCGTTCCCAGGTTGATAGTGACCCATCCAAGATCGCCCAAGTCGTCTGATAACCTTCTCAGAGTTCTTCTGAGTAGCATGTGTCTCCACGAGAACTAATACGTCAGGTTTGTTGTGTTTTAATATGTTCGCGAGCCGGTCCCTGACTTTACTCCGACACGCCCCGCGGCAGTTCCAACTAATGATTCTCATTTGGATTCCGGCTATTATCCGGAGGTGCTACCTGCATTGACAAAGACGATGATAAGTTCCCAAGATCCGCTTTGGCTTTCTTACCTTTTGGGGGCTTCTTGAGTGCCTGGATATTTTGGCGCGGAAGAAGCTGCGGGGGCTTGCTTGCCCTGGGACGCCGTCGATGGGGTGAGGTAGGTACACCGACACAGGTGGAATGAGGTCCTCATCATGAAGTTCTTCTTCCGACGATACAGATGTCGAGCCCAAAGACTGGCGCTCCGGGAGTTGAAATCGTTGTAGAACTTGACCAACGAGGTCTTGGTGCTGCTCCCTCGATGCAGATGGTGCCGAAGATGGAGATGACATCCTGCAAGGCCTTGGAATACGACTAGAGATTTTAGCTGAATCTTTCGGTGGAGCAGATTTCGTCGAGCGCCGCTGAGTCCTTGCCAGGGTAAACCCTAGTTCTGACTCAGGAGTGTGTGGTGGCATATCAGTAATGATATCGAGTGTCTGGGCATCGGATGGAGAGATTGGGAAAATCCTGATCGTTGATAATTGGAGATTTATCCGACCGTTGTTCCCCTGGTGGTTGCATCAGACCGTTGATGTACGGGATGTCCAGTTGCTTTCTCCAGGATCATTGAGATTCGGGATCTGACGTCGGACAGATGTTTGCCGGCGAGCCAAACCTTCATGCCGACGGGAAGCAATATCCATTGTCCGACGACTCGGCGCCTGGAGCCATGGACCATAGAGTAGAACTTGTTTGCCTCCGTTGCTATGATCGTTCGCCTCATTATGTGCAGAGTCCGTCTGAGGTTGCCGGGAACACGATTCAAGGCGATGTCCCGGAATACCACACCTGTAACATAAGATCGACAAATTCTCATAGATTACACGTTGAAAGTAACGCTTACCATTGGGGGTACGAATCCAAACTCCCTGTTTCACAACAGCAGTTCGATCCATGTCAATGCAGACGCGAGCGTGATCGCAATCATCCTTTGGTTCCTCCACACGTATCGGTATCCCAAAGTGTCTGGCGATACGAACGATCGCCGCATCATTACGAAGTTCGAAGGGTAGGCCAGGTAGACGGATCCATCCCGGAGTGGATGAGATTGAATCCTCTTCTGGTTGGAAGAAAGGACTCGGAACAGATACATGCAGTATGTGTCCGGCGACAGACCAGGGTCCTCCCGTTAAGACCTGCAATCGTTCATTATCAGAAGAAAATTGAAACAAGAGATGAAAGTTGCCTATCTGGATCACCCGTAGTGGGTTCGATAACTTCCAGATGTCGGGTAGATCACGCCTAAGTAGATCAATAGATTCATGATCGCCAGAGAACCGTGCGATGAGGCAGAGATTTAGCTCCTGCGATTTTTGTTGAACATCCTCAGATGGGATCACTATGATTGAGCGGAATAGTTGAGTTGCTTGGATTCCATGTGTTGCGCTTTATAACATTTACCCACGACATTCTGTTATCCTTAACAGCACTGACGGAGAGCCCTGTTGCTGTTTGGATCATAGTTGTCGTGGGATGGGTAGCAGTGGGGGATATTGAGCTGGAAGGGGGAACCAAATTTGTAGGGTCAACCACCATATCGAGAGGATGAACAGGCATGCGAACCTGATCCCTTACTTTGGTTGGTAGGGTGTGCTGGGAAGTTGAGGGAGGATGGAGAGGCCGATTTGGGAATTTTGGAGGCACGGCGAATCTCCGGGCGGCATATAGTGGAGTTGATCAGAAGACCAAACGCGAACTTGGTCTACAGCTCTAGCTCTCTATCTCTTGCGCTAAAGTTAAGTTGCTAATTCTTTTGTCCGCATACGAACCACTCTGGTGGGTTTCGGATGTCAGCATTCTTTGTTGGACCGGTTTAGTTTGATGGGAAGTGAGGGTAGGGCTGAGCATAAATATCTCATTCACTGAATTGATCCGTTAACCAGTTACGGATCCATCCATTATTATCCGTTTAATTGAATTAAATTAATTAATTTGACTTTTATTCACTTTAAAGGAACTGTTTGGTTGATGGATAAAAGATGGAATATTTTGATATTTCAAAGAATATAGTCGAACAGTAAAATAGGATTAAGTCACTTAAATTTAGTTTTTTTACAAAATCATCTAAAGATTCGTGAAACTACTATATAAAATCTCATTTGAAGAATATCTCCAATTTTCTAAAATAGTAGAATAAAAATGTTCTGCTTCTTTTTTATTTTTTTCACCATTATTTTATTTTTCATTATTTAACTATATACTATTATAATAATAATAATAACTATTATAATAAATGTAAACTATATATAATAAAGTAATTTAATTATAGAATATGAAATTTATTCCAATTCAATCGAATAAGAGGTAGAATAAAAATATAGTTAGAATAGTATATCCTTAAAAATAAAATTTGTTATTCTTTAAAAAATACTCTCCAACCAAATGTGAATAATTCAAGAATAATTTAAGAATAACTGAATAAGACTTTAACCTTTCATATTTCGTGAACACTACACTTATTCTTAGGGTCTGTTTGACAAACAACTAATGGAGGGATGTGATGAGGTGGTATGGTGAGTGATGGGATGGGTGGCGTGGTGTGTCATTAGAAAGTCCATGTTTGGATAATAAATTATATAAGATGTGGGGTAGAGTAATGAAAATTTTATTTGTATAAAAGTCATTTTTATCCTTCATTCCTTCGTCGCACCGGTTCGAATTTTTCAAATTTTTTTCGACCCGATGGATAATTGAGTCAGGATCGAGTCTCATTTCTTTGACACTCGACCGGATCGGGTCGGGACCAAATCTGAGTTTTACGTCCTGACTCGATTGAATATATTATATTAATATTAATTATTTGTAAATAGTATATTTATGTTTATTTTGAATAAAATTTTATATTTACTAAAAAGTTTTATCTAATAAAAATTATAGATAAATATGTATTCATATTAAAAAAAAGATAATATATGTGTGTTAGAGAGAGAGAGGGGTGGTTTAATTTGGCAATAAGATAAATAATTTAATTTGATAATAAAAAAGGGAAAGAGTTAATTTGGTCTAAAATAATCTATCCCTCCTCATTCCACCAATTTGGTGGAATGAAAAATGTGGTGTTTGAATGAAAAATGTGGTGTTTGAAGGGCTTAGCTATTCCACCCTATCCCTCTTAACTTAAATAAAAAATGTAACCAAACATGGTGTAACTAATTTCATTCCCTCATATTCCACCACATCCCTTCATAACCCTCAATCCAAACAGACCCTTAAGTAATGATGAATGGTAGTTTTGGTTTTAAAAAAATAATTATTCTTCTAAATAGAAAAATCTTATACTAAAATAATTCCTTCTTTCAGCTAATTTTTTTCTATTCCAAACTTCAATTTCAAGAAAATTAATGATTAGTTGGAATTACAATTTTTTTTACAGTGAAGTTCATATATTATGCATGTTTCTTGATACATTTTTGCTTTATTTTCATCAACACATTTCTATATGTTTTTATTTGATTATTATTGTTGTGAAAATTATGTTACTTTGGATATTCTTTGCTTTTTAATATTTGTTTTTTTTACACGGTCTTTGTCTTTAAAAGCCTTTTTATGCATTGATACGCTAAATATTACATTGATTTATGTTCAAGTTTGACATCAAACTTTTAATCTGACATATACTTTATTTTATTTCTGCATTTAAACCCGAAAAAAACATTTTTAAAATACTATATTTTTTGGATAATTCGGTGAATTAACTAAATCAAATATAAAGTTTTTATTAATTAATTAATGAATAAATTACACTAAATGCTCTTTAAATATTTTCTCAACGTTGCCCTCCAACTTTATTTGTAATATGAATGCCATGCATATTTATACTCACTACATCGAATGTCTTTTTCAACGTCGGCCGCCTAATTAATAAGTAAAGGATTTTAAGGTGATAAAAATCAGTATTAAAGTTAGAATACTTCGAAAATTTATACTATAATATATTTCCACTTTGAAATTTTGTGTATTTGCTCATTCTATACTTAAAAATTATTAGCAGTAACTAATTTAATATTTGAAAAAATAAAACACATTATTATTAAATTAATAACTTTAAAAACTAAATTCAGAATTAATATTTGGGAATAATGTGTGTGCTACCCACTAAAGTAGTAGTAAAGTGCTACCCTCTTTCAATGTCATAGGATGCAAGATCGAAGAATACGCTATTTGGAGTACTGATTATTTATTTCAAGGTGGTCGGTCCACGTGATCGAGTTCAAATGAGTTTATTTAAAATTCTAAAATTCATCTTCACATATTTCTCTCTTCTTTTTCATCTCATTGTAGTCTCCTTCCAATATTGTCGCTATGCTCGATTTGGTTTGTTGATGCATTGAAATTGTAACAATAAAATTGCCAGTAAGTGCACTAATCGTATAAGTAATAAAGTAGAGAGTAGAATGTCAAATTCATGAGGAATTCGTTAAATGTAATCTATTTCAATGATCTACTAAGAGAAGGAAAAATATTTTGTATAAATATAGAAAATAAATGTCAGAAAAATAAATGTCAGAAAATAAAATAAAATGGTGTTGAGCTTTGAAAAATATGAATGACTAATGTAAAGATAAATGTGTATGATCCTCTATAATAGTCGAATTATAAGATAAAATAATAAATTCGATTCTTAAGACGTATTACAAGTACCTAAAGTATTGACCTCTCAAGACGAGTAAATCAAACTATCTAACTTCTAATAAAACTAACAACCGTAAATGACGAGTCAATTATTAGTTTTACAAAGAGTTAAAATGCATTAATATGTATCTCCTATGCTATTACTCATCTACAAATTTGGACAAAATAATAAATCACACGAAATTCGACATAAACGATGAGTTACCAAATACGAGTTATGTATGCTTCAACTTAAAAGTAAAAGATCAATTATCAAAGTAATAATAATTTTTAAAATTAATCACTCCTCTTACATATTTGTAATCTAATCTCAAAAATCAAATCACTTATTAAAAGTAATGAATCAACATGCATAATCAAAAGAAATTGAAAAAATAAATTAACTCAACTAATAACATGGTTCAAATAGTTTTCCCCTTAAAATAAAATACAAATGATCTATTGCAGTAAAGATGAATAATGAAAAACTAGGTAAAAGATCATCAAGTAAAGATAGAAGAAGAACGCATAACCTTCGGGACCTTTCGACCATTGCATGACACAAACGACGAATTGCTGTGCAATCTTCTCCTTTGGTTGATCTTCAAGTTTTGAAAATTTTTTCTCTGCAATAAAGCATGAATTCCCAGGTCTCAAGCACCCAAGCACTACAAGCACCCATTTTTTTTATCTCCTAGATCCTTTATTTATAGCATCTAAGTGTCTCAAGGGTTTTGGTAAAGTTTCGATTTGATTGAGAGTCATTTTTATGTCTAATAATAAAAATTCGAAGTGGACTTTGATTCGACTTTAAAATCATCCAAAACTCTTTCAAATTTGAATAAATATATTTCTTAATGATCCATGTGACTTAGGAAAAAGTTCGGAATTGATCAAGAAAAGTCAAAAAAATCTTGAAATCAACCTTCGTAACGCTCAATGATAGCTCTATAATGCCAGAATATGGATTCTCACGACTCTAACACTGATTTCTTGGCTCTTACAATGTCCAAAATGAAATAAAAGTGTGATTTTAATGTCCCGTAACATCTTGGCCATGGCCCGCAACTCGGGAAAGTTTATGGTTCAAAACTAAGCATTTTGACGAGTCGTTATACTTATTTCATGGCCCTGATGTTACGGCCGTTATGATCCTCTCATGGCTCGTTATATTAATTTAAGCTTTGATAGCTTCTACTAATTTTCACTTTCTGGTTTCGGTTTAACTCCGATTTGAGCGTGATTTTCTTTAGTGACTTCGTAATTCAATTTTCTTTTTTTTGCAATAAAATATAGAATTTGGGTGGATTTCTATTTTTATAAAATTAAAGCAAATAAAGACATAAAATTGATGCATTCTATGTGAAAATGAATCAAAATGTTATTAAATACACGACTAATTATATATTGTATTTTGCATACATCATTTGTAAATAACTCAAACTAAGAACCTCAATTATCATTAGGATTCTCATTATAAGTAGTATTCCAATAATAAGAGAAGTGGATGACATGAATTGGGAAACAAAGAAGAAGGACATGGTAAACTTTTGTAGCAAGAAGAAATTTATTAATTAAAATTGATATTAGGCCAAGAGATTAGTTGAAATTGAGCCATGACTCTTGACGATGGCACCTGGTGGATCGGAAGATTGTCATGAGCATCGGTGGTGCTCGACTACAAAAGCCTTTGGCAAAGGGGGAAGATCTCGACGACGGCAACAACAATGGAAGCTAGCCAATAGGGATGAATGATACATAAGGCAGGGCCTAAGCGTCTAGGGACAGCGGATGTCACATGCGATAGAAAAATCCAAGAGAGAAAAGGCATGAATCAATTTTGGAGTTTTAAACCAATTCATTTGAATTGAATCATAGAGTGAACAAAAAAGAAAGGACCAATGCTCTGAATCGTGCATTCATCTTCCCACCACCGATCTCTCATCTTAAGACACTGAATGGATGTAGTATGGTGCTGCCATTTTAATTGGTAGCATACAAGGTTGTTAAAATCAGACCAGATGTCAACTCGAAAGAATTCTCTGTCTAGGTCAAAATATTATTAAATAAAAAGTATAACATATATTTATTAATTATATTTAATCACAGTAAGATATGCTATAAAAATTAGTTATTAATACGATTAATAGTATATGAAAATAATAATTTAATACAGTTTATGATATTTCATTTTGGATCTATTTAACTTTAATATCACATATGGTTCTTACCACAATTTCCTTTTTCTTCTTTGCATTCTCACTTGTCTTCTCTTTTTATTCAGGGGTGTTTACGAATCGTGTTTGACCCGACCCAACACGGGTGGTCGGGTTGGCGGGTCACCCGTTGTGTTTTTTTTTTGCATTAAACAAGCCAACAAGGAGAAATGGAGAGTAAATGAAGAGAATGAATCGAATGCATTTTCATCATGTTGACCATTTGAAATATTCACCCTTTTCAAGCAATCAGTCATGCTATATCAAACTATAATATGGACTCATCATAAGAATTAAATTCGAAGTTTATTATTTGTTTTCAGTATGAACTACATGTCACAATATATAAAAGTGGTGAAACCAAAACTTTTAGTCCATATACGTCAAAGAACATGG
This sequence comes from Pontederia crassipes, assembly GCA_030549335.1. NCBI lineage: Eukaryota > Viridiplantae > Streptophyta > Magnoliopsida > Commelinales > Pontederiaceae > Pontederia > Pontederia crassipes. The sequence goes on along the minus strand of CM060187.1, from coordinate 45,475,156 downwards.
CCAACAAGACCAGAGTATAGTTTTATCACCACTAAAAAATGATGATTTTTCTGATGGATACAGATCCTTCGTAATTTATGACGGATTTTGTGATGGATTATCTTCCATCAGAAGTTCTGAAGATCGGGACCATCACAAATTGAAAAAAATAAAATATTAAATATATTATATTATCATTTTAATTTTAGATGGCCCGATGGTCAGAAGTTCCAACGAATAGGAATATATAATAAATTTATTATTTTATTACTTTTATTTTTTATGGTTGGGACCATCATTAATTAAAAAATAATTATATAATATATAATATATTTTATTATTTTATTATTTTAATTTTTTACGGTCGGGATCGTTGGAAGTTTTAATGGATAAGAGTTCATCGAAACTTCCGACAATCGAGACCGTCGGTAATTAGAAAATAATTAAATATATAATATAATATAATATAATATAATATAATATGTTTAATATTTTATTATTATTATTTTTGACTATTTTGTCTGTCGATATTTTTGACGGACTGAATAGTTGGTAACTAAATAACTAATAAATTATAATATAATGTAATAGGCATTAATGTACCTCCAGAGCACATTCCGTTCTGAATGGATATTGAGTGCATCCCAACTCTTGATCCACTGATTAATGGATATGATCAGAAATGATTAAATCACATCATTTAAAAATATCAATTATCTCAATCGTTGATAAGTGAATCAAGGATTGAGATGCGCTCAGCATTTCTTCAGAGTGAAATGTGCTCTGGTGGCACATTAATCCCAATGTAATATATAATATGTTTAATATTTTATTATTTAATTTCTATCGGTTCAATTTATCGATATTTCTGACGGGCGAACCATCGGTAATTAAATAAGTAATAAATTATAATATAATGTAATATATAGGATGCTTATTATTTTATTATTAATTTTTTGATGATTTTGTCCGTCGAAATTATTGACGGATAGATATCCATCGGTAATTCTCGGTTGGAACCATCGCAAAATTTAATTTCATTCCTGCTTACATTTCCCGCTACATTTTCCCTCACTCCCTATATATTTCTCTCGCTCTCCCTTCTCTTTTTCCATCTCATCTCCCTCTCTTTTTCCATCTCACGTCTCTCTCTTCTCTCTCCCTCCTCTCTCTTTCTCACCCTCTCCCTTCTCTCTCTTTCCATCTCACGTCTCTCTCCTCTCTCTTCCTCGATTCCGGTGACCACCTCTGACGGCTCGGACAACCATATGCGATGGCGTCTCCCTCTCTCGAGTCTGGTTGCCCATGGCGGATCTAGCCGTCCGCGGGGAGATCCGGCCTACGGGCAGTCGGGGCGCGATCCTAACATAGTGCAATCAATCTGGGTGCCCATGGCCGGATACCCCTACAAGCGACCGACCTGGCCACCCGCAACAGGTTTCGACCTGCATGGTACCGGATCGGGCGTTAGTGGCCAATTTTTTATATTTTATTAATCTTTTCTGATGGAGGAGTCCGTCAGAAAGATGATGTACCGTCGCAGCTTCCGACAGTGACACCTCCGTGAGGTAGTCGGTCGTCGAAGGTTCTGATGGGTGTACGCGTTGGAACCTCTGATAGTCGTAATTGCCTGAAATTTCGACAGGTGCACCTGTGGAAACATCATTACGCTTGTGACCTTTGGAATTTCTGAGAGTTACGATCGACAGATGTTTCAACGGATATCTTGAATTTTTCGGCGAGCAATTTTTTTTGACAGATTGTTTTCATCGGAAAATGACATTTTGATTTTTTTTGGTATTTATGACGGATTTGACTGTCGGAAAATTCATTTTTTCTTGTAGTGTGAAACAATATCCTTATTCCACAAGTAGGTAGATAACTGCACTACATACTACTATAGGGTGTACCTTGAGAAATAAGAGAGTATGCAATTAACGTGACCCCTAATTCATCACAAGCAACCTTCACACCGTTCTCTTCGGGATTTCTATGTATAAGACTATAGTTCACTTGGTTTGAAGCTAACAGAATTCCTCATTTTTTGAGTTGATTATAAGCATCTCTAAGGCACTTTTCTAGTAAAAAGTAACAAATGGCACAATAAAAGGGACAAATTACACAAATCGTCCCTCGACACTAATTCAATATCTTAACAGTCCTCTATTTTTAATTTATAACAAGAATGTCCCCCCAACTTACACGCTTTGTTCACTTGATCAGTAATAAAAAAATTTTAATTTGTAATACTGACATGACACAATAAAAAAGTAATAAAATATAATAAAATTAATATTAAAAAGAAAAAGCAGGTGCCAACGCTCGAGAGGGGAGGGAGTGTCACCCCCTTGTGCGTCTCCTGACCGGGGGAGCCGCGCGCGAGGGAGAAAAGGGGGGCGCCCACCCCTGTCCATGCTCGTCGGGGGAGATGCACGGGGCGGTCGCCCCCCTCCATCTTCTCCCTCGCGCGCACGAGATGCCGATGAGGGAGAAAAGGGAGACGTTGACCCTGCTTGTTCTCGCCGAAGGAGACACACAGAGGGCCGACACCCCCCTTTTCTGCCTTAGGTATAGCTCCATCGGGGTGCTATTCTTCACCCCGATGTCATACTCCAAGTACTGCAACCTCGCCCTCTTTGATGGCTCCCCTAAGTCATTGCCGACGATTCAGTCCAGCCCATTGAAGGGCACCACCAAGATCAGGATGGAGTTCACTAGTAGGAACACGAAGTTTAGTCCGGTGCAGTGCACGCCCATCAACAGTCTCGGTTTACCGTCGGTCCTCGTTGCGTGAGCACGCGGCAGCCCGTACACAGTCCTCGCGAACTTGGCAAAGTCCACCATTGAGTGCCCCATGGGGGAGCCAGTGGGATCGATCACTAGGTCCCCATCACTCCGCACACCCACGATAACATGCCGGAAGCAATGGACCCGATCATCATTGTTGTAATCAATGACTTGGTAGCGCATTTGCTTCTTGAAGAATGGCCTGTTCTCCATGATCCAGCATACCGCAATGGAGAAGACGATGGTAGGGACGGTGAGCACGCACGAGGGCGCCACCCCCCTTTTCTCCCTTGCTGGCACCGCATGCGAGGGAGAGGGGGGGGGGGCGTCGGCATACCTGTGCGTGTCCCCCGGCCGAGAGACGCACATGGGGGCCCCTCTCCTCTCCGGTGCTAGAGAAGAGAGGGGAGGGGGCATCGACCCCTGCTTTTTCTTCTTTTTATATTTAATATTATTTTCTTGATTTTTCTTATGTCATGTCAATATTACAATTGGAAAATTGGTTATTGTCGATCAAGTGGATGAAGCGTGTAAGAAAATTAAAGTTAGAGGACATTTCAATTACAAATTGAAGTTGGTGAATCGTTGAGATATTGGGTCAAAGTTGATGGACGATCCGTGTAATTTACATGTAACATTTTGATTTCACAAAGGGAAAAAACTATGGAGGTAAATGAAATTTCAAGACAAAGGGAAAGAAAGAAGACCACTGTAGTTTGCGACACCAACTTTTACAAGTTATTGTTCTACATCATCTCCAATTCCATCAATATTCCCTGAATTGAATTTAAAAGACATAAATTGACTATGCTGAACATAATTGAAGGTCACATCATCTATGTGTGGGCACCTAAAGATAAACTACCTTCACTTTCCGAAAATGCCTAAACTAATGATCAATATTCACCGCGTAAATTACCAAACAATGATACTGTATTTGGTATAAAAAACTTCATGAACAGACTGATAAAGCATACTAATGAAGTTGGTAGAGTTCCACTATGGATTGACCAAGATGAGATAGTGATTTAGTGAATCTTGGAAAGCAGATACTGCATAGTGAATCTTTCAAAGCTAATTGATAGGGCAAATACATGCAAAAACATTCGACTGTTCAGCAATTCTAAGGTTCAATCTTCAAACTTCAGCAGTTCGGTTCACATGAGAATATGAGATGGATTTGTTCGAAAAAAAGGGTCAGATTCTTTCGGGTCAAAAAATATAAACCCCAACCAGATCCGAGACTAGTCAACTTCAGCTTCGTTCATGTTCGACCTGGCCTTGAATCCAAAATGACCCAAACACTAATGGGTTAGTTCGAGTTAATGGGTTGATCGAGTCAATCCGATCCGGTGAACACCCATACTTTTATTATCTTAGTTTTTTATTTGATATTTCCTATTTTAGTTATTGTTATTTTATTTGAATTTTCATCTATTCAATTAGGTCTCTCCATTTAATAAAATATTCTTTCCTTTTGTAATTTTCTCTCATTATTTTACTCTTAATTATTTCTCTTTCCTTTCTTCCTTAACTCTTAATTGTTCCTTTCTATTTAAACTCACATAATGTCTATTCACTTTCATTTTTTCATCCCAAATTATGATTTTAAAAAATTCTTTCCTAATTGAATCATATGCGGTTCAACTATTTAATAAAAAATTTGATCAGTTTTGCTTAATTTTCAATGGTTTTACGTAGTCCAAACACTTCTTCAATTCTGTGGCTAAATTACACCAAATACCTTCTATTTTTAACGTTTTTCAGTAATACCCTCCAACTTGTACTTTGTAATAAGATTTTTCTTCATCTTTTAACTTATTTTGTCAACTGCCCTTTTCACATGTCATCAGTCGTTTCCTGATTGCTGGGTCAACGTTGCGCCCACACGACATGTTCTCTCTCCTCTATGCGAGCATCTAATTGACATAGCATCATTAAAGAAATAAAATAATACATAAAATATAACAACTAAAAAATAAAAAATGACTCGCCCCCTCACCCGACGCTGGAGAGAGGGGCGGCACCCCTATGTCAGTGACTCAGTGGGAGGGAGGGGGGTTGTGACCTTCGTCGGAATACAAGGAAAACACATGCATAGATAATGGTAAATACCAGTAGCAGCACAACCAATTCAATACGGATAAATGCGACAAACAGATCAAGTCCAACTGCGCTGAAGCAGAAGTAATGAGCAATTGAGTTCATCAGGTGTTCGGGAGCATCTAAATGTGGTCGCTGAACAATGTAGTTGACTTCTGCTCCTCCTCCTGCTGTTGGACAGCTGCTTGCGCTATCTGTGGTGCTAACATCAACCACGGAGACCAAGTTGGGATTGTTCTTGTATTTGAGAAGGCGTCACATGTACCAGGCTCCGACGAACCAGTACGACCTCCACTGCTCGTAGAGCTGCTCCATGGCGGGGGCACCTCATCGAGGCCATAAAAGCATCTGCACGCCCTTGCGGATGCTAAGGTCGTCGACATGGAGGATGTCTGGGTGGTGGAGGGAGAAGATTATAAACATGTGAACAGACCAAGTGTTGATGCCCTTCAACGTCATGAGCATGGAGAAGAGGGACCTGCCGTCCATGGCGATGATGGTAGCGTTCGAGAGGATGATGCCGTGGTACTTGCGGGTGAGGTCATGGAGGTAGGAGGCCTTGCGAGCGAAAATGTCTGTCTGACGGAGCTGCGAGGTGAGCGCCATGATCGTCTCCGAGACACCACCGCAGAGCGTAAGGCAAACATATGGAAAGAGAGGGGGATCACCCCCCTCTGGTACCTTCGTCGGAAGGTTGGGGGGTGGGGTGCGAACCTCCCTTCTTTTTCACTATGCATTCTGATGGAGGGAAAGAGAGGGGGGACCCCCCTCCCCTCTGCAACCTTCGTCGGAAGGAATGGGGGTGACCAACCCTTCCATGCGCGTGCTAGCATAGGGAAAGAGCGCCAGCGTGCGTAGAGGGGTGCTACCCCTCCCCCCTTTCACTGCGCCGACAAAAGGGAGGTAGAGGGGGTGAACCCCTAGTCGGAGTTTCACGTGCACCTCCTTTTTTAAAATATTATATTTTTATTTTTTTATTTTTTAATTATATCACACCAACTAAATGTTCACATAGAGGAAAGAGAACATGCCATGTGGGCGCACACATTGATCCAACAATCAAAAAATGGCCGATCAGAAAAGTTGGTGAAACAAGTTAAAATATAAAGATAATCTTGTTACAAAGTAAAATTGGAGGATAACATCGAGAAAGTAACAAAAATGAAGGGTGTTGCATAATTTATCCTCGATTTTGGTCTTGAACTATGAAGAGTGTAGTAATTGATCGACGTTTAGATTGCTCGTCCAATCCTACCCAGGAACATAGATAGCATTAAAGATGGAATTTTGGGCGCGCCGCACGGTCCGGCCAAAAGTCGTGCCCGTCCGACCCGACACAAACATGACCCATGCACGAGAAAATGGGTCGTGTCATGTCATTCCGTGCCAGGTCGATCATCCACGCTGTGGGCACGACACGACCCGGACACGGTGAATATGGACTTGACGCGACACGGTGAATATGGACTTGACACGACACGGTCTGTTTTCGCACAGATTATTTTAATTTGCACCAACACCAACCACGTATGGCGCAAAAGAGGACAACATGAGTCGTGTTGAAAGGAACACGGATCATGTTAGATTTTTTTATTACTCTCCGCTGCCTAAAAAATACGGCATAACCCATTTCCCTTACTACTTTTCTCTCATTAAATAATTAAGATGGCATTCTCGCAACAGTGGCACTTAGACTCATTTGGAGTGATTATTTTTTCACTTGAAATTGAACTAAATAGTGACTGCCATGAAGACTTTTAAAATCTTAAGACTTTTAGAATCTAAGAGCAGGATGGAAAAGTTCAAATGAAAAATAAAAAAATAAGCCGCCCGACCCGGTCTGGCCGACTCTATCAAGCCGGTCCGAATCGTATCAGGTCAAAAATACAACACGATTTAGGGCACGATCAAACACGAGTTGATCGACTAAGCACAATACATGATCAATTTTTCCTCTAGATAGCATCTGTAATCAATTTATCGTCAAAAAAGAAAATTATATTCCCTCCTCGCGGGAGTTGCTTAAAAAATAAAATAGGGCTCCAAAAGGGTTTTGAACTTGGAAACCTCTTAAACCTTTCCCTGGCCGCTTCACCGCTACGCCGCGGTTCTGCGTATTCCCGTTCGACAATACGCCGGCGCAGAGCGACGAACATCCGAAATAGGATACGATGGTCGGCCACTACGGCACCAGTCTCGCCGTTAGGCTCGTCGCCGACCACTTTGGCAACCCCGTCTCCGTAATTTTTACTCACCATCCTCATCCTCCTCCCCTCTCTCTCCCCCGCCCATTAACATTCCTCCTTTTTTTTTTTCTAACATTTGGGCAGAAGGTATGCGATAGCCTTCTCCGGCATGGCACGCTCTCCCTCGCCGAAATCGTCCGCTTCACCGAACTCTCCACCTCTCAGGTCAAGAACTGCCTACTCGTCCTTGTCCAGCACAACTGCGTTCAGGCCTTCTCCGTACCTAGATCAGGTTGCGTCTCCTTGGTCCTGTACACGTATTTCGCGTTGCCCATGGAAGATTGGGCGTTTCTCTAACCTTTGATCTTTTTTGTAATTGTAACGAACAGCTGGTGGACCCGCTGGCGCGATGAAGACGGTGACGCAGTACATGGCCCTGTTCGACAATATACTCCATCGTATGCGTTTCTCTAAGTTCCTGGCCATTGTTAAGGCCGATCTTGGCGCTGAGGTCAGTGATTTTGGAATTTTTTTCTCTTGGTCTTCACAATGAGGTTGCAATTAGATTATATAGCTGATAATAGATAATGTAAAGTCCTTACTTCGTCCAACAATTTGAAGGTATTTATTTAACCTGGAATCAAAGTTAATTTTGGATGCTGTATTATTTGTTTCATGGTTGAGTGCTCTGATATATAGATTATCAGTGAGAGTTTTTCTGTACTTTTGCAGTGTGAAATTCTTCTTGATGGCTTACTTCGCCATGGGAGGCTAACTTTCCTTAAACTTCATGAAACCGTTGGTTCAAGATTGTCGAAAACTGCAGCTTCAAAAGGGGTTTCTAGGTTGAGTTATTCTTATCTGTTTTATGCTTCTGAGTGGAATCATTTGTACATTGCGACTTTTCGTGCTTTATGATATTTCATGCTAATGACATTTGTGCCTTAGGCAGTTCATCAGTACGCGAATGCCTGCTTGCTAATTTTAACAAACTTTTGCAACAACGATATATTGAACGTTGTCCCAAACCTGAACCCTTTATTGCACTTTCGGAAGAAATGACTGTGTCAGCAAGGAGGCGTAGTGTGAAGGTAGGCTCAAGTGTCCCTTTTTATTTTATTTGTTTCAAATGCAAGATTTAGCATGTTGCATTTATATCCTTTCTAATATTTGATTGTGTACTTGTTAGTTTCTTCAAGGCCCCTGAGGTGTGAACATAGATAAATAGCACATATGAATCAATGTTTATTCTTTTGTTTTTTTTTCATAAAAAAATCTTTTTGATTCTCGGTTTCCGAGCTTCATAAAAACATTTCTTTTATAACATGAGCATGGTGCACTGGCATGCCCCTTGGCAGTTTGATGATCACCACTGAGATTTATACATCCCTTGATTTTCAAGTTTAATATTATCAACATACTTGAGTACTTTTTTAATTTCAAATTTATCTTTCATTGCACTACGCTCTTGGCCTCCATTGTAACAGAAAAATAAAAGCATTTTTTTGGGCCACATTAGCTAGCAGTTCTATCATTTATATGCTGATGAATTATATTAAATATTAATGTTTAACATTTTTGAAAGATAAAATTAGGAATGACCATATACGTGAACGAGTCGGAGTGGCTCCTATTAGTGAGAAAATGGTAGAGAATCGTTTGAGATGGTTTGGTCATGTTCAGAGAAGACCATTAGATGCGCCAGTAAGAAGAGTAGATCAAATAATCTGGAGTCCGATTAAAAGAGGGAGACGGAGGCCAAGGCGGACACTTGGCGAACTAATAGAGCAAGATCTATTGGTGAATAATATACCGAAAGGTTTGGTTACTAATAGAGCGGAATGACGTCGTATGATCCACACCTAGTAGGATAAGGCTTTGTTGTTGTTGTAGTTCTAACCACAGGAGAGTTTTTAATTGTTGAATAGTGATCCCAATGAATGAAATGTGGTGATAATCTCTAATATTCTGAGTAGATAGGGAATTGATAGAGGCAGCCTACTTGTGTGTTAGAAAATGTGGCTGGCTAATTCATGAAAAAAAAAGGAACGAAGAAAGTAATAGATGGAATCATGGAAACACTTCCTTAAATAAAAAGAAAATGTGATTTAGCTGGATGATTTATTTGTTGCTTCACTCTTTCTTTTCCCAATATACATCACATACACACACAGACTATTGCTTGTATTATTGTTATTGCTAATTTGCTATTGATTTTTTCTACTATTTATTGACATGATTTTTGGTGCAAATTTTGTTACAGGCTAGAGAAGAAATTTTTTCTGTGGAAAAACATGCTATGGTAGCTGCAACTCTATCTGATGCAGAACGGTTTTGTGGAATTTCAGATGCTGGACTAGAGAGTACAGATCATAATTCAGATCTGTCTGCTGGTGATAAGGTTATTATTTTGTTGCCTTTGTGAAGCAGTCTGTTATGGTAATCAATTGACAGTGTGCGGATATTTCAAAATACTAATTAATCATAACATAGAGAGTTCAAAAAAAGAATGGCTACAACAAATAGTCGCGCAGTATTTCACCTTCTGTTTATGTTATTTTGTAGTAAACTTGCTTGTTAAAGATATTGTGATTACATATATGCTAAATTTGGGATTCAGATGTGTGCACGGTGCTACTCAAACAGCAGATTTTCGAGCTGTGATGTCACAAATTATGCATAGTCTGTTGAATTTGATGGCTTCCATGCTACACAAGTCCTATGAATTTTACTATTTCTTTTTAGTTTGAACAATACTGTTTACATTTTGGCTTTTCACCAATCCAAATTGATTTTTTTCCGAGTGGAAAAAGGATGTTTGTCAAAGTGTACAGTCATCCAGCTTTACATGACCTCAAAAAAAAAAATCCAGCTTTACATGCAAGTTCCTGGTTATTAGGAATTGATGCTTAAGAAGCAATTTTTTCTTTTATTTTCTTTGTGTGGGTATGCATTGCCCTGCTAATTTGCTTTTCTTATTTTTATTCTTCAACTCCCTTGCAGCGCAAACATGAAGATCTGGAAAAGGATCAAGATGTTGACACTACGATTACTGAGAATGAGATCCTTTGGCGTGTAAATTTTGACAAATTTATATGTAGCCTTAAGAAAAAGGTTTTCCGTTCACGAAGATTTTTCTATCTTATTTCTTTATGTTCCAGTTTGTACAAAATGTAGAAAGTATGATTTTATTGCCAGTGAAAGATAGGTCTAGTTCTCAAAATAATGTGTTATCACCTTTTGGTTTTATATTCATTCTGTATTCTGTATTTTCTGCTATTATAAACCTTTTTAAACATGTGATTGCTCTCATGTTTCTCATCGCTGACATTATCGTTTATACCTTAGGCTTGTGTTGCGAATATTTCATCAAGACTGGGTGCTGATTCTGGTGCTCTTTTGGAAGTAATGATCGAGTCAAGTGGCCAAGAAAAAGGAAAAGAAATGAACTATGGTACATTCTGGCAATTTAGTTCATTTAGTTTTGTTTATTAGCTAACAATCTACAGTTGACATTTTGCATGATTTTATGTTAAGATTCCAAGCCCGGATAAAGGAGGAGGGTTGTGTTAGGCCCCGACAGCCAACATAAAATCATGTCGAATCTTATGAACATGGATCAACGAATATTACTAATAGAGCGGAATGGCGTCGTATGATCCATGTAGCCGACCCCACCTAGTGGGATAAGGCTTTGTTGTTGTTGTTGTTGTATGTTAAGATTCCATATTTATGTAAACAGAGTATTTATTGACACTGCGAATCCTAATCCTACTCATCAGATCTTAAATCATCGATTGTGATTAATGATTAATACCATTCATAATTTGACGGTTTGTATAAGGAGGGTGCAATTCCTTATATGGATAGTTTCAGTCATGAGTCATATTCACATATTTAAGATCTATTGGTTAAAAGAAGGTTTCACACAATGTTAATAAATAGTTGGTTCACAGATATGTTATGGTACATTTATCAAAAGATAAAATTAAGAAATGCTAATGTTATTTGAAAAATGTATGGATCATCCAAAGACTTGATGCTCACTTCACTCTTTTTGAAACGTTCTAATTTAGCAACCTAATATTTTTTTTCATTTTAAGTTTGTTTGAGGTCAACACCTTTTTTTTAACTTTGCAGTGACATCGACTATGGACATGATTTTGGAAGGATTAAGAACCAAGCCTGCAGGTTTATCAATGACTTTAGATCATGTTAGGTCTATTCTTGACCTGCTCAAATGTCGTTCAAGCTCCAGCAATTCAGAATCTTTATATAGTATAGGTAGGCATTTATGGTGTGTTGTTATATAACAAATTCTTAGTTGTGCATGTATTGTATCTCTAGTTGTCTGCTTCTCAAATTTGTGTTACTCTTGCAGATTTGAAAGATATCTTGGGAGCTTGTAGGATTGATGAGGTATAAGGGCCTGTTTGGGTTATTTTTATCCATAGGATGTAGAATTCTGTGGTATAGTACTTTTTAAAAAGTGACATATTGCTGAAGAAAGAAAATAATTCAATACACTGTTTGGCTGCATAAATTGTTTGGAAAAAAAATTAAAAAAAATAAAGTAACCGGTGCTGATGTCAAAGTGGCCACCAAAAGAAGTCTTTACATTTTTTTCCCTGACGTGAGCACTTTTTCTTTCGATTGACGAAGAAAATTACGGAGCTCACACCTCCTAATTTTTTTACAACGTTTTGAGCCTTAATCCATAGTTTTGAGCTCTGTGAAATACACAGCCAAACAGTACTTTGTGGATTTTACGAAGATGGGAAAAATAACCACAGTTTAGACTTCTTTCTTTGATTTTACGTTGCTTCCAAACAGGGCCTAAATGTTAGATATCCTTGAATGTATGAAATGTGATCATTAACAATCAGGTCCATATTAAATTTGATATTTATTCTTTTTCTGTTTCTAGATGGAGTTACATATCAAAGCAAAGTATGGAGATATGGCTTACAGAATATTCAGATGTTTGATTGAGAAAGGTCTTCCTCTTGAGACTGATCAGGTAATGATTTTGTCACTGAAAAAAATGATCGTTGTCATTCTATCAGTTCTTTTATGTACTTAATGTTTAGATGCAACTTTGGCCTTTGTGTGTTATCTCATGGCTTAGAGTTTTCAGGGGAACTTACTGAATGAGTAAGGAATAAATTTTTCTAGCTAAGAATTCTGTTTTCCGTTAAAAAAAAACAAGTCTTTTCTAGGACATGTATGGTCCGATTTATTTGCATGTCTAATTTCCCATGAGACGTGTATCATATCTGCAAATATTATTTTACAGAAAAAGGTAAAACAAGGAAGATTTATTTTGGTCTGCAAGAGTTCATGGTTAATAAGTAGATACCTTAATGCAATGATTCATCATTCATTTCTCAGAAAAAAAAAGAAAGACACATTCATTATCCAGTCAAATAAAAGCATGTCATCACATGCCTAAAATTGCTGTCATGTATGTGCATTAAAGAGGTTTGTAGAATAATCAGTTATTTTTGTTACGTTCTTACATGCTTTTTAATTTGTTGTGCAATATAAGATTCATTGAATACTAAAATATCCGTTTATGTGAAATGCGGTTTTGATATATTTTGGACTCTATTATGCATGTTAAGCTGAATTAAAATTTGGAAAAAAAATTGTGTGAAACATAAGCTTTGTCGCATGTATGTGGATTGCTTTATAACCCTTGAAGTTAGATCATTTCATCAAAAAGTAACTTCATTATATGTAACGATTTTTTGATTAGAACAAAAAAAACCATTATATGTAATGGTTATAAAGGTGTTTTGCTGGTATCTGCTTCTAATTCCAAAGAAGCACCGACAATTAGAGTTAATTAACAAATATAGAAATTGGTTTGTAAAATTTAAAGAGTATTACTATTTTCATCCCTCTTCAAAATGTACTATTACTATTTTCATCCCTCTTCAAAATGTACTATTACTATTTTCATCCCTCTTCAAAATGTAGGTTCTTTGCATCTTAAACTAAATTATTAACCTTTCCATTTGCCTCCATTGAACTTTTCACGATTGGTCACTTCACGCCGTTATGCTTCTGTCGAGTGTTTTTTATTATCTTTAATTTTAATTATCAGTATGAAAACATATATACCTTTTCATATATTGTATAGCTGGTTTTTAATTATTGGAATTCAATATTTCTTCTAAAAAAAGGAGTAAATATCACTAACGCCCGTCCAATTATATGCTTATCTCAACAGTCATTGAACTTTAGTTTGTAATTCAACGATTTATATAATTTTGTTAATCTTACAATTATGGTCATCCTAACTAGTGATAAAAAATTAATCGGTTAAAATGCTGGCCTAGCATCCATGTCAGCATTTCTCTCCTTCACGCTAGATTTTTTAAAAATAAAATAAAAAATATTACATTGATATTTTTCTCCCTTCTCCACTTAAACTGTCATTCAATTTTTTAAAAGTTTCGGTTGCAGTCACCATTTTAAAAAAATTAGGGTTATTTCCATAAATCTCCCTAAATCATCGCGATTTTTCGCATTTAACCCTAAACTACGAACTTATTTTTTTGTATCCTAAACTATCACAAAATTTTCACTTTAGACCTTCCGTTTACTTTTGTTACGTTTTCCTTTACTTTTGATTTTTCCCATTTATGAAAAGACTAAATTACCCCTTCCTTCATAACACATCAAATAATAAATACAAAAAAGAAAAAAAGTCAAAAATCAGGGGGAGGGTAACTTAGTCTTTTCATAAATGACAAAATTTGTTCACCACTTTAATCCTTCTAACGATTTTTTTATATTTATTATTTCATGTTTTTCTGGAGGGAGGGGTAATTTAGTCTTTTCATAATTGGGAAAAAGTAAAAGTAACGAAAAATGTAACAGAACTAGACGGAAGGACTACAACAACAACAAAGCCTTATCCCACTAGGTGGGGTCGGCTACATGGATCATACGACGCCATTCCGCATTCGTTGATCCATGTTCATGCGATTCGACAGGGTTTTACGCTGACTGTCGGGGCCTAACACAACCCTCCTCCTTTATCCGGGCTTGGGACCGGCTAGACGGAAGGACTAAAGTGGAAAAATCGTTTATAGTTAGGGATACAAAAAAATAATTTGTAGGTTGGGGTTAGATGCTAAAAATTGCGATAGTTTAGGGGATGTTTATGGAAATAACCCAAAAAATTACTTCAATATTTTCCTTTCTTCTCCACTTAAACTGTTGCTGTCACCATTTTAAAAGTTTTTAAGTCATTAAATTTTTTAAAATTTTCTGTTGCTGTCACCATTTTAAAAAATTAAAATAATAATCAGAGACAAAATGGTATAAAATAAAAACTGAGTGTTATAAGGGTCATTCAACTTTTGTAATAGCTTCATTTTTTTAACAAATGTTGTTACTCCAATATTTTCCCACTCCACTTAAATTTTAAAATAATAAATAAAAACTGAAGAAATGTTAGGGTAAATTACACGGGTCCCTCAACTTTAGGTCAATATCTCCACGGTCCCCTAACTTCAATTTGTTTCCAGACTTTGACTTTTTTGCACGCATCGTCCTCTTGACCGGTAATAGGCGGTTCCCCGGTTACCTTCCTGATGTGGCATAATAAAATATAATAAAATAAATAAATAAATTTAAAAATAAAAAGGGGCGTGGCGCCCCCACCCCCTCTCCTCTTCAGCGTCGTAGAGGAGGGGAAGGGGCGCCTGCCCCGTCGCACAGGGGGCTTGAGCCCCCCTCTTGTCCTTTGCTGGCCGCGGCCTGCGAGGGAGAAAAGGCCTCCCCTGTGCGAGCTTGTGCCCCTCGCCGGCGCACATGGGGCTGACGCCCCCCTTGCCGGCACAACAGAGGGGGGCGATGCCTCCCTTCTCTCTCGTCGGCGCGTGTGAGAGAGTAGGGGGTTCATCGGCACGACAGGGCCCCCCCCTTTCTCTCTCGCTGGCGTGCGCGAGAGAGAAGGGGGCGTCAGCCACCCTATACGAGGTCGTCGAGGGGGGGCGTTGCCCCTGTGCGCCGGCGAGTGGCGTGAGCTCTTACAGGGGGGGCCGGAGCCCCCTTTTCTCCCTCGTGGCTGGCGAAGGAGAAGGGGGCACTGCCCCTCTGTGCGATGGTTCAGCGCCCCTTCCCCTCCGTTCCGGCGTTGGAGAGGAGAGGGGTTGGGGCTTGGGGGGCTGCCCCTTGGTCCGCTCCGGCAAGAGGCGGCAGCCTCAGTTTTTATTAATTTTTTAATTAAATTAGTATATTTTTATGATATTTTATTCGACACATCAGCAAGGTAATCGGGGAACCACCTATTACCAGTCCGAAGGATGATGTGTGTAAGAAAATCAAAGTTCGAGGACAATCTAGTTATAAATTGAAATTGAGAGATTGATGAGATATTGACATAAAGTTGAGGGACGATCCATGTAATTTATCCGAAATGTTAAAAGGAGGGCTGCAATCCTGAAAAAGGGCTGCCGCCTCTTGTCGACAATTGGGGTGGGGGGGAGGGGCAACAACCCCTTTGAGTGGCTACTGTTCATTTTTATTTATTTTTTGTTTTCTTATTATTTTAAATTTCAGTGGAGAAAGAAATTGTTGACGTGACAACATTTCTTTAAAAAGTTATGGTATTACAAAACTTGAATGATTCTTATAGCACTTATTCTTATTATTTTTAATTTTTATTATATGATTCTGTCCCTCTTCTTATTTTTTACTTGTTTTAATGATGACCTCGATTGCAATTTTGGAAAAGTTGAAGGACTATGTGGATATAGAATGGAATTTGAGTGGAGAGAGAAAAATGTACATTTAAATTTTATTTATTTTTTATATCTGACATGGAGAAGAGAGAAATTATTGAGATGGATGACAAGTCAGCATTTTAACTTTTTAACCTTCTATCATCAGTTATGATGACTATGATTGTAAGATTATCAAAGTTTCATGTGTTTATGCATTTTTAGGGGTGACCGATGTTATGTTGAAAATATCTTATCTATGTCTAGATGCTTGATGAGAGACTGGGCAAGAGTGTAGTAATTATTAGTTCAACATCTTGATGTAACATTGTTATATTAATAAATATGTATGAGTGCACATGGCTCTCATCCTCTCCTACTTTCAAAAAATAGATTAAAGTTTGGTGACCGTGTTGAGAACAAGGGTACAGATGAATGACCGTTCTTGAAATTTACTAAAAAAAGAAGCAATGCCCCTTGTGCACCACCCTCTGACGAGGTGGCATGAAGACATGACAGCTCTGCCCCCTGCCAACACTATGGGGGAGTGGGGATCATGCCCTCTGTTTTGAAAAGGAGAGGACACTGCTGCTCCTTATTGATAGCAGCAACATGAACTAGTTGTTATTCTCACAGATGGTGTGAGTGAAAGGATGAAAAATGTGGAGTTAAATGGTAAAAGTGAAAGGGTATTAGTAGTGCCATTTAACAATTAGACGAAATAATGAAATAACAAAAAAGTGATGAAAGCAAACTTAGTGGCTTAATTGACAAATAAAGGCAAATTCGGAGAGGCAATGAATATTGTTATAATTTAGGGTTAGATTTGGAAACAAGTTCCAGTTCAATGGGATTAAACTAACCTAAATTTAGATGAGTTTTTTCTTATGTTCCTTATTTTTCTCATTCTACAGATTGTGGAGAAGGTATTAATTGGGAAGAAAGATGTCCAGGGACTTTTATACAAGCTTTGGAAAGATGAGTATCTTAAAATGGAGGTGAAGTTCATAGTTATAGTTGTTGTTTGTCCAATTGTCAAATTTCTTCACTCTACTATGGATTATATCTGAGATACCGAAACTATGCATTTTATTAATTTATTTTCCTCAAATATGGTTCCAATTGTATTTACCTTGATATATGCCAAATGCTGCTGGAAATGCTCTGAATTTGCGCTAATCTAGTTTTTTCCATCCCAGGATGAAAAACAATGCTTGCATTTTATTTTCACAGCATCCCTTAGCGAACTTATACAACAACAACAACAAAGCCTTATCCCACTAGGTGGGGTCGGCTACATGGATCATACGACGCCATATTCGTTGATCCATATTCATGAGATTCGACAGGATTTTACGCTGGCTGTCGGGGCCTAACACAACCCTCCTCCTTTATCCGGGCTTGGGACCGGCTATAAAACATAGGCGGAGTTCCCTTAGCGAACTTATATCATGTTTAAATGTTTATTGACTATTTGTCAAAGAAAAGTGTAAATTGACTGTGCTTTCTGTTGGAGATTTACTTATCTTCTTGGTTTTTTTATAACTTAATTATCTTGGACTATCTGTATTTGAGGCCACAAGCTGTTTCTATGTAACAGAGACGTGGGTCCTTAGTTTTCTTAACAGTTCCTGAGTTATGGTATTTTCACGTGTTTGCAGAAAGTTATTGCACAAGGGACTGGAAGAAGCGGTCAGGATAATTATTTCTTATGGAAAATAAATAAGGATGGAATACTGGAACTTCACCTAAATGATATGCACCATGCAGCATTAAATTTGAGGCTTAAGATTGCTCACATTCTTGAGAAGGGATTTGAGGTTGTTTATTTTCTACCCTCTTTTACTTCGTTCTTTTTGTTGAATGCTGTCTTCTCTTGCTACATTTCTCATTTTCCTTTACTGTCCCCTGCTTCTCGTGAGGTTTATTCACAAAAGATCCGATTTGCTTTATCTGAAAATGTTGTGCAACACCTTTTGCTGCTTTATGTTTAGGTCTAATTCATGTAGTTTCCTTTTGACTTCACATAGTTTAACATTTTTTATCTTTAGATTATGGCTGAATGTACGGGGCAGCCTGCCAGCCCATCAATTTTGATCATCGAATTGAGATTATATCCCCAAATTTCTTTTCTTAAACCCTAACAAAACCCACATTATCTGTCGATCTCTTCTCTTTTCCACTAGCTCCTTTCTTCTTCTGTTGTCTCCCTTTTACTCCCCATGCATGCTCTCCGGGGTCATTGTCAACCTCTGTATGAACTTGCCAATATGTGCCTCGTCTTCACCTTGGTCCTCCGAGTCCTCTTCATCCTCTTGTATTTGCTTTAATCGTAGGATCTAGCTCCAACCATCAGTTCTCATTCTTAAGGTCACGATCTGGGGATTGCGCTGCACCTTCACCGTCTTGTTCACCTTCACCATCTAGTAATACATAACATAAACATTCTTGAACTTTTCTTGAAAATATCTTACTATTCTTGAACTATTCTGGATATATGCCTTAACTATTAGGTTGCATTCCTCCCTGGTCGTCACTTGGTTTGAATACTATGTACAACTCAAACTTATACAGCTATGCAATACGGATATCAGTACACGACCAAATTAGCCACTCAATAGAAAACAGAAATGTCAATGTGAGTTTTTTCGTTGTGGCAGTTTTTGCAGGATCGTGAAAAACGAGCTTGGGATGTGTTGGAAGCTTCCCTTCTCAATCTTGATGATGCCATCATGCTCTT
This sequence comes from Pontederia crassipes, assembly GCA_030549335.1. Lineage (NCBI taxonomy): Eukaryota > Viridiplantae > Streptophyta > Magnoliopsida > Commelinales > Pontederiaceae > Pontederia > Pontederia crassipes. Next base: position 45,456,623 of record CM060187.1, on the reverse strand, counting down.
CCACGATTTCTAAGGGCATTGCTGTTGATAACACCATCATGCTCAATTGTGTATATGCAAATATGGATAATAGTTGCAGGAAGTGTGGCCTGCCTGTGACGGAATGAAAAAGCCAGTCGCTTGAGATGATCAGATCTCAATTTGTGTCATGGCAACCAACCTTTATTTGACATAGTGTTTTACTGTCCATTTAATTTATTTGCGTTAGTCTAGCGCAATAGAGAAGTTAGAATAGTCAATATTCTCTTATATACAGGTGCTTTGCTAAGTTGCTTCTTATTTGCTGCAAGTGGCAAAGCAAACTGCAACAAAATATTTTGGACATGAAAATATGCATCTTATTTAGTTTGATGTATTTTCATCAATAGTGTCAAAATGTTTGGTACTCCCATCTTTTACCATAACCTCAAACCGTAGAAAATTATCACTCAACTTTTAATGAGTTTAATCAGGTTGCCATTAAAATAATATTTAATAATAAAAGGGAGCTTGGATGTCAACACGGATAAAATGTTATTTTTGTTGTTTTAAAAAGAAACATGATGTCAAACTTGCACATCTTAAGCTGTCTTCGCCTCTAGGGGGCACTAAATATGTTACAGATTTTATGAAGTATATTGTAGCATGCAAGTATCTACTATACTTATTTTCCCCTTATATTTATACTGTTTTTTTTTCTCAAATTCTCTTGGATGTTGCTCGGCATTCATATTAATGCTTAGAAATTTTGTTATTACAAAATTTATTCATTAATTTGTTTTATTTTGAAAATTATTGTATATATAAGTAATTAAGATTTAGGCATCGTATCCATGTTGTAGATCACATTTCAATCGAGGTTAGAAACCTTACGCTTAAAACTTTGTGTAGCAAAACATTTGAACATTAACACAAGATATTTTCTCAACTTGAGAATCATCTATTTTTCTAAGACATCATACAATAAAAATATATACCTTTATAACATACACCGCAAATGACTTATTTTTTAGGGTTTCTTTATTACTCCTTTATCGTTACTTTAACTTTTTTCATAATTACTTTATAATCCTTTGAACGTTCATTCATTATTTTTTTTGTTTATTATCATATGAAATTAACTTTATATATTTTTCATCTTTATATTAAAAAAAATTATTTACCTTTTAGGTAATAACATTATTTTTTGATGCCTTAATCATCATTAGGTGAAAGATATTTACTTTTCATATTTACATTCATTGTTTATTTTCATTACGTTTATTTCATCTTTGCTTAATAGTCAGTACATGATCACATCATTATATTGCTTAATAATGTATTGAAAAATTTTAAACACCTTTTGAATGACATTATTATGCAAAAAAAGTCTCAGTCGTCGTAAAGTGAAAGACATTTATTTTTTATCTCATCTTTCATTTTTAATTAATTGAAGACTCAGGGCAACATTATTACAACGAAGTCGATGGTCTCTATAAAATTTCAAACACAAGCATTATTTCTTGATAAGTCTCAATCATCTTTGAGATGAAAGGAAAGAATTTCTTTTAATTTCATATTTTATTAGGGTCATCAATATATCAAACATTCACATCAACCTTTCTTCATCTTTTAGCCTAATTAGAATTGAGCATGCATTACATGTATATATGTGTCATAGGTAATCAATGCACATTCGTACATAACCTATATACATTAGAAAATAAGTTTAATACATCTTAAAAGACATTTCCCAAGGATCACGACTATGCCAAAAAATATTCATGCTCAAATTTTTCATGGCCGTGTTCAACTATGTCACGATCATGCCTAGAATTGTTTTAGTCATGCCTAACATTGTCATGGTCGTGCGCAACAATGTTATGGCTGTGCTCAACCTTGTCATGGTTGTGTCCAACATTGTTGTGGTCGGCTCAGCATTGTCATGCCCATTCCCAACATTATCACGGGCATTACAGAACAAAAAGTGACATTTTATCGTCCTCTCGCTCATAATTGTGATCAAGTTGATGACGGTTGTGCTTGGCCTTTGTGACAGTGACATCGTGACCAAGAGCCCTTGGATTGATATCGTCCATTGGATCACATCCATTTTTACAGTTGGCACGACTGTGCCAACATCCAAAATTTCATATCAAGTCATGAAAATATATCTTTTTGAGATGAAAAGTATAGAAAAACAAACTAACACATCATAAAGACTGCATACATGATTTCTAAGCATCACATAACATATTAAAACATTCAATTTTCCTTCATCATCATGATTTTAAGCTTTTCCCCAAATTCATGTAAAAGAAGATCTAGGGCATGTGAACACGTGGATTTAAGCATGACAATTTAATATGGATCAAAACATATAGATAGGAATAGATATCATTCAGATTTAATGATCCTACCAATGCAATCCTTCAGTCACAATCCCATATGAAGATAAAATGTCTTCAAACTCTCAATCCATTACATGCAAACCATTAAGAGGGGAGAGAGGGGTTGAATCCTTTTACATACTTAGGGTCTTGTTCTTATTCAATGTTGATCCCCTTTCACTTTTTCATGTCCTTTTCCTTTTTGTCCTCTTTCTCCTTGTTCTTCTATTTCTTCTTCCTTTAAAATTGCAATTGTCACGTGGGGAAGAAGAGAAAAATAAGAAAAGACAAGAGGGGAATGTTTGGGGCTTTTTAAGTATAGCTTAGGATTTTCTCTAAATGACTTAAATATCCTTATTTAAAAATTGATGTTATTACAATAGAGAAAGAAGCACACACGATAATAAAGGCGATGCGGGTGACAACACAACAAATTCGACGATCCAGTGGTAGAAAAAGGTCAATGGGATGTAGGGTTAATAGAATGGAGACGTTGGAGAAGATGAAGGGAACTGCACATTGCTCACCTACGAATCTCTCTGATGAAATGGGTAACACAATGTGAGAAAAATGAATCAATGCGAGAAAGATGAACCCCCAAGACATTCGATGCCCTATAAACGAGTTAAACAACATTAAGTAGAGAGAACTCCAACTCATTTACTAGCCATTTCTCCTTGTGTTTGTGTAAAGAGAATAAAATCTTTATGACATGATAAGTGATGTTGGCCAAGAGTTGAAGGAATGTTTCTTTGATTTGAAGACTAACTCAATTTTTGTCAAAATTTGTGCACATATATGTGTGTATGAGCTTCGGAGTTCGGAATTCAACTTGTTTTTCAAAATGACCGTCTAGATTTTGACAGAGTTAGATATTAGTTGTAGATACAAACTTGGTCCATTTTATAATGGACTCAGTCCAACTTTTGGCATGAATAACAAGAGTGAAAAAAAAAACTTGGTCTAAATTATTTGTTGTAAAAAAATTGTCCTAAAAATGCACACATGTAGACGCATGAAAGTATATGATAATCATAAAGATAACAATGAAAGTAATAAAATTTCAAATAATGAATAAGGTAGAGATATAAAAAATAGAACTGATCCCTAACAAAAGTGAAAATTTGATGCATGCAATCTAGTCATAATTAAACTAGCAAGTATATTGCATTATATTAAGTAATAAAATGTAGGCAACTATTGTCGATCCCAAGAGAACCAATGACTTCTTTGTCTTTTAACCTTAGTTAAACATTTGAAAGGACAATATATTGCAAATTGGGTTGAATTTTTTTTTTAAAATTAAATGTGATGACAATATGAGAGATTTGAGCCATGAATAAATTAGAGAGAGTTCAAACTTAATATCCACACCATTCTCTTTTAATTTACATTTTCTTAGACTTCTTGTGATGTATAATTGCCTAAAAATATGTGGTGCCAAACAAATGACCTCACTACCTTCATTTAATAATAGGATTGCCTAAATATACCTTTAGATGCAAAGTACTACAAGGATACCTTAAATGAATGCATCAATAGTTCATAATTATTATCATTAAATCAAAATTACTAATAAAGATTATGTGCTGATGAAACTTGGTTTGAGTTAGGTGAGACATGGATTTGACTTTGAAAATCTTCTCTTTGGATCAGCAAATCATTATATGAGTTCCTTGGGAATTTGATCCAAATTGTACAAATTTGACTTTTATTTTATGCATAACATATATAGATGACTTAGTTCAATTATTTTGTCATTGTCGACTGTGATAATCACAACAATAGGAAAAAATGCAATAAATCAACAAAATGCGAAAAAGCCTTAAGCATGCAACTGTTAATAATGCTTTGAATATGAACCTAGTTGTAATCCTATATGAGCCCCCTATATTCAGTAGATATTCTTACGGGGGTCTCGTTGTCCGGATTGAGCCTGATGAGGGGGGGGGGGGGGGGATCCAGGGGGATTCTCCCTGTGGGGGCTCGAGAGCGGAACCCCCGAAACTTAGACGATTTTAGAGTTTTTATTTTTTTATTTTATATTGGAGTTCCCTATATAAACTCCATGAGGGATAGGCTATTTCGTATCCTTGTAATAATCATTATTCCATAATAAAGAAAGCCACCGTCGCTCGAGGACGTGGCCCGATTTTAGGTGAATCTCGTAAATCTCGGTGTTCTTATGTGTTCGTGCGATTTCTCTACCTCTTTTCACAACAAATAAAAATATGCTCACAACATTTTAGAAATAATGAAACACTAAAATAAGCATAGTTCAATTTGATCTTGTGTTAACTATGAAATGATCTCATAATTGCTTAATTTGACATCTAGTTCGAGAAGAAAAATATAAAAGTAAGATTGATAATTATAGAGCAAACTCCTAAGTTAACGACGAAGCCTTTGCTACAATCCTTGGGAATCATTGCAAACAATCATCAGAAGTTTGAAATCTTAAATTTATCTTGAGGGTTGTGCATTTGAATTTGCTCTTTAGGGATTGAAACTCTAATCATGTCTCTTCAAAATCATGATGCATTAGTATTATACGGATGACAACCTCCTAAAATTTCAAAGACAATTTTAGTATTTAAGTTCATGTGAAACCACATAAAAAAATTGTAGTCATCCATCAAATTTGATTGAGATGTGACACTAAAATCAAACTTATTTAGGATCAACTCAAAATTTATTTAGAATATTCCTTAAGATCATATTGGTAGAGGGATCAACTATTAACTACTTGGTCCTTATTGTTTAGATGGAGAGAAGAACTTCCAATTATTTTTTTCGAAAAATTTTTCTTCCATTTTTTTTATTTTACTATGTTCAACTTTATGAATTCCTATTTTAGAGTACATTGAATATATATAAATGGCTATACTAGAGTTTATATTGTTTTTACTAATAATTAGACTATATAAACAATTTCTTTATATCCTAGAACAAATCTAATTTTTGGATGTACACATTTTTCTATTGTACCTATTTTGTACTAAAGAAGATTTTGTAACCACTTAATTGAAGATCTCACTTAACGTGGAATATTTTTTTTGTGAGAGAATCGACTCAAAATCAATTTTAAAAACAACACAACCTTGGTGTAAAATAGCAGTTCAGCGGAGTTTTTATGTGATAGTTTTCCTTTATTTTTCATACTTTTTGGAACTAATCACTTTGTGCCTACTTAAAAATATTTTGAAAACAAAGCAAAACTGGCTAGCTTCTCAATAAAAAAATAAAAAAATTGGTGTATGCATAGTTAAAATTGCAAAAATTGTTCAAAATTATATACGCAAAACATGTATAAACATGCATGTATCAACCATCAAAATTGTTGTTGAATGCTCACATATTAAATTCAAATTGGAATAGTAATTTTAATTTTCCTTTCCTAAATTATATGATATAATCCATTCACCTTCTAAATTTTAATATCATCAACTCGCACTTTCTCAACTTTTAAAACACATATACTTAAACCCAAATGATTAAAGTTTTTAAAATTTATTTATATATAATTATATATTTACCTCTATATCCTTATTTGTTTTATTGTTTATTTCAAAGAAAAAAAATGAAATGGGATCTCCCACACTCCATTTTCTCACGGCCCTATTTGTTTTTTTAAATTAATAGATAAAATTGAATTAAGATAAATTGGTAAATGCATAGCTAGAAAAATTAAAATTTAAGGTTAGAAGTTAGATGGAAATGTTTGGAAAGTTGAGAGGAGATATATAGACAATATTAAAGTTTAGCGATAAAATAAAAATATGATATAATTAATGGTAGGAAAGTGAAATTAGTCCTTTTAAGTAATATATTCATGGAGGCTCCCGTTATAGTCCACATGTTTTTTTTTAAATGATAGACCACATCTATCCTTATTGGTTATTCTGAGGTTTTGTCTAGTATATATCTTTAAATAGTTTTTATAGTTTTGATCAAGCCAAACTATTTTTAATGCCAATTATAAATAATAATAGCTACAAATATTTGTCAGCTTTTGAGGTTATAAGTTTATTTTTAATTGCACATTTACTAATTTTTAATTATTATTTGTATGATGTAATTATTCTTTATAACATGTTGTAAACTTTCTTGTTTACCTTTTTTTGTTAATTTATACTTATTTAGTATTAAGAAGTTATTTTGACTAATGATCATTAATAAAATAAATCACATTTATACCGACTTGATTATACTATTCATTAAGTTTAAACAGCTAAATATTTGATCAAAATATATTATTTTGACGTCGAAGATATGAGCTAATTAAAACCATCTAAGATATTATTATTTTTATCATATTCGAAAATTATGGAATATAAATATGGATATATCTTACGTGTTTACATTTATGTAATTAATTTAAATGTTGATTCTCTAGTTGTCAAAATTCTGTTGTTGGCATGCCAGAAAAAAAGTGTTATTTTCTTAAACCTCACTTGCTTTTAATTCTTAACTATGAATGTCATATCTAAAATTTATCGTAATTTTTATTTAAATCCTTATATCTAATTTTTTTAACTTTTTTATTTATAAAAAATTAAAATACCCTCACACAAACTATTCTCTCTTTTAATGTTGTAATAAAATAAAATAAAATTTTAAAACATTTCTAGTTTTTATATTGTTTATTAATATATTATTTTTTCTTTTTAAACATTAAAATAAAGAATAATTGTAAGGATATTTTTATTTTTATAAATAAAATAATAACAGAGTTTATAAAATTAGACGAAAAAACTTAAATATAAATTACGATAAAATTTAAAGATTCATAATTTAAAATTAGACGATAATGATTCCGAGGTTGCAGCTAATAATCCAAGAAAAAGTTGACTTAAAGAGGTCGAAGTCTCAGCTGTCCCGTCAACTAAAGCAAACTAAGCTGCTGCCGCTGCAAAGCGTACAGCCGGATCACGATGAATATAGAACTGGATACAAAGTGCCCTGATGGACGGCGCAGATCTTACGGCTCTAATGCTAAAATCTGCCCCGTATCTTTTTTTATTTATTCTTTTGTTTTCCGGGTTTCCCTCTCGATTTCGCTCCATAATTTTTTGGTTTCCCTCTTGGTCTCCCGTCGAGGTCTCGTCTTCTCTCGGCCTGCGCCTTCTCGCCTTCTCGCCTTCTCCTCCTCCTCCTCCTCCTCCTCCCCGCTCGCCTTCGACGAGGATTCCTGCCTTCAGTTGCTTTGCAATGGCGTCCTAGATGGAATTCCAGGTACAGCACTGAGCTCAGCTCTTTGTTTTCACGAAACACGTTCCGTGGCGCTAAACCGCACGCCTCGATCTCTGGTTCGTTGTTTTTTCTTCTTTATGCAAGATACGCACATGAACATGATGAATAAGTCGTCTCTCATTGGGTGCGTATGGATGTGATAAAATTTTCATCTTCGTCATCGGGTTTAACTAGGAAATTAATCCTATCCTGGTTACATCGAGGAGTCGGATTGAACTCCCAATTTGGAGTTGCCGATACCTAGGTTTTTTTTTTCCTCTTCTGAATTGAACAAAGACGTGTTAAGATCTGACCCAGAAAGGCAACAACTTTTCAAGCGAGACGATGTAGTTAATACAGAAAAAGGTCTTTGATATAGAATTCGAACAGGTTTGCAGTGGCTTTTACCAAGAGAGGGTTCGGATCCTGTTAGAAGTTGCATTGACGTGCTAGAGTTCTTTTCGTTGAAGAGATGGTAAGAAAAAAGGGTCACTATGGTACATGCAAGATGGCTTCTAGGTGTATTTTTCATTTATTCCTAGGATCAAACTTCTTTTAGGTTTAAATGTTTAACCAAGAGTGTATTGTTCTGAGAGAGTAATGACATTAAGGTGAGAAATAGTCTATACTGAAGTCTCAAACTAATATCATTAAGTTTTCATGATTCAATTCCAGTGTCATGGTCCATTTTACCATTTTCGTTTCTAGGCAGATAATTGATATCGGCTTAGATTCCAGTGTCATCTTGTTGCTCTAAATTGCTAATTGGTGGAGAGAAATTAAATCTAACTAGATTGATTTCAGTGTACTTGGCTCATGTTATCAATTTGCTACTATGGTAATGGATTGGATTTCACTTTATCATGTTGAGATGTATTAAATTTTCTCCTTTTATATTTAATTTTTCTAGGTTTGGTTACTAATAGAGCGGAATGGCGTCGTATGATCCATGTAGCCGACCCCACCTAGTGGAATAAGGCTTTGTTGTTGTTGTTGTATATTTAATTTTTCTGCATTTTTTTGTTTGTGTAACGTATATTTCAATTGTGATGACTTGATCATAGTTTTTGTTTATAAGACTATAATATATTTGAGCCAACAACCACGTTATTTTTTTGTGAAATCATCAGTTTGCTTCAGCTGGACAATCCTTTCTTCTTCTGACACATTCTTTCTCTGAGAGATAGTGAACAACAGATGGCACCAGGTTGTGAGAACAATTTTCAAATGGATGATTTCTATACCAATGAAATGAAAAGTTACCAGGTTCCTGATGGGTAAGTTTGTATTCACTTTTGTTCACTTCTTAGTTACCTCTTGCTGAGAAGCATTTCAAAATGCAAATCTTTTCTTTCAAAGATGTACTGAAGATAAAAAGAAAAGAGCTGCAAGAAACAAGGGATGGGGCCTTCGTCAATTTAGCACCTTAGGTATGGCAACTTTGATTTCTCATTTGTGGTCTAACGCCCCAATTTAAGCATGCGTTTCATTTATGCCTTTAGAGAGTAAGATATGTGCACGGTTGTGTTGTCAATGACTAAAAGTTTTGTTTCCATAAAAAGTAGGAAGATTATAAACTTTGTTATCAAATTACTACAACAAAGCAAATGCACAGCTTATCATTGTTGGAATCATACATGCATTAGGCGCTTCTCTAGATTGTTGACTGTCTTCCCATTAGATTTTGTTCTGATTCCTTTGTTCTTTTTTATCTAACCTTCCCCCTTTTTTTTTGTCTATGATCTCTAGTGTGTAACAAGGTCAAGGCGAAGGGAAGAACAACATATAATGAGGTAAATTCAAAATGTAAAACTTTCTTCTTTCTGTTGTTCTGATTGGCATTCATGATGACTGCATAACAAAATGGCTCAGAGAATGAGTTTGTCTAAAACTTGGATACTTTTTCAAAGATGCCATACGCAATCCGCTTGAAACTATGGCCCTCATTATCGGTGTTGAACCTACTGTTGAAGATGATGCAGTGAACAGTTAGTTCTGATATGCTGTGACAAAATTTAGATCAAATACCTTCTCTGATATTGATTGACATGTACAATTGCATTTCAAACTTCATCCTTCGTATTATATTCAAAGAGTTCATATTGGAAACCATGGAAGAAAACACCTTGACATTTGAGGCTCTTTGAAATAGCACTCTGTTTATCTAATCCGATGTTATATAGTAAAGCCAATAACTTGACATATGGAACTTCCTCTTTGTTAATGCTACTTATTGTTGAAAGCATCTCTTGAGAATTGCAAGACTCCATTTTTTCAGTAAAATTGCAGAAAATGATTCGATATATGAATGTCACCCTTAAATAACAACCGGATTGCATATTCCTGAATTATATGTCCCAACATATATAAGAATACAACAACAACAACAACAACAAAGCCTTATCCCACTAGGTGGGGTCGGCTACATGGATCATACGACGCCATTCCGCTCTATTAGTAACCAAACCTTTCGGTATATTATTCACCAATAGATCTTGCTCTATTAGTTCGCCAAGTGTTCGCCTTGGCCTCCCTCTCCCTCTTTTAATCGGACTCCAGATTATTTGATCTACTTTTCTTACTGGCGCATCTAATGGTCTTCTCTGAACATATATAAGAATACATACCAGCAATATTTCTTGATGGAATCAAAATACTAGTTTGATTATCCATTGGTTCAATACCCAAATATTATGAACTTTGCATGAGTTATCAGTTCCTCTGAATGATGTAAATAATTGTGCACTCAACAATATTTAAGCTGTATTGCCCCTAGTTTAAGCTGAACTGGTCCTCAACTATAATTTCATTTCAAATAGTTCATCATTTTTCTTGTATCCTTTTCTAGCGATCATCAGGCTTGTATTGACCTTGTTTTTTTTCCCTTAAGGTTGCTAACAGAGCTTGAAAGTGTCTTATTGGAGTATTTCTATCTTTCCAGGTTGCAGATGAAATCATACGTGAAGTTTCATCTCTTGAAAACACTTCTGAAATTTTCGTGGTTAGTTTCCTAACTGTTGGAGATTTAATGTAAATGTTTGAATTTTTTTTTTTGAGAAGAAAATGTTTGAATATTGTAAAGTGAGTTTATGACTGTATGTCAAGGTAGTAATGTTTAATTGTTTGCACGAGTAGTTTGATGAGAAAAATATCCGGAGGAGAGTGTATGATGCCTTTAATGTTCTCATGGCTATCAATGTCATTGCAAAAGACAAAAAGGAAGTCAAGTGGGTAGGGTTTCCCTCCACAAGAAGTGAAGAGTTAGTGAAGTTGAAGGTTAGTTTTCTTCAAATGAAATATAATATTTATACTGATTCATTCTTTTTTCTTAGGAATGCCTGGTTATTGTTTTATTAACCCCCTCAAATTTAGTTTGCTAGATCATGTATCTCACTTGTATATTCTATTCGCAGGAAGAGCGCATGAAGTTGTTAAATAAAATCCAACAGAAGGAAAATTATCTAAAAGAACTAGAGGACAACGTGAGTTTGTCTTTTGTTTATCGGTGTTCTTGTGATGCGAGTTTGTCTTACTCTATCTGCTTGCTGACTTTCTGACTTATGTTTGATGCATAAACTTTACCATGTGGACTTAACCAGCATTTTGTGTACATTTTCTTTAAGTATGCAGATATTAACAATATTCTGATGCGGAACCAACTAACGTGCAAGTCAGTCGACAGTTCTTCTGAAGGCATCCGTTTGCCATTTTTGTTGGTCCAAGTATGTTCATCTTTAATTTTCACATTATGTATGGTTTTCTCCTTGTAGTTTTTTTTTCTTGTCTCGCCTATTTATATTTGAACTTGAATTCTAATTTCCATAATTGCAGCGTGTGCTTGATGAAAAAGTTACTTTTTTCACTTTTAGGTAGTATATTTTCTTTCACATAACTGATAATATAATATGTCTATTTCACGTTTTATCTATTTTATGCGTCATTCTTCTCATTTACTTTAGTAAGCGGCACCCTTCAGCTGACCTGCTTTAATTTCTGTAGCTTATTATACTATTCTGACCCTCTTGTGTGGATCAGAATGGAGAATTTTCGGACAGTCTTTCTGTGTGTTTAACATTGTTTTGTGGATGTTATGAACTTTAAACTTATTAAAATTTTCTTTGAGACAACCAGACTAGTAGACAAGCCACTGTTGAGATTGATCTTTCAGAAGATGCAAGATTTGTGACTTTCGACTTCAATGGGTATGGCCTTTTGATGATTGATTACTTTATGGACGTTCACATGCATTTCCAGTTTATTCAGAGCTTATTTTTCTCATACTGCACAACTAATCATGCAATTTTCTTCCATTGCCAGGACACCATTTAACTTACATGATGCTGATTCCATACTGAAGCAAATGAGGCATGATAGATTACAAGGAAGCGATCATGACAAACGAAATTCAGCCGATATTCCAACTTTGACAAGAAAGCATGACGGACAATCATCAGTCCCGACATTTTTCTCCAAAAATTAACCATCTTAATTCATCAAAAGTAAAAAAAATGTCAGATTCCTTGATCATAGAACATGGATATGACATAGTTAACCCTCAGTGGAAATCTTGATTGACAACAGTGTAATTAGCATGGAGTTGGATGCAAGGAAACTGAATCAGTGAATCCTTGTAAATCATTTTTTCCCTTGCTTTGGGACCTGCTGATTACTTGGCAACGATAAGTTTTCAAGGTACTACTACCAAGAAAGCTTATCATGATAACCTCAAAGCCTTTGTTGTAGTAGTTTGGTTCGAATTCTGGTGCTTTAGCCATTACTTAACAGGTTCATACCCTAGTTAACTGCAGCAGATATGCTTGCTGGCTGTGACGTGCAAAAATCCAGAATAATTGACATATCGACCATTATTATATTTCGATGTAATGAATGTTTTGTAAATAAAAAGTTACATGGCAAAAAGTTTAGTTCCTTCTCAACTTCATTAAATTGATGTTTGTCCAGGAAGATGCACAAACGAAAATGAGATCCAATAAGAACCACGTAATGATTGAGCTACTTGGAATCGTAATGATCTACACCAATGAACCGCAGGCTAAAAGCTTCTACTTGCATGACATTTTAGATGGTAGATGTTAACAGCATTAGCAAGAAAAATTGTTTGGTTCAATCGTGACTTCAAACGATCATGAAACGTTCACCCACAATTGGATAAATTGGAGTTTAACTTTTGGGAACAACAAACACAGAAAAGATCACATCACTCGAGTGGGGAACCAATTTGCCCTAATATATATGGAAAATTTTAAATATAATAAATTAAACCACATTCATAAAATTTATCCAAAAACTTTGAGAAACATGACCTAATTATCAGTTTATGAGTTAAATAAGTTTGATAATAATTATAATCACTAAATCATCTCAGGCATCATGGTGCTTTTTTTTACTTCAGTAGTTAATTCTATAGTTTTTTTTAGGGGAAGTTAATTCTATAGTTGTATATATAATTTGATGACATCAGATTAATCAGAATATTATTAACTAATTAGTTTCAGTTAAGCAATAAATTCGGATGCTCTATACTTTTGTTTATTTAGGGGGAAAAACAGCTTACGATGGAGATTGATGATCAATAAAGTTGTTCTTTGTCATGCCATCCCATTACCTGATAGATTTTGCTGGCACCATAATGTTAAATGAATAAAGGAACTGTGTGATTAATCAAGTTCGGAGCTAAGACACTATCAACACTTATATGAGACTTCAACAAAAATGATAAAGTTCAAACATTGCTTACAGAGTCCAATGGGACGATACAGACGATCAAGTTCCATTCAAATCTAAGATGAAAATAACTAGGCAGCGGTTGGAATGGCTGGTGCAGGAGTATACCATCCATGGTGGATTTCCACTGCTTTCTTCCTCCTAGCAAGCCTGGATTTCCTGCGAGCCCCCGTGTTCCTGTGCAAAGTGCCAACCTTGACTGCCTTGTCAATTGCTGAATATGCCTCCGCAATTAGTTTCTCAATTGAAAATAAATCCTCAGCCTGTGGCTCATTTTTCTTTTTAAGAACATCCAATTCCTCCAGAACCTACATGGTTAAAAGGTGCATTTTGTAGTGTTAGTTTGTTTGAATCAATAAAAGATGTGATAAAGAAATTATTTACATATATGGGCATCTTCAAAGGTTATGTAGAGTTTTATAGCTCCAATCTCCAATCCGAGTTGAAGAAATTAAAGAAAGTTGGTGAGCACATCAACACCATTAATATCTAGATACGTACATTTTTGGTATGATGACAAGATGGAGAAGGCATTAAGGAAATGAAAGTTTGCTTTGCTCACATTTCTGCTATGCCAATATGATTTCTATCTCAAATTTCAGTTTTTCAAAAATTGTCATGGCATGCGCTGGATGATCTCCATATTCATTTTCTCTATCAGAAAGTTTTCCATATTCATTCAAAGAGAAAAGGAAAAAGGAAGATTCAACAGTAAAGCTGTAGCATGATTTCCAAATAGTAAAGCCCTGGAAATTAATTTTCATAGAGGCAAATGACTAGCAACTTGTGTAGTCCTCCCGCTACATCACAGAGAGAAAGGAATGTGCATGGGAGACAAAAACTGTACACTCTGGATTCTAGAACAAAACTCTGGAATCTCTATCCCATTACATTGTATGTGCCAATCTTTGATTAAAGAGAAAAGACCTTCTCAAAAAAAAAAAAAAAAAAGAGAGAGAGAGAAAAGAAAAGGTATTGTTTTGCGTTTGTTCTAATGCACTTTAAAATAGATCAACCAAGAAATTGATGAAATTTAGACATTACATTTGACCGGGGCTGCCATAATAATTTGTTTGCTTTAGAATTTGCAATTTGGCATAAGATTGGATTCCTTGAAGAAATCAGTATAAGATGCATTAGAAAGTTCAGAAAGCTTTATGTTTACTTCGCAGCTGAAAAAATCAGAACACAGAAAGTAACTATATCGTACAACCCAATATATAAAAACAGTCTCGATGTACATATCACATTCTGCAAAAGATAAATAAGGAGCTTCAAAGTCAATACCACAAGAGTTAAAGGTCAGAAGCAATTCTTACCTTTCACAATCTTTTAAAAGTTTCAAGAGTAGAGTCCATAATTTTGAGAATAAACTTTATGGAGCAACATAAAAGTTTTATTCAACTAAAAATAACTAGACCTTCCGGAAAAAAATCTCAGAAGTAGGAGCAACATTTTAAAAGGGAAAACAATCTATTGTAACTAAGTGTTAGCCCACTTCTATCACCTCGTATATGAACAAACACAAAATGACAAATAAACTAAATGTACTAAGAGAATGATGCACACAGTTTGAACTTTGAACAAATAACCGCCACAATATGGATAACAAACTGAGCTAAAGACTCCTGCAATCTTATTTACTTGTCACAAAGATTGATTCAAAATTCCGTCCAAAAATCCAAAGCCTCGTCACGAGTTAGATATCATAAATTACGAGATGCGACTATGGAGGATGCTCCAAGACATTTAGACAACATTGCTGGAAATGCTCAAAGGATAGTGCAGAAGCGCACATAACTGTAAGAAACTTGATGACCATAAAAAGGTCACTTGCCAACAATAACAATCAACAATGTAGGAAATTGGAGAAATCATGGTGGATACTGCGATTAGTGTATCTCTCTATAAAGAACTGATAACAGCTAACGTTATAATTTATGTTCCGATTCAAATAACTGTGCACAGAAATAGAAATGGCAAATATATGGGATCTTATTTTTACCTTCTTCATCCTGGTCTTGATCTCGGACTTCCGAGATTTGTTGTAGATCCTCCGCTTCTCGGCCTGTCGAGCCCTCTTCGCGGCCGAATCGGCTTTCTTCGGCGCCGCCTCGCACACGACGAACCTACGCGGAGGCGCTGCGGCGGAGGCCTTCTCCACCACTGTAAGGAAAGCACCACCTGCAGAACGCACAGCGCGGCCAAGTCATCAGTTCTGCGAGACGAGGGCTGAAAGAGATAGTTGGATTGTACCTCTAGGGAATGCAGTGAAGGAGAGACTGGAGGAGAAAGCGAGAGCTCTAAAGGGCTGAGGAGAGCGGAGGGAGCAGACTCTGCCGCCGCTGGTGGCAGCGGTGTGGAGGGACAAGGATTTGGGCTTGCAGGAGAGAGCGAAGCAGGAGGTGGCTGCCGCCATGGCCGTGTACGTCTTCTTCTCCTTGCTCGGTTCCGTCTGTTCCCAGTCCAAAGACCTCTCTTTTATGGGCTTATCTCGTTTGGGAATTGGAGCGAGAGCGGATTTGGATAGAGTGATACACAGGGGAGAGTCCTGTACGAACGCAGTTATCACCGTCCGCTCTAAAAGATCATCACCGTTCATCATAACCTTATTTTCTTGAGATTAATGTGAATTGATGAAACAGTATTTTCCTTTAAAGTTGAAGAAGAAAAAATATATACTTTTTTTATCTGATAGGCTCCTTGGTCTCATTCCATCATCTTCATACACGTAATTTAATGGGTTAAAGTTCTCGTTTCCACTTAATATCTATAAAAAAATACATCAAATAGTTCTTTAGATTTCTTTATGCATTGTCATTTATGATTTCTGTACATTTTTTCCATTACAAAATCTACAGGAGAGCTAACTACAAGTGAAATGGCCATTAAGTGAGTTAAGAATTCAAATCTATGGAGGGGAAATAGCCTGAATTCAAACGTCTTCATCATGAAAAATGAATTAACTTTTTAGGTTTTGTTTGATATTTTAACTATGGAGGGGAAAAGTTAAAAGTGGTGAAGTAAGAGTGAAGTTGGGTTGAGCGTTTCTAAAAATTTATGTTGGAATATGAATTCATGGGTTAAATTGAGTAAATTTAATTAATTTTTTTATTTGTATAAAATTATAATGTATAACAACAACAATAACAACAAAGTCATATCCCATTAGGTGAGGTCGGCTATATGGATCATACGACGTCAATTTCGCTTTATTAGTAATCAAATCTTTCGGTATATAAATTATAATGTATAAGCTAAAAAAAATAAATTAGGTAATTAATTTTTTGTTATCTGTTAGTCAATTTATTTTTTTTTAAAAAATTGAATGAAAAAATAAAGGATAGAATGTGTATAACTTTTTAACCCCCTAAAAAATAGCAAAAAAAAGTTTCAGTTTTGGAATGAACTTTTAATCGCTAATCTAACCTTATTTAAAATTTTTAAAAATGTTACTCAAATAAGGTATAACTTTTTTTGAGCTCATCCACTTCAATTAAACTTGTACCTGCTGACTATTTTACTTTGATTCTTAAATGATAAAGGGATGAATCAAAGTGATGAAGTAAGAGTTGGTGACATTGCGTGCCTATAGAAATGAAATTTCAATATGAATTGAAATATGAATTATTTGGATAAATTTAATTCATCTTTTATTTGGATATAATATAATATATGGATTAAGGAAGAATAAATTAACAAATATTTTCATTATTGTTAAGTGCATTTTATTTACTTTAATTTGATTAAGAAGAAAAAAATAGAATGAACATAATTATTTTTAAAATTAAAAAAATCACTAATTTAGTGGAACTAATTTTAAGTCACACGATGATCTTATAATCACACATTTAACTTTCCTTACAATTTTAAAAATGATACTAAAAATGTAGGTTTTCTAAATTCGACTTATTCAAATTAAACCTAATCCATTTCTACTACCCAAACAAACCTACCACCTACATCTTTTATCAAATTAGTTGAGATATATATCAAGCTTCAAAATTGTCAACTAGTGATTGCTTATTTGTGCGTAGGTCAAAATTAAACCGCATAGGTAAAAATGTAAGGGCCGGATGATATTTAAATATTTTTTTCAATATTTGTTACTGTTTTTTTAGTTAAAAGTTATCGTTTTTTTGGTGTTTGGGACCATATTCTTGTTATTTTATTTATGCCCTAAAAATTCACAAGAATGCTAGCTTTTATGTTTTGATAGCATCATCATGTGTAGATCCTACAATTTACATTTAGTTAAGTAAATTTATATATGTTCGACATATTTAAAATTTTAGCCATATATTGTATGTAATTTAATTAAGCGGGTCCCATCAATTTCACGGACAATCTTTTTAATTTAGAAATTTAATGAAAGGAAAATGTTTTCTTAACACAGAATCGAATATTATTTAGAAACTAACTTTGTTTTTTTTTAAAAAAATTTCGCCCAGTTTTTTGCCATCTATAATAATTCATTTAAATTCAAGAATGGAGTGAAGCAAATCAAAATTTAGCTTACACTAATGCATTTCTCATTTCTGAATATAAAAATAATAATATCAACCATTGCCTTCTTTTTCTTTGTATAATACTATGGAAGCCCAAACCAATTACTGAGAGAGAGAGAGAGATTTGTATAGAAAAAAAAATTAGAACAACACTTATGTAAAGGAAAAAAAAATGAAATTACATTTTTGCTGTCTCTAATAATGGGCTCCAGAGATAAAGCACTTAAATAAAATAATAAAAAATGGGAATATATTTTGCTGCTCTTTAATAAGTAATAGGTAATAATGGCCGCCCATTTAAAATTGTTAAACTTATATTGAAACCGTCATCCTGCGGCCAATTGGGCATCCACACATTTCATCCCAACCGTCGATCAATATGCTCACGCGGTTAAGATGACTTCGCCGCAGACGCTCAAAAACCTCCGGCGGACCATCACAACTCAACCCCCCGTTTCCGCTCGAGGTCACCTTTTCGCCGTTAGTTCTCCCTTCCCGTCTCTTCTTCTTCTTCTTCTTCTTCCGTTCCTCCTCGTCTTAGCAATTCCAAGTCTTCGATTTGATCTCGTTAATGGCGGGCCTCGGCGTCCACCACCGATCGTCGTCGGCGGCGATCTCCTCTGCCGCCAGCCACAAGGGCGTGGCGTGGAGGGTCCTCGTGCTCCTAACTGTGCTACCTCTCGCTCTCGCGGTCTTCTCCTTCGTCCTCCAGTGGCGGGGTGGCGTCGACGACCCCGTCTCCCGGTGGCCAGTTTCCGACGCCCAGAGGTTTCCAGGGATGGAGAACAGCCCCCTCGCTTCTTGGTCGACGACGCCGTCGCTGGCCTCGCCGTCTGCGTCGGATTGCGGGGAGATACTTGGCCGCAGCTCGTCCCCCTCTTTTCCTTATTACCGAGGGTGGAACTTTAGCTTGGCTTCGGAACTGCGGCCGAAGGTGAGTTCGTCGTGGCGCTTGATCATCGTCTTCTGAAGGTTCTTTTTGTGCCTGATTTGGTGTAAGATTTTTGGACGTAAGGACGGGGGTTTTGCTATTAGTGGTCTCACATGCAATTTGGATAGAGTTTCCATTTACTTCTATTATGTCATCTGAAGTTGGATCATCAATCCCTGCATAATTCAGTTCTCCAACTTAGGAGTATCTAGTCCTCTACTTACACTGTACTCGATCTCACGAACTAACGAAGAGGTTAATGGATAGCTGTTTAATTCTCAGTTGAAAGTCTGATTGTCAGATCCACAAATGGAACTTTCGTAAATGCCAAATACCTTTGATGCAACACTTTTTTTGCCAGTAACTGATACTCATTGTTATGTGATTATTTGTCCAAAGCTGATGTCCAATATTTCTTATAATGTTCATTGTTATTTTCAGATATGTGTCACAACCAGTACTTCAGCTGGCCTGGAGCAGATTATACCATGGTTGTTCTACCATAAAGTTCTTGGTGTATCTCAGTTCTTCCTCTTTGTTGAAGGCAAGGCTGCAAAACAACATACTACGATGGTTCTTGAATTGATTCCTGTAAGTTAGATAAAAATACAGAGTCTGTCTGTATAACTTCAGATGCTATCTCTGTATTCTCTAGTGCTTCGCTCTGCTTCGGTTGCTTTGCTTGCATATGTTATTAATGTTGTTAGCTGACATTTTGGTATGCAGGGAGTAAAAATCATATACAGGACCAAAGAGCTTGAAGACAAGCAAGCAAAAAGGTTAGTATCACTTTTCTATATTTTGTTTGCAAATCTTTTGACATGGATGTGCCAAATTGACTATTTACCATAGCTCAATACTAGAACAGAAAATACCCTAAAAAAGTACTAGAACAGAAAAATAGAATTAACTCATCAAGATCACATTACACTTTACAATATACGCAAATTCAGTTTTGAACATGATGTGGATTCAGAAATGAAAATTACCACACATGGAAGGATGAATATGTTGCCACAGGCACGTGTGACTAAAGTTATAGTTTGTATAACGTAATGTTCCATTTTCTTTCACACCAGTCAATTGTTTCTACAAAGTAACTTAAACTCAAAGGTTCTATGAGTAAGAACTTTTTGATGGTCATTTATTCAATGAATGGACTGACTCAACAAAAGCTAGATAAAGAGTTGTCTTTCGATCAAAATCAGTTTGAAGTAAGAATTTAGAAAATATTTACTTGAAAATTTGTGAGTTCGGTTGCGAGGTTTGATGGGAATGAATCATAACATCAACTTTTGTACTAATTTTCATAAATAGGACTAAAGTTTGCTGCAGAATTCAATTCTTGTAATGCCTTGTCATAATGATCATCTTTGAAGCATGGCTGCTTTCAGTCCTCTGTGTGCCGTACCAGGCACGCCGGAACCGGTAGTTATTATGTACTCCTTAAATTCATATAAAATATGTTTATGCAAAACAAATCCAAAAAGATAAATACAATTTTGTAAAACGTTAAGACATTGGTCAGTATTGTGATAAAATATTAGTACATTGTTCTTTACTTTTTCTACCTGTACCCATGAAACATAAATACCAGAAGAGTGCTTTACACAATGATTAAATATTATTGAATTACAAATTGGTTATGCCAAACACCTGATGTCTATTTTTATTTTTTTGAAACTTTTTGATGTCCTCAGTGTTCCCATGCTTTCAGTGGGAGTGGCATGACCCAATTTTTATTCTTAGTAATAACTACATGATATGTATATAACTGAATGTATCCCCTAAATTGGTTCAAATTATTTATTTACTATATCTATTCATCGCTTCTTGATAGGTTTACAATTTTAATTTTTTAATTTGTAATTCCTTATATGTTGGCTTCATTGAACATCTCACTTTTGTTTGTTTGTCATTGATGATTTTGTGATCTGACTATATGATACTACTTTTAGCTTTCAATGATCTTTCACAGTTATTCTTGGAAAACAAAATTGAAGTTACTTTATAGTAACCTTATCATCAATTCAGTCAAACTAAATGCTTCTTTTTTACTCTTTCTTTCTTTACTAACCTCACAGCCGCATATGGAACGAGACTTGGTTGGCAGGCTTTTTCTATAAGCCTTGCAATTATGAATTATTTGTGAAGCAATCACTTAACATGGAGATGGCAATAGTCCTAGCACGAGTAAGTTGTTATATGAAGGTTAAAAGTTCTGCTATTGTGATGCTTTGTATGAAATATCATGAATTTACAGTGTATTTATTGCATGTTGTTATTTTAAATTTCATCATTTGGCATTGTATTACTCTGTTTTAGGCTTATGACAATATTATCAAGTGGAATTATGAAGTCATCCTTTTTTTTATGCATATGAAAGGATGCTGGTATGGATTGGATCATACATCTGGATACTGATGAATTGATGCATCCAGCTGGAGCCGAGGAGTATTCTTTACGGCGTTTACTCTCTGATGTACCAAGCAATGTGGACATGGTTATCTTCCCAAATTATGTATGTTGCTTGCCATTTACTTGTAAAGTAATGATCTTGTATACATACTGACACCTTTTTGTTTCTAGGAAAGTAGCATTGAGCATAATGACATCAAAGATCCATTCGGTGAGGTAACTATATGACCATTTCTCCTTCGACCTCTAGAGAGGTTGCTTATCATTATGTTCAGTTTACTTATATAGTTACAAATACCTATTAAGTTATTGATGTTAATATAATACTGTCATAAGTTGTCATAATATAAGTTGTTATGTAAATGACAGAACCTGATGACAACAACAACAACAACAAAGCCTTATCCCACTAGGTGGGGTCGGCTACATGGATCATATGACGCCATTCCGTTCTATTAGTAACCAAATCTTTCGGTATATTATTCACCAATAGATCTTGCTCTATTAGTTCGCCAAGTGTCTGCCTTGGCCTCCCTCTCCCTCTTTTAATCGGACTCCAGATTATTTGATCTACTCTTCTTACTGGCGCATCTAATGATCTTCTCTGAACATGATCAAACCATCTCAAACGATTGTCTACCATTTTCTCCCTAATAGGAGCCACTCCGACTCGTTCACGTATATGGTCATTCCTAATCTTATCTAATCTTGTATGACCACACATCCATCTCAACATCCTCATTTCGGCTACCCCCACTTTACGTTCATATTGTCCCTTCATAGCCCAACATTCACTACCATATAACACTGTCGGTCTTATAGCAGTACGATAGAATTTCCCTTTAACTTTATTGGGTACTTTTCTATCACAAAGAACTCTAGTGGCTTTCCTCCACTTACACCAACCAGCTTGAATTCTATGATTAATATCGTCATCGATCTCACCATCTTGTCTTACAATTGATCCTAAATATTTAAACCTTGTCACTTGAGGAATTATATCCTCCCCTAGCCTAACTTCCAAATCGTCTCTAAGTTGTTTATTTGTGAAATTGCTATGCATATATTCTGTTTTATTCCTACTTAAACGAAAACCCTTTGACTCTAACGTATTTCTCCATATTTTCAATTTTGTATTAATCTCTTCTCTTGAATCCGCTAAAAGTACTATATCATCCGCAAATAGCATGCACTTAGGTACCTCCTCTGTGATACTCTCGGTAATAACATCGATAACTAAGTTAAATAGATACGGACTTAAAGCTGATTCTTGATGTAGGCCAATTTTTATAGGAAATTCATTTGTCTCACCTCCGGGTGTCCTAACCCTAGTCAATGCCCCATCGTACATATCTTGTATTACCTTAATGTAGGCAACATTCACCCTCTTCTTTTGCAAGGCTTCCCAAAGTACATCCCTTGGTACCCGATCATACGCCTTCTCTAAGTCAATGAAAGCCATATGTAAGTCTCTTCTCCTACTTCGATACTTCTCCATCATCCCCCTTAGTAAATAAATCGCCTCTGTAGTGGATCTTCCTGGCATGAACCCAAATTGTCTCTTAGAAATACTAGTCTCCATTCTCAATCTATGCTCATTCACTTTTTCCCATAATTTCATTGTGTGACTCGTAAGTTTAATCCCTCTATAATTTGCACAATTCTGAATATCCCCTTTATTTTTGTAAGTAGGAACTAATGTACTTAATCTCCAATCATCGGTCATCTTTTTCGACCGTAAAATCTCATTAAATAGTTTACATAACCACAACACACCTTTTTCTCTTAAATATTTCCAAACTTCAATCGGTATACCATCCGGTCCAACGGCTTTACCATTCTCCATTTTCTTAAGAGCTTCGCTAACCTCCGAGACTCTAATTCTACGATAAAATGACCTATTAAGCTCACATTCGCTAATTGTCAAGTCCTCCAAATCACAACGGGAACCTTCACATCCATCATTAAATAGTTTATAGAAATACTCTTCCCATCTGTTCTTAATATCTCCCTCATAACTAAAACCTTGCCAACTTCATTTTTTATGCATCTTACTTAATCCAAATCTCTCGACTCCTTTTTATTCCTTGCAACCTTGTCAATAATATGCTTTAGCACGAGTATCACTAACTGCCTTCTTAGCCTCCCTTTTCGCCAAACGATATTTTTCCCAATTGTCAGAACTATTGTCCAAGTGTATCGCCTTGAAACAATTCTTCTTATTAAGCATATTTTCTTAGACCTCCTCATTCCACCACCAAGTCTCTTTATCTCGTTGTCCAAAACATTTTGATTCTCCTAAAATGGCTTTAGCAATCATTTCAACCTTTTTTGCCACATTCTCCCACATGATACTAGCATCTCCTTCTAACTCCCACACACTTTCCTCTAATAACTTACTTCTAAAAGTCTCTCGCTTCTCCCCCTTTAACTGCCACCACTTGAACTTTCGATAAAAAACTGTTCGAAATTTTGGTTTTATACATTTCATTTGCATATCAAGAACTAACAATCCATGTTGTGTAGTCACCCCATGTCCAGGAATTACTTTGCAATTAGTACAACGACTTTTATCAGTATTTCTTGTCAAGAAAAAATCGAATTGAGACCTATGAGTTCCACTTTTGTATGTGATTAAATGTTACTCTCTCTTCCTAAAACAAGTGTTGATAATCTTAAGGTCGTATGCTAAAGAAAAATCAATAATAGTTTGTTCTTCCTCATTCAACTCCCCAAAACTAAAACCACTATGAACCCTTGCATGTGGTCCTGCCTCTTTACCAACATATCCATTAAGGTCTCTCCCAATATAAACTTTATCGGTTGTTGGTATACTTTCAATCAAACTCTCCATATCTGCCCAAAACTTCTCCTTGAGATGTGATTCTGCTCCTACTTGGGGTGCATATGCACTAATAATGTTCATAGTCTTCTTTCCAACAATTACTTTCACGGATATGATTCGATCCTCAATCCTTTTAACTTCCACAACATTCTTCCTCCATTCTGCATCTGCGATAATACCAACACCATTCCTTCCCTTTACCTTACCTGTGTACCAAAGTTTGGAACCATTTAACCTAATCTCTTTACTTCCCTCTCCTACCTATCTAGTTTCTTGCAAGCATAAGATACTAATCTTACGCTGGTCCATTACTTGTGCCATCTCGAGACGCTTCCCATTCAACGTCCCAATGTTCCAAGAATCTAATATGACCTTAGTCTCATGAACTAGCTTCTTTAACCGCCTCCGTCCATTAGAGTGCGGTAGCTCTTGCTCATTTAACATTGCATTCAGGCGAGGATGCAGCGGCTCTTGCTCTCTTATCACTGTACCCGAGCTGTACAGCGCGTTACTTACGGGTAATGACCTAGCATTAACACAATATATTCGTTGATTCATGTTCATAAGATTCGACAGGGTTTTATAGCTGTCGGGGCCTAACACAACCCTCCTCCTTTATCCGGGCTTGGAACCGGCTATAAAACATAGGCGGAGTTTGACAGAACCTGATGACGCATGACAAAAATGCAATAGTTGAATAGACGACGCAGCAATGATATGTTAAAGATATTGACCAAAATCATGCACCGAAAAATAATTAAGGTCCATGATGTTTTACATTTAGGAAAAAGGTTTACATTGAAACAACCATGTTAACGGAAGTTGGTGGACAGCATTAAGTACATGCCGACTTGGACTTTAGCTGTGAACCAGCGATGTTCTCTGACAAGAAAGTTTCCATCATTCCTTATTCCCATACATCTCAGAGATAAATCAAGGTTGCTGATGAGACCACCTCGCTTAGTTATTTGCAATATTGGCAATCTTAAGTGGCCATTCTGTAGTTTGTTCTTTTCAAGATTTAAATTTTGGTTCTTGTAACTTGTAAGAGTTGATTGTTACTTCTTAGTTTTCTATGTATGAAGTTGGTGGTTGTGTTTGTTGTATTGTGCTTGTACTGTTGTACTTCGTTTAATTTCTTTCGTCTTGCCTGTCTGTTATCAGTGAGAAAGGGCAACAGTGCTATTTTATGTTCTCTGTTTTTCTGCCATAGGTATCAATGTTTAAGAAGAATTATGACCATCTCCCAAAGGAAACATATTTTGGTATGTACAAGGAAGCAACACGTGGTAATCCTAACTATTTCCTTACTTATGGAAATGGAAAATCAGCTGCAAGAGTCCAAGATCATCTTCGTCCTAATGGTGCACATAGGTGGCATAACTATATGAAGAGCCCCAAGTGAGATGCTTGTTTCTATATATTTCCCATTGATGCATCATACTGCATTGATAACAACATTTCATATGTTCTGATTAAAAGATATAGGATGACTAAAAACAATTCTTTCTGATAGTGAGGTCAAACTAGATGAGGCTGCAGTCCTACATTACACATACACTAAGTTTTCAGATTTGACTTCGAGGCGTGATCGTTGTGGCTGCAAACCAACAAAAGAGGATGTTAAAAGATGTTTTATGCTGGAATTCGATAGAGCTGTAAGACCTGTGACCTTTACTAGAACATGATTCTGCCTCAAAGAATGTACACGGATGTCTTAACTTACATCAGATAGCTTCATGAACCATATCCACAGTTTGCATAATCTATTAAGACTATGCTGTCGCTTCTAGTGCATTCTTCTGAGAAATTTCCACATGTTCATGGCAGGCCTTCATCATTGCATCAACTGCCACGGAAGAAGAAATGCTGCGCTGGTAATGACTTCTTTCTGTCCTTATTAAGTAATTACTCGGCAGGATCCTGTAACCAATGGATACCTAGAAAGTTTTCTTGTTCTTTTTAAAATCCCGTAATACCATATGCATTTTGTTACCTTGTAGTTTTACATTACCTTAAAGGCCTATTAGACAACAGAATTTGCCGCTGTGCAATTTAAGTAGTTATCGGAGTAGCAACGAGAGTTATGAGGATAAATGGACTCTAGGGGAGACTCTATATGGAATTGCTTATGACTAGTTTATTTCTGCGGTCTCGTTCTATACAGGTATAATGAACACGTTGTCTGGAGTGATAAACAACTAAAACTGAAGCTTCTTAGGAAGGGTATCTTGACACGTATACACGCACCCATGGTAAAGACACTTGCCAATTCTGTATAGTGATTTTAAAGAATGTATTGTATGCATTTGACTGTTACATTTGCCTTTTGCCCTTAGGCCATTATTCAAGGTTTGAGGGAATCTGGGGTTTTCAGCTCTGCAATTGAATCTGCCCAAAAACTCTCCGGAGAGAAAAAACTGTCGACAGACAACCATCAAATCAACTCTGTTCATCCTGATTTGGCTGGTGATACATCCAAAACGGTTGCTGACAAAGAATCTCAGGCCACCGCAAGAAAGCTCATGGAGATAACTGCCATCACTGAGCAAGTAATTCCACCGATGTCCCCTCCGCACTTGCACAACACAAACACGGAGAGATGAATCATTTCCTCACATCGGTTTGCCAACTTTCAGGTGGTTGCATTAATTATATACAGATACACGTTCATACAAGCAGAGAATATAGGATAGAAAAGTTTGTGGCCGTCCATTAACCCATTCTTTGCGTTCATGGCGATTAAGCGGAATGCATTCCATTATTCTTGTTTGACAACATGATTTTTACTATGCGGCATGGTCGTGGTGGAAGAACTTGTTAGAATTGGGAATTCGTGGCTTTTATTTGTCACACGTCTTCCCACATTTATCCAATTCACCTACAACTGTATAGAATATGAGCTATTTCGCGAATCATTGTGAATAAAATGTCCAAGTTTTGCATATTTTTTTCGGTGAAAGAAGCTTTGCATATTTTGATGGCAAAAGGATCATAGATGTTTTCCCGATTCCGTAGATTGTTTCCTTGGAACGATTCATTTCTTGAATTACTTCCTTTCGTCGGGCACGAAAAGGATCCAAGGTAAGATGCCTACCTTGATGATAGAATGGCTTGACTTGATGGTAGAAAGGCTTGTCAGCCGTCAACAAGTAATAATTGAGGATTCGGGCAAACAATTTTCTGATACGAATACATTAACAAGCTTTGAATGATAAACGGATCCCTGTCATCTATGGGTCAGATCGGACTGAATAATGGCATCAAATAATACTTAAAAAACAAGCACATTAATAATAATAATAAAGTAAAAATAAAATAATCTAAATAATATAATATAATAAACAAAGAATAAATTATAAGCTGTCCGTCGATTCAAGGTGAAGCGTCAGATGAGAGGGACGCGGTTCAGATGAGAGGCGGCCGGTTCAAAGATGATTCGAGCTCTCCGGTTTGCCATCTCCGCCTCTGCATCGATCATTTGTGCTTGGGACGTCCGCCTCACACGACGCCATCGAGATCTGTCAAGCACGTCGCCGCCTCCTGCGTGGATCGCCGTCGAGATCAACATCATCGCCGAACATGCCGTCGCCGCTTGCATGGGTCGCCGCTGAGATATGTCTCCGTGAGCACCGCCGAGATCACATCTGATCAGCTTCGCCGCCGAACACAACATTGCCGCTTGCGTGGGTCGCCGCTGAGATCTGCGCCGTTGCTGAGCACCGCCGAGATCTGACCTGCATCGCCGCCGAACACGATGCCGTCGCTTGCTTGTGTGGGTCACCGCCGAGATCTGTTGCCGTGATGCACCACACTGAAGTTGCGTCTACATCCCTCACAACGACAACGTCTAAACCCAGCGACAGCTTGGGTTTCAAGGTCTCGAACGCTGCTTCGGGCCCAACGACAGGTTCAGGCACGTCATCTGAGTACCGCGCATGCTGATGCCACGACGCGCATCCCAACCAACGATGGTTTTCAGCATTGAAAATCTGCAGATCGCCCGACTGAAATGTGATGAACCGGTCGATCATCTTCAATCTGACCGGTGGTCAGGATGGGCTGGACTGGACTATACCCCCCACCTAAGTATGGAGGACAACCTAAATCATATCATCAATGAAATATTTACTAAAAAAATGTCAAGACACTGATGAAATTTTACAACGAAGAAAAAAAAAGGTTTTGAGTACAATTTTTTTCAGTATATATATACACTAAAAAAATATCATTTTTTACATCTCAAATTTTGTTTCTTTTTTTACATCTCAAAAGATTTGTAATTCATAAATCTCGTCGAGGCATGTTTCAACACAGGTTAACCAATGAAACTAAGGCATGGCAACATGCTAATCTTGCCAACTGCGTATCCTGCAAACGTCAATCCGACACGATTTATACGAGCCCATATAACATCGCAGAACAGTGCCAAAGGAGATAATAAACCAACCCTTGAG
This sequence comes from Pontederia crassipes, assembly GCA_030549335.1. Lineage (NCBI taxonomy): Eukaryota > Viridiplantae > Streptophyta > Magnoliopsida > Commelinales > Pontederiaceae > Pontederia > Pontederia crassipes. The sequence continues at coordinate 45,428,139 of CM060187.1, read as the reverse complement.
AAAACCATGATAAACGAACTTCTAGGATTATATACGGGAATATTAAATAATGCTGAGACATTTTAAGGAAAATGCACGAGTTGATAAGAACTAGTCGATTGATGTGGACTTTTGTAACCAAATCAATACCATCTACAACAATTGCACAAATTCTTCCAGCACTGCCTCGCTGCGGGACGATGTCTCAGTCAACTTTTTTGCCATGGCCACCTCCGAGGAGGGCATTCGTCACAGGTGAAGATTCATTGCAAGAAGTACCAGAGCATAATACATAGAAGCACGAGATTGTGCAACATGGTAATCTTAGATTGCCATGGTCGAATGTCATTTTCCTAACTACATTATAAATGAGGATAACCTAGTATAACGATTTACCATCTCCCTCAAACCTCAAAAGAAAGATCGAACACAGCATACCAAAAGCCCAAAATACAGCAAAAGTATACATATCTAAATGCAAGGAAGAAATGCCAATTGACATGGAACAGAATCTCATTCCAGTTCATTGTCTTTACCCGAAATGCATAAAGAAAAAACATATGTTTAAGTATTCTAATCACCCCAAGAAGTTTGATCCCGTCAAACAGGTTGCCATTGTCCCCCTTCCTTATTAATCTACTGGCGACCAAGTTAAACGAAAGATTGAAGATAGTTTAATATGGAATGTTCCCAAATAAACATCTCAAACAGCAAACACATTTCACCATTTCAGCAACAATCCCACAAAGTTAATGCTGCAAAAATGCAAATATTCACAAGGAAGACGTGGCATGCAAGTTCACACATTTACTTGTGGCGCCCTCCTCCAAACTGACGAACTTAGGAGGTTAACTGATTCACATATGTAGTCAAGAACATGCACACTTGAATTGATGTTTCATTCATCGATTAGCCCTTTATTAAGTTTGTGTGTATCAGCCAAAAGACCTAAGTAACTAGAGCTTATAGTCCAACTCCTATTTAGGAGAATTAAAAACTTTATCTTTACTGGAGAGCCTAGCACAAAACATCTTGTAGAATAATCTCGAGTACATGTATAGGGCAATTCAGTAGCTAATGTAATGTAACTGAACTGACAAAACTAGCTAATAACATGAACATTTTAAATTGATGTTTATGCTTGCATTAGTCCTCCATTAAGTTTCGTTGGTATCATATGAAAAAACATGACTAACTAGACTTAGACACACGAGATCTAAAAACCTAAACTTCAATAGATGTTATAGCCGTAAGACAATATGTAGAGTAGTCTCGAGTACATATTTATGACAATTCTGAAGCTACTGCATGGTATTCGAGCTCTTAAATGGCAACGAGTTCATATCATGCAAAAAATACAAAAAAAATACAGCACAAGATCAATTTCCCATTACACCAAACAATCGAAGAAATTACTCGACCTAGAAGATCGCTTCATTTTAGATTCTAAAGTCTACGGCAAAGGAATAATATGAAAATGTCATCTGATGCATTAAATGTATTCGAGAAACAATGCAAGGTTCTTAACGTAAACATGCACCAAATGGAAAACAAACAAACTCCGTCCTACTTGGATCTCAAAACCTGAGCTTGGTGAAGAACCACCTGTTCTTGCCGGTCTTGAACCTTTCCTCGAACCGAGCCTTGACCTCCTTGGACGCGGTCACCTTCTTGTCCCTGGTCTGGAGGGCGTCGACGGTGACGACGTCCTTGAGATCGACGTCGAGGGTGTACCGGGTGGGCATTATGTGAGTACAGTTCACCTGCTTAATGAAGGCCTTGACGCGCGACTTCTTGGCCGTTTTCTTCGCCGAGTCCTTGCGGATAACCTTCTTGGGGTACTTGGCGATGCCGGCGACGAGGCAGTGGCCGTAGGGCCGGTCGCGCGTGCCCTCTTCGAACGCGCGCACAATCACCGCCTTCCGGCCAGCGTACCTCCCCTGGAGGATGATCACAGCCTTGTTCGGCTTCAGAAACTTCACCATCTTTCTCCGCCGATTGCGCCGCCGACGTCTCTGCCTCCTAATGACCTCGAAGAAATCATATACGAGGCCATTTATTTGGCGGCTACGGATTAGGGCTTCATCGACGTTTTGGGGGGAAATGGGGGTGGCGGACTCATGGGCTTAATAAAATATGGGCCTTTTCGTTGGTTTATAGGGTATGTTATTAGCATTTCTTACTACTTTATTTATATCTTATTAATTGATTGAAGAACAATAGTTAGCTTATTGGTTAACGGAAAAAAAATCAGTGAAAATAGAGTGAATGAAAAGTATCATTTTCCAATACATGAGGTGAGATGTATTTAATGTAAATTGATGTCCTTTCACAAGGTAATTAATCTTGTAATCAATAAATAATTTTAAATATTTGAGTAATAAATTTACAAAGTATAATTTGTTAATGGATGAAAATATTCCGTCCATTCTCTTTGATTTAGTTGGTCTTTATTTCTTCTAGTTGCAAATGCAGAAGGCAGGAGCTCCTGATACCTCGTGCGTCCTTGCTCCTCTATGTTTTGTATTGCATGTGCACATCGCTATCTTCATGCTTGTGGACAATCTTTTTCGTTTTTTTTTAAAAAAGATAATTTCCATTACTTAAGAAACTCTCAAAGAGTCAGTATACTAAAGATGAACGATGCCACTAGGTGGACATTCGTCCAAAAGGAGTCACAATTATTTTCACGCGCCAAAATAGCAAGAGAATCAGCGATGCAATTTGCTTCGCGATAACAATGTTTAACTTGAACTATTTCAATGCGAGCCATTATATTTCATGTCCATAATCATGTCTTTCATGCACCAAGGGTATGTGATTTATCGATTAATCATCCGAGTGAGGACCTCTGAGTAAGAGAATACAAGCACATTTATAATGCACGTTCAGCACAAGCCTGAAGCCCAAGCAGCATAGCCCATGCCTCAATCTCTAGAGCGAAGATAGTTGGACGAGTCACAGCCCCTTTTTTTCTAGGTGCACTTTTCTTGGACGTTGGCTTGATTCATGCTAACTCATCGTGTTGGTTGATCAAGACTTGATTTTGATCGTATAATATAAAAATATTGAAAAGTTAGATGGATGATGATTACTGGTTAGATGTTGTAAGTAAATTTAATGGTAGAATTAGTTAATGAATATAAAATATAACAAATTATTCAATTCAAGCACTATATAAATTTTATTATAATATAATAAAAAATATTTATATCTCAATTAAATAAAATAAGATTTCACAACTATTTTTTTAGAAAAATATATTCATTGTTAACATATAATTTTTTTAATTGATTAAACATGAATATAAAAATAAATATAGTTAAATGATTATAAAAAAATGAAAAATAATAAGATAAGTTAGAAAGAAATAATATTTGAATAAGGGTAAACTTGGAAAAAAATATAAAATGCCAACCTCTAATCGCTATATGCTAGTAGAAGTACCTTTTCAATATTTTTATACGAAACTCTAAACACTACTTATTTTTATCATTTACTAAATAAAAAATTAATATTTCCGCTAAATGTTAATTAAAACATCATTTTTGGTGTTGCCAAACAGAGCATTAATAACATTGGATACAAAAATTGAAGGCACTTAGCACAAAATGTAGTTTGGGAAACCAAGCCCAAGGTTCTTGGTTTTTCATCATTGAGTGATTTTTAGAGATGACACACATAATATAGGTGTGCTTCATCAAGAGAACCTGAAGACTGAGCCATGAATACATTCTCAGTCACATCCCCATGTAAAAATGCATGCTAATTAACATCCAATTGATGAAGAAGCCAACTATATGACATAGCAAGTGAAAGAGCAACTATAATTGTGGCCATCTTGACAATTGGATTGGAAGTTTTGGCATATCCAATTAATTGGAGTTGATGAAACTCTTTTATCACGAGTAGAGTGTTACAAACTCACTTAATAGATTCATAGAAGGATGTAGAGGAACTAGTCCTCATGTGCCATGTGTAAGGTTGACGTACCATATGGTATTGTGGTAGGGATTGAAGTGTCAAAATTGATGTAGATCAGTTAATGCAAATTCCAATGACCAAGAGGTGATTAGTTGGGCTCATATAGGGCAATATGCATGTTGTCAGGAATCTATATTGGGCATCCGACAGAGAAGTTGGAGAGGTTGGTTACATACAAACAATGGTGGAGCCAAAATAATTTCATTGGGCTCACTAATTATACTTATAAGCATTGCGCAATTTCAAAAAACATATATAATTGTTATAAACTTTGTAATTTATTAAAAAAATTTAAATAATGATCAAACATATATCATTATATTTTTTCTTCATTATTTAGTAATTTTTTTATAAATTATATGATGAATCTATTACATCTTTTTGTAATGTTTTGCACTCATAAAATTTAATATTTCATAACTAACATGTGTAGACATAAAATTTATAAAATCACATAATTGAATAAGAGGATAATGATTTATTTAAAAATAATATATTTGAAATAGGATAGTGATTAGATGTTAGTGGTTCAAGATGAAAAGTAAATTATAATTCAAAGAGTAAAATAACCTTTGGATGCCAAAAATTAAAGCAATGTTAGAAGAAAAAAGTAAATAAGAAATAAATTTTAGATCTCTAAAGGAAGTCACATAATTAAATAAGAAAATAAATATATAAAATGATTTATTTGATTAAGTTATAATTAAATATAAGAATAATTGAATATAAGTATTCAAGATGACGAGTAAGTTATAATTTAAATAATAAAATAATTATTAACCTTTTGGTTGCTAAAAGTTATAACAATATGAAATTAAAAAAAAGTTAAGTAGAAAATGTACACAATTTGAATAGCTAAATACTATAGATATAGTCATTTTTTTATAGTTAATACTTTGTTAAGATAATAAAATAAAAATATGAAAGGGCAACAATTCAAAACCATCAAGACAAAGAGAAAGGTGTGAAGTGAACTAAGTACTACTTATTTAGCTTTTCAGTGGGTGGACACCCATACAAAGATGAGGTAAGAGATGTAAATGGAAAGAATGAATCGTCGAGTGAGATATTAGAAGCTAAATTTACTCGTCCAATGAAGACATTCAAACACCTATAGTCGTGCTATGCTAATAGATAACCAAGATAAACAACAAAATATACACATCGAAGGGAGAAGTTGAGGTGATCATCAAGGCAAATGAATGGATATGCAACCTGTCAAAAAGATGTGTAGAAAATTACGGTAATTAAGGAGAATGGTCAAGTAAAATATGAAATGAATAGATTCTTGGTAGGCTAGTTGAGTGGAGGCAATATCTAAGAACATGGCAATTTCAAATGCAAATTTTCAATAACAAAAATGAACAAAAGAGTGTGAAACGCCATGACAGTTTTGTGACACATCAAAATTTTCTTTCAATGACATTATTTTGTCCACGCATGGACAAATCAAGCAATGGCAAAGGCCCGAAGATGAAAAATGTGATAATAACACTCAAAATTCACCACTAACATTTAAGTGAAAGCTTTTTATTTTTTTTAGAGAATTATCATTCATCATAAGATTAAAAAATTAATAAAAATAGAATGTATTATGAGTTTCTACCAAATGAGAAAATAGACCCCAACCGCCCTTCTAGATGATGTTTAAAGGTGCAAGACTCAACTAATGAACTAACGAAAGATGATGATGACAAACTGACTTGTCAAGATGGCATGTTTTGCATGATGTAGTAGATGAAGGAGAATTGAAATGGCATTATGACATATAGTCTTAAGAATAGTTGCTGATGTGGGATCACCAAAATTATGGTGCTAGTGAGTTGTGGAGAAAAAAAATGCAAAGGGATGAAACATTGATCAATCCAAGATAGGAAAATGGATGAATCTCCAAATAACAATTATTATTAGAGCCTAATCAACCAAAAATAGTAAAAACCCAAATATTAAGGTAACACATAAGACATTACAAAGTTGAAGGGAATAACATGACGAATGAGAATGCTAGATGATTGGCACGAGTTATGAGAAGACGCATACCATTGCTTACTTGGAGTTCCATAGCTTCGTGGTACAAACTCATAGAACCAAAAGTGCATAGATATGAGGGGTGACATGGTGAGTTGCTCTAGAGTCTGATGCCACTTATAATACGCTCTAAGCAAAGGTATTTCAACAAAAGAGGGCTCTTCGAGCCATGGTGTATGCTTGTCGTGTTGGAATATAAGTTTTATACTTTATTCAATAATATTTTGATGATACAAATATTAAGTATTTAGGTTTATTATTTACGGGTGTAAAAAGATGTGAATTGAAAAGATGGTTTTATGTGTTAAGATTCATAACTATTTCATGTTAGGTTTTAGATTGAGATATGAATATAAAATTTATATTATTTTTCATAAAAAATAATTATAGCTCAATCAAATTTGAATATATAAATATATGTTCACATCTTATAATGGGACATGTATGAAAGTATGAAGTCAAACTATATACATTGTAATTCAATTTAATAATTAGCTATGTTTTCATTAAATTTGAGTTGAAAAATAAATAGATGAGTTGCTGATAATTTTGTTAGCTTTCTAGGTAATTAAGAATTAACTTATTATGACATAGATATGCAAAAGAGTGAAGATCTATCAAATTTTTTAAGTCATATATATATACACTGGATTTTATATTAATATTTGTCCAATGTTATTAAAATCAGACTGGACCGACCGGTTCAATCGACCAAAAATGTTATTAAACTCATTTTTATCTTTGAACCAAACAAAAATTGGTTGAACCGAGAAAACCGTAGTTTAGTCAGTTCAACACGGTTTGAGTTAGAATTTGAAAAAAACATAAAAATAAAAGTTTAAAAAATAAAAAAAGTGTTAAAAGAAAAGTTAAAGAGGAGGGAAAGAATGAAATGTAAAAAGAAAAAAAAAAGTAGAAACAAAAATGTAACTATTCAAATTTGAATAATATTGAAAATGAAACTATCAAGTGACATAAAAATGGAAATAAAAATGGACAGTTAAATTAAAATAAGAAGATAAAATATATTAATCTAATCAATATCATCATTAATTAATAAATGAAATTAATTTAATAATAACCTATTAGTTGTCCATTTCTATTTATATTTACTATAATTTTAAATAATGATTACATTATATTGGTATTTTTATTATTAATAAGTTATTAGTACAATATTCATATATTATATCATATAAGTTATACGATATCTTTAAAATTATTATAAAAAAAATTATTTGAAAAAATACGGTCCAACCAGGTCGAACCCGATCGGACCGGTCCAACCACGACCCGGTAGCGTGTCCGTTCCGATCGTCGGTCCTATTATAAAAAAAACATTGCATTTGACTAAGGTCTATCAAAATTTTTTAAGTCAAATATATATGTTGAATTGTACATGAACATTTGACTATAAACACATCTTATTTGAATTGAAATTTGAGTATAAATTTGTATTAGAATTCCCTACCTTACTAGATCACATCATTTGAATAACTATGTAAAAAAGTTATGCATAAAAATGTACATATATCAAGTTGAAAAAATATAATAATAATTTTGTTATCATACTGAACTTCAGTGATATATTCAAATATATTTCTAACATATTTGAGTCAAGATATGATAAATGAAATGTAGACTATTTGATTAGCATTCACAGGGATAAATAATTAACTCATTTGGATGTCTATGCAAAACCTATGTTCAAAATATTATTGGAGTATCAATTTAGAAGTTGTAATATTTTGTCCAAATGATTTTAATACAAAATCGATTTGGTTGGAGAACTAAATTGGAACCGCGGTCTGGTTCTACTCTAGTTCTCCAAATGCGGCCAGAGGAACCACGGTTCCAGCGTTTTGATTTCACCTTTTTAGTAGAATCGGAGCACGCACTAACAAGAACTAAGTTTTTTTTACTTGTCATTTTTTTGTATTTGATTTTTCTTTTTTCTTTTCTTATTTTCTCTCCCTCACACCTTACCCTTATAAAATAATTTATTTATTATATAGAAAATATTTATAATAAATGATTAATGTAATAATATTTATTACTTATTATTTTATTAAAAACTTTAATATTTCATTAATTATAATTATTTTTTAAAAATGATTTTTTATATTTGAATGCTAAATTTTTTAACAAATTTTTTCCATAAAAAAATAATTTATAATTTTATTTTTATTAATAATAAATTATACTTTATAATAATAATAATTTTAAATTTAAAACTCACAAAAAATTCATCCATCACATCAAGTTCTCATCATTACATTCCACTAATATGTCAATTAACTATTCACCAAAAACTTAGGAGAAACTACGATTTCATTTCTAAACACAACCTATACAATAATTTTCAAAGGTTTAACTTGAAGTAACACATTTAAGGGTAATATTAATTATTAAAGGATATTAATTCTTTGGAATATTTGTGTCATATTATTGAAATTTTCTTCCTTTTCTCTCTTTTTTTTATTGAATGTGATATTAGATTTTTAGAGATATCAAAATATATTCCTAATATAATATAGAATTCCTTTGTAGGAAAAAATTGCCTATGTTTTTTGAAATTTGGAGAAAGATGAATTTGATGCATATTATTTTTTTATTGTCTCTAGACTTGATAAGTAAGACGATGAACTATACTAAGATGTGTGTGATCAAATCTCATCAATAATTTGATGCATAATGATTTTTGGAGAAACTTGAGATATGAGAAGTTGGGGCAAGTACTAGGCTAAGGTGCCCTAGAATTTCCTTAACAAATATCGTGTTTACATTTCTTCTATTTTTTATTATCTTTTTATTATGTTAAAATGGGTTTGATTTTTTGCTTCCATATTTAAACAATCAAAATTATATTTCTCGTCAAAATTTATACACTAAAACTCCCTCTTGATGAAGTGATTTAATACTTGGTATAAGAACCTTATTGCTCTAATTTCTAAGATTTAATCATGTTTAGTTATTTTCTAAGGAAGGTTAATTAATTTTATAATCCCAATTTTTAATATTTCAAAATTTTCTTATTGAAAATTGTGAATGAAAACTTATCAATGTTTTATTAATCATAATATTTGGGATATACTGTTGGAAATAATTTTAGCAAGAAAAAATATTAATGATATTTGTATTAATATTTCAGTTTGCGAATGTGATGGTTTTCAATTTTTTCTTACTAAACTTAATTTTAGAAATCAAAATCCTTTCTACCACTCCTTAAATATTTTTGTCTTAAATTTTATTTCTAATACTTTGCCTCTTACAGAAAAAATTACACCAAATGCCCTCTAACTTTGATGTTGCTCGGCGATACCCTCCAACTTCACTTTGTAATACGAATGTCCTCCATCTTCGAATTTGTTGCACTGAATGCCCTCCTGACCGGGAATACTCAATTTTTCAGTCGGTCCGTTGATGTGGCGATGCTTTCTCTCCACCACAGAGGAGAGCATGTGGCACCACCACCTCAGCAAATTAATAAAAAATAAAAATAAAAATGTAATAATAAAATATTAAAAAACATTTTGCCTCTCCGACATTGTCGTCAGAGGGAGAAGAGGAGGCCGACGAAGGGGCACCTCACCCTCCTCTGCGACCTCCTAGTGGAGAGTGAGCATCGCAACGTCAGCAGACCGACCGAAAAATTGGGTATTTCCAATCGGGAGGGCGTTCTGTGCAACAAATTCGAAGATGAAGGGCATTCGTATTACAAAGTGAAGTTGGAGGGTATCACTGAACAAACGTCAAAGTGGAAGGACATTTGGTTGAATTTTTCTGCCTCTCATAAGATTTGACTAAAGCTACTATTTAAATATGAAGATAAAAATAAAGCAAAAGTCACATCAAATGTGAGTAAAGAAGAAAATGATTATCTTATATCATCAAGACTTGTGTTTAATAGCATAACATGATGATGATGAGTTTACCTCAAACTCTTTTTATCGTTATAGTTATAATAGTGATGATGATAATATTATTCTTTTGAAAAAAATTCTTTAATTCAAAAGTAGTTTTCTTTCAAAAAAAATTTTATAATAATTATTATTGTCAAATTATATACTTATGTATATTTAGATAAAAACTTATCCTTGATCTAACATTTAGGAAGAAGTATGTTGCTTGCTGAGAATCATGATTCATGTATTATCTTACTCTTAAACCAAATTAACTTGTTGAAGGCCATTTTAATGCTTAATTTTCAAATCATTTGATGTCATATAATATGTGTTAAATTGTGAGATCTTATGACATTGTTGTATTTGTCTTTATGCTCAAATTTGATTTAATTCTTATAAGCCTTATCTAATTCTACTAAAAAATAGAAAGCTAAATTATTTTTCATCTTTAATTATTTCAAAAACTTTGCATAAATTAAAGGGAAGTTTGTGCAATCTATCACATATTAATTTGTAAAGTCTTGTGAAACAATAAAAAAGAATAGTGTAGATGTATATACTCCTACAAAGTTAATGAATTTACAAAAAAATAAATCTTGTACTATATCTCATATGAACTTGCATATTTTTTATTACATGACAAATAGGAGAGGATAATTTTAAAATAATAAAAATGAATAGAGAAATATAAACTAATTTTGAAGCATCTCAAAATTTTCAAAAAAAAATGAAAATTTAAAACATCAAATACATCGGCTCACCAGTTGTCCGAAACACTTTTGGGCGACGGGTCTGCCGTCGCCAGAACTCTAAGTATGAAGCCAAATTAAATTTTGGCTCCTCCTTTCTCACTCAACCTTTCAAAATTGGTGCAAGCCTTCATGTTCATGACCCTTGGGAATTATAGAGGCACAAAGCCTCATTTTTCATCTCATATATAAACCCCACACCTTTCATTTGCACAATTTCCTTTCATCTTCTCATTTATCTTTTCTTTTCCACCATTTGCTTGTGTGTGCTCCACTGTTTAGGCTCGGCCAGAAGCCATTGGAGAGGTCCCTACAGCACCGTGAAGGACAAGGAGGCAGGAGAATGAAAGACTAAAACTTCATCCACCAAAGAAACAACTGAAAACTTAGGCTAAAAGGCGTGTTAATGAAATCTAGGTTATAAGGTTACTTCAGCGGATTTTAGCATGTTATCTAAGGACTATTTAAGGTTTAGTATTATGCTAGTAAATGGGTAGTATGACGCTCTATATTTCTATAATTATATGCATGCTGAATTTCAAGTTATGATGCTTAAATTTGTTGGTTGCATGATGAAATGATTGCTACCCATACATGCTCGATGTAATGAATACTTTGATATGATTATGTACCTGATGACATGCATATTCACGACTTGAATGATTATATTTCAGATTTATGATAGTTGGCATGCTTAGGAATATTTTCGTTAAAAGTTTGATAGCACGTACTAATTTGCATTAAGGAGATTTCATATGAATGGATTTTCTTGATATGACTGATGGAATTGATAGTTATGGAATGTTCATCATAGTTGCTGATATATTAAAGTATGATCACATGAAAATCACCATTTCAGAATATGAACTATGGGTCATGTTCACATGCTTTCTGTTTGCGTTATTTGATGTTAGATATAGTTTAGATTGATTGTAGAATGCTGTGTTTCGAAAATTGGTTAACAACTTAAGGACCATGCAATGATATGCGATTCTGCCTAATAGGAATGGTCGATCGATCTTGAATCGAACGCCCGTTATTGACTCAACAGAAGCTAGCGGACTATTGGAATAGATGACCGAATTCCTTTCAGATGTCCGCTCAGATATTCCGCTTTGCATCGGACGATAATCGGATGACTAACAGGCCTTCAAACGACCGAGAGACATGTTATGACTGGGCGACCGCTCGACCATCGGACGCCCAATAAACCTATGTACCAAACGATTGTTTGACTTTCGAGCGCTTGAAAGTGGACAGAAATTAAAATGACGTTTAATGCAAGATAATATGATGATTTACTCATATCCACTAGATTGTCCCCACATTTCATGATTATGAACATTTAACCTGGAGCCAATCTTGCTGCCCCAAAACCTTGATTGATCTTTATGATCAAAAGATAGATCAATAGGTTAATAAAAATAAAGATGAAACGGAGAAATGTCATGCTTACCTAGATGGAAGTTGTTTCTCTTGAGAAGGCCCCTACCCTTGGTAAGGTTCTTTTTTTCTACTGTTCACGAATATTTTCGCTTTAGGGCGAGGTCATTCATATGGATGTTTTTGCCTTGAGTGAGATCATCCATATGGGCATTGCCGCCTTAGCGAGGTCACCTATCCCCTTTAGGAACATTGCCGTGGCACTGATCCACCACCGACCCATGTTATGGTTAGGTATTTGCATCATGTGTGTGCATGACATATCCTAAAAAAGTGAAGAACTCTTCCAACACATATATAAGATGAAAGATGAATGCACAGACTATGTCTACATGAACATGAATACGAATATGAAAGGAAAAGAATGGAACAATGAATGTTATACATTTTCAATGAAAAGATGAATGCCCTTATGATTTATGTTATTGACCATTGATTATGACCTTTCTCATCATGGTCCATGAATGAAAAGAATGAAAAATAAAGATGTCATATGAAATGATGAAACAAATGGACCATTGTCCCACACACTATGACCCTTATGTTTTATTATGATAATTGTTTATGAATTCTTATCTTGCTCGTGCTTTCTAAATTATCCTTATAATTCATATGTTATCACATTTAGGCTTGTGCTAACGGGAAGGTTCCCCTCTCCTGTGTTGATTCTCACAGGCACTTGATTTATCTGTCATGATCGATTGATATGTGTATGGAGACTCTTGCTCGAACGGTGTGTGTGCACATGAATATAGCAGTTGGTCTTTACTATTTTTGTCATCGAGTTGTACGTGAGGCCTATGTGTATTTTATATTATGATGGAGTCCATAGACGCCTTATTGTGTCATGTGATGTATCTTTGATATTACCGAGCTTCGGCAGTGTATATTCGCATTTATGGACTTCTACTTATTCAGCTTCCGCATTTATGTCGTAAAAGTTGCATATTTTATTCTTCTAAGTCTTCTGCTTACGTGGCATCGTTCTTCACCGCCCTGATCAACGAAAGGGTCAATATGACAAAGGAAAGAAGCAGCATCGAAGTACCGCTCCGAGAGGAGATTTTACCACATGGTGAGATTGAATTTTGGGACGTTATAATTTTTTCATAAAACAAGATGAAGAGAATGTGTGTATTATAATTAAGGGGGAGAAGAAGTCACTTGATCAAGAATATCGAATGTTTGTCTCTTACTTATATTAATTTTTGGAAGACTAAATGTGGGATAAGTATGCAAGAAATATGATATTTAATTATTACATATACTTAAGAAAGAAGTAAATAAGTAAAGTACATAAGTAATATAATTGTTTCGATAGTAAAATTTTCTTGTGATGTTGTGGACTTATTAAAAATAATCTATATGAAAAAACATCATACAATTAAAGAGATTGTAATCTTAGCCTTAATATATTTTCCTTTTCACTTTTTACAGTTTTTTACTTCAATTAGAAAGGAGGAGATTGTTTAAATATAACTTTTTATTTTATTTTATTTTAACCGATTATATATTTTTTAATATAAAGCTCGAGTTCTTAGTGTTATTATTTCTAAGAGCCCAAGAAGTTGAAATAAAAAAAGATAAGCTTATGCATAAAGATCCATATTATCATTTAACTACATCATGCTTTGTTTTAAATTGAGATAGGAATAGAAAATTTATATTAATCATGTTATTTTTCATAAAAATAAGTTTTAATCTCAATTAAATTTTCATATAAAAAAATATGCGCACTTCTTTGGATGATACGCGTGTATGAAAGGCTAAAATCTAATTATATGCATTATACTTTAACTTAATATTTGATCATATAAATTTTCACATATATCTTCATTTGAAAATAGTTTGTTACCTCTTGGATTAAAGAAAATGATGAGTATTGCAAGTTTTCTTTCTAAAAGAAATTTGCATATATCTCGAAGAGAATAAAGATGGAATTGGTCCCTAGTAAATTTTTGATGATTTTACAAGTCAAAATAGGGATTAAGTCAAAGTATGCTAAATTTGGTCAACAAATATCGTGTTCGCATTCCATCTTTTTATTTGCGTTGAATTAGTTTTTATTAGTTGCTTTTTTCACGATTGAATGATTAAATTTATACTTTTAATTCAAATTTTTAGGTACCAATTCGCTTCTTCTTAAAGAGAGACAATGTGAGTGGCTCAAGGCACATCACCTCTTCGTAAAGGGAGGAGATCAACTAAACTGAGGACAAGTTGATCCTTGTGTAGAACTGTAGAAGATTATCGTTGAGGGTGAGTTTACATGAGACATGATGAACTTGCCTTGATGAAGGAAGAGAGAGAAGAAGAGTAAGATAGGGGAAAGAAATATTGACACAAAAAATAGTACTTGATTACAACAATATCAATAAATGACAAGATCGCATACTGTTGACAATAGAAGATACAATTGCTGATAAAAAAAGAAGATAAATCAGAAAATACAATCAGACAATTGTCAGCTAACTCATTGAATTGAACGATTGGGAGAATCAATTAATCACCGTATCAAACGTAGATTTCTCCACACATTCGATTAAGACTTTATCATCTTTTAAATGGCGGACATGACCTTTTAGCCGAGTTGTTTGACATAAATAAAGTGATCTAATCTTGTGGGACCGGAAATTCGTGGAATTGGAAGGAATATGACAGGGCATTTGACAATTAGAACGGACTTTCATTAAATTTTTGTGAATAATTTGAGTTGACCTGTATTTGGATGAAGTAGAATTTTGATGATGATAAGAAATAAGGTAATTGATATGATAGGAAAAAGTAGATGTGATGAGTTAATTTTTGATGAGTTTTGAAATAAAAATTGATATTATAAATATAAGATAAAATATAATTAATAAATAAAAACAAAAGTAAGAAATAAAAATTTTGTTAAAAAAATATTATTTAAATATAAAAATTTAGTGTGTTTTTAATAAATTATATGTAGTAAAACATTAAATTTTTTTAATAAAATAAAAAGTAAAAAATAATATTATATTAATATGTTATGTGCCTATTTCTAATTGTCAAACGTACATCCCCGAACGCAGAGAGGAAGAAAGATTCTGCAACACTCGTATTACATTTATAGTGAAAGGTACGGTAAAGAAAAAATAAGGTTACCATTCGCGATCACATTTAAGTATCCGTTCCCGAAGCAAAACTATCTACATCTCTTTTTGTCCTCATTGCATATGCTACGTCAAAACTGTCAAATGTGTACAACAACAACAACAACACATTATTCGACTTGGCATGTTCTCCATCATTCCTATTTTCTTTTTTATCTGGTAATATAAATCTTTAATCACAAGTGCTGTCCCTGGTCGTGCCGACTACGCCAACATTATCAAGCAGCATCCAGATCCAAACGGGCGGCCCCACCCGG
The DNA here is from genome assembly GCA_030549335.1 of Pontederia crassipes. Classification (NCBI taxonomy): domain Eukaryota; kingdom Viridiplantae; phylum Streptophyta; class Magnoliopsida; order Commelinales; family Pontederiaceae; genus Pontederia; species Pontederia crassipes. Next base: position 45,412,657 of record CM060187.1, on the reverse strand, counting down.
GAGACCAATCCATTTAAACAGCGATGCAACTCCCAACTACCTACCAAAACGGTTTTCTATGCGGACGTTCGGAAGATCTTTTTTTTGGGCGGTGCTGATTCGTCGGCCGTCGAGTATCGACGGCGGACCTCCTCCCGCATAGGCGGATCGGATCGCGAAGCGCACCGCGAGGCGTACGGACGTCTGGAAGCCGCGAGCCGCGCAGTCCCGCGCCACGGTGGAGCGACAGTTCGTTGTTTCGTACCTCGCCTAAACAGCGAACACCAGAGGCGTCGCACGCGTTGCGGACGCGTGTGATTTGGACATGTTTGTGAACGGACATGGCTTTCCAATTGAGTGAAGAATAGGGGCATTTGTGGAAGTTGGCGTGTTAAACTTGTGGACTTTTTAATTTTTATTCATATTTATATTGAAGACACATTTTAGTGATTCCATCGAGGAGCTCAGCGGATCTCGTCATCGCTTGAGGGGAAGAAGGAAGGGGCCAATGGAGGCGCCGCTGATCACGGAAGAGGAAAGCAATGCCCGCGACAGAGGTCTCGCCGGAGCCGCCGCCTTAGCCGCCGGCATCGGAGCGCACCAGTGGAAGAAGAAGCCATACCACGGCCGGAGGTCCGACGCCATCACTTACGGCACGAGCTACCAGAAGGCCGCAGCTCTCGTCGATTTGGTCTGTACTTGGCCCTAAGTAGTGTGTCCATTGTTGTCCCTTGGGAATCTTATTTGGATATCTTGTGGAGCTCGTCGCAGTCTTATAGTGTACTCAGCTCTTGGATAAATCTATTTCTTACTAATTTTTACGGAACTGTTCTGGAATCGTTTGAATTGTGAAACAGGTTTTATTTTTCGTTGTTTGCATTGTAAAAAGTGGGATGTTCCTTTTCTGTGCTCGCGTTGCTGAATTTGGGGTTTGTTCTTTATGTGTTGAATCACTTATGCTAAAAAAGTAGGATGTCTCTTATCACCAAGATCAAAGTACAGCCTTAACAGATTTGATGTTTCTAATGTTGATTCCATATTCTACTGGGGGATATAATTTGGAGCACTTGGTCATAGAGTTGTAGTGTCAAAAAGAAGTATGAAATGATGGAAACTAACTAAGGCAATTTTCTGCAAATGTTCCCACAAGACCGCATAATTTATCAAGTTTATTTGTGCAAATGTAGCATTGACATCAGAATTAATCCCCATCATCCATTGCAAATGACATACATCAATTTTCTTTTCTTTCTGGAATATTCAAGGGTGCAGATAATTTGTTGAGCTCTTTGCATATTCTTAGGTCCACTGAAATTTGTTCAACAGTGCAATTCTGATTTTTTTCTCACAGGCAGAAGATGGTATTGGCCTTCCTGAAGAAGTTCTGAGTGATTTAAGATTTGAAAGATCATCTAAGTTCTACTTTATCTACATTAAGCTTGATTTTCTTTGGACACTTAATCTTCTGGCCTTAGTCGTGCTGAATTTTCTCGAGGTTAGTTTACAGTTCCTGTATATTCCTACAAATATTTAAACACTATCATCGGTGGAAAAGCATGAAACATTTCACTAAGATCTTTGTGGGTTAGCATTTTAAGTTCAACAGGGGTGCATCTCAACGATACACTTATGGCTATTTATTGGGATGAATAACATCTACCATGAATTTGCAGAAACCTCTGTGGTGTAGCAGGTATGGGCAGTACTCTTGTGAGGAAAGAGAATACTTTTTCCTTGGACAATTACCTTATTTGACCACTGCCGAATCTCTGACTTATGAGGTATGTTCTGTTTGGTGCAAAGTAAATATAAGTACCTCATATTCGTTTCATCTACCTATTACGGCCTCTTTTTTGGCGCACACTATTCAAGACCAGATATCCAATTAATGATTGCTGCTTAGGTTGGTTAAATCTTACAATTTATCTTGTTTCATGTTATACATGGTCAAGATAACTAAAAGTTTCAGATTAATACCAGGAGGCATGATCATCCTATTTGCTGCAACAACAATACGATCTTTACTAACATTGTTGCTTCATTGAATCCCTATGTTAAATAATGCCTTGAATCCTACTTTAACTGAAAAATCTGTTTGGATCCAAAAGAAGTCATAGGGGGACTTCGAGAGATGCTTGGACGAGAAGTGCAGGGTCGGAAGGATTCCTACCCCTAGTAGGAATAGGAGTCGGCCGGTTTCCCATGTCGAGAAGGACATGGCAGATTCTTGGAGGGCCGAGCTTCCTTCTTGGACCGAGGGGCACTTGGAGTCGAAGATCTACTCCTAGAAGGGATGAAGATGTGAAGGGGCCATCCAGAAATTGTCCTAGTCCGAGTGGGACTAGGACTGCCCTGGCGGGCATGCCTCGGGCGCGTCCGGGCTTGGCAGGGTGCCAGGCAGGAGGCTTGGCCGAATTGAACTTCAAGATGGACTTTGAAGGGGGCTGGATTCTTCAGGGACTTTAGGAAGACAGATTTCTACTCCTACTCCAATGAGGTTTTTCTAGAGAAGAGGCTCGCATGCCTAGTAGGATTAGGTCCTTAAGTTAGAGTAGGAGTTGTTTCTCCAAGGCCCTATAAAAAGACTTGTAATCAAGACTTGTAAGACCGTCCTGGACAATCCTGGATCATCTGATCTTGTAATCCTCTTCTGTTTCTTCCATCTAATAAAATTCTGCGCCGCCTTAAATTTCTCGGGTTTTCTCGCGGTGCATAATTTCTCTCGTGCAGAAATCCTAACAAATTGGTATCAGAGCGAGACTTCATCATCGATCCTCCGTTAGGCGTAGAGATGGCATCGCACAACGTCAACGTCGAGAAATTAACAGGACGAAATAGTTTCAGTCTCTGGCAGGTCAAGATGCGGGCACTTTTGAAATAATAGGGAGTATGGGCGCCGCTCGCGAACGTGTCGAAGAACAAACCGAAGGAGGAAGACTCGAAGGGCAAAGAAAAGGAGTCCGACCTCGCAAGTTTGGTGGCACAGGAAGAGAAGGCGCACTCTATGATTCTATTGTGTCTGGCGAACGATGTGATTATAGAAGTTGCCGATCAAGAGACGCCGGCCGGTCTGTGGTCGAAACTTGAGAGTCTCTACATGACTAAGTCTCTGACCAACAAGTTGCTGTTGAAGCAACGTTTGTTCACCCTCCGCATGCAAGAAGGTACCCCTCTGAAAGATCATCTTGATTAGATGAATACTCTGTTGATGGAATTACGAAACATAGATGTGAAGATCGAGGATGAAGATGCTGCCCTACTTCTGTTGGTGTCTCTTCCTCTGTCGTACGAAAATTTCGTACAATCTGTTATCATCGGAAGAGACACAATTACTCTGGAAGAAGTAAGATTGAGTCTACATACTCGTGAACTTCGTCATAGGGCGTCTGGCAAGGCTGTGGAGACTCAGGCCGCAGGGTTGGTAACAACCACAGAAAAGACAAACCCTAAAAAGGGTAAGTCGAAGAAGAAGAACATCAATCCGAAGGACATGTGCAACTACTGCAAAGAACCGGGTCACTGGAAGAAGGATTGCCCCAAAAAGAAGAAGAAAGATATGATTGCTGCAGTAGCTCACCAGAATAGCGAATCTGATGATGATTGGGCTCTTATGGTATCTGATCAGAGATGTTCGGAAGAGAATTGGATTCTCGACTCAGGATGTTCTTATCATATGACTCCGCACAGAGAGTGGTTCTCAACTTATCAGAATATTGATGATGAAAATGTCATCATGGGCAATGGTGCAGCCTATAAAATAGTTGGAATCGGCTCAATTCAGATCAGAACTCATGACAATCGGGTGAGGACATTGACAGAGGTCCATCATGTTCCGCAACTGAAGAAAAATCTGACATCATTAGGAGTTCTGGACTCCAAAGAATGTCGGATGGATGCAGAAAATGTTTTCACGGTCACCAAGAGTGATGTTGAAGTCATGAGAGGAGTCAGGCAAAAGTCCTTGTGTACACTACAAGGCACAGTAATTTCTGGCGTGGCTGCAGTAGGTAGTTCATCCAAATCAAAATCAGAAACATCCAAGTTGTGGCACATGCGACTTGGACATATGAGTCAGAAAGGGATGGACATCCTCAGCAAGCGCAATCTTCTGAATGGTCAAAAGATATCTGAAATTGGATTCTGCAAGCATTGTGTTTTTGGCAAGCAAAAATGACATCAATTCAGCAAAGCCGTGCACAAGACGAAGGCAACACTCAATTACATCCACGCTGACTGTTGGGGCCCCTCTCGTGTTCCATCTCTAGGAGGTTCTAGATACTTCCTATCTGTGATAGATGATTACTCAAGGATGACAGGGTATTCATGATGAAGCACAAGAGCGAGGCATTTGAAGCTTTCAAGCAATGGAAGACTCTGGTGGAGAATCAGATATCGAGAAAAGTGAAACGTTTTTTTACCGATAACGGCTTGGAGTTCTGTTCGTCTGAATTTGATCGATTCTGCAAGGATGAAGGCATTGCCAGACATCGCACCGTCAGAGATATACCACAGCAGAATGGTGTAGCAGAACGCATGAACAAAACTCTTCTGGAGAGGGCACGGTGCATGCTCTCTAATTCTGGACTGAACAAGTCGGGCTGAGGCTGTTAGCACAGCATGCTACTTTGTCAATCGGAGTCCTGCAACCGCGATCGATCTGAAGACCCCCATTGAGGTATGGTCAGGAAATCCCGCTGATTATACTAATCTGAAAGTGTTTGGCTGTTCAGCATATTATCACATCAGCGATGGAAAGCTGGAACCAAGGGCCAAAGGAGTCTTTGTGGGATATGGTGCAGGTGTAAAAGGCTTCAGAATTTGGTCTCCCTCAGAACACAAGGTTATTCACAGCAGAAACGTATCTTTTGATGAGATGTCTATGCTCAAGCAGAAATTAGATGTTGTTGACTCAGCAGATGAGGGTGTCAACAAACAGGTGGAGTTTGGATTAACTCCAATTCAAAATGGGCCAGAAGAATCTCATCAGGTTGAACAACTAGAGTCTGAGGAGCAAGCAGAAGAAGCAACGACAAGTCTAGCTACTGGACGTGCTCGCAGGCAAGTAGGTCCTCCTAAGCGTTATGGCTTTGAGGACATGGTTGCATATGCATTCCAAGTAGTTGAAGAGGTGGAATCGTCAGATCAAGCTACAAGGATGCTATCGCATGTGCAAAATCAGAACAGGGATTGACGGCGGCAGAGAGTGTTAGATATCTGATTGTAGGATTCAATTCAAGGTGGAGATTTGTTAAATAATGCCTTGAATCCTACTTTAATTGAAAATCTGTTTGGATCCAAAAGAAGTCATAGGGAGACTTCGAGAGATGCTTGGACGAGAAGTGCAGGGTCGGAAGGATTCCTACTCCTAGTAGGAATAGGAGTCGGCCGGTTTTCGATGTCGAGAAGGACATGGCGGATTCTTGGAGGGCCGAGCTTCCTTCTTGGACCGAGGGGCATTTGGAGTCGAAGATCTACTCCTAGAAGGGCTAAAGATGTGAAGGGGCCATCTAGGAATTGTCCTAGTCCTAGTGGGACTAGGACTGCCCTGGCGGGCACGCCTCGGGCGCGTCTGGGCTTGGCAGGGTGCCAGGCAGGAGGCTTGGCCGAATTGAACTTCAAGATGGACTTTGAAGGGGGCTAGATTCTTCAGGGATTTCAGGAAGTTAAATTTCTATTCCTACTCCAAGGAGGTTTTTCTAGAGAAGAGGCTTGCATGCCTAGTAGGATTTGGTCCTTAAGTTAGAGTATGAGTTGTATCTCCAAGGCCCTATAAAAGGACTTGTAATCAAGGCTTGTAAGACCATCCTGGACAATCCTGGATCATCTGATCTTGTAATCCTCTTCTGTTTCTTCCATCTAATAAAATTCTGTGTCGCCTTAAATTTCTCGAGTTTTCTCGCGGTGCATAATTTCTCTCGTGCAGAAATCCTAACACCCTATTTTCCATATCCATGATCAATATATTCTCTATTTTAGCAATTGCAATTTATATTTTATGGAGGGATCTCTAAGATGCAAATTTTATGATAACTGATATTCAGAAACATGTCTCTTTTTTCTTAAAAAAAGAGGAAGTCGGGTTGAAACAATATGGTTTCCCTTCCTATACGTTTTTTATGATGATTTTAGCTGAGGTGATTTTCTAGAGACAACTTTCATAACTGTAACTCGGGCATAAATCATCAAACTACAATAAACTTGATAACCCACAAGTGTTTTCTGGGGATTTGATATTGCACTTGAAGTTTTTGTGCCTTTCTCTTGTCTTGCATGAAGGTTTTTTTTTATCAAAATCTTACAACCGCTTAAAATCAGGTTCTAGCTTCGTGATTATCACGCATTGACAAACAACTGTTCACTAGTCCAGTTAGTTGACATCGAACATGAAGCATGGGAATTGTTTTAAGAAATAAAAGATAATTCCAGTCTTGCTCTTGTTTACCTTTCTAATTTTTTAACACATAAGGTGCAGATATATTTGGATGTCAGTGACTCAGTGTTACTTTTTGTTGAGCAACTAGTTAGTGTTTATCCTCTAAGAAAACTAGTTATTATTTATTTAAACTTCAAAATAAAGTTAGTTACGATATTGCAAGGTAATGTGAAAAATGTTGCCTATGAGGATAATGTTGCCATGATGAATAATTACTTCGTGATTAAAATCTATTAGAACCATTTTTTGTCCTGATCAAACTGCTCGTGCTTCTTTTACAGGGAATTACTTTGTGTATTCTGGTACTTCATACTTTGTTCCCTCTTGCATACGAAGGTTTCCAACTCTATTGGAAAAATTCTTTGAACAAACTCAAGGTAAGTGCTGGAGCTGTTTAAAGTCCTTTGTCTGACATCCTTGTCAGATCTTAAATTGATTTCTTTTTCAAATCAATTCACCTATTTGGACATTTAGAGATTCTGAATAACGTACAATACTGGGATGATCTGATATTTGAACATCTTATAATAGAACTTGCATATAGGTCTTCGACAGAAGTGATCTGTCTTTGATTTCAAGGTGTGTGTAGAGTAAATAATTAATATGCTTGGTTATTTTATATATCTGCTTTATGGAATATAGATCATGCAAAGCAGATGAATTACTGCTATGTACTGCATCCAGTTAAATGAAATGGCTTGTCATGCATCTTGTCAACGTAGCTGTACTGGGCTACTGGCATTGTATTTTTCATAAAAAAAGTTGTACTGGCATTACGTATTCATTTGAAACATTAAAATGGGCAATCCTGGACTTCTTTTGAGCCAGGGGCTTGATATATGATGTCCTTGTATCTAGAACACTTATACTGCCTTTCTATCTACATAAAACCCTTTCTGTAGCTTTATTGTCCTTGAGGATCTGAGGAATAATTGCCGACAAAATAGAAATTGAATTGCATGGTGACATGACACTTAATACATGTTCCACAGAGGTTGGCTATGAAATTGGAAGTCAAGAAAGGTTTATGACTGAAACTATATGGAAATGATATATAACTATTAAAATATACTGCTATTTAATCTATCCAGTCAATTGAAATTGCTCATCATGCATTGCCAAAGTAGCTGTACTGACATTATGTTCATTAGAAACATTGGAATGGGCAATCCTCAATTTTCTGTTGAGCCAGAGGCTTGATATATGATATCCTCATATCCAGAATGCTTTTACTTCCTCCTTTTCCATATAAATCCCTGTCTGTAACTCTATTGTTATTGAGGTTCTGAAGAATAATCACTGACAAAATAGAAATAGAATAATATGGTATGCATGTTCGACTGGCATCAACTTGAAATCAAAGCTTATGATTCAAACTATATGAAAAAAGATATATAACTACGATCCTTAGATTTCACATAAATGACATTGTTTTTTTTTTAATGTTATTTTTAGCTCATTTCATCTCATGGACCATACAATTAGATTAGTTTACTTAGGATGAAAAAGGATGAATGCCTTGACAGTCATCCTATGTTACCTATGAAATTATATTGGAGTTATGCCATGTGGAAACATGTAAAATATGAATAAGATGATCACAATGAATCCACCCAATATCCAATAAAAAAACACTTATTCAAGATTCACTCATGCATGATCAGTTGATCACAACGAAATGATTTATGGCCTAGCCGTCCAGTCCAATCGTGGACACCTGACAGCACCCTGTGGCTATGACCTATTCTATTCACATAATTTTCCGGTTTTGTTTAGTTTGCTTTATAAGTAACAATTTATTAATTTCTATATGCAGATCATACTTCTCATGGTTTTAGCGTGTGATATGTTGGTGTATACTCTATATCTGTCGCCTGTGCTTTTGTCTTCCCTACCTTTCCGGGTTGCACCCTATGTACGTGTTGTCTTTGTTATTCTAACATTCAGGTTAGTTCACTGCGAGTTTTCTTATTTACGTGCAGAATAATATGCCTGATTTCTAATATAACTTCTCTTTAATAAAATGGATGATTACACCAGGTAATCATCCACCTTGCTCAAAGAAAAAAAAGCCTGATTTCTTTTGATGCAATTTTTTTTCAATATTTAGTGGGATTAATAGGTTGGATATTATGCAGAATATTTTCTTGTCATACATTAAACTCGCATGTCCAGTGACCCATGTGTGGTATTTGAAACGTCTTCCTAGTTATATTGCGAATCTTTTAAATAAGCCCCTTAAGGAAATAGAAGGCCTAGTATACTGCGATGTGTGATTTGATCAAAATTTTCATTTTACAGACTCGGGTTGAGAAACTGTCATCCCATTGAATCTGATTGGGATGTCCCCAGTTCTGACATGTGTTTTGGGAAAAGTAACATGAAACTAAAAAATCTTAGGTGTATTCAATTCAATACTTCTGAATGAAAGGGGAATTGATCCATGGTATAAATTAGGAATTGCTAGTTATACCTCGTGAAGTGAAAAAAAAGACCTTTTTTGGAATCTGCCATTCTATTTCTTTAGTTTAGAGAGATTCTTTCTGTTTAATCATATTGACATCTGATGCTCTCACTTGTCTACTCCCATTCATTATATGATGTTTTCTTTTTGTGATAAACTTTCTCTCTCTCTCTCTTCCCTCTCAAAAAAATAAAACTTTCTCTCTCTTCTTTATTTTGTTGAATGTTCAAGGATTCATTTGTTGAACATTTTTATTATTATTTTCTCAAGCAAGTGGTTGCTAAGTGAAGAATAAGATGGTCTGGTTACTGTATGGTGAGTAATAACTATTACAAAGTTTGAAAGCACTTACTGTATTTAAAACCTCATGTGCAAAAAGTGGTCTTTGCTGAGCATTTGATGACGAAGCAGGGAATTAGCTTTCTCAGAAAAAAAAAACTATTACAAAGTTTGAAAGCACTTACTGTATTTAAAACCTCATGTGCAAAAAGTGGTCTTTGCTGAGCATTTGATGACGAAGCAGGGAATTACGTTCATGCATTGTGACATTGGCTGGCATGATGCGAATGTATCTCAACATCTTGGTAAGACTTAATTTGTAATTCTCTGTTTCATGCAATGTGAATAAATTGGATATAATGGGATTGCACCAGGGTTCTTTCTTATAAGTTGCCATCTCAATTCTGAATTGTTAGTTCTTGTAGTACCTGGCTGTTCTTACTGTTTCCTTTGCAGGCCCTTTTTCTGTTGTTCCTTCTATTTGCGAGTTGGTTGGCTTATGTCACATTTGAAGACACTGAGCAAGGAAGGACTTTGTTTACCTCATATGGCACAACATTGTATCAGATGTTTGTGCTTTTCACTACGTCTAATAATCCAGATGTGTGGATTCCTGCTTACAAGTAAGTTGTATATTATAATTGCAAATGCCATACCAACAAATTGAGTTTCTCAAGTTCCATGCATATCATACTACTGTTTCAATTTTTTTAGTTTTTCCTTTATTTTGGAGTTCATATGCACTAATACTTTCTATACTATGTAAGGGTATTCGCGAAGTAATAAATCACTTTGAAGCAAGCTCATCAGACTGATGATTTTCATTCATCTTGCTATTTGTGAGCCAACTTAAATCACATTCCTTTCTTTAAGTAAGCCTGGCACAAAAAATGTGGCTTCTATTATTATTTTAATTGTTGTAAATTATGAATTAGTTAAAAATCTATTGAATCTATTCTATTCAGATTAAGCATTCTCTAACGGTCACATTCAAACTTTGAAATCTTCATTATGCAGACAATGATGAAACATCCTTGACATTCGAACAAGAGAAAATGATCCTAAAAATGTTTTATCATTACTTTCGTTTAATTTTTATGCTTTATTATTACTTTTATTCAACTCCGCCTATGTTTTATAGCCGGTCCCAAGCCCGGATAAAGGAGGAGGGTTGTGTTAGGCCCCGACAGCCAGCGTAAAACCTTGTCGAATCTCATGAACATGGATCAACGAAGGCGTCGTATGATCCATGTAGCCGACCCCACCTAGTGGGATAAGGTTTTGTTGTTGTTGTTGTGTTGTATTATTACTTTTATTCCCCCTTTACATTGCTGAGTTCATGGCAGTTTCCATCACATATCCTGTGTTATTTTATGTTGTTTTGAATCTGTGTCATCAAATATGATTCTCATTTACACTGCCTTGGAATCTTAACTTGCATTGATCACCCTATAACAGTCTTAATACTTAGTTTTGGCTCTAAGAAATTCACTGTTATTGTTGAACAGGAGATCTCGATGGTCCTGCCTGTTCTTTGTTCTCTATGTGCTGTTGGCTGTTTACTTTCTCACAAATCTTATTCTTGCTGTTGTTTACGATAGCTTTAAAGAGCAGGTAATTTGTTGTTAGAGGTTTCTTTTTCAGTAAATAAGTTTGCTGTTAAAGTTGCTTAAAAGTTTTAAAGGATCTCTACCACAGATCTCTTAAATTTGTTTATTTTACCCATTCTTAAATTTGTTCTAGCCTTTCTTTCTAAACTGATTTTCCATTATCAACCTATTTGATTTCGCAAACCCCATTAGCGAGCATCCTTTTTGACATTCTTGTATTATCCATTGTACACTTTTAGCTTGCAAAACGAGTTATTGAGATGGATTCTATGAGAATTAGCATGTTAGGAAAGGCATTCAGTGTCATTGATAGCGAGGTAAGTTCATCTGCATCTATTTGTTTCTTTTGGGTTGGTTTTGCTTCTCTTTTTAACCTAATTAACCTTTGCCCTCTTACATTAGGGACGAGGATATCTGAACAAACAGCAGTGTATTCTTTTATTTGAAGAATTGACCAAGTACAGGCAAGTATGATGCAACATATATGATTAGGCTGGAATGGCTGAACTTTTTTGTTCCATAACAAATGCAGATTTTCTTGTTACAGAAATTGCATATCTTTCTGTTCTTGTATGCTCATCGATATGTTAAAAAAATGTATTTGGATTTAGTTATTATATTTTCTTTATTTGATTTCTTCATTTCTATGTCTAGATTATTTACTATATCGAAGTTAGTGTCTTAATGCTGTATGGAGTCGTAGAAAGATTGAATATTATGCTATCAAAGCAAGCTTCTTTCTTGTAATAACAATATCACTGAGTAAATTTGGCTCTCGAATGCTTCACCTTCTTCTATTTTCTTAGTTTTCTGCTAGTGGTCATGTATGAGCCTGAGGCTGTAGCAGAGAAAATGATACAGTAAGAGAAAACCAGCAAGAATAACGGAAAATCAGACTAGAAGATTGAAAGAATTGATAGAACAACAATTAGGATTTATGAGAAAATTACAAAGATCTCTAATATTAATAAAAGATGATGACTGAAAACTTTGTTTGCAGTATTAAATACTAAGGTTACAAGGGTTCAAAACTAATAATCAATCTTCACCTTTGGTTAAACTACTTTAAATCATGACCCTTATAACTAATTAAAAGATCACATGATGACTAATAGACTAAAACACCAGCTGCAATTAAAATAACTAATAGAAAATAAAAGCTCCTGTGTCAAAAGAGCTAGACAGAAACTAAACTTTGAACTGAGAGCTACTGAGATATGTGAAATTCTCAGATAACAGTGTACTACAAAGTTGGATTTTTGTCAGGCTTGTATGGTGAAATCAGTAACATCAGACCCAATCCGGAAACATGAGTTGTGGTGCCAAAAGCTCATATTGAGAGCACATTTGGGATGCTGAACTTACATATCATCTCATGAACTAGTTTTGATAAGGGCTGCTGTCATAGTCTCCATGTATATACCAGGGCAATTTCAGATTATACCGCTTTTTTTCTTGGGTACAGATATTTGAACTCTGCTTGGAAATATCTAGTAAATATTGATTTCTACATTGTATTCAAATATTCAAAGCGAACTTGTAACACATCATGAAATATGTGTGCGATGCTCGAAATCTACTTCATTGATATGCTGTATTTTGTGGAAAATATTATTAGTTTTCTAGGCCATTAACTGAAATTGGTTTGTATCTGGTGATGGGATCCAAGTCATTGTGTCTAAATATTTATTGATGCACAAACTGGAAAAAAATACTATGATGATATATATGGAACTTGTGACTTTCCTTTCACATGGAAATTCATTTAGCTGATCTTTGAGTGGTCTCTAATAGGTCATTGCCTAAGATTTCAGCCGAAGATTTTGAACTGATATTCAATGAACTCGATCGAAGTGGTGATTTTAAGGTAAAATGCCCGGGATGATCTTTCCATCTCTGCAATTATACAAGCATGCCAATGCAGAAATCTAATATATTCATATCCTTGTTGTCTTCTTTTTGTGGTTGTTGACAGCATTGATACTCTTGGGGATTCCATGACAAATTTTCTTTTCTTTTTTCTTTTCAATAATTTCTCGGGATTTTTTCCTATTGTCAGCATTGACTTGATATTCACCTTCATATTTCATTACAAGCTGTAGTCTAGTGTCAAATATAAAAGTTTGCTTGACCATAGGTCTAGAGTTTCTGAAAAAGATGAAGAAATCCTTATTTTCGTGGAAGCTTGCCTTCATCAATCAGACTAAATGGAGAGAAGGAAAATGTTCCACTTGATATTAAATCTATTTTTGGGTTAATCCATTTGGGGTCATGATATCCTAACTAATAGGTTGTGATCGAAAAGTGTTCAATTAATAATAAACTGATCAAAGTTGTCTAATAAAGTGCTTCATGGTTGTTATAAGGAAAAGAGACCACTTGATCTGACTTGACTCCATTAGAAGTTGCTTGTTATTTATTGTTACTATACTCTGTCCTATTAACCGATCTCTTAATTTTTTTCCTTCAGATCAACTCGGAAGAATTTGCCGACCTCTGCAATGCTATTGCATTTAGATTTCAGAAAGAACCTGCAGTAAGACAAATTTGCTACTGCTTTGGGTTTTGGTCTCTTGCTATGGTGTTTAACCTAATTCTTTCTTCATGCTCTTTTTGGTCTGCAGCCATCATGGTTCGAAGGTTACCCAACATTTTACCATTCTTCACTATGTACAAGTCTAAAAACTTTTGTGCAGAGCAATATATTTGGATATATTGTGATCTTTGTATTGGTGCTCAATTTTGTTGCTGTTGTCATTGAAACAACGGTTAGTTTCTTGTTAATGCATTGCCGATAATGACATGACCAAACTTTTTGAAATCTAGATTGTATGTCGAACTGCTTTTAGTTCATAGAATCATATCATAAGGAGAGTTTATGTACCGAATAAATAAAGTTATAAAATAACTAAGCTATTATCAAACATTAAATAAATCTCTTTGTTGAGCACCCAAAAAATGTCTACACACTAATATACTCACTTTTAATGGCATAAATATTAACATACTATAATTTTGATCAAGTTTAATCTCACAAAGTTGTATCATTATCATGTAATACATACATACATACATATATATATATATATATTTATACATATATATATATATATATTTATATATATATATATATGAAAGAAATAGTTGTAAAATAAGCAATGTACATTATAAATAAGTTTGCATATTTCTTTAAGCCCCCAAAATATAAAGACTGTTATGATGATCAATACTTTATATCGTTATTGTCTTGTGTGAAAATTAAAAGGCAACAAAAGAAAAAGAATGCAATAAAGTTGGTGACACTAAAATTATAACTAAATGAATTTTGGTGGACTTTCATTTTTATCCACTAAGCTAATGCAAGAAATGTTTTTTAAATATATTTTATTGCATAAACTAAAATATTATATAGGATTCATATAGAACCGAATGAACTTTATGACTAGAATATAAAAAAGTTTATGTTGTTAAGAATCTATGCCAATTTGATTTGTTTTTATGACCTAGATTCTCTAAGAGTTGATTCAAGAGTTTAACAAACTTGGGCATGACTCATTTGTTCTGCAAGAAGGCTTTATTTCCTCTTGCTTTCATTTGTTGTATTTGTTTGGTCATGTTATTGTAGAACATACTTTCTGAAGAGGGAAAATATGACTACAGATTATGGTAGTCGCTCATTTTATATTAAAATACTATAATATTTGCAAGTGTAACACAAAAAGGTTACCTAAAATAAAAGCTGCAATGCAGCCAAGAACAACCAAAAAACAAGTTAAAAGCACATCTCCCAACCTTTAATAAAAAGTTCTAAAAGGTTTTCTATAATGCAAAACCGTGTGTATCCTCAGGTTTAATTATTCCGTAAATTATTTGTATGGATCCAGGTACTCAATCTAAGCAGTACTATACCCTATATTTAGTCTGATATGTGCAGATTCATCAGTTTTGTGATGGCATATTTCCCATTATTCTTCTTGAGCTAATCTTAGTTCTTCCGAGACATCTGATAAAATTTTCTTGAGCTAATTTTATTGCCAGGATCTTATTCATATGTGTGGTTGATAACTATGCATTTGCTATGAATAATCAGATTCTGTACTCATTGTTTTTGTTGATCTCACTCATTCAAAATAAATCAAGATAAAAATCACGTCTTTCATTGGTCTTCATTGGTAGAATGCTAGTGCAGTCTTGGATTATGTACATGTCCCTGAGGGTCAAGGGACCCAGTGACTTTCCCTATTATTTATAATCTTTAGCAGATTATCTTATTGAACAATCAATATATTTGAAACCTGGAAATCAATTTCTAGTAGGTTCTCCAATTACTATCCTGCGAATTCAAAAGCTCTACTTGGGGCAAAAAGATGGCGACAATCATCTACTTTCCATTGTTAAGATCAGAATTTTATTCTTCTTTTAATTCTTTTGGGTCCATTATTTTTGCTCCTTTTTGAGAGTGGAAATGACTTGCCAGATTTCTGAACTCATCCTGCTATCCTAATGAGGAGGGAAATGTACATGTGCGACAAGAATTATGCAGTATCCCCCAACAACCAGTAGTGTACCTCACGATGTCTCTCCCATTCCTTAACTAGAGACTATGAGAAACTAGTAACGAAAATTTTCTGGATCTGCTGTTCCACTTGTATCAGTCACTACGGCAATCTGGGCACATTGAAAAATATGTCAAAAAGGATAGAAAGAATAATCGATTTGATAGTTTAGTAGTTGTCTCAATTTATATCAGTTGAACATGGAATAGAATAAATGATGCTTGAGAAAAATTCCTCGATAAGTTGTATTCAAGTAGGAGCATAATATTTCCTTCTCATTGCAGCTTGACATTGAGAATAGTTCTGCACAAAGGATCTGGCAAGAAGTTGAAGTTTTCTTTGGTATGTCTTGAATGGACACCTTAAGTTTGTTTCCATTTGGTATAATCTTTTTTATTTCAAATGTTATCTCTGATTTTCTTATTATCACCTATGTTGATCACATTATCTACAACAAACTATGAACTTATTCTCCTTTTTACGCTTATCCTTTGATGTGATCAACAATTTATTGAATGATATATACGCTGGGTTGTCTATAATAAAATCTGCACCATTATTGTTTCTCAAGCTAGTTACAAATACTAAAATATTTACTAGATTTTCTGTTTAGATGCTTGAATGCTACTATTTGTTTCAGAATGCGGAAAAAGTATTTTTTTTTTCATTTTTGAGAGGTCACAGAGTACTTAATTTGGAAAATATCAAGGTAACTGATTCTGTATTTGCGTATCTGCATCACCAGGTCACTAATTCTCCCATTTTCTTATTCTAACAAGGGATTCTTTCTTTTTGTGTGTGTGTGTGTGGGGGGGGGGGGGGGGGGGGGGGTTGGGTGGGGAACATGCATGATCTGCTTCTTGGTGTTACATAACAAATTGTCTTATTATTAGCTATATAATTAAAAATTATTAAATAGTATTTTCTTCTGGCCATAAGCATTTAACAGAGATGGCTAGCCTATCTAAATTTGTTAAAGTTTCTAAGTCCGAAATTGAAAGCCTGGGAAGGAAGAATAGTTACGTCCCATTTATTAGTGCCATGTTCAAAGCCTCAAAAGAGATTCATCTTACATGTCAGGTGTGTATTATATTGTGCTTATTCATCTTTTCATAAAGTTTTATTCTATCTTTATTACACCAAACATCCTAAAATTTGAGAGGGGCAACATTGGTATTAAAAAAAGAACCAATTCAATGTAGTTGCATTTTGAGAGATGAACTATTCTAGGTGAAAGTTAGAATAACTTATTCCTCTCAAAATTCTTGGGTTAATTAATCTTATACTTTATCCTATCCACTAGCCAAACAACCTCTATTAGGTAAGAGAAATAACCCACCAAACTTGAGAATTCATCAATTGAGGAATGTAATGTGAATTTGATGAAGATAAAAGGTATTTTAACATGAATTTTAGAGAGAAAACTGCATTCTAAAGGTGGAACTTATAGACTTGAACAAGATGCCAGACATGGACTCAAATATGAATGTCAATACTCCTCTTTGTGGAAAAGCATGAATAATTCAAAATGGAGTGCTCTTGAAGAACCTAATATCTTGTTAAAGATTCAGCACTAAGCTGAAATTTTCAGTTGGACTTAGCAGCTTATATTCCACATTGAATTACTTCAACTCCTTTGGATTTTGGGGCTTTCTTTTATCTCTTCACTTCAACTGGTATCACATCACTGATACTTTATTTTTCAGTAGGTTTTGTGTTACAATTGAGATATTTATTATTTAACATACCTCTAATATCATTTGTTTTGTTTTTAGTCTCATGCACTTTGCTATGTGTCATTTATCTTGTAGGCTGGATCTATGTGTTGGAGATGGCTCTAAAAGTATTTTCATTTGGATTTGATACTTATTGGATGGAAGGTCAAAATCGTTTTGACTTTGTGATCACATGGATAATTGGTATGATAATTCACACAGAAGTTTATTTGCCGGTTCTTCTTAAACTTGATCTTTTTTTATAAATATTTCATAATTTGCATACAACTAGGAAATGAGTTGATTTCATAATTAAACATAACAACATTTCTTTACATGTAAGATCATGTTGATCGTCTCCTCAGGTTAGCTTTTGCCTCGGACTGGTTTCTTTTTGTTTGTTGGATATAGGCTATAGCAGTCGTGTAGGGAATACTGTGATCATGAACATCACCAAAGTAAAGATTACCATGAAATTAGGGTTGATCTTCATCTTCTTTAGCAATGGTCAAGGCAAACCTAAGTTTAGGTTGCTCAAAATTTTATTACCTTGGATCTTTTAGCTACAAAGATTGTGTTTAATTCAGATCTTCCTTTGGAATGCTATTGTCTTAGCTGTTCCTAGGCTGTTATTATTTTAACTGTTTATTCTCTTTTGTTCTTCAATATTTCCAGTGTGAATTTTGTTAGTTGATACATATGTTATGCATTCATATTGTATCACCTATGATTGGCTTTAGATGTGTTTCCTTACTTTTTTAATGAAGTATCCCTTTGTTTAACTCTTTTAACCCTTGTATCTTTTAGTATTATCTATGAAATGAGCAATTATGATTAACTTATTGAACATTATTCCTTTGCAGTTATTGGAGAGACTATGACTTTTGCCTTCCCATCTTGGATTCCCTTTCTTTCAAATGGAGAATGGTAATATTATACTGTCATTATAGTGATACTATTATTTAATGTTAAGATTGAAAATATAAAAATGTTGCTCTTCCTCATGGATAAGAAATTGGTAGCACATCTAATTTAACATGGTTGAAACCCCAAAGTTCTTATTAAAAAATATTTCCTCCCTTAGTTTTCCATTTGATGGACTAGGTTAGACTAAAATTGTGGACAACTCGCATGTAACAGAGACTGTTGAGATTGTAAATATAAAGATGTCTTTCCTAACGGCTTAAACTTTTAGGAAAGTTGATAACTCATCTAATTTAATTTAAGATGTATTTTAGAACTCCCAAGTCCATTTATATATCGAGTAAAGTTTGGACATTATTGAATAAAGTAGTGTATCACAATTTTTGTTTTGCGATAAGTAATAATTTGAATTTATGTAGAGAAGAACGAAAGTATTTTCACCCAAAGAGAAGTGGGAATACAAGTTTTTTCAGTGAGTAAATAACGTTTAGGAGAGAAAATTTCACAGTTACCATAAAAGACAAGCTGTTTGAGTAGGGGTTATGCTTGAATATGCTTATCACAGAAAATTCAACAACTGTGGAACTTGTGGCTAAGGTAGATTATTTTCTAGTGACTTCTTGGAAACTTAAAATGGCCTATGGGTGCAAGATGTAGTTCGATCAGGGATGGGGTCTAAAAGTGATTTTACACGATAAATCACTCTTGTTGGAAGATAAGGGAAAGGGGAAACTGTGCCTACCTAAACACTGATGATGCTCTTGGAAAAGAGTTTGTAAAGACAAAGATGAATACCCACAAAATGGAAATATTGAATAAGAGTCTTGTTCTTTCCCTTTTCTTGAGGTGTAGGACAAGAATAGAATGATGGACCTTTTGTCCTAGTAGGCTAGTAGTGGTCTTTTGTTTTGGGCCTCTAGTATAGCACATTAGTTTGATTTTTCTTGTATTAGTTTTTTTAATTAGTTTTTCTTTTATTTTGGTTTCTTTGTTATTTGCTATAGGGTGTTTAGAACCCTATAAACACTCTTGTATGGTTTCTTTAGAACATAGATTTTAATGAATGAAAATATTCTCTAGCTATTTCATAAGCAGATAACTTAATCAGGATTTAGGAGTAGGAATTTAGTAGATAACCATCAATAGCATAACCCTAAACTTGAAGGTCCCATATTTCTGCACTGTGACCTATTCTTCCCAAAGTTTCCATGTTGACTGAAGCCCATGACCACCTTGTTGTTGCTCCCCATGACTACCATAATTGTTGTTCTTTCTCACAACTACCTTGTTGTGACCATCTTCCTCTACCCATGGCATTTCTATCACTGACCACATCCACATTGATTGAAATTATATCCTATAGTATCAACATGACAAACATCACATGATTTTGCATAGCATTTTTTGCGGATTTAATACAAGGCTTTCGTGTTGAAATAAAAGAGATGAGAGATTAAAAAAATTGCAATGGGGGTTCACTCATTATTGAAATATTTTGAAATAAGTTTTTAGACCACTTAAAGTATAGGTCACTTTCTCTTCATCTTCCAAGACAATGCCCATTGAAGCCAATTCTTTGCATGTTTTTGGAATTTGGTGCAATATTCGACAAGTCTCATTGCATCTTATCTAATCAATTCTATTGCTTGTGCCTCAGAAAACAAGAATAACTATTTTCCAAAAACCTTATAAATTTTGAGCCATTCAACGTCAATAATTTGAGCAATTATCTCCTCAGATAAGGCGGATATAATCCATATAATTGCATGTTGATCAAAAGGTTGCCAATATGGATTTGTCATTTGTCAAGATAGGAACAATAGAACTTGTCAACTTCCTTTCGTTTGCCTTTTTGAATATTTTCAGAAATTTTGAGAACAAATCTTGACAGTTCTGACTTGTGCCACTTGTGCCATCAATGTGACCAATTACTTCTACCCCATAATGAAAAGTTTCATAAAACTCATCCAAACAATATAGCGTGTATGATTCAACTTTGCACGAACCACCTGATTCAACATATTAGGGTATTGTAGATTGATTGTAGCATCAACAAAAGAAGACATTAATACAAAATTGATTCAAACTTTCAATATTTGACATGACCCAATTATTTAAAGAAATTCTGGTGCAAAACATTCCAAAAGACAGAAGAGTGATTCAAACTGTCTGTGTAGGATTATTGACAAACTACTATTGGTATTGTAGTTGTGGGACCAAACTACAATAAGCATTGAGTGAACCTATTCATTCTCTTTTTACAATCAACTCACAATTATCGACATTCTATCAGTTACATGAACTAGATCATATAGGTTTAAGTCATGTCTTTTATGCACTTGTAGCAAGATTTATGAAATATCTAATTCAATTAGGATAGACAAATCTTTCATGTATCCCATTATTTTAAAAGGTTAATTATGATATTAATTGAAGTTTCTGCTGAACAAGCTGTGATGAGACATTTAAAATTGAATGTTCAGCTGTTGAACTCCATTTATACACATTAACAGCTGTCCTTCTCTTTAACACTATTGCAAAAAAGTTGATAATCTTCATATGGATGCAGGATTCGCTACCTTCTGATTGCGAGGATGTTACGCCTGATAAGGCTTTTACTTCATGTTCAAAGCTACAGAGCCTTTGTGGCTACTTTTCTAACTCTAATTCCGAGTTTGATGCCATATCTAGGGACCATATTATGTATCCTATGCATCTATTGCACCCTTGGTTTGCAGGTATATTATTTTTATTGCTAAAATTGGTTCCAATGGAGTTGCAATTCTTGTAAGGACATTGTTTTGCAGTGTGTACAATGTTTTGCAGTGCCAATAAGAAAGAATATATTTCAATGATATGCCATTCATACAGTTAATGATTATCATGTGATTTTATATAAGAGTTTTCCATTAACATTCATATCAGTGCAGTAGTTAATAGAGAATGTGCTATGGTCCACTATACATGAGTCAAAAAATTGTAACACGAAGGCAAAATCTATATAGGATAACAATTGATTTCTTTAAGTACATATGTATAAGAGATTCATCCAAATGGAACTATCTATGACTACTAGGTACTTAGCCATCACAAAATCTATGCAAGATTGTCCAATTCTTAGATTTGTATTCCCTCCCAAAAATCCTTAGATCGTATTTATAAATAATGATATCCCCTTAGCCATTAGCTATTGATGATCTGTCCATGCTATCATTACTTTGTACGAACCAGCTATCCTTAGCAATTTGTTTGAATAATTATTTGCTTGGCTGGGACATGAACTAAACCTTGGACATAAATTATTTGTTTATAAGGGTGGTGCACAGTGACTTGTATGAATGCTTACAATTATTTGATTCCTTAATATTCCTTTTTCATAGTGAATCATAAGACAAATAGTTTATGTGAGTGTGACAACCAAAACAACTTCAAACCTGACAAGTTAAAATTCCTGCTGCATCTCGTGACACACAAAACAACAATATGTACAAAATACATACATAATGTATTTAAATATGTAAAAGAAGATGAGTTAGTAGGAGCGAACCATAAGTTGTTTATGATTTTCACAGGTTAACCACTAATCTATAACGTAGCACTCGTTGGCCTTCCATTCTAGTACTAGTAGTTATATATACTTCTAAGAGTTCAGTTTTTCTTTCAGGTTTTTGGTGGAATTGTAAATGTTGGAAACCCAAAACTAGAGGCAACTGATCTTTACGATAATGAGTATCCTTTTCCTTTTCATTTCTTGATTTGTAATATTAGTATGTCTGTATTGATGGTATGTTTAAAGCATATAAAAAGGGTACTATTTGTAGTCTTGAAGTGTGCCATATTTGGAATTTCCACAAGCATTTCATTGATCAGTATTTGGCTTCATTGGATTTCTTAATATATTCAGCTATTCACTTTTCAATTTCAATGACTACCCAAATGGAATGGTAACATTGTTCAACTTGCTAGTGATGGGAAATTGGCAGATCTGGATGCAGGTAAAATAATATCAAGCTTGTCTTTTGAAAAGCTTCCCTTTCTTTATTTTTCTGAGTCCCAGACAGATAGATATTTGTTGAATTAACGAATATACTTCCTTTTAGTTGTATTTTCCTGATTTTTTGAGGCAATATTCTTCTGAATATTTTTAAAAAATAGTCATGCAACATTAAATGTCATGCACTTCTAGCATAAGTAGTAAGGCCTTACATGTTCATTCTCTTTTTCAGAGCTACAAGGTTTTGACAGGAACCTCTTGGGCCCTGACTTATTTTGTCAGTTTTTACATTGTGACAGTCTTGCTGCTGCTTAATCTGGTGAGTTTTTTTACAGATATTTTTCATAATGCTGTATTTTCTTCTTAATCTATGGGCTATGGATACAAAACTTGAAGTTAATTTTATCACATTCATTTTCTTTTTTAGGAGTACAAGATAACTAGATGCGGCTATACACATACATATATGCATATAGATATAAGGATTTGAAAGATGTACCAATATTAGCGCCCTCCACTCCCTTTGACATTTTTTCTGTTAAGGTTATAAATTAGCAATGAAGGGACAACATGAACGTAAAGTGGGGGTAGCCGAAATGAGGATGTTGAGATGGATGTGTGGTCATACAAGATTAGATAAGATTAGGAATGACCATATACGTGAACGAGTCGGAGTGGCTCCTATTAGTGAGAAAATGGTAGAGAATCGCTTGAGATAGTTTGGTCATGTTCAGAGAAGACCATTAGATGCGCCAGTAAGAAGAGTAGATCAAATAATTTGGAGTCCGATTAAAAGAGGGAGAGGGAGGCCAAGGCGGACACTTGGCGAACTAATAGAGCAAGATCTATTGGTGAATAATATACCGAAAGGTTTGGTTATTAATAGAGCGGAATGGCGTCGTATGATCTATGTAGCCGACCCCACCTAGTGGGATAAGGCTTTGTTGTTGTTGTTGTTGTTGTTGTAAGATTATAAATTTATTAGCTTAACCTTTTAGGAAAGTTGACGGTACATATTCTCTGTTTCATTCTTGTGACCAGAAAATGAAAACAGTAATTTCCTTCCAAATTTTCAAATTATGTCTTCTCTGATATGAACAAGATAACTTGTAAGATATCTGATTTTTCTTTTTTGACAGTGAGTCAACGTTTCTAATGGACAAGCCTAATAACCTAACTAGTTCATTATGGGAAAAATCTTTGGCTGATAAGTACTCTAATGATATTTCAGGTTGTAGCTTTTGTGTTAGAAGCATTCTTTGCTGAAATGGAACTGGAAACAACTGTCTCCGGAAATGAGAAGGTATTTATTTGTTCCTTATATCTTATATCTTTTAGGAAGGAACATGAACAAAGGACGTCTTCTGCATTCATAACAATATTTGTTGATGCTACCAATTGAAATAAGCAAGAATCTAATTATGGGCCCTTATGCTGTAGCAGGCTTACTGTGAATCTAATTATGATCTACTAATATTGTAATGTATAAACCATTTGGCTAATAACAAATGGTATATAACAACAGTATTCGTCCAATTAAAAGCAAGATTCCACATTCATTATCGAACAACCATTTTTGCCGCTCTTTTTCTGAGAGCACACACTTGTACATGTCTCCCTTTTCCTCAGATATATGTATACCTGGATGACAACCATATAACCTGGTAGTCATCCTTTTTCTCCTCCAAGAAAAAAGCTGAATAAGAAACTATTAGATGGTCATGTCAGATTTAAACTTCCAGCATGGGCTTCCAGACGTTTTCATTGTTGCTTTCAATCCTTTTTTTCTACGAAGCCTTATCTTTGGAACTCATATCCTGTCTAGTTGTCTTTTGTCTGAAAATTCCATAGATTGATCTCCAGTGTCAAAACGAGTCTCTAGGTCTCGAGAATAAGTTTTGTTTGTCATTGAATTTTAACAAGCTGGGAAACTAAGTGCAAGATTTTTATAGCTCTGTTTGTCTGTTATTGAATACATAAGAAAAACACATAGTTGTGTTCTTGTGGTGAATTTAAGTTGAACTAGTTGGCAGAGGATTACTTCAGTTCTCTACTCTTCTAATTTTTCTTGAAAACCATATCGATCTAGAAAGTACTACTGGGCTCTAGAATTAGACTATTCTCTGAATATGTGAACGGAAAATCAGCGGGTTTTCAATGTTTTTTATGTATGTTCTAACACAACACAAAATCTAGGAAATGACTTCATCAATGCACAGAATATCAGCTTCTTTCGATGGGAGAAAAATTACATATATCGTTATTCAAAGTCCTGATGTCAAATGTTCAACTTAAACTAATGGGGTTATTTCTGTTGATGGAGTGATGGGGAATAAATGATGTAGGACAAGAAAAGAATTATGAACATTCTTTCATAATAGTTAGTCTTTAGTTATGAATCTTTTGTCTATAGTTTAATTAGGAATCCATTAGGATTTTCCTTATATTAATTTTTCTTTTAATTAGTTTTACTTTTATTTATGTTTTCTTATTATTTGGTATTACGGTGTATAGAACCTTGTACCTACCCTCTATTGATTGTACTAGAAAGACATTATTAATGAATATTTGTTCTTAACATATTTATCTTAAGTGGAATTAATAAATGTTTTATGTCTTTGTTTAGCTAAAACTACATGGTGAAATGAAATATCACTTGACAAAACTATGAGAAAACCCCAAACTAGTTCAGAATCTTAGCTGCGGACTCCGGCGCCGTACCAAATATATATCTAATCCCTGGGTGCTTTTCCTTGTTCATGTGCCCAAAAAACTGGTAGCCTGAGCATGGAAGCTTTCCCGTAGCCAACTAGCACTGAGTTTCTTTCTGTATTGCTTTTACATTTTAATGTTCTAATTCTGCAACAACAGACCATGATACAACAGGGTCGGGATATTTTTGGGTGTGTAAACAGATGAGAATTTCTTTTCTGTCGGTTTACTAGAAGATGTGATTTTGCTATCTGATACATCTGTTCTTCACACTAACTTTCTTGGATCAGGATATATCCGAAGACAATGGTCCGCGTCGGCGTCGGCGTGTTGGGTAAAGCCTTAAACCACATATTCGTGGACCCTTGTGCACTTATTTTAAAGATCGATGAACATGCGTTCCCCAACTGATTCATTATTTCATCGTGATGCAGTGTGAAGACGACAAGTCGCACAGTTGACATGCTGCTTCATCAGATCTTAAAGGCTGAACTGAGTGAAAATCAGAGTAGCTAGGCATAGCAGTTCCGAAAGTTGGTTTCATTAAATTTGTAATATTGTTTTTGTATAAACTGTTGGTTTCTTCGGAGGGATATTGATTCATTAATCTCAACTGTACTGTGTAAAAGAATAAACTGCTAATTATACTACGTAACTTACTGGTTCTATTTGTCACTATTAAGACTTTAAGTAGACCATATAGGTCAAAAAAATAAATTTTAGTACCTTAATATTATCAACATTCATAATCTTTTAGTAACAAACAGTTGCGTATTTGATTAGATTATACTTTTTTACATGCCACTTCTTTCTGACCTACTTTAATCGCGTTACTTAAATTCTTGGGACCAAACGTAAATGACTTTGTACATCGAGCAAGGGCATTTCTTCACGAGATTTGTTTATGGACTAATGACATTTGTTTCCTATGTTAGGGTAGTTAGGGGAATGGAAGATTTCTTATATTACGGTGCAAGGTCAGGAGGGAAATCATGGAGGGGAAAATTAACCTAATTTTCTTTCGATAGAATGCTCTTTTTTTTTACTTTTAGTAAAAGGAGATATTGTTGTTTCTTCTAGAAGGAGATATTGTGGATAAACGGAGGAAAAAATTAACGTCGGTCCACTCTTATTCATCACTTCATCTTTTCAATCGGTTGAGATAATTTGCACTAGTGTTAACTAGAGATTGCTTAATGCAGATATTAAAATCCAATTCTCTATGGAAAAAGGATTGGTCTCCCCAAGGCAGCTAAGTTGGAGAGTTCAAGTAAATTCAGTCGAGCGTTTATAGACTCGAAACGTAGTTTTAATTCGTAAATTCGTAGAATTAACATACAATTCAGTTGTAGTCATAAAATATTTGATATATATATATAATAAATATCAAATATCCTTGAAAAAATACATGTCAACTATAATAATGAATTATGAAACATCAATTATCTAGAAGTCTATTTTAAAAGTTAATAAATTTTCTCTAAAATCCTATTAATATGCATGATCCAAACAAAAAAATTCAAACAAAGTAAAATAATTCAACCATCTCAATTTGCAACAATCGAGTAAAATATATATTATACACATAAGAAATTAAATAAAATAGACTATATCACAACTTAAAAAAATAAATTATAACTATATTCCACTAACTTTAAATTAAAAATAACAACTATTACTATTTTTTATAAGCTTTGTTATTACTTTAAATTTTGATTAGATGAATAATATGTTTAAAGAATGATTCAACAGTTTAAATAAAAGAAAAGATTTAAAACTATGTCACACCTCAAAGAACATATTTATTTGTGCTCATAATGACTTCAATACATTGTCGATCTTGCCATAGTCAATAGAACAACTAATATTACATTCAAATTCTTCTTATTTCAAGTGTTTCTTAATCTTCTTTTAAACTCAAACTTTACCTTACATACTATACATTCTAAAATGAAGATGTTGCTCCCTAATACCTTATATGAAGTGTCCTCTCAATTTTCTAAGTCATATCATAGGAAAATATTAGATGAAAATAAGTTTGTCGAATCTACGAATTTATCAATACGATTCTATCGAATCAACGAGTTTACCAATTCTACTCACGAGTTTATCGAGTCTAACAGCCGTGGGTCTCGCATTGCATTCCTCGCAACATATCGGGGAGGTAGGGAGGGAAGGAGAGAGAGAACAGATCATCATGCCTATTGGATCAATTCAAGTGATAAAAACTTTCTTGAGTTAAGTAATATTTCAAGTTCAATTTTTTGTATATGAAAAAAAAAATTATGTTGAAAAGCTTATATATTGAAGAGAGGATCGAATGAAAATAAATACAAACACGCCTGCCTGGGTGCACATTTCCACTCGCTCAAAGCATCTGAAAGATGTTGCAGGGGAGCCCTTGGGAAGGAAGTGAACGAGCAGTGGTAGGACATTTCCACTCTTCCCTCACAAAATTGCGAAATCTCACGCTTCAGCAGAGTAAAATAAAAGGAAAAGTGAGCAGCACCCCACCCTTGCCATGATTAAAAGCATATAAAAATAAAATGCGAAGAAAAGCATCAATTGAAAGGGATAAATTTCATTAAATATCGTCTAACTTTAATTATTTTCTTCTATCCTCACTTTGTAACCCTTTAATTATTAACTTATTTTAATAAATGCCCTTTCGACGGTGTAAATCATTTTCCGATTATTTCATTTATGTGGCATATTTTTAAATAATAAAATAAAATAATAACTAAGATATTTAAAATAATAAAAAAGAGGAAGGGGCGACCTCCCCCTCACTTCTCCTTCCCGTAGTGTCACCAACGTCGGAGGTAAGGGGTCGCCCCCTCTTCCGCCGTCGCCGGTGCAAACATCACCAACATCACGAGCTCACACTCATTGTCCTCATCCGGTCCCCATGCAAAGCCACCATCGTCATCCTCCGCCTCAACGCCATCATCGTGGATGACCGTGAACCTCAAATCGAAGAAGGGCCTCTCATCGTGGTCGATGTCGCTGCAAAGGTCATTGCCGTCTATCTCGACAACGTCATCCCCTCCTCTTTTTTTATTTGTTAGTTATTATTTTAATATGATCTTATTATTAAAAAATGTCATGATCAAACAATGGCTTATACCTGGGTTAATAGTTAAAAGGTAGTCCAATTACAAAGTAAAAAATTAGAAGGATAAGATTGAAAAAAGGACTAAAGTTAGAGGGCATTTATTGAAGCTATAGTTTAAAAAGAGGCAAGACCCACAGAAAAATGTGCAAACAAAAGTTTCTGGTCCTGCACAACCTATTTATGTACAAAGGGCTGTACATAATTATGTATAAAGAGCTCAAACTATATTATTGTTGTCACATCTAAGTTAAAGTTAAAATGTCAACTATGCACCTTTGTGCCAATTATCACGCGCATTCAAGCATGAGTCAGATTCCATGATGGATGTAGTTTCGCTGCTCGAGCTGTTTCTCCTTCTTTGGCCCTCTGAGCAAGGAATATTTTAACGTCAGCTCCTTTGACTGTGAACTCCATTAGAAGATCATTGAAGAGCCCCTGTAGTCCAATCTTGAATGATGATGAACTACTCGTATCAACTTCATCAATATCTTGTATACCATCATCACCAACTAGACATCCAACTTGAGCTCCGCCAATATAGGCTTTGCAGGCCGCAAGGATTTTATGTCCATTCTTGCGAAAATGACCAGCCACCAAGTCCTCAAAATGCTGCAGAGAAACCATTATAAATGTCAAATCGTTCATTAAAGTAGAGAAGAAGAACAGATATCATATACACACCCTTGGGGGCCGCCTCAGTGAATATAACATTGTCCTCAAGGATAAAAGAAAGGTTTTTTCATTGTAAACCAGTGATTTCTTTTCTCCAAAAGGCGTATTTGCACTAGAAGCAAACCCTGGCTCATTAAAATAAGGTTTTGCATTCAGAACCAAAGCCTGAATCGACACCAAAACTTGTAACATTGTGGAACTGGTTGGATTCCACTTCTCACACCCACTGCCTGTCCACGTATTGAGAAGGCTAAGACAAACTTTCCCACATTCATACAAGTTAGGGTTTGGCCTGAGTCCACCAGAGTGGTAATGAACCATCTGCATATGTCATCGAAGAAAAATTCATAAGCTTTTCCCATTGGAGAACTAAGTCTATTTTGTAAAGAAAAAGCGCAATCGAGTACATTTTGCATCAATGAATAAAACATACCGGAGGAACAGTAGGATAGCTGGGGGGAAAATAAATGTCAAAGAAGAAAAGGCCATCATGGTAAGGAGTTCCATCTGGTCCAACAATAACAGCCCTTAAAAGATCCATCCTTCCTTCATATATCCGCACATAGATCGTTTCTGTCCATGAAGAATTCATATATTTCAAAATATTTGAGTCCATGTGACAAGCAGATATCAAGAGACTGTTTTCTAGTATGGCAAGGGAAAGCACTAGACAGTCATACGCTCAAACATTGGAAATACAAAACACCAACCAAGGCAAAGTAATTAATTTAAAAGATAAAAGATGGACTAACTTAGGTTGTGTTTGGCACATTGCAGATTTATATTTCTGCGCATCCAGATCACCATTCAAAAAGATTACCAGATTTTAAATAGTTAGTATTGTTTACATTGAAATGTTTGGTAATTAAAGGACAACCCGAAGGTAATTCTAATTAATATGCATAATATCTTTAAATAAATTTAACTATACATAAAATTCGGTGTTTGAAATCCGTGATGTCCAAACTTGCAAACTCGTCATCCTTTTCTCAAGAAAAAATGTCATCCTGCCACTTAAACAATGCTTACCAACTAGCTCTAAACTACTATAAAACAACATTTAGATTTTTGGGAGGGAAAAGGAGAAACAACATTTATATATAACATTTTAGAGAAAATGTTGTAACAATACAACTAAAAATGGTAAAAAGTAAATAAAAGCAAAAAAAGAAAATTGAAAAGGAGGGAGCATTGTGGGTGGAGGTATGAAGAAAAATAATAGATAGAGCAGACAAGTATCCACATTCATACAACAAGGGAAACATTTTCAGGGTCCTCATCTAAGCAAAGTCATAACAAGTAAAGAACAATCTTTGAGCTAGAGACATGCATCCAGGATACAAGATTTTATATTTCATGAATATGTTTTCAGAAGTTTCACATACTGGATAGACAAGTTGGAGACGACGACAACAACAACAACAACAAAGCCTTATCCCACTAGGTGGGGTCGGCTACATGGATCTTACGACGTCATTCCGCTCTATTAGTAACCAAACCTTTCGGTATATTATTCACCAATAGATCTTGCTCTATTAGTTCGCCAAGTGTCCGCCTTGGCCTCCCTCTCCCTCTTTTAATCGGACTCCAGATTATTTGATCTACTCTTCTTACTGGCGCATCTAATGGTCTTCTCTGAACATGACCAAACCATCTCAAACGATTCTCTACCATTTTCTCACTAATAGGAGCCACTCCGACTCGTTCACGTATATGGTCATTCCTAATCTTATCTAATCTTGTATGACCACACATCCATCTCAACATCCTCATTTCGGCTACCCCCACTTTACATTCATGTTGTCCCTTCATAGCCCAACATTCACTACCATATAACACTGTCGGTCTTATAGCAGTACGATAGAATTTTCCTTTTAACTTTATTGGGTACTTTTCTATCACAAAGAACTCCAGTGGCTTTCCTCCACTTACACCAACTAGCTTGAATTCTATAATTAACATCGTCATCAATCTCACCATCTTGTCTTACAATTGATCCTAAATATTTAAACTTTGTCACTTGAGGAATTATATTCTCCCCTAGCCTAACTTTCAAATCGTCTCTAAGTTATTTATTTGTGAAATTATTATGCATATATTCTGTTTTATTCCTACTTAAACGAAAATCCTTTGACTCCAACGTATTTCTCCATATTTCCAATTTTGTATTAATCTCTTCTCTTGAATCCGCTAAAAGTACTATATCATCCGCAAATAGCATGCACTTAGGTACCTCCTCTGTGATACTCTCGGTTATAGCATCGATAACTAAGTTAAATAGATACGGGCTTAAAGCTGATCCTTGATGTAGGCCAATTCCTATAGGAAATTCATTTGTCTCACCTCCGGGTGTCCTAACCCTAGTCAATGCCCCATCGTACATATCTTGTATTACCTTAATGTAGGCAACACTCACCCTCTTCTTTTGCAAGGCTTTCCAAGGTACATCCCTTGGTACCCGATCATACGCTTTCTCTAAGTCAATGAAAGCCATATGTAAATCTCTTCTCCTACTTCGATACTTCTCCATCATCCCCCTTAGTAAATAAATCGCCTCTGTAGTGGATCTTCCTGGCATGAACCCAAATTATCTCTCCAGGAAGATCCACTACAGAGGCGATTTATTTACTAAGGCGATTTATTTACAAGTTGGAGACAACATGCAACTTTTTTTTTTCACATGCAACTTGTCTTAAAGACTTGATGCATGGACTTGAATTCTTGTAAATTAAAAGGTGGGTGACAAATCCGCCCATTTTGGAAGAATGCTTGCGCATATCTGGTTATGATGCATCTATTTAATCAATGACACTTCCTTTTTTCACTTAGGTCAGGACAAATAAATAAACCAAGATAAAACTTTCTACTGATGTGAATCAGCTATCCTCCTCTTCTAGACATGTCATGCAAATGCATAAACACTGTCTATCCTATAACCCAAATAATGCATCCACAGAATTCCAAAGTCGGACTCTCCATGAAAACTATGCTACATTGAATAAATAATTCCAGAAAACCTAATACACAGATTCTTTAGCAAGTTCCTGATAAAAGCTAGATCACATGTGACGAAATTCTACGACATATGAAATAGACATATGAAATAGAAACCCACCGGGTAGATCTTTCTCTAGAACCTTCCATTCATTCTGTATCTTCTTCACCCAATCTTTTGGTGGCTGCCAACATGAATGCATAATGTATTGTTATCAGGACGTTTTAACTATGAGTTATGAGAAATATTACTGAGAAAACTATGCAAGAACTTGGCCACCTTTGTTGTTGCGCAAACTTTGTGATCCTTGGGTACTCTGAAGTAATGATCAGAATCATCTTGAACAATATCAAACAGTTTGAATGATTTGTACTTCAAGTCAATTTCATCAGGAGCAGATTTCCCCAACCATGGTACAGGTGCCTCAACACCAGATGGCAGGTCGATGTCCTCAAACATAGCAGCCAAATCAGAATTGTCGTCACTCTCAAGAAATTCAGCATCATATCCGTCATCATCATTGTACTCATCTTCATCATAATCAGATGCATCATACTCGACTTCCTCATTGTCACTCAAATCAACTAATCCTCCACCCAACAGAGCTTCGTTTGTAGATCCATGATCCTTACTTGAGCCCACGTGGTCATTAGAGAAAGCATTATTCTGCAATAGCGAGAAAAGTGAAGTATTTCTATCCTACCAGGTAATAGCAGCAGCAATATTAGTAAGTTCGCAGTAATCAACATTCCGCAATATTTAAATGCTTCCATACCTTTACTTGCTTTTGCAAATATTCATCATTTTCAATAGGTTGTTTATCCTTGTAATTGGGCTTGTTCTCACCATTGATCACAACAGCAACCAGATCATCATCCTCATTATGACCATCATCTTTATCAATGTCAATCACATCACGAAGGTCAATCTGAACAAAAGATAATTGTGAAGATCAATGATTCTACAAAAAGTTTCGAAACCAAAATATGTTGGCAGAATGGCAATACTTGGGAAATGAAAACAAATACAAAGAATACTTCATCATGGTTAAGCAACATTAGAATTTGAATTTCAAGAAGTGAATTTTTTTTAGGGTGTTCAAAAAGTGAAAGTTCCCTGTTGTGCAGACCAACTAAATTATTTTGTCTTCTACTGGAGGATACAAATAAAAGGAAGAGCGGAAAGAGGAAAACTATATAGAAAGAGAAAAGAGAACCATAACACATTTCATCTCTGACCTTCATAGCTCATTCAAAAAATTTATGTGAAGAAATTTATAGAACATCAGAGATGATCTCATTCTGTAGGCCCAAAAAGTTAAAATTTCCATAATTAACTACAGGTGTTCTATGCTATCCGACATGCTATTAGTATCTCGTTATTATTTTTTTAGATCTCATTATTTGATTTGTTTGAAAAAAAAACTTTGTTTTTCTAAACAATGACTAAATCTTTTTTGTAAATATAGAAGGGGGACCACCAATATTTCCTCGGGGCTTTCTAATGGACTAGAGAGGAGTGCATGAAATGTACATTTAAATCCCCAAAGCTGAAAAGAGAATCCTGCTATGAGAATATTAAACATGAAACCTTGCAGAAGAAATTCCTTGAAAACTGATAGGATTCTCCTATCATAATAAGGAATATTTTTTTCGATTACTATTTTAACTAGGAATATTTTAATCTTTTGATTAAGATCAGTTTCTGCTTCCTATTTTTATTATGGCTACCTTTGGTAAAAACTTGTATTGAGCTGCCATATAAGTCGGGACCATCAGAACCTTTTTTATGATGTTATGAAAAATATATTTCTTTGATAATTTGCTTGAAGAAATTGTCAGAGAGGCCTGACCCTCTTGAAGTAGTCTATTTAAGACTTAAATCTCCTCGAAGTGATATCCTATCACACAAAAGATAATTGTGAAGATCAATGATCTGATATATGCTCTTCCCGGTCCTAACCCAGTATTAACCGGGAGATAAAGGAGTTGTCTGGATCCCCATCGCGATTTGACCAGGAAGTCTTAATTTGAATCAGGAAATACCAGGACAATTGGGATGTCCAAGTTTCTTTTGAAAGATATATTTTTTGAATTCAAAATTTAAAATTATACGTAAATAAGAGAAAATAATTAAAAAATATATGCAAATAAACTATATATAATATGGTCGTTGAATAATAAATTACATTAATATATGAGACTATTAATATAATTTAAACATTTGATATCAAAATAATATATATAATATTATAAATCAGGTCGGACCCTAACATTTGGATTTTTAAGAATCTGTCCCGGTCCCGGACCTGGTTTTAACAGGAATAAGTAAACTATGTCCGGACCCAGTTTGAAACTAGTCAGGTCTTTCCCAGTATCCAGTCATTGTTAAGCATCCCTAACATTCTCATTACGAGGAAGGCTACTCTAATTCATGGTCTACAAAGTGGGAGTCCAATCTCAAAACTTATCAAACCATAATATAACGAAAATATAGGAAAAACTTTCCAACCAAAACTATACAAAGTCTGCAAAGGGCCTAGGGTTCTAACACTTCTACATGTGAAACTAAGAACCCAGGATGAATCCCAATGTCACCCTGAAAGGCCAGCAAATCATCACAAACTCCATGGCCCACGAATATGGACGCGATGGCTAAACAGTTGAGCGAAAATTTAGAACGATCACGCCAGAATATTACTCGCCTCAGAAAACACAAAATTCAAAGAATTTGTATAAGGGCGTTAAGGATACCCGCTTGCGCTTCTGATTCTGGTTGTCCGAACCCCAAGCGACGGCCGCGGACGGCGCGACCTCCACGATGTCCGGATCGTCGAACGACGGGCTCTCGGGGGAAAGCCCAAGTCTGCAAACGAAAGAAAGCAGTAGCGCGGTCATATGCCAGTGTAATCGAAGATCCAAAAGGGCGGTCGTGGCGTCAAAATACTCACTGGGAACCGCCGGCGAAAGGCTTGCGGCGTGGCTGGTCTGCCATCGACACGACAATGCAGGCGATCGCTGGAGTCCTGCCGAGACGATCGGAGTACAGGGACGCCGATGGGGAGCAACCCGAGCGGGGCGAGCGAGAGATTGGTTAGGGGTCGAATTTGGTGAAAGAATAGAAGACGGCAACGAGGAGTAAAGAGAGAACAGAGTGCCTCGGCTCCTATTTATAGTCTTATTTTGCCCTCTCGTAATTTAATGCGACATTAATAAAAATATACTTTTTATTTAGGGTAATAATTTAATATTTTGGAACTCTTTGAATTCTCCTCCTTTTCATCGTCAAATACTCAAATTTATTCCTCTTTTTTAGTTTGAAATCTAATTCTGTCTATAAGTTTTAATTAATTAGTAGGATTTTAGGATTAAAGAATTCCATGTGATGATGACTTAAAATATTAATTAAATAAGAGAAAATATATGTATTCGAATATTTGAAATTTTAAATATTTGTTACAACTTGATAATATTTGCAATAACATTTCTACACGTCTTCTCTCTCTCTTTTTTTTTCATTGGGTCGGAAGGTAAATATAAAATTGCACCATATTTGTTCATCTGCACCGCTAGGCGACTTTTTTCTGATCGACCAAACCCTATTTATTTATTTTTATATTTCTAGAGGGCCATTAAATATGAAATTTAATGTTGAAATATTTTATTAAGAATGAAAAATAGTTGTTTACTATGTATTGTCAAGACTCAAGACCGAGGGTATTGAGTTCAAATCCACTTCATTGTATGTGTTTCTTTATTTTTTTTACATTAAGTTCATGAACTTTCTTTTTAAGCGAAAAAAAGAGTATAACTCTATTCAATTCAATCTATTTGATAAATACAACTAATAATAATAACAGATAATTGGAACTCATGGGTAACAAATTATCTTTAATAGTTGACATTAGAAATTTATTTTGAGTCATATTTAATCGATTATTAATTCAAAAGTTATATTAGCAAAAAAATTATTTAATTTCCATTAAACATTATTCGCTAATTAAATTATAATGCTATAAAACCTTAACTTTTTTTGCTAAATAAAGATGTTACTACCAATTTTTATTAAAATAATATTATTCATAAGTTCTTTAAAAATATATTTGATGCTATAAAAATTTAAAAATATATATATAAGAGACAAATATAATGTACATGATTATTTAGGATTTATATAAGATAACTGTTATTGTAACAATATTACCTTTTTAAAAAACAAATCTATAATGTTTTTACATATTGAAAATGGTGGTCATTTTTCTTTTCATTTTTTAAAGATCATCTAACATTGTGAACTGTTGGAAGCTTTAGTGGTTATCAGCTTTAATATAAATAATGTTATTTTTAGTTTTTATTTGTTTTATACCAAATTTATGAACCCTCCTTTTATGATAGAAAAAAAACCGCCATATATTTTCAGGTGATTTTCTAAAATTGAAAAAAAAACTTTATCAATCTTTTCAAATGTTTTTAAGGGTCTATATTTTATATTTATAAAAGAGACCGATAATGTTTAGAGATATTTTATTCTATCAATTAATGTCATGCATTATATATTTCAACAATATTATTTATGACTTATTATAACTCAGACCCGATTATCGGGTCGGAAAAAAATTCAAGAAGTTCAGGTCACCCCTAATTTCATGGGCTCCTGGAATGTTTTTTTTTATTTTAAAACTGCCTCAATTCTTCGGATTTAAAACCTAAGATGTGATTGATTTTCAGTTTTTGGTTTTAAAGTATTTTATTTTATTTAAATCCCACTTACTTTCATTCTCTCTTCAATGGATTTTTCTTTACCTTTTTTAATTTCTCATCTACTATATTTATTTTCCCTCATCTTTATTCATTACTGAACATATAAAAAATTTAAAACTGATATTAATGATACAAAAAAGTTATGCAACTATAAACAAAAAACATAATAAATGAAGAAAAAATATTATAATGTCTGTCTCAATATAAATTTTGAATTTTTTTGTATAATATTATCATTTGTTATTTGTCTATTGTCACCATAGTACAAAATTTCAAAATCTTTTTTATTTGTCACATGTGAAATAACTTATTGTACTTCATGTGTAAACACTTGTTTTTTACAAATATTGAAATAATTTATTTTCCATACTCCATGTATAAACACTTATTTTTTAAAAAAAATAATAATCTCACAGAAGATAATAAACGCGGACTCCTTGCAAAATGAAAAAAGTAGTCCAAAATACATAGATAATAAACGCGGACTCCTTTCATTTTCTAATATCATTTCGTTGGAGTGCTTATTACTCGGATTATGATAATCGGACCATTGTACAATCTAATCACACAAATTTTGATATTTCATTGCATCTTAATTAGATTTACATAAGAGATGAAATCAATATTTTCAGTCATGCTATATTGAAAAAAGTATTTAAGTTATTAAATAATTTTCAATCATATACAACTTATGTGCTATCAATAAAAAATATCATATCACATAATGAAATCAATTTGGTAACTTGTCATCTATTTTCTCAATTTAACATTAAAAAATTTGCATGTAGACTTATATAAAAAAATGCTCTATCAGGTTATTAATATTATATGCATTTAATATTATGTCACAAAAAATATTTTACAGAAAATTTAAATATAAGATACCTAATTTAATGAAATTGAAATTATTTATATCAACGCAAGGAAATAAAAATAAAAAAAATCCTCTACTAAAAAATTTATAGATAACTCGTTAGGAAATGCTCGCTTGAGATTCAAATATGAAAAATTATGCCCAAAGTTATAAAAACACAAGTTGTGAGAGCAATGCCAAAAATATGATTTCAAAGATGATGTAGAAAAATTATCGATAACTATTGTTACATAGAAAAAAAAGATAAAAATGTATAAATTAAGTAAAAACATACTTTTCTATTCTCCTCTTTTGGCCATGTCTTTTCTTTATTAGAGCTAATAAAAATTATTAAGGATTTTATATATAAAATAGATAATGATATATTTTTATTTATTTATAGTAGTTGAATAATTTGTTAAAAAAATCTTTCATTTATAGTAGTTAAATAATTTATTATTAGTTCATTAAATATCATAATTATTTAACAAATTGTTAGTAAAAATAACAAAATATTTAAGTTTATTTGAATACTTTGTTATTAACTGATTACATATCAATTTATAACCAACTATATAATAATAAAATTATCATGAAACCTAGTTATTTGATATTCTAAAATGATTGATATATTAAGTCTTCTATTTCATTGATAAAATAACAAAAAAAATAATTATATACAACTAATTTTTTATCATAAATGATATATATGGTTATAATATTATTAAAATTAAAATATATCATTTATTTCATATATTATTAGTTATCATATTGGTGGTTATTGAACAATCTTTCTTTTATAGTAGTTAAAATTTTTTAGCTTATTATATAATAAAAGATTATGAATCCTAATTTTTTGATATTATAAAATTGTTGATATACATGAGTCTTCTATCTTCTTAATTTTTATAGAATAACAACTTAATAAAAAATAACTATATACAACTAAAAATTCTTACCGTAACTAATATATTATTATAAATAATATTATCATAAAAATATATCATTTATTTCATATATTATTATCATATTATTGTTTACAAAAAAAATCATTCATTTATAGCAGTTGAATTTTGTTATTAGTTCATTAGAATATCTTAATCAATTAACAAATTATTATTAATAATAACATAATGAGCAAGTTTGATTGAATATTTTGTTAATAGATAAGAATAAAAAATAGAGAATTCAAAGAGTTATCTTCCAAAGCAAGAACAAATTTAGTAAATTAAATTTGATGATTAATTCAACTATTGATAGTGAGCACATGAAACATAATCATCATCAATGGATTTAATGAAATGTGAAAAGGAAAAACAAATTCTTGAGATGATTTTGAGGCATTATTTACTAATGTCAATTATAGTAGTTTAATTAATTCCATTTTTTATAGAGAATTAAGAATGTATATGTTTTTTTAAAAAAGAAATAAAAAAATATTGGATGAATGAAAGAAAGAAGAGGATGGGTTAAAGTAAGCTTTTATATAATTAAATAAACCAAAGGAAAAGAAAGATGAAGATTAAATTACTCCGATAATATACTAATTAAACCATTAAACCAATTGATATAAATAATATCAATAAAATTTAAGGACTATTTAAATATGTACTAATATAAAACCTATTTCAGCTATTATTGGACAAACAATTAATCATGTCGAATTAGCTATACTATTTGGTGCTTAATTGTCTCTTTTGAATATGTTTATTATAGACTGAGATAGGCTTAATTTGTGTGGTTTTGTTTCCTGTCTTCAGCCAATGTAGAAAACAATGAAGTAATCTACAAGTTAGCATATCAATTCTTCTTGTGATGACAAGTTTTTAGCATCTACCTATCGAATTTTTCTTACCCTTGTTTGGCTATATACGTTTATTTTTTAAGAAATAACATTATTCTTATTAGCCGTTATAATAAAATGTGACTATATAATATCATAAATTTACAATTATGTAATCCATTTTCCAACTAAAATAAATGCTGAGAACCTTCTTCGCTATTATTATTAT
Organism: Pontederia crassipes; assembly: GCA_030549335.1. Lineage (NCBI taxonomy): Eukaryota > Viridiplantae > Streptophyta > Magnoliopsida > Commelinales > Pontederiaceae > Pontederia > Pontederia crassipes. Next base: position 45,373,584 of record CM060187.1, on the reverse strand, counting down.
TTTTCCCATCAACTAATGAATTTCAATCATGAGGCGCGAAATATAAAGGAGAAGAAGAAATAAAGTAAATAGTATTCTCGGAGGATAATAACGTCATTTGTCGAATCCAAACAAATTCTTATTTTTTTATTACATAGGGAGGTCACTTGATGCAAGAAAATAAAAAAATGAAAATAAAAGAGTACATATGTCTTATTAGGGAAATTTGAATCCGTAACCTAGGGGTTGTTCACGGGTCAGGTCAGGTCAGGTCAGGTCGGATCCCCTTTTTTTTGTTGTGACCCGACCTAGGCCGAGTCGGGTTCAGGTCGAACCCGACCACCATTTTTCTTTTTTTTTAAAAAATCATTTATTTTTAATATAAAAACATTTATAATTTTATTTTTAATACAAAATAAAGTATTAAATATCAAAATATTATTTTAAATATATATATACTTTTCTACATTTAAAATTTCATATTTTTTTATTTTTAAATAATATAAAACTATTCAATTAACTAAAAATCATTAAAAAAATTTAAAAAAAAAAAGAAAAAATCGGGTCACCAGGTCGGGTCGGGTCAACTCGAGTTGGAATTTTCCAACCCGAACCGACTTGACCCTCGGGTCGAGTCAACCCGATCGGATTTACGGATTCACCGAATAGACCAACCTCTCCATCTTCGAATGATGAGCGGCTACATCTTAATTAAAAAAAAAAAAGAAAAATTCTTAGTTAATAAAACACAAGATGAAATTGGCAAAGTGGAAGTTCGCGGTTGCTCTATGACACTCTTGGGATGTAAAATAAAATTTTAACACATTTAGTTACATTTTTATTCTTTATTATCATTTTACAATAAAAAATCTAAAAGGAACACTTGGATGTTTAGAAAGTATAAGAAACTACTAAAAAGCACGTCCTTATATTTTAAAGAATAAAGTTAGATTTTATTTTTCTTTTTAAATGAAAAAGGTGACATCAATGAAAATAATAATAATAGAAAAAAGAAGTTTTGATAGTTTGAGAGATGTATGCTTATAGACTTGAGGTAAATGAAAATAAACCATTTATATGGATCTTTTGGGCTGTTCCAATGACTACTTGCATTTTGACTCGAGTTATCAACTGTAGAAATATGGAAACGAGAATATATAAATTCCACAAATGAGACAAAGTTGGCTGTGTCAGAACAAGTTCTCATAACACTTTTTTTTTCTCATTTGGACATTTGCATTATCGATTATAATTTAACGAAGATATACACAAGTTCGATAAAATTTGACTAATTTAAGCTTTTCTTAATTTTAATATCATCAAAATGCAATTGGAGTTTTCTCATTTTTGTGCAAAGCTGCAATTTATCTTGAACAACTTAATCACAATGCCACAGCAGCAAACATGGTTTTATATACCACATAATTATGTCTGCACAGCCAAACCAAATACAATATGTTCCAGTTCAGAGCTTACTTGCAAATACCCAAGCATCATACGTAAATATTGTTTCATAGGAGAGCACATATCTTAATATATACACAGCAATACACCATTGTTTCTTTATACGTCCTCATTCATAACGAATTCCCAAGTGCCACACTCACCTGCGTTAAGAAACATATAAGATAGTAGCTTACGCCAGAAACTGGCTGCAATCTACTCCCATCTCAGTAAAGGCTGATTCAAGCTTTGGGAGAAGTTTGGCGAGCATGATCTTGAAACCAGTGGAGGAATGGCCACAGGATTTTCCTGCCAGCTTACCAGCTTCGCAACCTTGTCCAACTTGAGCACCATCCAAATAAGCCTTGCAGGCCTTGAGGATATGGGGGGACCTGTGAGCAAAATGCTCCTCCACAAGTGCCTCGAAATGCTGTAATTTTAATTAGCAGGTCAGCAATTGAACAGTGTCACTGTCTGAATGGTTGTTTTGCTGCAAACTTAATTTACCTTTGGTGGCCGGTGTAAGACATACAGCATTGACTTGCAAGATTGTATGAAAGTGTTCTCGTTATATGTTATGGAGTTTTTCTCCCCTTCAAGTTTCCCTATCTGCTCATCATATCCAGCTTCATTGAAGTATGGCTTATCATTCAAAACAAGAGCTTGAAGAGACAGCAGCAGTTGAAGTATAGTAGATCTTTCAGGGTTCCACACTTCTGTGCCAGTACCCATCCACGTCTTTAGAAGGCTGAGACAGACTTTTCCAGACTCATAGAGATTTGGATTCAAACGCAGTCCACCAGAGTTGTAGTGAACAACCTACAGAGGAACCTCAGGTGTCAATTTCTTCAACCTTCTTCAGGCAACAAGAATTGAGATAAACCATCAGAATATGCCTTTAGGAACGTCCATCAAATTGCTTATTTGAGTTTCAGTTAAAACTTGGGTCTTCTTTTTCAGGACCTTTAGCAAATCTTCACATCACTTGTTACTTAAGCACAACCTTCAATCCATTACATGACATGTTTCCACAATTATTTATTTATTTTTATAGATTACAGATAGAAAGTTCAATTACAATATCTTATTCACATTATAGATTTGACCTTGAATTCTAAGCCACATCGTTACATCAAGAAGATATTTGTAGCTCCGTATGTTCAAGGTCAGGACATCAATCATGACAATGAGCATAAATCATGACAATTAGCATAAATCTTAAGAGAGAAGGAGAGACCCAATCATATCTAAAGGTGTTAACATGTAGTAATAATGTTTATTTGCAATTTCAGGGCGCACTGACAATGTTGGGTCACAAATTTATTTACATTTAAACAGTACAATTTTCACCATAGGTAGTTCAACGTTGGGATAAGGCCAATGAGGAGGGATCAATATGAACTCCCACACAAACATAGATACTTCAATATCATGCAATAGTTGATTTATATTATAATTGAAGAAGATATATTACCAAGATATGAAGGATATACATAACACAAGAATATTTAAGGTCTCATTATTTATCTAGCTATGTCCTATGGGTTCAGCATAGCACAAGGAGGAGGCCACTTACTGGAGGTTCATGTGGATAATCAGGAGGGAAGAAAATGTCAAAGAAGAAAAGGCCATCATGATAAGGAGTGCCAGATGCCCCAACAATAGATGCCCGCAAGAGATCCATCCTTTCTTCGTAGACCCTAACATAAATAGTATCTGCAGATGTGCCATAGATGAGCATTCAATCAACGATTTGAGATAAAGTCTCAGTTCCTGACTACCAAAACCATCAAAGGTCAGATTGGATGAACACTGCAGAAAACAACAGCACTATTCCATTTTGATGAAAATATTTCTTTCCGCAAAATAAAATAATAAAAAACACCAGCAAAATGAAGCTTAAAGCCAAGAAAAAAAAAAGAAATGGCATCTCTGATACTCAGGCATCAAGACAATAAAATATTCTACTTGGAGAACTAGATCTCGAGGTTCTGTGGAGCAAAGACACTTTCCATTTAGCATCCAGCACCAAAATGTCAAATGCAGCACACATGTTTGAGGATCATGAATGTAATAATCAAACAGGACTGGCACAATTGAGACAAATGCAGAATGAGAAACAGAAAACATTGCTATAATGTTAACTTTTGAGAATTTATTCACGAGACTTTCGTAAATCATAATATGATAAGACTTCATAAAAAGAAAAAAACACAAAGGATCGGTAATATTATAATTGGGAAGAAAGCACTTTTGAATGAAAGTTATCAGCCAAGGACTGGGAAAACCAACAATATGAAAACAAATTACTATGAGTAAACAACTGCTTGCTTCCTAACTATGGTCCTTCCTGAAACAAGAAACATCCATGAAATTGATGGTCTTTCCAATGGAGATGATAAAGCACATGAGAACAACAAAACCAAAGCCCACCTTTATGGATAAAGAACAAACCTGGAAGATCATTCTTTAGAATATTCCATTCTTGATGTATCTTCTTCAACCAACCTCTTCTTATCTGACTTGTCTATGTTCAAGAAAAAACATGATAAGTTTTACAAAAATAAAAATACTGACATGGTAGAAAAACTGAAACATCTACCAGAGATTATCCCACCTCATTTCCAGTGCTACTCACAAAATGATGATCAGAGTAATCACTAACGATATCAAATTGTTTGAACTTCATTGATTTGTCATTCATCGATGAGGAAGCAGATTCCTCTTTCGGTTTTCTTTCTTCTGCATGCTGCTGCTTGCTTGCTAGGGTGGAAATGGATAGGCTTGGTTCAGGATCTTCCATTTCCAGATCATGGTATTGTGAGATTTGTTTTGTCTGGATAAAAGCAAATGAGTATTTATAAGAAATTTAGTTCAAATTTTCCACTTTGTTTAGAGCATCAAGACAGTCATACCATGACTGAGCTGCGAAATGAAAGTGAACTGTAACTGAACAAACTTGAAGTGAGATGTGCCAAGAAATTCCTAGCACTTTGCGGAAATAAAAGAGAAGTTGATTTCAGAGCATCCTTCATGCAATCTTCACTTGAATCTTCTACACCTTCCTGCTTAACATTTTTTTAAAAAAATTATCTCTTCTGTTATATGATCTGTGTAAAAACAAATGATGACAAACATTAAAAAAATGTATGTACAAAACTGATGGAATTTGAACCTTCTCTTTCTTATGTAGTTGTTTGTCCTGATCTGCCAATTCTTTACCAGCATTTGGAAGAGACTCATTACTTGATGGTGTCGTAGGTGTATATAAAATTCTATCTACGCTAGTTATTTCAGACGGCAGAACCTGAGGCAAAGTCACGACAAAAATGTAAAAGAACATCAATTCTAGAAAATCTTTGGAGATACAGATTTTCATAAAAGAGATAAAACTTATTGTTCATGACATTGTGATATCTCAATGTCATGTGGACCTACATTCCCTTAATGCAAGCATTCGGAACTCTGGACATTTTTCATTATCAGGTTTGTATATGACTGACTTGTTATTTTGGGTTATTTACATAACCATTGAATTTTCATAAAGGGTAAAGGAAACACTGTAGTCTAATGAAAAGTCATGCACATACTAAACTTCTATGATGCGTTAAAAATAGGATTTAGATGAAAAATGTGTATCTTATTCTTTAATGCATAATACTAGAAACCATGCAACAACCATTCAAGAAAGATTATAATTATCAAATTATTTTTTTATGCTACATCGTTTGATTTCCCATATACAGACAAAACATCATGAATCACCACACGACTCTGACTGCTTTTATTCAGATTCAAATTTCTACAACTAGTAGTCAAAAATCAAACAGCCACTTCAATATTTGGTCTATCTTAGAGGACTTGTGATATATAAAAATACATTGACTGAAGCTAATGATATTTTATAGGAATGAGTGCATAAAGAAACCACATAGGAAGAAAATCATATATAAAGATTCACAAAGTTAGTGGCGGAAACAAACCTTGGATACAAGACCGCTAGCCCATTTAACCTCAATTCCTTCATCCTTATAGCCAACAACATTCCCGATACATGAAAAATAGCTCTGGAGTTCCATGTTTACAGTTTCACCCATTTGCTCCCCGGAAGTACTATTTCCTTGAAATGAGGAGTATATTGCTTCAAGTGGATAATGCTTCTGTGTTTGGTCGATGTTTTGCTCACTTTGACTTTCTCCTAGTTTTGTAGTGAGAGGAGCATGTCTAAAGACAACATCACCAATGGAATAGGTGAAATCTGGATGCTCAATCAGTTCATATGCACTCACCACTTCCTCGGTAAACTCACGAGCAATCTCAATATTCTTTTTAAGGTGTGGAGCAAACCATTTGACCTTTACCGTCCGTTCACTTGCATCAACACTCTTCACTATGCCAAACTTTTGGACCTTTGGTACATTCACATCTTCTGATGTTATCTTTTCCAGCACAAATTGTTCTGGCCAAAAATCATGTTCACCAATACCGCTCACAGGAGACAAGCTTTTTGGATCTAGACTAAATGATCTTTCACCATTCTGCCATAGAACATCAACCCTGCTCTTGGTTTTAGTAATTACATACATATGTGGATGGTTTGTCTCTACTTCATTCTTTGGTTTAGCAGAGAATTTCGGAGCACCATTTGGGGATGGTGGCTTTTCATCGATATCAGGTGACTCATGGAAGTAATTAGATGGAAGAGTGCACCAATCACCAAGTTGCCAATTAGCATATGCCAAATACGAGAACAAAGTAAGGTTCTTTGGATCTTGGAAATGAGGAGGGGGGGATGCCTGGATGGGGTGACCAACCATGACAGAAGCAATCCAAGTGACATAAACTAATCCAGCTTCCACATGGCAGACTATACCTTCATTTTGATTTTGTTTCCATGAGCCACATAGCCATGCTGGAGATTTGGAAAGGCTCGGAAGATTAACATGTACATGCTGACCAGGATAATGTTGATAAGGAGCATCCTCAATGCATGGAGATATAGGAGTTAACATGTCTGGATCTCTCAACAAGACGTCACATTGTGTTCCATCATTGAGAAGAATATTTACCAGATCAAATACCCTCTCCACTCGACCAAGCCATGGCCCATGAATTACGTAGTCCCCAAATGCAAAGGATCTCAACCTCAGAAGCTTCTTGCTATTCACATTTTTGACAAACTTACCACATGTTGATTCCAAATCGACAATCATGTCAACATCCAAAACACGGCCCACCTGCCCTGAAGGATCCGAGACGGAGCAAACAATATCACCATGGATGAAGCCTCTTTCAAATGCAAGGAAGTCATCAATCTTTCCGATGCTCTCATCTAGATTAGACAAGATACTCAAACAATGCCCACCATATGATGATTCACCATCTTCATGGTCTTCACTATCAGTGGTTTCGGTATAAGTTTCACTATCCGAGTCAATAGCAAGCACATCCATCTTAGTTTTTCTGTAAAAGGTTACCTCAATCAATTTCACTAGAAGTTGTTTTAACTTGTCAAATGACACGAAACAGTTGAGCAATTACCTGCTCACACGTTTGATGAGATGTCCAATTTAGGCTTCAAGAAGCAAGCCAACTTATCAACCTAAAGAGCAAAAAAGAATGTAGCATTGATTGTAAGATTCAGACGAACCAATTGGAACTTACAATGAGGAAAACCCTGAAATCTTAACAGAATAAGATACATATATATGAAAAAGAGAGAGAGAGAGAGGCACCTTGCAGTTCCACTGTGAAATGATAAGTTGAACCACCGTTCTGACAATACTCGAGATACCAATCAGATACACTTCTGACTATTTTTGGATTGCACCAATAAGTTGTTTTGTATAACAACCACTTGTACAAAGTTTAAACTGCACAATGATGCTGAACGAGAAGTACCCAGAAAAAATATACAGTAGTTTAAACTGCACACGTTTCTGTATTTGCCAAAGGAGATTTGCCCCAATAAGGCTAAAGATAAAATATTAAGTGCCAAAGGAGATTTGCCCAGGAGATCTAATTCTGAACTCTGAAGTTGCTAATTGCCAAAGGAGAACTGCCCTACTGAAGCCAAACTTTATGCCAAAGGAGATTTGCCCTACAAAAGCCCAAACTTCATGCCAAAGGAGACTTGCCCTACAGAAACTAAAGATGCCAAAGGAGATTTGCCCCGCAGAAGTAGAAACCCTTCATCCGAAAGAAAACAGCAGCAAAAGTAACTTGCGGAAGGAGATTTCGCCCTGAATGCCAAAGAAAATTTGCCTTGAAAATGTAGGAGCATTCATTCAGCAGAAGAACAAAGACAATATGGATGGCAATCTCAGAACAACAATCTCATTAGCCTGTTTGCCTGCAACAGATGCTTCCCACTTCATATGACACTTCTTTCGCCGCTGGTGATGGAATAAGAGATTCTTCGTCTAAGGTGCTGCCGACTGCCAATGGAGATTTTCCCCATGGACGCGAATCATTTGTGATGTTTCAGGGATGAAATACTCCATGCTCATTTTGCGAAAGGAAAGAAGATGTCGCGACTCATGAGGATTCGTCCTCAAGTCCGTCCTTGTTTTGTTGTATGTATCTTTCCTTCAAGAGAAGTTACAGATTTTGAGCATCATCTGTCAAAAGGTTATCAGCATCAACAATTCAGCCACAACTATAACTGCAATGTTTTCCCATAAAAGTTGCAAAACACAGGAAAATCAATTTGCAGGACATACGTGTTAGAACAAGAAAGAAATTGCTTTCCAGATATAAGCAAAAAAATTCCAATAAATAATTGGAAAACAATTCAAAAGATTATTACAGCAATTGAGCATGGCGATTAAGGGAAAAATATTATTTTCTTGGACCTCGCTTGAACTATTACAATTTATTGTATTTAAGAATTTAATTTTTTGTATCGTGAATTTTTCACTTCAATTCTTCTTTTAACTTTTTTGTTATCTTTATTTTTTTTATTTATCAAAAGACTAAATTATCTCTCTTTCAAAATAAGTCAATGAAAAATTTAATCTTGGAGGAAGAAGTTTATAAATAGAAAAAAAGTAAAAATAACATAAAATTTAAGGACGGAATAATTAAAGTGAAATTTTTGTGATAGTTTAGATATATGAAAAATTAAATTTATACTTGAGGTAAGATATAAAAAATCGTGATAATTTAAAAGAGGTCTAAAAAAATAATTCAAAGAAAATAATGATGACAGATAAATCATAGAGAGCAAGACCTCCGATGATGTTTCAAATTCAAGCATATAAATCATCTGGTGCTATTAACTTATCGTATCTCAACATTTCAAAAAGCATAAATCCTTAACATAACACCACATGTCATATGAATATCCAACTATGCATGATCCTTAAGTGCATTCCTAATTCATCACATTAGATTACTTCTTACTTCCTAATCCTTAACTTATTTTTTATCTTCTTATTGTTCGTATTATTCTTGTGAATATTACATTGCATCACAACATTGCGTAACATGACAAAGCATGTTATGTTCAAATCATCCTTGCTATTTTTTATTTATTTATTTCGATCAGTTAAAAGTCCATGCTTTTATAACTTCTGTAATTCTCAGAAAATATGATAATTTTAAGTTTACTATGTAACATAAACATGTTGATATTCCTCATCCATCAATTATGAATGACTTAAGCAACATGTAACATTTGAATTGTTATAGCATGTATAAGCATCATATCCTTTGAATCCCAAAACATTCAGTGAAGAAAAAATCTCATGCATCACAAATCTTAACTCATAAGCACATTTCATCATAAATCTCATGAAAATCTAACTTCTCGCTTAGGACCTTCAATTGCTTCCTCATGATATTTCAACTCCATCCACTTCAAAGTAAACTTATGGATCCCTATTGCATGCTCCATTAATTCATAAACTATTAATTCTGTAATATTTTATCTTAATTATTCACATACACATCTTATTGATATAAATCCAAATTCTAAATGAACATATATATATATATGTACGTACGTACGTGCGTACGTGTGTATTAAAATTATGCACATGAAATTTGTGTTTGAGTTCAACATGACACTTAGTTATGTCTTCGATCATATTCTTTTTCTCTGTACATTGTGGATTGAGAGGGATCCAATTTCTACACAAATTAAACTCCAAAACCTATTGATTCAAATATCATTGATGTTTTCTGAATGAGTAAAATATATCTGAAATCTTATTAGAATATAAGCCATAGAATCTGGAGGGAAAATCCCATCTCTAGTTATAACTTCAAACTTTTTTATAAACGTAACTATCAGATTTCCACTCCCAGTTCTACAAACAATAACAATTCAATTGGTGATCAATCTTCAAGCTAGAAAAGACTGTGAGTATCCTTTTACACAAATTAAACTTCAAAACCTATTGATTCAAATATCATTGATAAAAACATATCTGAAATCTTACTAGAATCTGGAGGGAAAATCCTATCTCTAATTATAACTTCAAGCTTATAAACATAACTATGAGATTTCCTCTCCCGGTTCTACAAATTAACAATAACAATTCAATTGGTGTTCAACCTTCAAGCTAGAAAAGACTGTATCCTTTTAACATACCTTGATATGCTTTCCTTCTGCATCTTCTTCCCCTGCTTTGGGTGTTGCTCTTTCTCCAAACCAGTGCTACTTCATCCTTGGCAAGATCCAGCTGCAGATGTCCCTCTATCCCCCTTGTTCTGCTAGGGGTGGAAAATGTTCCACCATTAGAGCCAGCTTCTTATGTAGAGGAGAGAGAAGGGGTGCTTCTGCTGGGTGTTCGACGGTAGGAGTGGAATTTAGGTAGTGGGAGAGAGTGATTCCTATTGGCTAATGGGGTTTTTTTAGTGTGGTTAATGGGGGTTTATAAGGTTTCTGGTTTGTGTAATTTAATTGCTAAGTGGGTTCTGGATACCACTTTAACTTTTGTTGTGTGTTACTTTCGGATTACCAGTTAGATTAATTAGTGATCGAGTAAACCAAATCCTCCTCAAGCATGTTCCAGTGTTATTCTTCTACTTCATATTTACTTTTTTTTTCTACCCACTAGCACTATCCATATCCGGAGCTATTATCTAACTGCTAATGTTTAAAACTGTAAATTTTGGATAATTTTTTAAAGTATAAAAAAAATATCCCAAGAGAAAGAAAAGTCGACCTAAACAATCTCAGTTTTTCTTTCGAATTGGATGCTAATTTAAAATGATAATATTTTTTAAAAAAATTAAATTAATCACATAAAAAATATTTAATTTTTTTTAAAAAACTATACTCTAAGATTCAATCTAACTATACGAAAACAATATATATATTATCACATTACGATTTCAAGTATTCTAATTAATTTGATATTCCACTTTGCTAAAATGTGTTAATAATTTGATAATGACCATATACAATAATTTAAGTCCATCCATAGAAAAAGAATAAAATGTTGAAATATATTCAAAAGACTCAGTGATAGTGTCTTAGGATACATTGTCCCTTCTTTAAACGAGAGATACATTTATATTTTATTCATATTGAGTGAATGTAATACTTTAATTATATTTTTTTATAAAAAAAAATATATTTGATTTGGATTGGACTTCTTTAGTATTTTCCTTAGGAGCTTTAATTAAAACAATTTAATTTTTAATTGGAGTGTACATTTAATTAGCAATTACTTTTTAATAATTGGATAGAATTTTTTTGAGGCATTCCACTAGCATTTAATCATCATACTATATATCATTTGTTTAAGTACAATGTGCTTACTTTTATATGATACAATTATATAGTAGAATTGTATCACAAGATCCACAGTAGAGTTGATAGTTTAGAATTCAATTCTTAGATCATTATCTTATAAGTGAAATATCGTTTTGTTTCTTATCTTAATTATTTTTTCGATAACAACCTATCGGTATTCTGAATTACTAGTATCTGACTAATCCGATATTGAGATGAAAGTGAAAAAATATTAAAGTTCCTGGCCAACGTAACAACTTCAAGAATTGATCCTAAAACTATTAACATCCGTCGAACCACTGAGACACAGTCCGTTAACATTGCGCTAATTGTCGTTGGTTGATGTTAATAATTGTAGACACGAAGCCGAGTAGACCGAGCCGGAAAAGTGAAGGGGACCAAAAGCATGCACCTCTGCAAAGTGCAATGAGAGATAGATACCTTGTCCTGACGATCCCAAATCCCATGCCCCATGGCCACCACCTGCTAACACCAACGCTCTCTCTCAAGTCTCAACTCAACGACATGAAGCACAAAACATTTTTCTATGCGCTCTCTCGGGGCGTACCATTCAATTTATATATTTCAACCCCGAATCACATCGATCCAAATGCCAAATCTTCATTTATTATATTATTTGGATCTCTTTTATAAACGGAATAAAAGTACCCGAAATGAATAAAGTAGTACTATCCATCTTCTCCTTTCATTAAGATAAGAGGTTCGGATTCCCAAAACTAATTTAGTGCTTTCTTCTATATATACATGATTTTTAGAAGTGATTTAGTCGGATCGGGACTTCAACTTATAATTAATGCGTATAACTTTTAATGATCAATCGGAAAAAGAAGAGGCAGTAATACTTAATTTGAAACATATGAGAGAGTTGATCATTTGAATTGAATATTTCTTTTAAAAATGAATTATTTTAAAATTAATGTTACTCATTTTAATAATGTAAGTTTAAGAAAATTGGTCGGCAAATTTATTTTTACATAAATCAAAGACTATAAGTTCGAGCTCGTATTTTAAAAAAAATATTTTCACACAATCATTTAATTTAGATCGACAATCTTGATCTTGTCCACATTTTTTTTTAGTTATTTCCATAAATCATCCTTAAACTAACTTCAAATTAGGAACTTTTTTTTGTATCCTTATACTATCGTGATTTTTCTACTTTAATTCTTTCGTCTCACTCTGTTACGTTTTTTATTACTTTTATTTTTTTTCAATTTATGAAAAGACTAAATTACAATCTCCCTTCTGAAAAAATATGAAATAATAAAAAATAAAAAACACCGAAAGATTAAATTGATAAACAAAAAAAATTTGATATTTATGAAAAGACTAAATTATCCTCTCTTGATTTTATTTATATTTATTATTTGATATGTTATGAAGAAAATGGTAATTTAGTTTTTTCATAAATGAAAAAAAAATTAAAAGTAATGAAAAACATAACAGAAGTACACCGAACGGTTAAAATAAAAAAATCGTGATAATTTAGAGATAAAAAAAATAAGTTCGTAATTTGATATTAGATGCGAAAAATCACGATAATTCAGAGAATGTTTATGAAAATAACTTTTTTTTTAAATTTATGCCTATGGCAACATGTTAATTAAGGGGAACAGGGGACTAAGTAGGCATTTGATTCGAGAATCCAACATGGGATATGCTGCAAAGTGCACCGAGCCGTTGGAGCCGCCCAAAGTGGAAAGAAATGTTTGATAATATGATGTATGATTATGAATATGAATATGCTCCACCATCATCTGTAATTGTTATTGTTTTCCCATCATAAAAAAAGAAAGGAAAAAGAAGGAGGGGGAGGAATGTGACATGACATGGCTTTTTTGACTTCCTAATAGTTGCAATTTGTATGGCCACAACGTTTTCAATATTTTGACTCTCAAAATTTTCTCTTTTTTTTCGTTTCGTTGCTCTCTACAAAACATCTTTAATTGTGAAAATTTTATTATAAAGTTATTAATTTTTAGGGTTTCAATCTTGACCTATGATCAACGCTAATGAAAATGTAGTACTATTATAATGTTATTTTTCTATTAAAAATATTTTTTTCTTAATTATTTAGGAGATATCAGTTCTCACACATGGGATGAATGTTAACGCTTGAGATGGAGTGATAATTAGTTTCTTCTTACTTAGGTAAGATTTTTTATGAATGCAAAAAAAAAAATGTTATTGAAAGTTTCGTATGTCATTATTATGTCAAATGGCTTAATCAAATTAGTTGAATTAGATGATGAATTAATCTTTAACTTATGAATAGTGTGCTTAATAATGTGTATATTGGTGCTTTCAAAATACTCAAGGCTATCCAAAAATGTCAATGCTTAAACTTTTAATTGAAAAAAGTGATAAAAAAAAAATCTAAGTCACGCATTAGCAATTATGTCTTTATGGTTTTTTTTGGAAAATAAACGATCGGAAAAATGTTTTTTTTAGAAAAAGTGATTTGATAACGGAAAAGAAAGAGGTTACTTGTAAAAATTCACAAACAAGAAAATGAAAGCTCATTTATCGAAGTTTTAAACATGTGAGTATATGCATCTACGTGCCAATTTGATATAGTGCTAATAATTTCGAGTTAGAGTTTAATTTTTTTTTTCTTCCCATCCATCGTCAGAGGTCTCTAGAAACAAATAAATAAATAAATAAAAAGGTGCGCCAATAGAAAAGCACACAGTGCTAACTTTTGTTGGGGGTACATATTATGGATGCTAGAACAATGAATACTCCACTAGTGCTAACTTTGTAGTTAGTGGTTAGATATACAACATTGACAACCATGCATTATGAGTGTGGATGATGGCCTCCTCATGGCAACATTAAGCCAACTCACTTTTAACTAATTTAATTGAGCACATTTCAATTGGATTCTCATGCCAGCTCTAGCTAAGCTTTTAATAAATGGACTCTGACTCATCTCCATATCATGGTAAACAAAACGGATCGATCTTTATTTATTTTATTAATTTGCAAGACTATATGTACGCTTACATAGACATGCATATATAGCCCCCAAGCACATCTGTCATCCTATTAACAAAAACCTGCAGCATCCGAAAAATTACCATGCACTTGGAACAAAAAAGGTTAATAGGTTAATATGGAGGCTACTATCTCTAGTCGACTTGGGGCTTAAATCCGCTATTCATTTGAGATAAACCAACTTGATTTACTAGGAACTTATGCATACGTTAATTACGATTAATTTTAACAGGAAACATAAAGAAAATATATTGTTGAACAAGCATCATTAGTTGAATTTGCAGATATTTGTTAAGAATATAAAAGCATGTTACTCTTTCTAATCACTTAAGTTTTTAGAAAAATTAATTAGCATATTAAATTTAACATAATATCAGAATCAAAGATCTTGAGTTCAAATTTCGTTAAACTCTTATTTTAAAAAAATTATTTTTCCCTATTGGTGAATTGGGTTAGACCTTATCAGCAATCCACACGTGAAGAGAAATATTAAGAATATAAAATTATTGCTGTTCTTCCTAATGATTTGAACTTTTAGAAAAACTAGTTAGCACATAAAATAATATTGGACAATTTGGGTCATTAGTTGAATGAAGAAATCTTAGCTCTTCACTCTACCTGAACTGTCATTTTGATGACAATTAATCAAAGGTGATCAATGGCATCGTATAATTTTCCCTTATCCATATCAAAGCACTGATTTCTGAGCCTACTTCCTAGACTCTGAAAGATTGGATGTACACACCCAAGTAATGATGCTTCAAAGCCTCCACAAAAGAAAATTTGCAGTTCAATCTACTTGATTGCAGCAGTTTGCTGGTCATATCCAAATTCATTGATTCAACTTTCCCCATCATGAACGAACAACGACACGGACATGTTCAAATGACCACAGTAGTGAAACAAGCATGGTCAAGCATGTTAAAGTCATTCATGCCACTAATGCTGTGAAGTATGAAATAAATTACCTTTTTTTCACGAACGAACAAGCTCATGATCCTGATAAAAAAAAATAATCCGAACTAAAATAATGTAAGTGTGAAAAAATAAATACTTGACCTTTATAAAAGGAATTCAAACTTCAATAGTTCAATCTGTCCATGGAATATGGATCACAACACAATAAGATATGAACAACTATTTTTTTCTATTGCCACCATAATATTTACCAATATTCCATCTCAATCTTTATTTATCAAGGATAGGACTGTTAGTTTATTGCTATTTCTAAATAGGATTAAGATGTAAAACCGAAGTGAGATCATTTATTTCAAGTATCGGAACACCTCCTTAATAAAAAATATAAACCTGAGAGCACTGAGCACTAAATTAAAAGTCTTACATAAAAATTTGATGGGCGTATCCTTTTTAAAAGGAGGATCACCGTGTCTTTTTTTTTAAAAGAAAGGACATCTCTGTTTTTTTTTTCCTTTACATAATATTCTGAAAACTTGAAACAAGCTTTCTCAGAAAGAGGAAAACAATGAAAAATAGAAGCGTGTACTTCCCCGAAGGATATGCTCCAATACGAATGGGTTATGCCTGATTGCATCTCTATCATGTACACTTAGAACTTGGTATTCAAAATTATTAGCACTTGACTAATTTAAAATTGAAACAAAACTTCATAAATTGAACATAAAACTATTAGCTCTTAACGACTCTCACTGGACTCTAAATATTTTTCTTGCTGTTGGAAAGGCAGCATGGCTTCAATCTCTCAAGGCGCTTTTTGATATGCATGGTGACCCACTTCAGAACATATATTTTTCTCTCTGACCACTGTACATGGTGAAGGGGACTGTTGTACATGGCTTCAATTGTAACCTCACACACATAAAGGGCACTCTATTTGATAGGGAAAATAGTGCGACATTCAAAATTGTTTTTTAAAAAAAATGATACACAATACTTTAATCGGTATGAGTTGACTTTTCTATCTTTCGATTTTTTTTTATACCAATGTCCAGGGCCATCGAGACCTGAGTAATCCAAAATTGAAGAGGAATAGAACGATAATCCTCTGACCAGCCAACCAAGCATAATTTTTACCGTCTGATTTTTTTTTCCGGTTAGTGTGTGTAACCTTACTAGCATTTGAGAAGCTAAAAAAAATCCAAAAAAGGTTATACGTATAGACGTCCAATTGTTGGCTGATGTACTGAACCTAGAAAAAATATCTTAACATAGCATCCAAAATGATTAACTTTGTACATAAAAACTGAATTAATCGCAAGTTACATAATAGATACTACGATTTACATTTTAAAAAAAAATGAATAAATTGCCCAACACGGCTCATGGTGACAGCGAGTGAGCCATGAATGCTCCATTTAAAAAAAGGAGCTACCTTTTATGCTTTTCTCATGGGCCACTGTTTTACTAAAGTGACGAACAGCAAGTGACCCACTGATGCATTTGGCTGCCCCTTTTTTAAGTCGTCCAAGAGATCCCCACTATGCAAGGAATATTGACATGTTTTTTAAACAAAAAGTCAACAAATGCAAAAACAAACAAAAAAACTGCATATGCTAACTATGGTTGGCAAAGCAGTGGACAATTGCACGCAAAGGAACACCAGAAACGAACTCGTTTAACTTGTCAAGATTCATGTATTCGTCTGTTCCATTCATGAAAACTAACCTTCGTTGGAAGTATACTTGATGTAACTTTGTTGATCGGCTCAACAGCATTTATTTATGTATTGAAAAATGCAGTACTGCACAAGGATTAAAGAATGAAAAAGAAGCTTTTGTCTAATTTTCAGGATGCACGTACTTTACGTAACTAAAACAGATGCCTGTAAATCAGATGGTCATCTACAAATCATACCTCAGCGAATTGACAGTTAATTTATGAAAACAATTTTCATTGTGCAATCCAATCCAAAAAAATTCTGCATGTCCTGGTGGTGCTTGAAGTTTCTTTAACATTCCTTTCTTGAAGTGATAACTGAGATCCCCGGATATCAAACAGCCCAAAGTGTAATGAGTATTTGCAGCACATTACAGTTTAGATGTTCTTTTCAGGTTAATATTTCAATACTAAGCAGCAATAGCAACATCTTCGGATTTGACAATTCCTTCAATGTCAGTGATTCTCAACTTAGTCAATTCCTGGAATTTTTTGTGAGTCATGGTGAGAAAGCTACTTGGTTCTAGTAGATGAAGAGCTGAATGGTTACTTAAACAACCTATTACTCACCTGGCGATGGCCCTTGGTTCGGCGATAGTTCTTTCTTCTTTTCTTCTTGAATATGATCACTTTTGCATCCAAAGCCTGAGAAAAACCAATATTACAAGTTTCACATTCTCAAGAAAAAAACGAGCAACCGAACAGGGCTAACTTACCCTAGGCTGTACATATTACAAAAAGCAAATGAAAGGGCATATTATTTGTTGATGTTAGTCTAGATGAATAGCCAAGGTAATCGTTGGACAAAGTGGTAAATATGACATGTAAAATCACAGAAAAAACTGTCACTAATCATTCATGTGGCAGCCTAGAATTTAGATGTCTGCTTCTTTAGGTGGTCAGACTACATAAAAGATGCAGATTTCCCAGTATTCATTCTGAGAAACAGTAGGAACACACATTCTTTTACATAAAAGGATGCTAGAAACACATCTACATCACGAAACCAATATACAAGTTAATCTCAAGCACGAAATTGGATGCAATAGGAAATGCTAAAAAATCACAAGTGAAGTAGTGGCGAGTTCAAGTAGATGTCACATATTTCAAGTAAATTACATAAAGTTTGACACATCAGGTATTGTCCTCTATCCAGTATCCAATTTGTTGCCAGTAGGTTTTTTTTTTCTTTTTTGAGAAGTTGCCAGTGGATTAATAGGTAACCATGCAAACCACATTTTGTATCAGAAAGAAAATTAAACAATAGAACTTACATGCTCTTCAACAATAGCATGGACAGCTGCATCAGGTAATATTGGTCTTCCGATGATAGTTTGAGATTTTGATCCTAGCATCAAAACTCTGTTCAAAACTAACTGCAGGCAACCCAGACAAGTTCAGTGAACAATTTAGCTTCAAACAACAAATAACCAGAAACACAAAAGAAAATAAATAAGGTCTTCTAAAAAATGAAAAATAAATAAGGTTTTAAGACCGATATGCAAAGCAATACCACATAGAATTATTTGTCAGTTGAGTTCTAAAGACAAAAAAGTGAACCCCAGTATTACTAGAAGGGTAATACTTGAAGAGGAACCTAATGCAAACTTCATGAAGATCTTCCAAACATATCAATTGACCATCATCAATAGAAAGGAAAAGAACATAAACTGTTCAGAGGATATCATGATACTATCTCCTTTCTTTGCACTTCGCATAAAAGCTATTATCCAGTCACAATTTTGACAATTAAGATTAAGAAATTTGACCAAACCACCAATTTGTTTCCTATCAAGGAATGTCGAACCCTAATATTTAAAGCCCCTATCATGGAGGATGAGGACGAGAATGAGGAACCCCTCAACAGTCCAAGTGATGAGAACAAATATGTGGTTGCCGCTCAATACTGGTTGGACAACCTCCTCAATGACAACGCGTGGACCCCACAGCTAGCAGCACACTTGTCGATAAGTGGCTCGAGGATCTTCTTGTACTTATGGAACGACTCCAGAGACACAGGAACATTGGTACAAGAAAGGACTCTTGAATTTAGAAAGCTGGCCAACTCTCTTCAAGCAATTTACAAGGTTCTGGATCTGGAGAATCTCACCAGAGATGAAGAGCTTAGAACAGATTGCCGGCTCCTCTGGTGAATCAAAATCCATAGGCTGCGTTTGGTAGGGGAAATTGGAGAGAACGTTAGTTCTCGAGAACTAATTGATTTGATAGAAAAGTTTGGATTGATGTTTGGATGAAAAAATGTAATGATGAGAATTTAAAAAGTTGATGTGATGGATAAGTTTTAGTAGGTGTTTGAATAAAAAATGAGAACTAAGAATATAATTTATTATTTTATGAGGTATAAAATTATAGTAAATAAGAATATGTTATTAATATTATAATTTACGTAAATCATTATATTATTAATATTATTTTTATTTATTTTGATTAAATCTTTTAATATTATCAATATTATAATTTACGTACATTTTAAGATCCAAATATAATATAGTTTTTTTTAAAAATAATTGAATAGTTTAATTAATAAAATATTTATTAATGATTAGAACTAATTATTTTATAATTTTTAATTAATAACATTTAATAAATTATGTTATAATATCCCTAATAATGTATTAATATATTCTAAATTATATATACATACATTATAAAACAATTAAAAAATATATGAAAATTAAAAAAAAAAGTCAAAGATTGCGGCTGATTTGACATAAAGTAAAAAAAAACAAAGAACTTTCGGCCGGAACATTTGGCCCAAAAAAAAAGTCAAAGATTGCGGCTGATTTGATATAAAGTAAAAAAAACAAAGAACTTTCGGCCGGAACATTTGGCCAAATGTTCCGGCCGAAGGTCACGTTAAAGTTCCCGTCACACGCTGCATTTGGGAACAAAACGCGTTGTTCTCGCGTTTTGTTCCCAACCAAACACAGCCTATGTGTATTCAAGTATTTGCACGGATCTTGAGGAGAAACAAGCTTGCTCTTTTGCATTGACACTGTGGAGGATATAAATCACCTTTTTAGCTGTCCAGCAGTAGCATGAAGGGTTTGGCAGGATTCTGGATGTGAGTAACTAGATGTGAACTCTTCAACAACGTTCTGGTGGTCATTTAGACATGGAGGACACCAAAATTTACAATTATATTCATCTACAAGACAAGAAGAACACTTGCATTTCTGTAGGCAATTTGGCATCAACACAATGGTTGTCTTTTTTAAGGAAGAAAGTTTGTATGTTAACATTGTAATAGCAGCTAGAAACTTGGCGAGACAGTGGTCGATGCTATAAGATATCTGTAACCATCAAAGGCTTTTATCACATCCTTTACTTCCCCAAAAAAGCAGTCCTAGTGATGACTCTGACCGGTGAAGACAGATGATCGCTCGTCTTCTGTGGTTTTACTATGCTGTTGTCCTTTGCTTCACAAGCAGAAAATGTTCTTCAAAAAATGAAACAAAAGAAAATGACAACCACTTCCAGTCTTGTTCACCAAAACCAAAGGGATTTTCTTGAGTTCAAAGGATGAGTACAAGGTGGTAGTCTTCCAAATTTGTTGATAGAAAGCAAAGATACAATTTACATAGTAGAAAGTGGAGGGAAAAGAAACACACCCAAACACAAGTGTGCTCCTGAAGCCCCTAGCATGATGTACAGTGTTATCCACATAACACTGTCCATCCCCAAATATGGTAATGCAGAGAGCGTTCTAGCTAATTGATGCAGTAAGGAGAGAAAATCAGCAAGAATAATGAGAAATCAGACTAGAAGATGAGAAAGATTGATAGAGGAACAATTAGGGTTTATGAGAAAACCACAAAAATTTGTAATTTTGATAAAAAAGAGTTATGACGGCTGAAAACCCTATTGGCAGCCTTAAATACTAGAGTTACAAGAGGTTATAAACTACTAATCAATCTCCACCCTTGATTAACCCACTTTTAATCAAGACCGTTATAACTAATCATGATCCTTATAACTAATTAAAAGGTCACATTGATGACTAATAAACTAAAACACCAATTTTAATTAAAATAATTAATTTTAAAAAAAAAGCTCCTGCGTCAATCTCCTCAGCTTGAAAATTTTGGCTCCTTGGAAAAAACTTGCTCCACATCAGCATACATTTCGGCATCGATCTTCTTGAGCTCATCTTCATTAATCCAAGTGCTTTCAATAGCAGGTTTACCCAACCATTTAACCAAAAATTTTCTATATCTGTTACCTCTACGAGAACTGACCTCTTTGACATCCAACAAATCTTCAATAACATCAGTAGAAACTTTGGGATGTTCCAATTGATTTGAAACTTCAGTTGTTTCCATATCAAAGCCCTCGAAAGCATACAAATCTGAGACATTGAAGATAGGACTGATTTGCAAATTTGATGGAAGCTCAATGAAATAAGCATTCAAACTTATTTTCTTTAGTATCTTGCATGGTCCAAACTTCCTTGACTTGAGTTTATGATAAGTGCCCTTAGGAAACCTCTCTTGCTTCAAGTGTACAAGGACCAAGTCGCCTTCCTCAAAATCTTTAAGATGTCGATGTTGATTGGCTGCATTGGCATAAGTTTCATTACTTGATTTCAGGGCAGCTTTTACCTCCTCATGCACTCTTTTAATGTGTTCAGCAAAGGCCTCTCCATCATCACTGATTCTCGCATTTGGTGGCAAAGGAACTAGATCAAGCACATGTTGTGGTTTCAATCCATAAGCAGCTTCAAAAGGTGTCTTCTTGATTGTTCCATTGACAAAATTATTATAAGCAAATTCTGCTTGCGGAAAAATCACATCCCAACTTTTCACATGATTTCCAACAAGACATCGTAATAGATTTCCCAAACTCCTATTAACAACTTCAGTTTGCCCATCTGTCTGGGGGTGACATGTGCTAGAAAATTGCAATTTGGTGCCCATTTTTCTTCACAAAGTTCTCCAGAAGTGTCCTACAAATTTGACATCTCGATCTGAAACAATAGAAGATGGAACTCTATGCAATCTCACAATCTCTTTAAAGAACAACTCAGCAATGTGTGAAGCATCTAAAGTCTTCGAACAAGGAATGAAATGTGCCATCTTCGAGAATCGATCCACCACAACAAAAATCGAATCATATCCCTTTGCTGTTTTTGGTAAACCCAAGACGAAGTCCATGCTTAAATGTATCCAGGGCGTCTCTGGTATTGGCAAAGGAGTGTATAACCCTGTATTTTGTGAGTTGCCTTTACCCAGTTGGCAAGCTGAACATCTTCTTACTATGTTATTCACATCTTGAAACATTTTTGGCCAAAAATAATGATCTGCCACCATCGTCATCGTCTTATCTCTTCCAAAATGACCTCCTAATCCATTTCCATGAAGTTCCCTCACAATTTGCTCCCGCAAAGAACCTTGAGGAATGCAAAGTTGATTGCCCTTAAAAAGATATCCCTCATGTAAGTGATAAGACAACCATTCAGACCTTCTAGGCCCTTCCAGGTCAACAAATATTTTGCTGAAATATGGATCAGTTTTGTATTGATTTTTTATCTCTTCAAAACCAGTTACTTGAGTATTCATCACCAACAATAACGTGGATCGCCTACTAAGGGCATCTGCCACAACATTAGACTGCCCAATTTTATATTTCACGAAAAAACTGAATTGCTCAAGATAAGTACTCCAGGCAGCATGTTTTTCATTCAACTTCTTTTTAGAGTTTAGGGACTTCAAAGCTTGATGATCAGAATAAACAACAAACTCTCGGTAAGCCAAATAATGCTCCCAATGTTGAATAGCTCTAACTAAGGCATAAAATTCCAAATCATAAATAGAGTATCGCCTCTTCGCATCAGATAATTTTTCACTGAAAAACTCCACAGGTTTACCCTCCTGATTGAGAACTGCACCAATTCCAATATGAGATGCATCACATTCCACAACAAATAACTTCTCAAAATCAGGTAGAGCAAGAATAGGGGCTTCGGTCATCAATTTTTTTATGAGTTCAAAGGCCTTTTGTGATGCATTTGACCATCTAAAACTATCTTGCTTCAAGCATTCTGTAAAAGGACTCATAATAGAACTGAAATTCTTGATAAACCTCCTGTAAAATGACGCCAAGCCATGAAAACTTCGAACATCCTTCATGTTTTGCGGAATAGGCCATTCCAAAATTGCACGAACCTTCCCTGGATATGGTTTAATACCTTCAGCTGAAACAACAAAACCCAAAAACTCCACTTCACGGGACATAAAAGAGCACTTTTCAAGTTGATAAAAAGTTTCTCTCGCTGCAATACTTCGAGAACTTGTGGTAGATGCACTAAGTGCTCGTTCACATCTTTGTTGTAAATTAGAATATCATCGAAATAAACGACAACAAGTTTGTTTAGGAAAGATTTCAATACCTCAGTCATTACTCGCATGAATGTACTTGGTGCATTAGAAAGGCCAAAAGGCATGACCAACCACTCAAATAACCCATCCGGTGTTTTGAACGTTGTTTTCCATTCATCTCCATCTTGTAGTCTGATTTGATGATACCCACTTTTCAAATCAATCTTCGTATACAACTTAGAGCCAGCTAGTTGATCAAGCATATCACTCAAACGGGGTATTGGAAATCTGTATTTCACAGTAATTTTATTAATGGCACGACTATCCACGCACATCCTCCACGAACCATCCTTCTTTGGTGCAAGCAAAGCTGGACAGGCACATGGGCTTTTGCTTTCACGTATCAGACCCTTAGATATCAACTCTTCAACTTGTCTTTGCACCTCAGCACGTTGTTTAGGTGGCATTCTATAAGCCGGCAGATTTGGTAAAGAAGCTCCTGGAACCAAATCAATTGCATGTTGAATACTTCTCATCGGTGGCAGACCTTGCGGTAAGTCTCCAGCAATCAGATCTGAAAAATCCTTCAAAATTTTCTCAACTTCAGGTGGTTGGTGGGATATTCCTCCAAGTGATTCGCCTCCAACAATCTTGTTTGCTAACACATAAACAATCCCAACTTCTTGGCATACTAATTCAAACTTCTCAGCACACAAACAACCATTAATCTTATTATTTTTAAATGAACTAGCATCTTGTGTTTCCTCTTTCATTGGATACAAGGTGTACTTTTTGTTACCCCTATGAAAAGAATGTGTTTGGTTTAGTGTGATGCTCCATGTCATGATCATACAACCACGGTCTTCCCACAAGAATATGCCCAACATCCATAGGCACAACATCACATAAAGCTTTGAAGATTACCTCCCATAGTAAATTGTACCAAACATCGAGTAGTGACAGGAATTTCATTACCTTTCTTAAGCCGAATTTTGTAAGGATGTGGATGTTTTTCAATAAACTCCGTTTATGTTTTATAGCCGGTCCCAAGCCCGGATAAAGGAGGAGGGTTGTGTTAGGCCCCAACAGCCAGCGTAAAACCCTGTCGAATCTCATGAACATGGATCAACGAATATATAGTATACCGAAAGGTTTGGTTACTAATAGAGCGGAATGGCGTCGTATGATCCATGTAGTCGACCCCACCTAGTGGGATAAGGCTTTGTTGTTGTTGTTGTGGATGTTTTTCAATAACCAATCCCAACTTCTCTACCGCATCTTTAGAAATGACATTTTCCATGCTACCACCATCTATAACTAGATCACACACCTTCCCGCCACAAAGAACACGTGTTCTGAAGATACTATGCCTTCTCCAATCTTCTTCTTCTTTAGTTGTGGTAGTTAAAACACTTCGAACCACCAATGATTCTCCTTGAACAGGAAGAACATCTATTTCTTCACTTTCATCCACATATTGATCATAAATAGGCTCTGACTCTTCATATTCTTCATCTTGCAACTCCACGAGATTAACTTTTCGTTGTGGACAAGCATAAGAATTATGACCCTTTTCACCACAAGTGAAACAACGAATTGGTGTCTACGCGGTCCATATCGCCATACTCGTTTTTCAGCCAATAAAGCTTGCTGTCGGGCATCTTCAAGAGTACACACACGAGCAATAGGCATCTCATCTCTAATAGATTGATTAAGCCCAGCAAGATAACGAGCAGCTACTTGCTCATTTGTTTCATTCAACCCAACACGAATTGATAAGTTGTAAAACTCTGAAGTATACTCTTCAACATTCATACCTCGCTGTTTCAAAGAATGAAACTTTTCATATAAATCCATTGTATAATCAGCGGGTAAAAATTGTTTTCGCAGCTTCGTCTTCATATGCTCCCAGGTGCCAATTTTCTGTTTACCTTGTCATTCACGTTGCTCTTCAATTCTCTTCCACCATTGAAGTGCTGTCCCCTTTAATTTCAGTTTCACAAATAACACTTTTCTATTTTCTGCCATAGGTTTCCACTCAAAATAATTTTCCAGACTTGTTTCCCAATACAAATAATCTTCAGCATGCATCTTTCCATGAAAATCAGCAACTTCAATCCTAATTCCACCACTGTTCAGATCTAGGGCATGAATCAACCTATCCTCCAATCGACCTCGCACCAGATTTGTATCGGCTCCAGCTTCATGAAAGAGATTATCAAAATACCCTTGATCAGTATCATCTTCCATACTACCTTCCAGTATGTCTGTTAGATCGTGGTCACCTTCCGGAATCTCCATATGGGCTGCCACACGTTCCTGTCGCTGTAAGGCTTGAACACTTCGCGACAAATCTTCAATCATTCGTCGAATCTCTGCCATCTCCGCTTGCTGTCCAGGGTTGCCACGTCCTCGGCCTCTACCACGTCCAACCATGGTTCAAAAACAAAGAAAACTCTAATATTTTGTAGGATCTTTTGCTCTGATACCAATTTGATGCAGTAAGGAGAGAAAATCAGCAAGAATAATGAGAAATCAGGCCAGAAGATGAGAAAGATTGATAGAGGAACAATTAGGGTTTATGAGAAAACCACAAAAATATGTAATTTCGATAAAAGAGAGATTATGATGGCTGAAAACCCTATTGGCAGCCTTAAATACTAGAGTTACAAGAGGTTATAAACTACTAATCAATCTCCACCCTTGATTAACCCACTTTTAATCAAGACCCTTGATTATAACTAATCATGATCCTTATAACTAATTAAAAGATCACATTGATGACTAATAAACTAAAACACCAATTTTAATTAAAATAATTAATTTTAAAAAAAAGCTCCTGCGTCACTAATGGTGCAGCACACCAAGGCATCTAGCAAACCAATGGGATCTAAAGGCACAGCCATATGGTCACAGACTAAAAGTTTTAGTCAATTTCCAGTTCAAAGTCCAGCAGCGCTGATCAAAACTTCTCCAGAAATAGTATATGCTAAGCTATAGTTATGTAGTTCATGCTGCATTTGCAAGTGGTTTCCAACAGCAAACACAATCACCAATGATCTGTAAACACACACTGTCTTACCTTTCCAAGATGGCAATTGATAAGACTATATGTGACAGCTCAAACTTAATTATTTATCAGAAATGAGTATTAGTAGTATAATGCAGCAACCTGGGAATCAATTAATTTTATTATGTCAATGGTGCATTGCATAAGCACTTAAGATAACACTAAGAAGTATGAACTCAAAATTAGAGAGCAGTTAAAAAATTTATTTTGCAGGATATACCTCCTTCCAGATGAATGCAGATCAGGTAACAAACTACTATATAACCTACTAGAACTATATAGACAACATTATCGAGTCATGATTTTGTACATAAATCCTATGCAGCCTAATCTTTCACGAACAATGGACAATGATATTGAACCACGGTACCAGGCTCTTATTTCTTCTGTTTGCCATCAATTTTACCCTTCAAGTACCTCAAATCTACTACATATTTATTAGCAAAGTTTGGGGAAGAAGAGCCATTTGCAAGTTTTTACCAAATAATAATATGCATTCATGATTAAAATTAAACAGTGAGAATAAAAAAACAAACAACAGGAAGCACAGATCCAAATTTGTAGGTTTCTTTTTCTTGAGGAAGGAAATTTGTATGCTTTGATTTTGTAGTTTTTTGCTCCGCAAAATTCCTTTCAAATCAAACATTGTGTCATGGGAACCTATTATTACATATTCATTTGTACTTAACGGTCTATTTTATATAAATAGATATAAAATGTACCAAAGCAAGCTAAGTATCCATCACAGCGTGCAACTTGTCGTTATTTCCTATCGGAGTTCAAAAGAAAAAGTAAATAACTGTTTTTTTAGAGGAAAGTGACAAACTGTTCAAGAACTAAAATTGGCAAAAACAAAATATAGGAAGTAAGAAATCATGCATGACAGCACAGCAAAAGCAAAGTACATAATTTTAATTAAGACAATCTCACCTTATCGTTAACCTCGCAATACTTCAATCTTTCAGTGAAAATAGAATCCCCATTGCTGACCTTAAATTGATGAGAACCAACCTAAGACAATAAAAAAAAAGCACAATTCAAAGGGAGATGAATTAAAACTAACAAAAGAGAAGAAAAAAATAGCACCAATTTAAACCTGAACAACAGCGAAAACGGGCTCATACGGCTTGAATGGATTCTCCGACGAGCTCAACGGCCCGAACACCTGGTATCCGATCTCTGCCGCTTCCTTCTTCTTCTCCTCCTCCGACTTCCCCGACTGAACGACGCGTTTCGGCGCTCCCAAAACATCTTCATCATCTTCTTCGACTTCCCCTTCTTCCACCACCTCGTCGTCGTCGTCCTCTTCTTCCTCCTCATCATCAGAGGATTTCTCCGGAGGTGAGGAAAAGGTTCTAACACCACCATAAGGCATCATCAGACTAGCACTTCGGAATCCACGGGGCGAGGAGAAGAGGTCCGAAGCGAAGCAACATTTGGGGGTTTCGAGGCCGATGGATCGGAGGAATACGGATTGCAGATTCCGGCGAGCGGCGACGGCAGAGGTGGCGACGGGTGGAGATAGGAAATGACGCGCTAGGGCAGAGATCGCTCTCCGGCGGCTTGCCATGGTCGAAGACCGGCCTTGCTCGAAGTGGAGTGGTCGAGGTCCGAATGCGGCGGGGGGTTTGGCAAAGGTTTTAGAAACCGACCTGGTAAAAAAAAAACCGGTTTTGGCTTTACGAGTTGCAACTTGCGAGTCGGAGTCGCCGAGTCGGGAACGAAGAATCGGATAATAGAAAGAGAGAGGAATTCACGAGTTGGTTCGACCTCTTTCTAATAATCAGTCTAATAATTCTTGAACATCAACTATAATTTTATCAATTTTTTGGGTAGAATAATTATGTGAATGTTAGAAAGATTTTTAGGAAAATGAGTTTAGAGGATTTAACATTTTTTATTTTCTTTTGGCCATATTTGGACGAGATCGCTTAGTTTATGAGAATTAATTAATTAGATAAAAGAGTTTTAATGAGTGGTTGGATGAATAATGTATTAACTGAAATTTAAAAGATTAATTTGATAGATAAATTTTAGTCAGTGTTTGAATAAGAAATAAGAAGTAAAATATAATTTTATGAAATATAAAATTATAGTAAATAAAAATATTATATATATTTATTTATTTAAAATTCACGTAAATTCTAAGATCCAAATATAATATATTTTTTCTAAAAATAATTTAACATTTTAATTAATAAAATTCTGTTATAATAAATATAATATTATACATAAGATTTTACATTAATTTATTTAATTAATATTATAATACAATAAATATAATTAATATAATGTTTACATCAATTTGGTTAATTAATATTGTAATTTTATTATACTATTATACTAAGCAAAATATTTTAACTAATTAATAAATAATTTTTAATTATTAGAACTAAATTATTAATTAATAAAATATTTATAATTTAATTATAAGTTGAATAATAATGTATTAATAAAGATAATATATATTAAAAATTAGTAATTAAAAGTAAAAAGTAAAAAAAAAGTCCCAAGTTAAAGCAATTGACAAGTTCGAAAATAAATTCTTCATTAAATTCTACAATATAATTTTTTTATTCCGACTTCAAATTAATCATATGTTAATAATCTTATATCATTTTAGTAGAGTCAACAGGCACTAAAAAAAAAGAGTTCACCAGTTGGTTCGTGTGAATAATTTTTCATTTAAGTAAAATTTGAATTCGATTATTATTTTTTGTATTTAGAATAATTTCCCTGACAAAGAATACCACTTCTGCATTGCTGACAATTCGAAAATAAATTCTTCATTGAATTTTGAAACTCTGCAAAATATTTAGTGGAGTCTCCCCTCCAAAAGAACAAATCAGACCAGGACTTTGAATCTGCTAACTTTCTCATTCCTTGAAATCCAAATTTATTGCATCAATCAATTGAATCGAATAACAAAACTATTTATAGTCGCTTTCTCAAAAGTTTATTTCTGATGTTGATAATAGTTTTACCAACATAATAAATTTGTGTTTCTTCAAAAGGCTCAAAAGTAATTTCTCCATTTTTCTATAAAACAAAATAATACTGACATTTTTCAAAGAGCAAATAAAGGTTGTTTATTACAAACATAATCTAATTGTTGTAATCTAAATCGTGAACGCAACTAGCATTACCAACCTAAAAACATATTAAAATATATTTATACACTAAAATATTAAATAATTGATCGAGAATAAATTCAAAATTTTGAATTCAGACTCGAGCTAACCCAGAATAGACGTCTCAGCTTTGTGTCTGAAAATTTTCCAAAAATTAAGTCGAGACAACTGACCCGTCCCGACTCATGCTTATCCCATATAATATTTTGTCCACTCCGTGTATCATCAGGAGAGAGCAATAGAGTAAATATAATTTTTTTTAGAAGTATTGTGCATACATATTCATAAAAAAATGTCCTTTATATATTAAAGTTTGAAATGTTAGTTTTATGTTTGTTATGAATCAGGATTCATAATATAATGTATAGACATTTTTTTATGCATGCCAATATTCCCCTATAATTTACTTGTACTTAAATTCAGATTATGAAAATAGATAAACATTATTACAGAACTAAAACCATATGTTTATTGAAGACAAGTTAGATAATACAACAAATGTCCATCACAACTCCAATCAGCATTCCGTTTTTAAACAAGAACAAGAATGCGCTACAGTAAACAGCTGACCTGAATAAAGTGGCTAAGCTTCTTTATTGTTCACACTTTTATTTTCTTTTTGACACTGAAATCGCTTTTTGTTGACTGTGGTCTTTTTGAGCTTTCCGTTTTCTCTACCTTCGCAGACTTGATTGGAGTGCCCAACCGTAATTGCTGCTGCCTCCTTTGCTTTCTTTCATAAGCCTTCTTTGCTTTTTCAGGAGATAACAGACCATGTTCCATCATCCTACATATCAAGTGGAATCAATTTAATGTTAGCATAATTTACCTTCTGTATGCTAACAAATCGAACCAGAATGTTGTTGATTGTGAAATATTTCTTTTCTGAGAAAGGGCCACATGCAAAATTTTCTCTCTTAAATTTGCAAACCAGCAGGAATCGCAGATGCACACAATTTCAAATGTCATATTTGTATGAGAGCTGGGTTTCTAGTAAGGATTGTGAAGCCTCCCCAAGTTCTAGTTATTCACTAGTGATTTTAAAAATACAACCATTACCTTGGACTGTGCGGAAAAACAGGTGTGTTTCAAAGGCCATGTAAAACAAAACCAGTCTACAGATTCAAGCTTTTGAATTCGATGACAGGTATGTTTCAGTACTGCTATGTGCTAATATTAGAGGAGGGACTTGCCATTTAAGGGTGGGAAAACAGAAGAGCTATTTGGATTTGTGTTTTCTACAAAGAGAGGGGCTCATCTAGTGAAACAATGTGAAAATACATGCAGGTTCTCTGATTTCAAGCTTAGCCTGCATCATAAGTTCTCTTTATGACATAATTAATGCAGAAAGTTATACGCTAAATATAATAGTATATTGTACCAGTGCTCACTACTGTGTATATAGGGCACAATTTTATTGAAATGCAAGTCTATAATTGGTATTTACTTCTGATTTTCTTGAGGGAGAAGGAAAGGGAGAGAGAGTGGGCGTGGTGGGTTGGGATTAGTTGCACACTTCAGCAATTGATTGGCATATATGAACATTTGTAGTTTAAATGTGCATAGAAGCTTATATACGACCACTTGAAAAGGCATGACATTTCCCACTTTAGTAGAAATGAGCTGCCCAAAATTGGACAAACATTCGGTCGTTCCAATTTTCACAAATGAAGTATGTAATTTGCAATTTAGTGTTCTCATGATAGAAAACATAACAGGTTTTAAGCACAAGAAAATGCTCTCACGATACAATTTTGCAAAAATGGAGCAGAACATCATAGATACCAAAGATATGTCACAAATGAAGGCAAGATAAGTGACAAATGAAAGATAGGTTGCTAGACGCAATGGAATTCTTCCATTACAAGAAACAAAAATCAATGTAGCATGAGTAGTGAGAGGAATTTAATTACCAAAACTCTGCCATTTCGCTTGACGGAATTTGCTTCGATAAAGATTCATAGAAAATCCGCAAAGGTTCTCTCTGTTACAGAGAATAAAACGACAATGATAGCATGAGAAAACACTTTAAGGAGCTAATTGGAAGCAACTGGCAAGACAAGTAAGAGACCATTACCTCTTCTGGAGGATCATACTTCTGGCCATGCAAAGAATAGACTTTCTTCTGGGATCTGCCCTTGGCATCATTCCCTTTAGTAGCTTTGGTGACAGTTTTTGATGAACTGGCTGATGTTTTTCCCTTCATGTACATGCCGAAATTAATATATAAGCATTAACTCAAGAAATAACGATGAAGGAAGTTCGGATTAAGGAGGAGGATTGTGTTAGGTCTCGACGGCCAGCGTAAAACCCTGTCGAATCTCATGAACATGGATCAAGTCGTATGAACATGGATCAAGTCGTATGATCCATGTAGCCGACCCCACCTAGTGAGATAAGGTTTTGTTGTTATTGTAACTCAAGAAATAATCATCAGCACTGTTATGGAGGTTCACTCTTTTATAACGTGAAAAATAACGATGATTGCTAGGCAATGAATAATCCATCTCTTATAGAGTCTATATAGGTACCCAATACAAAATAGGAAATCCAAATACTAATTCTAAGTTTCTGGGCCTTATAGGATGGGCGACTTTGCTGCTCCAATTGTTCGAGGGTCTGTATAAGGGACAATTGGGTGATTCAATGTATCACCAACAAGCACATGAAAAGGGACTCCAAACAGATAATGTAGACCGGAAGCTGCGGTTTTTAACGCTCTAAATCTACCATAATGACGAGTAAATATAACAATTCCGCAAAGATCTTATCGAACAAATCACTGTGAATCCGAGCACAGTTAAGACTGTGAAGTTCTCAATAAGGAATCGAACAGGGAGTGCTCCCAAAAGATGGAAACTTTTTTTCTCTAAACAAAGGAGGATCTAATCGATAGCATCAGTGACATCCAAATCAAACCTATAGTGCAAGTCTTCCAGAAAAAATCTACATAATTTGAGTGAGAGATCAAATCATTGCACTATATCGCACAGAAATTTAACCTTCGCCCAAGCAAAAAGAGGATTTTTTTCCTTTACCTCCGGTTTAGCGGCTACATTCACCGTACTCTGCTTGACCACCGAGACCGGCTTCCCCGATCCATCCACCTTCTTCTTCGCCTCCGAAACGGCAATCCCTTTACCCTTCGCGACCCCGTCGGGCGCAGGCTTCGTTCTCATCGCCGTCCCACTGCTGGAAGCCCCTTTCGACGTCGTCCCCGCCGACGAAGACATGGCGGCCCCCCTCTCCCTACCAACGATCGGTCGCCGGAAACCGCGGAGTCATTGATCTCTCCTCTACGTTGCAAAAGTTTAGAGAGAACTAAATTCCAGATGGGGCTTGTGGCAGGTCCTTTCGCTCAGGGTTCTCGCGGCGGCTCGTGGCCAAAGTAACAGATAAAGAAGGGGACGGTGCTACCTTGCGCCACAAATGGTAAACAGAGCATAAAGGCGTTTGGCGTAGCATAAAGGAAGAGGGTAAGGGTACGTCAGTAATTCAAAGGCGTTTGGGCCTTCCCCTGATTCGCCGAATACGGCGGAAATAAATATCGTACGACTGCATCAGCAACCGCCAATTATATGGCGGGAGGACATGAAGGGCTATGATTACCTCTTAGCGGGTAGAGTCATCTGATCAGGTTTCGACACGTGTCTGAAGATGACGTTTGCTCTGCTACTGCCGATGTCTTGAAAAAGGAGAATGACAAATTCGTCCTTCTTACCAGCTAATCTGCCTTTGAACATATTTTGGGCAGAAAATATATTTGTATTTTATGACAGAACAAGTTTTGGTAATGGGAAAATGTTCGTTGATTTGCAATTTTGCACCCAAAAAAAGGAAAAAAAAATCGATGATTGACAAACAAAATATAAAATTGAAAAATAAAAGTCTAAATTCTTACTCAATATTATATTATTTGTTTTTGTTGGAACATCATTTTAATATTGAGTTTAATATGAAAATAATTATATTATTAAAAATTATTAAAATATATTAAGACACAAATAAAGTTATGAAAATATTTATGGGCATATTCATGAAATTATATGTGCAGAGATCAAAAGATATATATACTAAAAAGTTAAAAGATATATATATATATATATCAAAAGATGTATAAAGTTTAATAGATGTATATATATACTAAAAATTATATAAAGTCTAAATGTATATATACTTTCATATACTAAAAAATATATGATGATAAAATGATATATGCATTAATGTCAAAAGATATATATGAAGACCAAATGGTGTATTTGATTTATTTTTTATGTGTGAAGATTCAAACCCCTTGTATCTATTATAAATACGTATTCAAAACACACAACTTGGATGAAATCTATTTGGTGAAAAGTTCTTCTTTTGCATTTCATATTTGTGCTAAGAAGAATAGATTTTTGTGGTTTCAAAGTTCATTCCATCAAGTGTTTGTGAACGTAAGAAGTCGACTATAAGTTTTCGCATTTAGTTTATTAAGTTTCCTAATAATTCGTCATGATTCGATTTAATTTTGTTATTACGATTCTTTCAATTGGTATCAGAGCCTACATATTGAATCACTAGGGAAGTTCAGTTTTTTGTATGGACATATACTTTTGGTTTTCTTCATTCTTTGATGTGTTCATGTAACAACTTCATTTGCTCAATTCAAGTTTATTCATACATTTTTTGGTCATTTAGTTTTATATTAAAAGTATCGCACTTTTAATATTAAGTGAACGGATAATGATAAGTAGATCTAAATTATCATTAAGTATTTTTTCATGTACAATATTAGAATGTTCATTTTTTTTATTTCTTGAAGATGTATTTGGTGAATGCTTATATTATCTATTAGTTTATATAGATTAATACTTTTTCTTTTAACATCATCATGCACGTCATGCATGAATATAATAATTGTCCAAGTATAGATAATTATTCGTTAAGAGTCCATTTGTGATTTATCGCTATATTATTGTGATAAAAAGTGAAGAATAAATATTGGAGAATTATATATTTTAAAAATAACTTATTATTGCACAATATGTTACTAAAGTAGTCTTTTTTGTGTAATTTAATTTAGTTCAAAATATAAACAATGATCTACACGTTATTAATTAAAAATTGGGCAACCCAAAAGGGGCTTAATATTTGAATTGGTAGCATATAGCATCGTGGCAACAATTTGAGACCATAAATTGGCCCAACAGAAAATTTATTATTCAATATGTTATTTTATTATCAATTTGTTATCATGAAAATATATCACTTACAAGTTAGTATTTCTGTCTTTTCCAAATACTTTATACTAATATTGTGCGATGTCTTGTGATGGATTTTGTCCATACTTATATTTTGAAATAGTATCATAGCAATAATCTGTGATAATTATTTGGTATCACATGTGTTAATAAATTGACCCGAAGAAAAATTTATTATTAGATATGTTATTTTATTATCAATTTGTTATAATGAGAAGATATCACTTACAAATTAGTATTTATGTCCAAATACTAGATTATAATGTTGTGTCGATGTCTTGTGATGGAATTTGTCCACACTTAAATTTTGTTATGACTTAATTTGGTATTTATGATTTGTTCTCTATTCAAGTTCGTTATTTGCTAATAATGTCAATGTGAGCATCAATTTCATTCCCATGTATAATGACATAAATTTATGACATGGCAAGAGAGAATTAATATCACTCTTGGAGTCATGATTTTGTATTATGCTTCAAGCATTATCAAATCCACTGAATTACTATAAGAGTACCTCTAATGAAATGAGAGATAGAAAAGTGGGAGTAATCTAATAGCATAAGTAATTAAGGGTCTCATTTCAAAAATATTTAGATGTACCATACCTAAAGATTGTAGTTCTAGTCAAGATTTCCTTGAAATTTTTTAGATATAACTTATAAGAGGATGATCCAATCAACCTCCATAAAGTTATGGAAAGTTCTAATTCTTAAAAGTGGATGAATGTCATTAATGATGATAATGTTTAGTATTTTATTTCATTGCTCAAAAGTGTTTATTGGACTTTATAAATAAAGAAGACATTGATTTTCAAGAGACATTTTCTTTTGTGTCATCTAATGACTAATCTAATATCATAATGACATTTGATAGCACATTTTAGTTTTGAACCACATCATATGAATGTTGATATCACAATTTTCATGAAGTTATTATCTTATTTGATTTTGAAATTGACTCAGCGCATGATTGTGTATGCCATAGAGTAAGCACATTTAAGAAATTAAAATATTTTTTATAAGACATTTTGAGATGAAAAAATTCTTGGTGATATATTTTTGTGTTGCAAATTCAGGTGTAATGAAACTGTGCTTACAAGTAAGAAGTACTTCTACATATAAAGGAGACAAGTTTAGTCACAACTAGTGCCATGACAATGACTCTAAGAGAATAAGAATGCAAACGATTTCTTATGCATTTGATATAGAAAGTCTTATATATATTCAAGTTTGTACGCATTTAAATATTACGTATATTACTGAAATATTAGGCAAATACTTAACTAATCGAAAAATGGATTAAGAGAAAGTAGTAAAAAAGGTTCTATGATTATATTGACATATCGGAGAATAGATCATGTTGAGATCGTTGGTTATTCAGACTCTGATTTGTCAAATGCTCAATATAGTATGAAATCTACATTAGACTACATTTATTTGTAGTGTGTGTTATACTATGGAAGAATGTCAAATGGTTAATTATTTGACTCTTCAACTATGAAATTAGAATTCATTGCGTGCTACAAGGCATCTAATTATGGAATTTGACTATGAATTTTGTCACGGGGTTACAGATGATTGATGATATTAAAAGATCGTTAAAATTATTTTTATGACAATAAAGTGATAGTTATATATTCCAATTATAATAATAGTATGACAAAATTGAGGCACATTAAAGTCAAGTTTCTAGATGTTAAAGAAAGAGTGAAAAAAATATTAATGTCTATTGAGTATATTAGGACAAACTCTATTATTACGGATTCACCTATAATGGAATCATCATCCAAGGTGTTTCTTGAACACAACGATAATATGAGTGTCATTTCAGTTCGGGATATTTAGTTTCAATAGAAGTTTGTAATTATAAATGCTCATACTATAAACATTTTATCTTATAATTCAACTTATGCATTAAGGTTAATATCTGCAGATCTACAGTTCAGTTTCACTCTCTATTAGGTTTGATCTCAATAAAGTGGATCAATTGGAAGTAGGCATGTTATGGTCACATTGTATGTAACTTTCATGGTACACATCCATATTAAGATGTTGTTATTGATTATATTGATATATGTGACCACTAATGAGTTAAGTTGCGATGAATGCGACAAAGATTATTTTAATCCTTTATTAGCATAATTAATGAATGAAATTGTTTTAAGGTATTATGATTTAGACAACAAAGTTGAGCTTATTGTGATATGTATAATTATAAAGTTTCATATATAATTCAAATGGGAGATTGTTGGAACATAATTCCAACATTGGGTTTAATATGAAAATAATTATATAATTAAGAATTGTCAAAATATATTAAGGTCCAAATAAAATGATCAAAGTATTTATGAGCATATATTCATTAATATGAAATTATATGTGCAGATACAAAAAAATGTATATACAAAAAAATTAAAGGGTATATATATACAAAAAGATGTATAAAGTTTAATAAATGTAATATATATCAAAAGGTATATAAAGTCTAAAGGTGGATATGTTTTCATATACTAAAATGTATATGAAGATGAAATGATATATACATGATGAATAAAATATGAATTAATGACAAAAGACATATATGGAGATCAAAGAATGCATTTGAATTCTTTTTTACGGATGAAGATTCAAATCCCTTGTACCTACTATAAATAGATGATCATGGTACCCAAAACATACAACAATTTGAATGAAATCTATCTAGTGAAAAGTTATTCTTTTGCATTCTACATCTGTACTAAGAATAATAGATTTCGGTGGTGTCATTTTCAAAGTCCATTCCATCAATGTTTGTAAACATAAGAAGTGGACAACTTATTCGTGATCGAAAGAGAGCAATGAACGACTATAAGTTTCCGCATTTAGTTTATTAAGTTTTCTAATGATCTATTCTAGTTTTGATATTACGGTATCTTTTGGTTTTAACAAATATGACTGTAAAAACACTTCATTTGTATAATGCTTGATGTTTTAAAAATATTAGTTATCTTGTGTTATGTATGGTATGATCGGAAAATGATTTGAACAAAATGTGACTTTAGAATCATTTTTTGGTCTAGCATTCTTTTTAAATGTAAAATAAATTTGCACTTAGAATTGTTTTTCACAAACATAGAACACCCTTGTTTTGTTTTTTCCTTTTTAAGCATTATCTTATTTCAAATTTTCAATCCAAAGAAAAAATTATCCGGAGACAGATATTAATAACACATTTTAAAATAGAGTTTAAATAAGATATTATCAATTTCATCACATATGATGTTTGTCAGTTATAAATAACGGGGATGACAAGAATTAAAAATTAAGAGGACACCACGTAATATAACAAGATTTTGTGTTAAAAAAATCCTTTGTTGCAGTATAATCAATCATAATTCGTTTGTCACTTTATCATAAAAAGATGCGGTGGTAAAGACTCTATTACATAAAGTCAAGTTTAACGTTTTAAGTAACATTTCGGTTCAAACATTGTAAATGACATAAAAAAAAGTTTTATGTTTTGAATATTTAATAAGGCGTAGTGATTAGAGGATGTTTTGGATTCTATCCTTACTCAAATACATTTTTTAAACTTTATCACCGTTCAACTATATTTCTTTCTATATTCATGTTTAATTAATTATAAGCAATGGAAAAGTAATGATAATTAATATTTTCATATCATGTATGTACCATATAAAAATTATTATCGATATAATTTTTTATATATTTTAATAAAAATGGTAGAATTTATTTTATTAAAATACAAATTATTTATTTGTTCAATTATAATACAAATTTTATCATGCTTGAATTGAATAATTTATCATGTCTAATTATGTTATGAGATAATTCTATCACTAAGTGTATCAAATATATACTTGTTAATATCTTAAAATCTAATAGCTAATCATCATCTGTTATTCATTTATTAAATTATTATATGCTATTAAATCATCACCCACTTATTAAAATTGTTTAGAGTCTATGTTAACTGTAATATTTTTAGAGTGTTGCTTTAATGATAAAATGAATCGCTTCAATATTTTTCAATTAATTCAATAATTCTTTCTATATTCATGTTTAATTAATTATAAATAATGAAAAATAATGATAATTAATATTTTCATATCATGTATGTACCACATAAAATTATTATCGATATAAAATTTTATATATTTTAATAAAATAGTAGAATTTATTTTATTAAAATATAAATTATTTATTTATTCAATTATAACACAATTTTTATCGTGCTTGAATTGAATAATTTATCATGTCTAATTATGTTATTAGCTAATTCTATCGCTAAGTGTATCAGATATCTAGTTGTTAATATCTTAAAATCTAATAGCTAAACATCATCTGTTATTCATTTATTAAATTATTATCCGCTATCAAATCACCATTGGCTTATTAAAATTGTTGACAATGTGAAATATAGTCTATGTGAACTGTAATGTTTTACTGTTTTAGAGTGTTACTTTATTGATAAAATGAATCGCTTCAATATTTTTCAATTAATTCAATAATATAAAAGTACATGTGGCGGGAGGTCCTAATTTTTTAGTTAATAATTTTGATTGTGATTTCATCATAGTTTGACCATAATCATGAAATTAAATTATCACAATCACAGCTTATAAAAAAATGCAAATGTTGATGCTATATTGAATCTTAACACAAATTCATAAGTTCTGATATTAATAGTAAATGAGCTCTTGCAGGAACTCCCTGCTCTCACAATCATGTTCCAATTGATTCTGCAATTTGATTTCATCAAACGATATGAGTTTAGTGAAATCACGATTGGAATTCGAGGTGGGAACACGATTCCCACTTTTCACTTTTGGTTATACTATTTTGGTGGATGTGGAATTTGAGGACTGCAGTTGTTTTTGTTAAACTCTTTTTTTTTTTGTCGTAACTTTTTTCAAATATTGTTTCTTTCTTCATTAGTTTTAACAAAATAGTTTTATTTATTAGATATAATATTATTTATTATAAAGGATTAAGTTAATAGTATTTATTATTTATAATTTCGGGTAAAAGATTTAATATTTTGTTAAATATAATTGTTATAAATATTATTTATTATATATAAATAATGTAATATTTTTTAAAAAATTAACATAAAAAAATATTTTTTATACTAAATATGAAATTCCTATATTTTATTCAAATATCCACTAAAAATAGTCTATCACGTCGACTTTTTAGATACTTGTCATTACATTTTACTTCATCCAAACGCACTCAAAACTAATATGTTAATTTAATTATTTACGTAGAACTGGAAAGAACTATGATTCTAGAAATATATGGTCGGCTCAAATTGATTTAATTTTATATTATATATATTTGTAGATAGATGTCCTAATTTTAAGAAACTATTATAAACTTTTAGTCTGAATATCCATCTCTTTGGTCTTGTTCCTCTTTGGTTATGCTAAACACTAACAAAGCTTAAACTCGATAATTAAGAGGTTCACAATTTTGTATGGCATTCAAATATCTTAAGTTTTTTTCTTATTTATTTTATTTATTTATTTCATACCAATACTTTCCTTTCATTTATTAATCAATATTTTTTAGATCTTTATTATAGATATCATTTTATTAAAGAATACATTTTATTAATTGTTAATAATAATATGATATATTTTATAAAATACTTTTCTATATAAAATACATCTTATTTATCTAAATATATTAATTACAAATAATTATTTTTTAAAAAAGTACAAAATAACTTATATTAAAATAAATAAATAAATATTTTTAAAATATAATGATAATTTATAGTTAATAACTATATTAGTTTTAATTGTAGTTTTAAATTTTTTACCTACATATCTATTGGAACCTCACTTTTGGAGCTCATTGAAATCGGAGTTTCCATCGAAAATGATCCGTTGAAAATGTGGGCGTCGCAAAAAGAAAACATTGAAAGTTCTGACGGTTAAGGTTGTTGAAACTTTCGACAACGTAAATACCGTTGAAAGTTCCTACGGTTAAGGCTGAAGGAAGTTCCTACGGCTACGATCATTGAAATTTTTGACGGTCACCCTTCGAAAGCTATCTACTTTTCTGACTGTCCATCCGTCGAAAAGGATTTTTAAAATATAAACAAATTGGCCGCCTGAAGAGGGTAGAGGGAATTTCCATGTGGATCCGACCGCCCGCAGCCGCAGAAGGAGGATTATATTATATTACACATAGGCTTTATATTATATTATATATAACTTTATTATTCATCTAATTACTCGCGGCCAAAATCGTCAAAATTATCGACGGATTGACTGTCGGTAATTCTGACGATTCGGGCCATTAGAAATATTAATAATAAAATACTAAACATATGCTTTATATTTTATTATATATAATTTTATATTAGGCCATTGATAAATTATCATCGATATTTCGGAAGGATATTTTGTTTCATCCAAATTCCGTCGAAAATTACGAAAGATGTTTATTTGTCGAAAACTATCCGTCAGAAATTCACAATTT
Source organism: Pontederia crassipes (assembly GCA_030549335.1). NCBI lineage: Eukaryota > Viridiplantae > Streptophyta > Magnoliopsida > Commelinales > Pontederiaceae > Pontederia > Pontederia crassipes. Next base: position 45,332,489 of record CM060187.1, on the reverse strand, counting down.
TCTTACTGGGTGTTCTTCTTTATTCAAACACATACGAATTAAGTTATAACTGATTAGAATTCAGGTTTTGTCAAGGGCACATGATTAGGTTAGAGTCTGGCCTAAAGTATGAACAATCATATCTTTTTACGAATTTTGTCATCTAATGATGTTTTATTATTTCCTATATAACGTGTGTCGTCTTTTTCATCATAAATTAACAACACTAACTTTGGATTTGAAATAAAATGAAGAATAAGCATATATTCAAGAGAATAAGTTCAAAACACTTTAAATTTTAATACAATGATGATTGGGTTAGATGTATTAACCTAATTTAACTATTCTTCCAAGCTACTATTATCTCAATTATTACAAAAATCACACATATTTATTTATTTATTCTTCTTTATTACCTATTTATCCAAGCATTATAGAAAATAATAATAAAAAATATGCATCCAAACAACCCTGTCTAGCCGTTAGATCATAACACGAACAGATGGGATCAATTGCCTCTTCATATTGACGGTCATTTTCATCCGCTGGATTCAGAACGAACGAAAGTGATATTTCCACGGCAATGACATAAAAAATGGCAAGGTCTCTCCTCGTCTTCTCCAAATGGACCAAATCCGAGCGCGGTGTGCGTCATCTCCCTTCGTCTTCCTCGGTTTCGTATCGCCGATCAGTCTCCTAATAGACTTCTATACCTAAAATTGTTCTTGATCTCAATTGTTTCCTACACTTTCTTGGTTTCTTCCCAGTAGACATCTGAAAGGCGCCGGAAGAAGACAAGCACGAAATCTCAAGGGTTTGCTCCTAATCTGCCGAATGAGTGCGGGTATTATTCTACTATCAGTTAGTTCGTTTTCCTCTGCTTTCTGGATTATTGTATAATTCAATCACAAATAGTTTTTCTTCATTTTGTGCGAACTCAGGATTCGCAATTGAGTAGTACGAACTGTACTTTGGGCATTAGCAATAACTGCAACTTAGATTGGCTCAAGAAGACAGTTTTTTTATTTAATATTTGCCAATATGCTTACATTGACAATGATCTGTATGTCTTGAGTGAGGAAACATGAATATTTTCAACGAATTTCTCTATAATGTAGTTAGTCTAGAATGCAAGTCCGACCGTGGGTTTTTATTTCTTTTTTGACAAGTTGTTTAAGCAGTGAATGTAATAATGTGTCTTATTTTAAGCCCATCATAGTATTGTGGTGTAGTAGCTGCATCTAAGGAGCCAGGTTAATCTAATAATGTGTCTTATTCTAAGCTCATCATAGTATTGCGGTGTAGTATCTGCATCTAAGGAGCCACTTGATTCAAGAGTTACTTTGAGCTGAGCTCTGCACCCCAGTAGGCGCCGTACCGATCACATATTGGGTCTACCTCTCTCTGATCCTCATATTGACTCTCGGAGGTAGCTCCGCTCATCGAGCGGTTTGAGCACAACCTTCAGGATTCGAGCTTGAGGCTTCTATGGAGTGGTGGTTGCCTCCTCATGCTCTGATCAATCCCTTCATCACTCCCGCTCTATTTCATGATGCCTGCCCAAGTATTGACACGGACCGAGGAGCAAGTTTTTTTTTGGCTGACTTGTAGCTCCACCCGACGTGTTCATCTTTTTTTGGGCCGCTTGGCATTGCATATGTAGGCTCACATCACAGATGTGGTCTGGGTGTTCGGGACCTCCGCACCATCAACTGCGCACTCCTCGCCCGGTGGGTGGATAGGATTATGAGGTCTGAGGACAATTTATGAATGGAGGTTTTCTTCACATGCTACGGTCGGAATCTTTCTCCAAACCCATCCCACTGCGGGGAGCTTCTTCATTTTGGAGAGGAGTGGCAACGCTATTTCCTCAAGGGCACCCCCTCATGACTTTATCACTTGGTTCCGAGAAGGCTTTCTCATTTTAGCAACATAACTGGATACCTGTGGCACGCTAGCGGAGTCTTTTCACAGGTTATGGGCTTTGACAGTGCATCCTAATGCATCTATTCAGCTCTTCACTTTCTGAACCGCGCTTTACTGAGCTACTAGCATTTCACCAGAGGGTTGCTCCGTTCCGTCCGGACCCGTCACTCATGGATGGTTGAGTATGGATGTCCTTCTCATTCTCGGCTCACAGCCTCTACCTCCGCCTTCTTTTGGATACCACTTTTTTGGAGTGCAGACTGCAAGCTCATTTGGCGTTCGTAGGTACCGCTGAAAGTCAATATTTTTGCTTGATTTATGCGGCATGAGCGGATTCTCACCGGAGCATACCAGGGCGAGATGAGCACCACACACGGGTACTTCTTGTGCTTTATGCGGGGAGATGGAGGATGTCATTCACTTATTCTTCGGATGTCGGGTGTTGAGCATCACGGGCTTTGTTCCTCCAACAACTGTGTATTTCTGGAAAGCTATGTGGGGACTGGGCAGACAGAGACAAGGTCGTCTGCAGCGCAACCGCGCCACATTTTGTGGGGAGAGATGTCAGGTGGATAGTACTGTGCATCACATCTTTTGTATGCTTCGGGAGTGGGATTTTGGCTAGTGCTTGTACTTTTTCCTTACTGCCGCTCACATGTACATGATGTTCGTTTACAATGGTATATATACACATGGATGACAACCAAACCTGATGGTCATCCTTTTTTTTCTCCTAAAAAAAGAGTTATTAGTTTGTAAATAATAATATATTTTTTTTGAAGGCAAATAGGGTGACAGACATGGTGATCGTCATCCATGTAAATAATAATAATTGTTCTATAGGATTTATTCATTTATTATTTAAATGAATAAGACAGTATTCTTATCCTGCGGTTGTATATAAAGCTATATAGTATTGTATTTGTTTATTCATAAAGCACGAGTTTTTTTTTAACTTTTCGTGGTGTAAAGAGGATGCTCTAAATATTTGTTAACAGTAGAGATAATCTAATTTATGGTATAAAGAAGGATTTAATTTGTATAATGTCCGAAAAAAATTGTATAATTTCATAAGCAGTGAAATCAATGACCATCAACAGGTGGAGCATTTGGTGGAAATAGGGGAGCAAGACCTGTGCCTCCAGAAAAAGGTGTGTTTCCTCTGGACCATTTGCATGAATGTGACCTGGTAAGTAAAATTTATACACGTTGATTTGGCTTGTTATCAGAATGTGTTTGATGAGAAAAGTGGCGTTCTTGCATACAAGATACCTATATAGGCCAAATATTTACATCTTTGTGCAGGAGAAGAAAGAATACATTGCCTGCCTGAAAACAACAGGTTATCAGTCGGAAAGTTGTAGGCAGTTCTCAAAGAAGTACTTGAAACGCCGCATGGAAAGGTTTGTGGTTCTTCCTACATTCTTTCTGTTTAAGACATTTGATTCAGTATCTTATGTCAAATTATAATTTTTTATTTTTAAATATGATGAGTGCAGCCTCTCTGTGATTCGAATCCCAAGTGAGATTTTCTTTTCTCCTCCAATTATTTCGACCTTAAAATTATAGTTTCATGTAGCTTTCTTGCAAAAATGTTTAATTGCCGAACAATGGAATATCAAGCCCAGCATTCTAATGCATAATAACTTCTTCTTTCTGGGTGCATCCTCAGTACAATCTGTTCTTTGAAATCACCAACCGAGTGAGACTTTTTCTAAGTCGACCTCCTGAGTACATGTTAGCTCTGTTCTTTGACACTTGTATTTGATAGGTATTCAGTATCTGAATAAACATGAGCATGTACTTTTTACTCTCAAAACGCAAAAAACATACTGTGGTCTTTAAGCTTTTTCCAATCTATCAATAGTTTCTATCAATCTCCACCCGTTGCCAGCAACCCCTGCCGACGACGCCACCTCCCCGTCTCCGGCGGCCCTGCTGGTGACGCCACTCACCTTCCCCATTCCCGTAGGATGAGGCCACCGCTCCAGCAGCTGAACAATGGCTGGACGGCCATCTCTCGGTCCAGATCCAGCCACCGGCCAGCAACTCATTATTTCCGTTGTCTAGGTGAGGGGCACTTCGCGAGATCTTGCTCTGCTCCTCTCTGGTGTCTTGCGTGTGGGAAGGAGGGACATCGCCGTTCATCATGTCCTCACTCCTGGCGGGAGAGGCTGACCCCGTCCTCTGCCACGGTGCCCGCTCCTGGCATAGTAGGATCAAAAGAGCAGACGCCCACTGTCGTTGTCCCCTGGTCGCCTCCAATACAATGCGCTACAGATTTCCTCCGCCTCTGCCTCGTCGGCGAACCCACTGGAAGTCCCCCTGACCTGCTGGGCAGTCATAGCGAGCATTGGCGCCTCACTGCCCTCTCACCTGAGCTGTATATCGCCGGCACTGTGGCTTTTTGTTCCTGGATCGTGGGAGGCCCTTCTGGCCTCGCCGTCCTATGTCGTGCCAGACGTCTCAGTGCGGTGGCGGCCCTGGCGGGAGGATGATGATGCTACACCTGCATCGGCGCCGGCGAGAACAGTGATTGACATCCTGGGCCTTCCACTTCACCTCCTGCAGCCAGACGTCGTCCTGACCATCGGCAAAACCTTTGGAGACCCACTGGCTCTCTCCTTGCCGACGATGGGTCGCCGGATTTATCTGCCACCTCTGTCGAGATCGCTCTACGGACTGGTGAACGGCTTCCTCCATCAATCGTCCTGAAGGTCGACGAGAATCACTATCTTCTCCACCTCCGGCATGCAAGATCCGGAGCTTCGTGGGCCGACGTGGTCGTCGACCGTCCGGCGGCGTCAGCTGGGAGGTCTCTTCGTCCACCGCCCTCCGAGCGGCACGTGAGGGACACTCGTGATCAGCTGTATGGCGAAACTTTATTTCAAATTCCCCACACCAGGACAGCTGTCATGGCCAACCCATGCCCTACACCCCCTAACCTAAACTGAACCCAATCTTCCCCTCTGTCGGCGCACCATACCACCTCTGCCCCCGCCTCTAACTCGAACCGCCACATGCCCTCCCCACAGTCCGACCAACCCGCCACGTCTCCCCCCCCCCCCCCCCCCCCCCCCCCCCGGCCCGGAACCACACCCAACCTCCCTATGGAACCCATCCTCCGGGTCCCCCAGCATCCCATCCCGATCGCCTCGCCCTCAGCCAGATCAGTGGCATCCTCCTCCGGTGACCACTTCGTTCTGACCATGCAGCAAGGCAAAACTCCTCCCTCAACCCCATCTCCTCCCGCCCAGCTCCCATGGCATCGCCAACTATCACCAGCAGCCAGGGACTTCCCAGCGGAGGCAGGAGTCTCCGGGCGATGGACAGGCGGTTGCGCGGAGCCCTCCTCGAGGGTCTATAGGCGCCACCGACCCCGTTGGGCCGCTGTCTCCCTGGCCAATGCACTGCTGCAGGTGGCCTCCACGACACAGGGGCCTTCGACGTTGAACCTGACCACTCAAGTGGCAGACCGGGTTGACAGCGAGCCTGCCTTGCTCCCTGGACGACCCGATGCCGACGTCCAGGAGGTGGCTGCAGCAGCCGGGTTTCGGCTTGTCAGCTGGCGTTCGCGGAGGCCTCGACCTCCCAGGCGGCCCCTAGGAGTCCTTCAACCCCCCCCCCCCCCTCAGCGTTTCTTGGTGCTCACAAGGGGTGGCTTCAGGCGGCGAACAACAGTGGGTAGGGGATCACCCACACGGGGGACGACGACGGTTTCCTTATGAAGGTGCTAACATGGAATGTTCGCGGCCTCGGCGAGGAAAGGAGGCGCCGAATCCTTGGTTGCTACTTGGAGTAGGAGGCTGATGTGGTTTTCTCATGGTTATTAAAACCGGACCGGACCGGCCGGTTCGACCGGTTCAACCACGAACCGGTGCCTGGTCCGGTCCGATTTCAAGTAAAGACCGGAATTATTGTTTGACCAGACAATTTTTGGTTGAACCGGTTTGAACCGGCGAACCGGTGAATCGGAAGAAACCTGGTTCAACTTTAAAAATGTGAAAAGAAATTAAAAACTATTAAAATGGAAACAAAAATATGGAAATGGGAATAAATCGATTGAATTAAAAAAAGCGGATTTAGCTGGAGAATTAATGAGGAGAGAGAGAGGAAGAAAGGTAAAATAAGGAAAATAAAATAAATGAAGAGAGAGGAAGGAATGAAAAAATGAAAAAATAATAATAATGATTAGAAGATTAACGAGGAGAGTGATTTAGGGCAATAATAAATCAATATATCATTAATAGCATTAAATGATAAAACACAGAATTAATGAATAGAGAGGAAAAAATGAAAAAAGGAAAAGTAAAATTAAAGAAGAGAGAGAAAGAAATGGAAAAAAAGAAAGTTAAATAAAAATGAAACATAAGAGTGATTTATGGTAAAAAAATTATATATTATTAGCATTTAATGATAAATAAAAATTTAATAATAATTAATGAATATTAAGTATTAAAAAATTGGAAGTAATTGTCTTATCAATAATAATATTTTAATATATATGTTAATATTTTAATTTTAGTAGATTACTAATTTTTTTATACATAATATAATATTTGTTATGTATCTATCCTTAATTTTATTATGAATAATATTATTTTAATAAAATCCGATTCAACCCGGTCGAACCCGATTGGACCGGTCCAACCACGACCCAGTTAGTCGTCCGATTCGATCACCGGTTCGGTTATGAAAACATTGGGTTTTCCTATAGGAAACCAAACTTATGGAGTGTACTTCACGGGTGTGGGAGCAGATTGGCGTCTCCAGACTCTCTCAGCATATTTCTCTGCGGTAAGGGGGGTGTATCATCGGTTGGCTGCCCGATCAGTACACCCTTGTTGACTTGTGGGTGGCTCGTTTCTCGATGATGGCCCGCCTGAGGCGTTGCACGAATGGATCCTCCTATCTTGCGTCTACGGGCCTTGCTCGGACTCACTTCGGTCGTGCATGTGGGAGGAGCTTTCGGCGGCCCGCTTCCACCTCCCTGATGCCCGATGGCGGGGGCGACTTCAATGTCACGTTGGACATCGATGATCAGAGATTTCATTGATTCTCACTCGTTGCTCGACCTCCCGGCAACGAACTGTAGATTTACTTGGAGGAGCACGGCGACATCATCATCCAGATCGCCCCTTGACCGATTCCTTGGCTCTATGGAGTTGGCCGAGGCCCACCAGCTCTCAAATGTTCCGGCTATGGACAAACCGTTTTCGGACCACACCCCCTATTGTGGAGGTCCAATGACGGATAGGCCCTACGATCTCCCTTTCGCTTTGAGCGGTCTTGGCTCTTGGAGGACGACTTCAGACAGATTGTGGTCGGCGTTACGACCTCAGACTCGGCGGCGCGGACCCTCGCCTCCGAGCTCCACAGTTTGAGGCGTTTCCTTTTGGACCACCGGAGACAGATCCGGATGGCTCGAGAGTCACAGAGGACCAAGGCTTTGGAGATCATCACCCAGCTTGATCGGGAGGACTCTCGTCACCTCACGTAGGTCGAGGTGGCGCAGCGCGGTCGAGCTCAGGCGACCATCCAGTTGGAGGATAGGAAGGTAGAGATCCAGTGGAGGCAACGCTCCCGACAGACTTGGCTTCAGGAGGGAGATGCCAGCACTCGGTTCTTCCACCTATATGCGAGCTCGCGCTGGAGGGCGAACCGGATTGACCTACTAATGGTGAGGGGACAAAGGATCACCGGTCATCATCGCATCGGCGACGCCATCGCATCTTTCGATCGAGACTTCTCTAGGTGGCAGCCTGCATTAGGTGGTCCACGGGGTATTCCTTGTCTTACTGATGATTGTGTTTGTGCAGAGCATCACCGAGGAGGAGGTCATCGAAGCGCTTCGGGACCTCAATGGCGAGGGGCCCCCTGCCCTGACGGCTTCCAAGTCTTTTTCTACATGGAGTTTTAGTCCGTGGTGCGCGAGGATGTCATGGCGGTCATTCAGGAGTTCTCTAGTGGAAACCAAGGCTTTGAGCGCCTGAACCGATTCCTACTATTCATGCTTCCCAAGCATTCACGGAAGGAATGGAGGATTTCCGGCCGATTGCGTTATCCAACGCCACCTATCTTTTGGTGGCTCGGATATTAGCCATTCGGCTCTTGGAGGTGCTCCCCACCTCATCCACCTTGTTCAGTCAGCCTTCATCCATGCCGATCCATACTCCACGACCTCTGAGATCGTCGCATTCTGAAGGCGGAGCAGTCAATGTGCTTTCCTTTGGAAGGTCGACTTCTTCAAAGCTTATGACTCCTCTCGTGGTCTTTCCTTTGGCATTGTTTGCAGGTCATAGGTTTCCAGAGGCCTGGATTGCTTGGATGAAGTAGTGCATCACTACTGCTTCATTCTTGGTCCTCGTCAATAGGTCGATGGCGGGTGACTGGGTGCAGCCTCGGAGGGGCGTACGTTAGGGGTGCCCCCTCGCACCCATGCTCTTTACACTGGCGATCGATGGCCTTGTCAGGTGCACTCAAGCGGCCGGCTGGTGCCTCTGCTACAGTATGCAAACGACACTGTCTTCTTTGTGGAGAGATCAGTGCTGGAGGCCAGACGGGTGGCCATCTTGGTTGAGCTCTTCGGTGCCACATCGGTCCTTGTGGTCAACCATGCCAAGTCATCCTTCATTCCTTTTGACATAGTGACGGAGGAGGCTTCCTGCTGTGCGACAAAGCTGCACACTTGTTGGTGCATTTCCCATTACATATCTCGGCCTCCCGCTTTCGGATCGTCATATTGGCTCTCGGAGGTGGCCCTCGGTTATCGAGCGTCTGGAGCATCGTCTTCAGGGCTGGAGCTCTCGGCTTCTATACAGTGGGGGTCGTCTTGCCTTACTTCGATCGATCCTCTCATCACTTCCGACCTACTTCATGTGAGTGCTTCGGTGCCCAGGTATTGTCTAGGATTGATTCTTTGAGGAGCAAGTTTTTTTGGCGGGAATGCAGCTCTACTCGCCGTGTACACCTTGTTGCTTGGCACGCCATCTATAGGCCCACTTCTCAGGGCAGTTTGGGCGCCCGGGATTTTCGTGTCACCATCGGGCACTCCTTGCCCGTTGGGTGGTCAGGATCATGGGGTCTGAGGTCAGCCTACGGAGAGAGGTCTTTTTTTTCGCATGTTATGGCCCGGATCTTTCATGGGACTCCAGGCCCATTTTGCCTCGTGGAGCTTCCTCTTTTTGGAAGGGGCTAGCGCCGTTTTCCCCCCTAGTGTGTCCCTTCATGATTTCATCTCTCGGTGCACCCAGGAGGCATGCGCGGCCGACCTTTTCAGAGGCTTCGCCGGCAGGCTCGTGCCCTTGCTGCAGTATGCGGACGACACTATCTTCTTCATCGAGGGCTCGGAGGTGGTGGCCAGATGAGTGGCCACATTGGTGGAGCTTTTCGGCATGTCTTCCGGCCTGGAGGTCAACCATGCCAAATCTTCTTTCACCCCTTTTGGCATGGTGACAGAGGAGGCTTCACGCTGCGCCGCTGAGTTGCGTACTCCTGCTGGGGACTTGCCTATTACCTATATCGGACTCCCTCTCTCAGACCGCCACATTCCATCCAGGAGGTGGGCTCTTGTCATTGAGCGGCTTGAGCATCGCCTCCAGGGCTGGAGTTCTCGTCTTCTATCCAGCGGAGGTCATCTGGTTCTGCTCCGATCTGTTCTTTCATCACTCCCGACGTACTTCATGTCAGTGCTCTGCATGCCTGCACAGGTATTATCACGGATCAACTCCTTGAGATGCAGGTTCTTTTGGCAGGGATGTAGCCTCGAGCGCCGAGTTCACATGGTGGCCTGGTCTTCCATATGTAGGCCCACCTCACAGGGCGGTTTGGGCGTCCATGACCTCCGTTGCACCAACTGGGCACTCCTTGCCCGGTGGGTTGGTCGGATTATGGGGCCCGAGGACAGTTTATGGAGGGAGGTGTTTTCCACATGCTATGGCCATGATCTATCATGGGATTCTAGGCCTATCGTTCCACCGTGGTGCGTCCTCCTTCTGGAAGGGGGTGGCGGCTCTGTTCCCACTGGTGCGGCCTCTTATGACTCCATCGCTTGGCTCAGGGGAGACATTCTCATTTTGGCGAGACGATTGGCTACCAGGGGGCCCTCTTGTGGACTCCTTTCCACGATTACATGCCCTGGCAGCTCATCCTGATGCATCTGTAGCTGAGTGTTGGTCTCAGATGGGGGACTCGGGGACTGGATCATGGAAACCCCTCTTCGGGTCTCCCCTCTCCGATCAGCTATTTTCTGACCTACTTGCACTTCATCAGAGGATCGCTCCCTTTCGCCCACACCCGATGCAGACGGATGGCTGGATATGGGTTTCAGGCTTCTTCTTGGTGCACACCCTCTACCTCCGTTTCCTTCCACCTGCCACTGTCTCAGAGGATTTCAGAGCTGATTGCCGACTCATCTGGCGATCCCATTTGCCGCTGAAAGTCAAGGTTTTTGCCTGGCTTCTGCGGCGGGAGCGGATTCTCACCAGAGTTTACAGGGCGCGGTGGGCGCCGCAGGCGGATACCTCCTGTGTTTTGTGTGGGGAGTTGGAGGAGGATGTCGCCCACCTCTTTTTCAATTGCCGAGTTTCACGAGAGGTTTGGTCCAGGACGAGCAGCATGGGCGGAGTGCCCTTCTCGACAGAGGATTTTTGGCAGTCTATGAGGGGACTTCGCATACAGAGACTGGATTGGAGATCTCCGGTGGCGATTTTTCTGGCCGGTGCCTGGGCCATTTGGCTTCAGCGCAACCGAGTCATTTTTTGCGGGGAGAGATGTCAGGTGGATAACATTGTACATCACATGTTTTCTCTTCTTCGGGATTGGGGCTTAGACTAGCACCTTTTGGTCTTACTTTTGATGCTCTCTGCTTGAGAGCTTTCTCTTGTACATGATGTTTTCTTCTTGATGATATATATACATGGATGACAACCAAACTGGTCATCATTTCCTTTCTCAAAAAAAAAAAAAAAAAAATTCTCGGTTTCGGGATAGCCTTCTCATTTTGGCGGCACGACTGGATGCCCGGGGGCCCCCTAGCAGACTCCTTCCCTCGGTTATGGGCCTTGGCGGTACATCCGGATGCATGCATTAGTGCTGGTCTGAGAGTGGCAGACCGGGCACTGGCTCTTGGACCCCCCTTTTCTGTTCGCCACTATTCGATCAGTGATTCTCTGAGTTATTGACGCTCCACCGGAGGCTTGCCCCCTTCCGGTCGGACCCGGTGCGGTTGGATGGTTGGATCTCGACATCAGACCCTTTCTTGGTGTGCAACCTCTACCTCCGTTAGTTTCAGAGGACTTCAGAGCTGACTGCAGGCTCATCTGGTGCTCTCGGGTGCCGTTGAAAGTCAAGATCTTGGCTTGGCTTTTGCGACGTGAGCGGATCCTCACTCGTGTCTGCAGAGCGCGATGGGCACCCCACGCGGATACTTCTTGCGTCGTGTGCGGGGAGATGGAGGAGGATGTGGTACACCTTTTCTTCAGTTGCCGGCTATCCCAGGAGGTTTGGACCCGGATGAGTTTTACGTGTGGCATCCCCTTGACAGCGGAAGATTTCTGGCTGGCTATGAGGAGTCTTGGTAGACAGAGACGAGAGTATCTTTTGCGACCTTTTTGGCCGGTGCCTGGGCTATATGCGCCATTTTCGGTGGGGAGAGATGTCAGGTGGATAATATTGTACACCACATTTTTTGTCTTCTTTGAGAGTGGGGTTTTGCTTGGTCATCTTTCTCTCCTTTTTGCCACTGCTCTCCAGTGGAGAGCGCTCGATATATGTACATGACTGTTTTGTTTCAGTGATATATATACCTGGATGACAACCTAAATGGTAGTCATCCTTTTCCCTCTCAAAAAAAAAAATATAACTAATATCTTATGTTTCCATTATTTTTTCAAATTTGAGAAGTTGGAGGGTCGTGAATGTTGGACACATGTACTGGTCGTATTCTGTTCTACAGCTATATGTTTGTCACTGGTCGTATTCTGTTCCGCAGCTATATGTTTGTCAGAATTTTGTAATGTCAACTTATATTTAGTTTTATAGTTATCCTAAACCCATCTTTTAAACGAAGAAAATATATATCCTGAGTTTTTTTGGTGATATTCCTGCAGAAACTTGATGGCGAAACAAGATATGTCTGAACTGGGATTTGGCAAAGAAATTGAACTGCATTCTGTCGCAGAGCAGGCAGCAAATGATAGTCCACTTGGGACCTCACCCCAGAAAAAGAGGACACTTGAAGCTTAACTTTTGCAGGCAGTTATTCTTCTCACCCTACCCTGAATAGCATGTTTGGAAGTATTAACAATAAATAAATGAATATGTCATTCAAAATTTTGACAATTGAACTGTTCACTTGCAAAGTCAGCCTAAAAGAGCAATGAAGGGCAAATAATGTGCAAGATAGAGAGAAGCCCAAGGCATTTACGTGTATTACCCATATTTACTTTGTATTTGTCTCAGAATAAAGTGAATATTAATTAAGTAAGAATGTTAATGTGGATTCGGAATTCTATGTGCATCCAAAGATGGTGTCAGTGATAAGAACAATACTGGGCCAAGTACCATCTTGGATGATAAATACTCATGTGAGATAATTGATAGCTTCAAGTCATTTCAACCAAGCTTGAAAAAGATAGCAAAACCATTACAGTAGACAGCAATATCACTATTGATCAAACGTATGTGGCAGTTATTTCATTACATCAATGGGGCAAATAAGTTCTATGCTTGAGCATAGCAGTTTTCTTGAATATTACGTGCTACTTATTACAACAACAACATTCCTTATCTCACTAGGTGGGGTCGGCTACATGGATCATACGACGCTTCGTTAATTCATGTTCATGAGATTCGATAGGGTTTTACGCAGGCTGTCGGGGTCTAACATAACCCTCCTCCTTTATTCGGGCTTGGAATCGGCTATAAAACATAAATATTACGTGCTACTTATTACTTGACTTTTTTTTTGTGGGTGTGCCATTTGCATTGTTAAATTGGATGAACATAGCCTATGGTGATTATTAGCTGAATGAATCGTATTAGGCTATTTTAATTAAGAACATGAAATATTTGTTCAATGTTGTTCCTGCTTTGGTCATTTCTATTATATGGTCGGAGGTAATCCAACATGTCTTAATTACTAATGAAAACATAGCTGGGGAGACATTCAGTGTATGTTGACATTTTTATGTGTGTGTGGGTGGGGTGGGGTGGGGTGGTAAAGGATATCTACCGTGTGCAGGCGTCAATTTTATTGGTTGTGTAAGGTCAATTATATTACATGCACTTAGATCACGTACACAGTTGTTTGCTGACATGTTGCACCGTCGATATGCTTGTGTGCCTACATTTAGGATATAGTAGTGGAAAGATTTTTTGTAGCATTGTGCTGACAACACACAATTAATTATGATTGCTTCAATGCTCCTTACACATGATCAAATCTTAAAAACGTGTTAATTTGTTGCAAGGGAGATGGCTTTCATATTTTTTTCTTCTCGTATTGTTCAGGAATGACAAAAGTAAAACTTGGAGCTGGGAAGCACCATTTGCATATTGATCAACATCTCATCTTAGTAGGCAGGAAGAAAAGAAGAATTCCATTTCAATATTGTTTGTTTCCACTTCAACAGTTTCTACCTGTGCAATAGAGATAATTAGATAAGGGAGTGCTATTCTATATATACATGGGCCTCTGAATAATTGTCCCTCGTAGCTGAGCCATGACACTTGTTTCTTATCCGGAAGGAACAAAATAACGAACATTTCTCCCATTTAAGGATTAAGTTACACTGGAATAAATATATTTCTCCCTTAATTAAGTTACAGTGGAATAAATGCATTCCTTCCTTAATTAAGTTACACTAGAATGAATACATTATTCAGCAGCATAATGAAAGGAGTCTTGCGTTGCCGATGGTGATTGTTGTTCCTGATATCCAATCCTAATTTTCAATCCTTGCCTCGTAAATTTAGCTACTTGTTGAAATATTTTTAGGAGCTTGATTATACGTGACAGGATTATAAGATATGTTATTAAAAAATTATAATAAATAATCATTAAGGGGTCAAGATATGTTTATTTTATACCGAATAATCACAAAATAAGTGAAATAATAATATGTTATATACTAACTTTAACTTACTTATATAACATATATGAATTTAATGCGTGCTATAGTTGGTAGCACTTTGTTTTGTTCCCTACATCCACAATCGTCGGATGTGGGATCTACGGTGCATAATAAATACGTGATTCATTGAACCAAATCGCGCGGTTTGGCATGCGGTTCAGCGGCCGGTCAACATCCAATACACCTCGTTGCTGAAGTGGCCTCGCTGTTGAACTGTTGAAATCATCGTCAAAGTCTCGAAGTTTGAAGTCGCCTCGCCGTCTCATCCACCTCTAGACTCTAGTCCTTCTTCCCCCCTCCCCTCCCCCTCCCCCCTCGGTGCCCCTTGTTGGAGTACATCCCACCTCCTCATCGGCCTCATTCTTCGGGAACTTTACTCCTCCGCCACTGGCGACAGAGCCTGCTACCGGAACTGATATCTCGGTGGGCATCGAAGTCTATCCGAATTCGCCTTGCCTCGTCGGCCCGCCTCGAAAATGATCTTAAGTCGCTGCTGGCTCTAAACCATCTCGCCGGCCCGCCTCGAAGTCAATCCGAAGTCGCTTTGCATTGCCGGTCAAAAACTTGCACACCATTTTAGGCCAGAGCAAACCCGAGTTCGAGTCCGAGTTTCTCTAGACCCGGACCCGGCCCGGATTTTACCGGGTCAGAAATTTTCTGACCCTGTACCGGACCCGGTCCCGGCCGGTACCCGGGCCGGGTCAGACCCAAAAACCGGGAAAAAACTAGGTTTAGAACCGGGAATAGTAAAGATATTACAACACACGATACATTTGACAACTAAACAGGCAGCAAGTAAACATGCAGCAAGTAAATAGGCAACTTGATAACTAAACAGGCAGCAAGTAAGCAACATTTGACAATTAAAATGTAAAAAAATGTCAACACATGATACATATCCAACATTCCAGCTGAAAAACGTCTACATAATACGATAAATTTATGTTAAAAAAACGTCTACAACTCTACATAATCCAGCTGAATCTTGAAAAACTTGATTCAACCTTGTAACATTGATAGTTGATAGATGGATACAACTCTACTGTCCTACATATCCAGCTGACTCTGTAACATTGAAAAACAAAAATGATAAATGTTCAATGTGATCTTGATTATCATATTTATGCATATTATAAGTAGCAACTTGATTCTCAAAACTCAGAACTCAGAAGACTGAAGTCTGAATATTTGCACTTATGTGTCTGCATGGAGATATATAAGATATGCTAATCATGTTAAAAGGAAGGTGCAGTATACATGCATGATAAAAATTGCAGATATACAAGAAGTCTATCCTTGGAAAATGCAGTATATATGCAGTATATTACATGCATGGAGATATATATGCAGTATATATGCATAAGCATGCAGTAATATATGCATAATCATGTATAGATAAAAGGAAGGTGCAGTATATATGCAGTAATATATGCATAATCATGCATGGAGATATATATGTAGTATATATGCAGTATATTACATGCATGGACATCAGACATCAGAGACATCAGACATAATATCAAAATCTACACTTATTTGAAAGCTAAAGCAGAGACATCAGACATAATATCAAAATCTGCAAAAGCTAAAGCAGAGACATAATATTTGAATACTATAGCAGAGACATAATATAACAAAAAGGAGCTATATGATCAGAAGACCAGATGTTACATTCTTACTATAACATGCATCTACACTTATTTGAAAGCTAAAGCAGAGACATCAGACATAATATCAAAATCTGCAAAAGCTAAAGCAGAGACATAATATTTGAATACTATAGCAGAGAAATAAAATAACAAAAAGGAGCTATATGATCAGAAGACCAGATGTTACATTCTTACTATATCATGCATCTACACTTGAGTATTTTCTTCATGCATGGAGATATATATGCAGTATATATGCATAACCATGCAGTAATATATGCATAATCATGTATAGATAAAAGGAAGGTGCAGTATATATTGCATGATAAAAATTTTAGATATACAAAGAAGCCAAAGAACACTTCAGACATATATATTATAGTATTCTACATACTTAAGGGCATATATATTATAGATAATTTTGTTGAAAGCTAAAGCAAATTATTTGAAAGCTAAAGCAGAGACATCAGACATAATATAAAAATCTGCAAAATTAATATGACAGTTTTATTTATCATAGTTCAAGAAACTTATCACCACCTTGAAGAACTGCTCCATAGTCTAATTTGTAATTTGAAGAACTGCTCCACAGTCTAATCCTAGAAATCACATATGAAAAATCTAACATTAAAGATTGTATTCATAATACTATCAATGTAATAGCACAGCCAATGATGAAATTAGTTTGTCATTATAATGAAATTAGCCAAAGTATATGACATATGATAAATGTACAATAAAATTATAGAAAAAAGTTCACATACCCACAATTCAAACAAAGAGTTAATTGTCTACCATTATATGATCCAATGTTGAACTTGAGGGTCCAACTTGAGTAGATCCCATAAGTTCTACAAGAATGTAAAAAATGTTGTAATTAGTAAAGAGACATAATATAAGTAAAATGACTAACAATATAAATAAAGAAACATACTAATTAAATTTAACCTTTAATTATATTGTTAGTGGCCTCAAATTGATCAAAATCTTCTTCAAGCTTAAAATGTGATGATGATAGCCAACTTTGTGTACAAACAAGAGCTTCTATCATTTTTGGTGATAGAGAACTCCTAAAGAAATCAAGAATGCATCCTCCAGTGCTGAAAATAGACTCTGAAGAAACTGTAGACACTGGAATGGCCAAGACATCACGTGCCATTAGAGAAAGAATACTATACTTTGTGCAATTGACCTTCCACCAATTTAGGATATCAAAATCCCTTTCACCCTCGCAAGGTTCCATCAAATATCTCTCAATTTCATATTTGTTATCAGTACTTCTTTTTTCTTTTTGTAGTTTACTCCATTGATGAATCCTAGCTGTCTTCTCGTCAACATTTACTTTGTCAACCCCATTTGTAGAAATTGTATTCTTTACTTGAGAATTTGAACCTTGATTGACTTCTTGTGCATAAAATTCATACATACGATACATACTATCTTGAATTTTTTTAACTACCCAGGTAGCTATGCTTGAATCATAAAGATCTGTATAGTTCCATTCAACATATCCAAGCTTATATCTAGGGTTTAATACAACAGGAATAAGTATCAATGGATTAATTTTTCAAATCGTGCCGGAGATGATCTCACATAGCGATCAGCTTCACGAATTGACACAATAATTGATTTCATATCATGTAACCCATCTTTAACCACAAGATTTAGTGTATGTGGACAACATCTGATGTGGATGAAATCACCGTTACATATCAAACCTTTCCAGCTATGCAGTCTCTTTTTCAAAATACCAATAGCTTTATCATTGGCTGATGCATTATCCACAGTGATAGTGAACACCATTTCAATTTCCCATGCTAATAAACAATTTTCAACAGATTTAGCAATATCCTCGCCCTTATGTCCTTCAATTGGACAAAAATTAAGAACCATTTTGTGTAAAACTCAATCCTCATCAATAAAATGTGCGGTAAGACACATATAACATAATTTTTGACAAGATGTCCACGTATCAGTAGTAAGACAAATGCGTGAAGAAGTCTTTTTAAAAATTTCCTTAAGTTTAGCCATTTCATCGAGATACAACTGATAGCAATATCTAGCAATAGTAAATCTCGAAGGAATCATGAATCTATGTTCCAAACATTTTGAATACTTGTGAAATTCATCACCTTCTACAACTCTGAATGCTTGCTCATCACATATCACAAATTCAGCCAAGGCTCTTCTACAATCTTCATAATTATAAGAATGAGGGACTAATGGTTTTGATGTAGTAGATACTCCTTGCAAGCTTTGTGCCAACATTTTATGTCCCTTCACTTCACTTCTATGTGGAAACTTCTTACATCTTTTAAGGTGCTTAAATAAGCCAGTAGTTCCATGCTTATTTGGGTCGGCGGCAAAGTCATTTTTGCAATATTTGCACCTTGCTCTAACTTCTTGATCCGAAGTAAATTATCAAAATGATTCTAAGCTTCTGACTTGTTTTTACTAGGTTTCTCCTAACTACTTCTATTTCCACAGAAGCATCGTTAGTTCCTTGTGTAGGGTTTAAATTTGATTGGGCAGACTCGATGATAATATCACCCGAGATTGGATTAGGGCCATTAGGACCTATGCCAGTCACAACATTTGCATTATCCTGGACCTCCATTCACAAATCACAGAATATCCTAGCTGGTTTTGACAGAAAAAAGTAAACCACAAAAAGTGATTGAATAATCTAATAAACTAATCAAATAATCAATGAACATAAAAGTGATTGAATAATCTAATAAAGTAATTGCATGCATAACATAACAAATGTGCCAAGTGCCAACAATCACAAAAATTTAACAGAGATATGGCTCAATTTTGAATGGGAAAAATATATAAGATGAAAATAAAGTGGAGAAAATAATGGAGCCAAGTCAATCGAATGCATCCTCAAAACAGCCCTAATTTGACTCAGTTGCATGCAGCTGCAGCCATGCACGGCCGAATGTCCTAACTATCAAAGGCATGGCAAACTGACCATGATGATCATCATCAAGAAGAACACACAAGAATGGACTTATGGACAAAGTTTCCGACATATGATCATTTAACTTAAAAGGTTACAAAATTAAAGGCAACAAATTTAGTTAAAATCAACATTAATTAATTACCCGAGGTAGATGACGGAGGAGACGACGATGGTGTCGAACCTGCCGAGTGCCGAGGTAGGCGTCGACAAGTCGGCGAGTCGGCGAGGCGGCGAGACGGCGAGCAGCAGCAACAAGCAGCGAGGCGGTGAGCAGTGTCAAATGAGCGGCAAGGCGGTGAGTTGGCAGAGTAGCGTAAAATGAGCGGCGAGGCGACGAGCAACGGCAAGGCGGCAACGAGCGGCGAGAAGGCGAGCAGCGGCAAGTCGGCGACGAGCAACGGAGATGCGGCAAGGCGGCACACCGCTGTGCCCTAGGTCGGGAATCACGAATTCACGATTCACGATTTTTTTCAATCAATCAATTTTCATTTTGCATTTGCGGGTAGGCGGGTTACGGGTAGCGGGCTATCGGGTTTTAGTATTGTAAAATAATTAGAAACCTGGGCCGGGCCACGGGTCGAGTTTTTAGACTCCAGACCCGGAGCCGACCCGAGACCCGCCGGATTTCCATTGATCTAAACCCGGTCCTGGACCGACTTATTCCGGGCCGGGTTTTTTAATCGGTCTACCGGGTCGGTGCGGACCGGGTCGACCGGGTCGACTGGGTCGACCCGGTCTCTGCTCAGCCCTACACCATTTGATATCCATTTCGTAATATCAAAGCAAGGTTAAACTAGAAATAAAGATCGAAATATATTCCTTTATGCTAAGTGGATTACTAAATATACTTAATAATGTTTATAAGTTATTTTTTGTATAAATTATCGAAAAGAATTTTAAAGTTATGATGAAAAGCCAAATGGCAAGTATCAAATTTTAATAATTGAATACGTTTCATGCAAGATTAAGTTTATCATTGAATTAACGATAAAAAATTTATTTATTAAATATGGTGTGTGCAAGAAATGAGGTGTGCACTGTGCACAAATGCTATAAAAATGTTATTATATATATATATATATATATATATATATATATATATATATATATGGGTGCCTCTCTTAAGTTTTATTATTATTAATAAAGAAAAACGGCATGTTTATTATATGTTACGGTATATTGTATCAAATAATAGGTGGACCTATCTATTTATGTGATCAGAGTTTTTTGGATAATCAGTCATGTTTCGACATTCTAACATGCACGGCGTTATTGAACGCATAAATAGATTGGAGGTGGATCCACCGTTGATTTTCTGTATCACATACTTAGTAATAAGAGACATGAAAATTTTGCATTCAAACTTTAATTAAAGGAGGAGGAGTCCCTTACCCTCAATGGTTATAAATAGAGTTTTTTATGAAATAGTAAGTTCACCAATCTATTATAATGCAATATATTTATTTAGTGCCCTGCCTAAACCAAATTTGAATGGACAAGAGAATCAAAGTGCGCAATTGCAAACTTCCGTTGTTTAAATGTCCAACTTTACAAATAATTTGGAGACATCGTGAAACAAATGCAATGGAAGGTTTGCCGAACAGTAATGGCGACGCATGGCATTAATTGCTCGTTTGCTCTCAACGAATCTTAACCCACGCTCCCTTGCTGGGCACTCCACGGTTGACCACGAAGATCAAATAATATCCCGGCGGCGCAATCGCGCCGGAGGGCGGGGCCGTCACGGTCACCTGGTACGTGTTGGATTCCCACTGGGGCTCAAGATTCTCCACGTTCAGCACCAGCAGCCTTTGGCCCATGGAGTAGCCGTGCGTCGTGAACGGGGGGGCGTACATGGTCACCTTAACGTCCGCCATCTCAAGCGGCGCCCCGTATTCCTGCACCGTCAACTTGAACGCGAAGCTCTCCCCATACGACATGTCGTCGGAGTTGACCGAGTCCTCGTTGATGGAAGGCCTGTACTTCTTCAGCGCCGGGTCGAGATAGGGCGGCAGGAACTTTTCCACCCTCAGCTCTGTCGGGAACAGCACCCTGGTGAAGTTGTAGCCGTTGTTCGTGTTGCTCCCGGCGACCAATATGGTCGCATCTGGCAGCAGCGCGCTCGTGGAATGATAAACTCTCGGGATGTTAGTTGCAGCCAGCGTGCGGAACCTCTTGCCGGCGGGGAGCGTCGGGCGGTAAAGCACGGGGCTGAAGACGGGCTCACGGGCGAACCACCAGCCGGAGCAGCCCTTGCTGGCGCCGTTGATGAGCAGCAACTCGCCGTTGGGCAGGATCAGCACGTCGCCCATGGTGCGCCTAATGGGCATCTGTTCTATTTGCCACTTGGCTCCCGGCTCGGTGATGCTGATCCTCCCGCAGGTCTGCAGTGCCGGCAGGAACTGGCCTTTCTCCGCTAGGCTGAAGGCGTTGCTCGGGGATCCTCCGCAGACGATGACCTCGACGCTCTTGGGGGCGTTCTTCCGGTCGAGGACGAGGGGCAGGAGGGCGGACGTGCCGGACGACGGGTAATTGCGGGAACCGCCTTCGAGACGAGGGAGCTCGCGGACCACCTTGTTAGCCCTCGGGTCGAAGATGATGGAGCGGTCGTTCGCGAAAATGAAGAGGTTGCCGTCCGGGGCGAGGTGGACGAAGGGATAGAGGTTGTTCTCAACTTTGTCCGTGGTCTCACTGAGGAAATGAAGGTCGATGGTATTCGCGTTGGACTCGCCTTCCGCCGGCACGAACTCGTAGTTGAATTGGCGCCGGCCGCCGATGACGATGAAACTACCGTCGGGTAGCATCTGCTGAGTGGAGTACCTGCGCGCGTTTTGGCCAATGCATGCATGCATGCACGTCTTGTTACGTGGAACTCATATAGGTTTGTGGGTGCGTGCATGAAATTAACAATGGGGAACAAAAGATTACTATATGTTATCACCATGCATGCATGGCATGCACGCAAGTACGTACCATCTGTCGACGGCAAGAGCCTTGGTGTACTCTCTCCAGTCGCAAGTGTCGCAGGCGGTCAGAAATCGCACCCCCCTGCCACCGAAGTTGAAGCCGCCGGTTTGCACCAGGTTGCCCTCGGTGTCGAGGGCGCCCGACGAACACCACGTGTCAGTTAACACCTACACGACGCGCGCAATTGCACCGCTACGTATCAGTTAATTCCAAGCAATCCTACGTATGAGATAATGTCAGATAACTAATTAACCTTGAGAGGCCGGATCTCGGCAGTTTCGAGATCGAACTCCACCGCATGGGACCAGCAATCCAACTCGCCGTCGGGTCGCTTGGGATTGACGCGGCAGTCCGTGCCCTTCGGCAGCTTCACCTGGGCCGGCTGGAAGATGGTGGAGTCGTACATGATCGCCTTGTTGTTGGGCAATATTATGAGGTGCATGGCTGACACGCCGGCGTTCTCGCTGATCAGCTTCCACGCGCCGGCGTAGTTCGTCTCGTGGTCGGGATTGGCCGGCGTCTCCGGCGGGGCGGGCTGATTTGGCGGCACCGGATCGAACATCCAGAACGGGTTGATGAACGGTAAGAAGGTTGGCTCGACGAGGGCTGGCGCGAGCAGGAGGAGAAGGAAGAAGAACGCTGAACGGGAGGAAGGTGCCTCCATTTGCGCGGAAAGTTCCGAGCACGTCAACGTTTTCACCTCCTCTTTCTCTCTCTCTCCCCGATCAGCTTCTTTCTTCTGCCTCTTCCCCCCTTCGCACCTTCGCACCGTTCATGGTGGTGGTAGGGGTCCTCTTTATACGTGCTGCGGATTAATTGTGAGCTTGTTCTGAGTTGACTCTAAAAATAGATGGCCACGAACACCAAACAGAATAAATTTGCTTGACTTAGCAAATTTGCCATCTTTGGTGCATTGCATGCATGACCAGATAAATGATAGCAATGGCTCCTATTATTATGGCGTTTGCCCTTGATTAATGAGGACCTCAGGATTGAAACGACTCCGCCCAAAATGAAACGTGTTGTTCACTTGTCAATCCCCAAATTTTACTGGACAATGTGATTACAACAAAATTATGACAGCACAAGGAGAATTTATATTCTTAATACTTTGATTTAATTCAGTTCGTGGACAACAATTAAGAAGAAAAATATTTTTTTATTAAGAGCTTAACGAGATTTAACTCTTGACCTCTAATATGATGTTAAATTTAATATATTGATAAATTTTTTTAAAAAAATTAAATCATTATAAAAAATAACATCATTGATTTTATATTCATACCAGTGTTTGGAATTAGTAGTGGACTTTTACAGATATTACGATGTATTTTGATTAGATATGTAGTCTGTTCATGCTCTCTCATACAGAAACAATCAATGCCACCGATAGATGTATTATTTAAATTATGAATAAAAATACGAATATAAAGGTTATATTAAAGGATTACATTCTTATGATACAATCTCATTTTCTAACCATTCGCATCCCCATCATTCACATTCAATCAGACAAACAGTTGCATCAGAATATAGTGAGATGGAGGCCTAGGCGACTGAATTTTCCTTTAACCAAAATTTTGCTTGAAACCATGCATGCTTGTACGTAGATATCATGAAGAAATAAATCATTTTGCAATTTAATAGTTATCATTCCGATGGACTTGATGTTGTCATTCTAATGGTCATAATACTTTTTCGTCTTTTATAGTTT
Organism: Pontederia crassipes; assembly: GCA_030549335.1. Classification (NCBI taxonomy): domain Eukaryota; kingdom Viridiplantae; phylum Streptophyta; class Magnoliopsida; order Commelinales; family Pontederiaceae; genus Pontederia; species Pontederia crassipes. Next base: position 45,309,152 of record CM060187.1, on the reverse strand, counting down.
CAATAGATTTTCATGGATTTAATTAATGTCTTGAAGCATTGAACGAACGAAAAAGAATTCCTTGAGGCATTGAGTAAACTTAGTAGATTGTCGCATCTATTTGGGCTTGAAGATTAATATATAATCTAGTGAAGATCACACTTTCTCGCAAGACAATCTTTATATAATTGTTCATATTCATGAATGAATGCAGTAAATAATTGCTTAATGAATTTGTCATCCTTGGTGCATGCAAGGGAGCAATGAGCCAATGGCAACTATTATTGGCCTGATTGAAACCTCGGACACGGCTCTTAACGCCCAATTTTTACTGAAAAAAATGGCTTACGAGAGAATTATGACAGACATTTATAGAACTTCAATAACGTGGTTAATTTGTTGCAATTAGTTGAGTCTGTCTTAGAATAAGAAAACTTTGCAGCTACGGCTGATTACAGCAGTACGCATGCACGACAAGACGGATGAGAACGGAACTGAACTTTCAGATCTCTTGTTGCTTCAATCGTAATTGTGCTTGTGATCACGTAATATTTAACACGTTTATTGATGGATCGAAGGATGCCAAATTCTTTGCTTGCTCGTTCTGAAAGTTTCATAATTTTTTTCACAATTAATATACCATGAAACCAGGAAATTAGACAGAGAAATTAAAGCTTAATAAGCAACATCATGTGATCAGATTGATAATTTAAGCTCTAAGTCCAACTCTTCTTGATCACTGCTTGATGCAGAGTTCTGGCTGCTTGAACTGATTGAAAGATTTACATCCTGCCGTCTTTTCTTCTGCACCGCGCCCTGTGAGTCAATTTTTATTTATGTATATTTTTCAGATCAAGTCGTCTAATTAATAACAAGAACTTATCAGACACTGGGGGCAGTAAAGTAGTCAAGAACGGACCTGCATGGTTTCTTCAGATGATGCCAGCATCGTTGGCGTTGCAATATGTTGTGAGGTGTTCCTGGAAAAGGTCGGAGTTGTTTAGTAATTTTATGAGGACAATTCAACTTTTTAAGGATCAGTTTCAGAAAGAAAGATAAATGATATATTGCCTGTCTGTAAGATCAGGTTGATATCCACTGCTTCTGAAGTCCTCTGTTTTATTTTCCAGATATGTCATCTGCAAACAGGAGAAATCTTATCAGAAAAAGTGGAAAAAGGATGGTAACATCTGCAGATGACATTTCTGGCATTTATAAAGAAGTTTTCATTATATTAAGGCAGAACTTAGTTTGCCTTGTTCATATTCACTCTCATTGGAGAATATAATTACTATCACATTTTGTTCGTTTTGTTCTAAACACTGGTTTTTAATTTGTTATAAAATAAAATTTAAACAAGACTGTTTTTTCTTCTAAACGCCCTCAAATACGAACGTTTGAAATAATTAAATTAGTAATCTTATCAAATGACCACTAATTTTGATAACTTTAATTGACATATTCACTAGTCAATAAAACAACCATTTTTTTCCCAACCAAATTTAAAATAACAAAAGAACATAAATCTTATTAAATAATAATAATCTAATTAACTTACAGCAAAACTCTGTTGAGCTGCAGAGGGAGGCGTCACGCTGAAAGGAGGAGAGGGAGGAGATGAAAGCGGCATATAATTAGGCCTCGCATGATCCTGAACAGGGTTTACATGCAGGATTAATATGAATTAAGCTGCATTAACCAGAATCCATAAATAGCAGCATGCACGCACATATATAAGCAAATTAAAGATTAAGAGTTCGAAGATGGATAGATAGATATATATGCGTGTGTGTGTGTGTGTGAGAGAGAGAGAGAGAGAGAGAGACTACGACGAGATGAGCGTGGAATCCTGAGCGTGGTGAAGGATCGTGGTCTGCATCCACCTGCGACAGCAATCTAATTTGCTCTAGTTGAGCCACCCCAAGTCCTCTCTGGGGCTGCTTTGCCTTCTGTGACTTGCTCTTCTTCCCCTTCTTTGATGAACCAGAAGTTTCACTGCTCATTCTTGCAATGGATGGGGGGAGAGAGAGAGTAGAGTGTAGAATGGTATGTCGTTGTATGAGCAAGGACGGATTGTGGCAGCACTGCCATTTAATGGTGTTCCAGAACATAATAATCAGACAACAATAGCTGGAAGAGATCGCAGGCGATTGAGGAGATCTCCTCTGCTCCAACGGGTACTACGTGGACCGGAAGAATATAAGATTCTTTAATTGGTATGACATGCAGGCTGCAGCCATACTAAAGAATTGCACCATGCATATAAGATATTGCATGCCAAGGCTGACAAGCTGTTCCGAGCTGCTCTTAAAACATTTGCTGTCCAACAAATATTATATACAAATGCAATCGAAAGATTTTTCTCCATTGTTCTGAAACAAATTGAACTTACCAACCTTGAGATTGTTGCTATGTCAGGAAGCTTCCTTTGAAGTTGTTGCATGCATCAACTATTGAAGATTATGTGTGAAAGGAAAAAAAAAATGTCTCCCAAGTACACTTTGATTTCTTGAGGATAAACATTATGAAGGCTATCCAAATGGAAGATCCTAATGAAATCAGAATCTTTTCTTCATGTTACCTTAGATATTATTATTAAGAGCAAGATGTAATACATCCTTTTTTTCCCTGACCTGGATCTTTTTTGGTAGCGAAGCTAATTAATTATGTTGGAATATTCATTAAGTTGTAAGCTACATGTAGAGTGACAATGAATTCAAATATTTGTCCGATTATTCTGAATGTTAACTGTAAAAAAGTTGTGAATACAGATTCATCCTAAATTATCATTTGGAGAATAACTAAGTCATGGATTTCACGTTCGGATCGATCAGATAAAAATAGATTGCAAACATACAAAGATCAGATTCACAGGCAAAATGTATCATAGTTACACCTAAGGAACATGTGATCCGATGTGTACCTTACATTAATCTAATTCGAAAGCACCAAACATGATGATCGTATCTTTAACCGAAGGTTTCCTCTTAACAAACCATATCTCAAGTGGTCGTCAATATTAATTATTTCAGGAAACGTAAATATATAATAGTAGAACTGCCTTAATTATATGAGATCGGATCATATATATATAGCATGAGGTTTAAGGTGTCAAAGTTAGGTCTTATTAGGCAACGTCTAAATCAGAATTTAAATTAAGATTAACATTAATTTTTTATTTGGTAAACTACATAAAGAAGTAGAGTTTAAGCTTTTGCACTAAAATATTAGAAAACTACTTCTACTAACATTTAACGATTATATATTAGAGGTTTATTTTTTTCCGATTTTACCCTTATCCAAATGTGTTATTTTTTATTAAATTATCTTATTATTTTTTTCATTTTATTTTTTATCACCATTAGAGTATATTACTTTTTATATTCATGCTTAAATTAATTATAAATTATTTATTAGTGAATAAAAATAAATTAATGATGAATATTTTTATATCCTATATGCACTACATAAAATTTATTATCAATATATTTTTTACATATGAATAAAAAATAATTATGGAATTTTATTTTATTTGCTTGAGATATAAAAAATGTATATATTTTTAGTATAATAAAATTTATATAGTGCTTGAAATAGATAATTTATCATATATTCAATTATATCATTTATATTCATCAGCTAATTCTACTATTAAGTTTACTAAACAATTAGTTGTTAATATTATAAATGAACATCTAATCACTAATTACCATTCACTATCCGTTGATCAAATTGTTATGATGTAATAAATTTGCTAAACATAGCCTTACTAGTTCGAGTACTAGAGAGTAACCATTTGATTAGAGGATATGGAGTAGATATAGATAGTCATTTGTTTATAAATTTGACAGAAATTATTTAATAATAGTAGTTTAATTTATGTATCCTTAGAAAATAATAAAAGTTGACATAAAAAATATAATTTACATATGAATAGTTGATAGCATTTTGTTTATAAATTAGATAGAAATTATTTAATAATAGTAGTTGAATTAATGTATCTTTATAAAATAATAAAAGTGGACATAATAATATATTTACGATAATTATTATAAGTATTATATTTATAATAATTACTTTATGCTATTTTATTTTAAATATAAATATTTATAAAATGTTATTTTATTATATAAATATTAAATAATTAAAATAAAATTTAATTTCAATCGTAAACAGATTAGAGACGTGAAATATTAAAATAAAAAATATGATGTCTAAAGTTAAATAATTTTTATTTAAAAATAAAATATGAAATTATTATACTCTATATTGAATTTAATGGCGATGCTACCCGTTTAGATGGCTAGCATTACTACTGATCTTACATGCCATCAGATGTAAGATGGATGGCAGATAAAAAATGCGCTGCTCACTTGATGATTGACTTACTTTTGGTTCTGATGAGCGCTTCTCACCTCAGTGGTTCAATTGTTTGTCTCAATTCTCACGATCTGCTAGAACTTTCCTTTTGATGTATTCTTTTCCCTTTCAGTTTCGATGTGTCATCACTTGCGACATGTACGACGAGTAAGTGAAGAGACACTTAGTCAAGACTATTTTAAATATGCAGCAAAAGTTTTATGAACAAGATAATTTTATCAAAAGACGCTCTTATAAGTTTTCAATCACGGATACGATATGAGTGTTCAACGAGACGTCATGAGACAATGAAATTAACGCGTTGAGATGTTAATGTAGACGCTTAACGTTCGAAGGGACATCGAGAAGGATTACTGATATATGTTACCATCCTACGTTCAAGACCGGACATTAAAATTAAAAAAAAAACTTACTTATATCATATAAGAATATGAAATGCATCTAAGCCTAGAAAAGTACTAATGAATTTCTTCCTAATGTATTATAGGTAAATAATTCTTAATACAGAATTGAAAATATAATGTTTTACAAGTAGTTTGATCATTCAATGCCACAAGAGAGTGGCCACAAGTTTGAATTGAATGACGGCAAAGTCGGGAGATGTTCGTGCAACCGAAAAATGCCCGCGCCTCATTACCTTCATCTGACACACCACCTCCACTAAACATCAAAATAGTAGTTTTGTTCGATGATTCCATCTATTGCCACTTCTATCTTATCACATGTAGCTCTTCGCTTTCTGCACTAAAAACCAAAGTCTTGAAGTCTAGAGAGCTGATTGTAGTGCCTATACAAGTAAAAGGAAAAAAACCATAAGTGCGTGGAGAGCATAAACAAGGGCGGAGGGTGTTAGACAATGGAAAAAATCGTATGCCATAAATTTAATTGAACGGTCTTGATCGAATGTGTTGATCGATTGACTAGATCGTACGATAATGATCCGATGAATCTAGATCATTGATATTCATATTATTATATGATAATAGGCTTAAATAGGATGTTGATTTCAGGAATCGAAAAAATAGAAAATAATCAAATGGCTCAATCGCTAGAGAATACTAAACTGGATTCAGAAAATGGAGAAAAGTTTCAAAGGAAAGAAGCTATGTTACAGATGGCTTCAGGTGTCTATTTATACACATAACAGTGAAAAAGGACAAAAAACGAGATGGTATATTACATGTTGATAATGTTGGGTCAAAAATTTAATGACATATAAAATTATATTTTGATGAAATAAACCTCGAAAGATTAAAGTTGAAATGTTAAAAAAAATTTAAAAAAATGGATAACTTTATGCACTATGCTTTGATTAAATAATTATCACTGATCTAATTAGTTTTGGAGAAAAGTGAAACGTCAAAGTTATAGAGAATTCTGTTAGCTTTCATAGACTCCAAGATAATCTAATTTGGATAACCGTACAAAAAGTTTTGATCAAAAGAGTGCAGGTCGGTCAACCTGCCGATCGACGCAAAGAAGGCCGGTCGAGAAGATACCGGTCGACCGAATAGAAGATGTCGATCGATCGATAACTACTGACCCTACTTCGGACGACGTCGAGCCGATACCGGTCGATGTATCGGCCGATGGGCCGGTCGACTGATCAAGCGTAGAAGTTAAAGAAAACGCGCAACGGTCACATAGACCGGTCGACCGGTCCAGAAGTACGATCGACCGGCCTCCGAGTCAAATGAATAGTAACGGTCAAATTTGCAGGAGGAATTTGTGGAATAATTTCTGGACGAATTTTTCACACATTGAAGACTATAAAAGGAGTGCCAAAGCTAGAGGCAAATGCACACATTCACTCATTGAAAAAAACTTCAAGTTGTCAAAGAGAGATCATTTCTTGAAGTTTTCATTTTATAGCTTTCTCATTCTTTCTCTCTTCTTCCCTTGTGAGCTTAGTTTTGTAAAAGAGAGAAACTCTTTTGTTCAAAAAAATTAGAGAGAGCTCCTGTGTAAAACAGATTCTAAATCTTACATCTTGAGCGAGAGAAATAGATTAGCTTCCTATGAGGAAATGTTGCCTTGTCTCTCGAAGCGGAGAAAAACAGTGGTGTAAAGGGCTTTCTTCCTTGCCCCATTTGAAACAAAGGAAGTGCTAGTGGAATCTCTGGCGGTCTCGAGGCCGAGAAGTCGGAGCGAGGACGTAGACCAAGGTGTGGCCGAACCTCGTCAACAACCATCGTGTCTTTGTGTTTAATTTTCTCTCTCTCCCCGTTCATATTGTGTTTATAAATTGAATTGCAAAAGTTTTAAGAATCGATTTTGTGCTTCCGCTGCAAATTTTGTGAAATCGATATTTTTTGTTAAACACCAATTTACCCTCCCTCTTGGTGCCCTTTGGGATCCTACCGATAACTTGTTCCTGCACTGATAACTTGTGTTCCTGCACTGATAACTTGTCCTGCACTGATAACCTGCTCTGCACCAATAACCTGCATTGCCAGTTCTACAATTTTGTATTATGCTTTGTTCTGCTAATCATCAGTTGCATTCATATAATTCATACAATGTTCAACACCACCCCCCTTCTCAAGTTGACGGCCGAAATATATCAAGGGGCGTCAACTTGGATAGCAAATAGTCATGATGTCGTCGTGGTAAAGCCTTCGTGAGAATATCAGCAGGTTGTTCAGTGGTAGGAATATGGCATAATTTGATCAATTGCTGAATAGCTCGTTCCTTAATGAAGAGACAATCCGTATCAATATGTTTAGTACGTTCATAAAAAATTGGATTTTCTGCCATTTGGATTGCAACCTTTGTTGGGTCAAAGTTTCAATGACATATGAAATTATATTTTGATGAAACAAATCTCAAAAGATTAAAATGCTGAAAAAGTCCAAGAAAAAAAGATAACTTTATGCACAAATTTTGATTACATAATTGACTATGAAATGATTAGATTTTGGATGAATATTCGCGTATGGTCGACTGATCCATATAACTCAAACAAGGCCTAACATCACATTCTCAATAAGACACCTGAGTCAGTTTATGCACAATCCCAAGGAGTCACATACGACAGCTGCTCTACGTATTGTCAGATACCTAAAATCTGCACCAGGAAATGGATTATTTTTTCCTGCTAAACAAAACGTTGTCGTATCTGCATTCTCTGATTCTGATTGGGCAGCATGTCCCATTTCTAGGCGTTCTATTTTAGCTTTTGCTAGTATACTTGGTTCTTCTTTAGTCTCTTGGAAATCTAAGAAACAAGAAGTCGTTGCACGTTCTTCTACAGAGGCTGAATATCGTAGTGTGGCTATCATGGTTGCTGAGATCATCTAGCTTCAGAGACTTCTTTTAGAATTACATTTGCCAGTTATACTTCCTATCAATCTCTATATAGATAGTAAGGTTGTAGGATCCCAAAGGACACCAAGAGGGGGGGGGGGTGAATTGGTGTTCAATTGAAAATATCAATTTCACACAAACCATCGCGGAAGCACAAAACCGATTCTTAAATCCTTTATAATTCAGATCATAAATTCAATATGAATGGGGGAGAGAGAGAGAGAGAGAGAGGAAATCAAACTCAAATGGACACGGTGATTTGTTGAGACCGCCGGAGATTCCACTAGCAATTCCTTTGTTCCAAATAGGGCAAGGAAGAAAGCCTTTTACATCACCGCCTTTTTTTTGCTTCGAGAGGCAAGGCAACCTCTCATCCTAGAAAGCTAATCTATTTCTCTCGCTCAAGAGGTAAGATTTTGAACATCTTTTACACAAGAGCTCTCTCTAATTTTTCTGGACAAAAGTGTTTGTCTCTTTTACAAAGCTAAGCTCACAAGAGAAGAAGAGAGAAAGAATGAAAAAGCTATAAAATAAAAACTTCAAGAAATGATCTCTCTTTGACAACTTGAAGTTTTTCTTCAATGAGTGAATGTGTGTCTTTGCTTCTGACTTTGGCACTCCTTTTATAGCCTTCAATATGTGAAAAATTCGTCCAGAAATCATTCCACAAATTCCTCCTTCAAATTTGACCGTTACTATTCATTTGACTCGGAGTCCGGTCGACCAAAATTCTGGATCGATCGACCGGTCTATGTGACCGTTGCGCCATTTCTCCAGTTACCACAGCTGGTCGGTCGACCGATGTCTCGACCGGTACAGTCTCGTAATTTTAATTTATAGTCGTTGAGCTGATCGGTCGATCGGTGCTTCGACCGGACTGTCGACCGGTATAGTTTCGACATCGATCGGTTCTGGATCGGTCGACCGGCATCTTCATTTGATCGACTGGACTGTCGACCGGCCTTCTTTGCGTCGATCGATAGGTTGACCGACCTGCACTCTTTTGATCATAACTTTCTGCACAGTTATCCAAATTAGATGATCTTGGAGTCCATGAAAAGCTATGAACTGGGATCTGATAACAATGGACCAGTACTACCTAAATTGGTTGGTAAGTGCAAACGAGTATCATAATCATGGGATGTAAACTTGGTAGTTTCTTCCATAGGTGTAAACATTGGTTTAGAAGTACTTAACCCTGTATCAGTAATAAGAGCCTGAATATATTTTCTTTGTGTTAATATGATACCTTTGTTAGATCTCAAGATGTCCATACCAAGGAAGTATTTCAGAGAACCCAAGTCCTTTAATCTCAAATTATAGTTGAGAGTATCTTTCACTTGCTGGATTAGATAAGGACAGCTACCTGTTAGGATAATATCATCAACATACACAAGAATAGCCACAAACTCATTTTGAATACACTTAGTGTAGAGGGTATAATCATTTCAACTTTGAACAAAATTGTGAGTTAGAAGAATTTCAGAAAACTTGATATACCATTGCCTTGATGCTTGTTTCAGATCATAAAGAGATTTTTTGAGTTTACAAACTTTATTAGAAATTGCTAATTCAGGAGGAGTAGGATATAGACATCTTCAAACATATCTCCATTAAGGGAAGGCATTACTAACATCCAAATGATGAATTGGGAGATTCTTTTGTACAACCATAATCAGAAAAGCTCTAATGGCAACAATTTTGGCAACATGTGAGAAAGTGTCTTTGTAATCAATTCCTTCCTTTTGATTAAAACCTTTTGCCACAAGTCTAACTTTAAATCTCTCTGTTGGCCATCTGCCTTCTAATTTGATTTTATATACCCATTTGCACCCTATGAATTTTTTTATCTTTAGGCAAATCGACTATCTCCCAAGTCTGATTTGCCTTAGGTGCCTCTAATTCAAGCTTCATGGCTTCAATCCATTGAGAAGGCTGAGGCTCAACTAAATCGGACAGAAAAGACATGTAATTTGTTTTTAAGTTATCAAATGAAACATAATTGGACATTAGATATGTAAGCCGAACAACATAAATCTTCATCCATTCTAGCCTCTTTGTGAATCTCTTAGGTCTCTGATCACACACATCTTGACTCATTAGTTGATTTAAACTGCAGTCTGATAAAGGGGGTAAAGAAACTTGAATATCAAGTGTGGGCAAAGAATCATTAATTCCAAGAGAATTATCTGCTATGCTCCGAGATGGCATCTCTGATTCATTTCCTTCTGGCTGAGGATGTGTTCTTAGGATCTGAGCGCTCTCTGGAAATATATCTTATATTGAGGTTTGAGTTGGCATATGATTTCTTTTGTTGTGATCAGTTAATATATCTTCTATTTATCAAAAGGAAACAAATCTTCTTGAAACTTGACATTTCTACTGACTGAAAATTTGTTTGTTTGAATATCCATATATTTATATCCTTTCTGTATGTTACTATAGCCCATGAATACAACTTTGATCTCTCTCGGTCGAAACTTGTCCGTGATATTTAGATTTGAACATAATAAAGACAACCAAAGACTCTTAAATGTCCAATTTCTGGCTTCTTATAATTTTTTTTATATGCTGAAATATTTCCTAAAACTTGCAAAGGGATTATGTTTATAATATGAATAGCTATTTTGATATGTTCATCCCAAAATTTTATAGGCATAGATGATTGAAATAATAGGGCTATAGAAATTTCTAATATGTGCCTATGTTTCCTTTCCACTAACTCATTTACCCTTGCTATTTAAGAAATCTGCACAGTCTTTACTAAAGAACTCAACACCATTATTTGACCTATTTTTTTTTATTTTCTCCTTGCACTGTGTTTCCATTTGAATGATGAATTGATTCATACAAAGGGTGGAGTCAAACTTTGTTTTCAGAAGAAAAATTCAAGTCAGTTGACTGAAATCATCTACTATGATTAGAAAATATTTATTGCCAATATTAGAAACAACTTTGTAAGGATCCCAAATGTCAATATGTAATGTATCAAGCCTGACCATACAACTTTCTCTATCTGTAATTTTAAAAGGAAATCTAATTTTCCTTGCAAGAGGACAAATATCACAATGATGAATTGTATCACTATTATCAGAAACATTACATTCAACAACTAGTTTTAGCTTTTCCAATGGAAGATGCCCAAGTCTTTGATGCCATATGTGAGCTCCTCTAGCTTCTTATTTAGCATTCATGACTGTATGAAACTTCTAATCATCCTAAACTCCTGCAGCCTTTGACAGATAGTAGAGGCCATTGAATTCTCTATCATCTGGTGCAATCTCTCACTGTGATGTTCCTGTATTGTACAACAATTTGAAGAAAATGTGACAGAACACTAAGTCTTTAGAAAGTTGTGAAATTGATATTAGATTATATCTGAACTTAGGTATGTAAAAAACCTTTGATAACACCTTATGCAAACCTATTTCTAGAAGTCCTTTGTGTGTTACTGATATTTTATTGCCATTGCGCAAGATAACTAATTTCTATATAGGCAGTTTCATCACATTGTCAAGAATATATAGGCTAGATGCTCTAGTATCTAATATCCATGTATCTTCTTTTGAAAGTAAAGGAGTAGAAGTAGCCATACCTGCCATATGTAAACTGTTATCTTGTTTAACTTTCATATCCTTTTCAATTTTTTTCAATATGAATTGGTATTGCTCTTCTGAAATCTGAATTCCTTTATCCATGTTGATTATTGTCTCAATCTCTGATTTGATTGGTTCTGGCTCTGATTGTGCACAGACTGTAGCATTTTCATTAGACTTGTTCCTATTGTTATTGAATTTCCAATTTGAAGGATAACCAACAATTTTAAAGCATTGTGCCTTCTTATGCTCTGATTTGTGACAATATTCACAGATTATCGAATAGTCTTTCTTCCCTTTTTGATATCTCTTTGGATATTGAACATTTGATTTAAAGTTTTCATTTCCATAAAATGCTGCAATGTTTTGATTATGAGTTGTAGCCAGGGGACTTTTGTTTCTTTGTTCTTCCTCTACTATCATTGAATAAACCTGATTGATAGATGACACATGTGACATTAATAATATTTGATATCTAAATTGAGCATACACATCATTCAATCCCATTAAAAACTTATAGACTCTTTGTTGCATGATGAAATCTGAGTAATCTCTACTTACTTCTATAACAGGAAGTCCAGGAGAAATAAGAGATAGCTCCTTCCACAGAAATTTTAATCTGTTATACTATTCCTCAATCGACATTGGACCTTGTACAATACGATATATTTGATTTTGAGTCATATAAATTTTAGTTCCATCCTTTCTCTAAAATCTCTCTTTCAAATCAATCCATATGTCTCTTGCATTTTGTCCATATGCAGCATTGCTTATTAATCCTTTTGATACAAATCCAATCATCCAAGAAATGATTGGAGCATTGCATCTCTTCCCTTGAAAATGTAATGCCCTATCTACTGATTCAAGTGGAAAAGACCCATCAAGGAATACATGTTTGTTCTTAGTAAGCATAGCATTAAAGAAGGCACTACTCCAATCCATATAGTTTGTAGAATCTATTAATGTGCAATGAGTAACAACCAAACTCGAAGAATCAGAAGGGTTTAAAAAAAGTGGACTATTGATATCAATAGTAATTAAAGTAGCTAGACCAAAAGATGAAGCCATCGAATGATCAGACATAAAAAAATTCCACAACAAAAGGAATCAACCTAAAAAATACACCAATCCAGAAGAAGTATCAGAAAATAAGAAATAGATCTACGACTCTTAAAGAAGTTCTAGATCTAACCCTTTTCCTACTTCAATCCTTCTTCAATTGCTTCTTCATCTCCTTATTAAATCAAATATAAAAAGAAACTCAGCTCTGATACCATGTTGATTTCAGGAATCGAAAAATAGAAAACAATCGAATGACTTAATCGCCATAGCATACTAAACTGGATTTAGAAAATGGAGAAAAATTCCAAAGGGAAGAAGCTATGTTACAGATGATTTTAGGTGTCTATTTATACACATAATAGTAAAAAAGGACAAAAAAATAAGATGGTATATTACATGCTGATAACTTGTTCCTGCACTGATAACTTGTGTTCCTGCATTGATAACTTGTCCTGCACTAATAACCTCCTTTGCACTGATAACTTGCACTGCCAGTTCTATAATTTTGTATTCTGCTTTGTTCTACTAAAATCAATTGCATTCATATAATTCATACAATGTTGAATAGCATTGACCCATATTTATAACCTATTCTCCTCCTTTATGAATGAGGAGATTATGAGGAAAAAGAAATTACATGATTATTCTCCACATTCATTATATAATAATGTATTAGTCATTATATATGTGTGACACATTCTCTCCCATTCTTCCTCTCAACTCCTATCTTCTTCTCTACAATGATTGTGATGCAAAAGGTGTGTGCAAGTTTTTTTGATGTCTTTGCATAAATATCGTTAGAGGGATGACACTTACGATCCTCTTCTACCAAGTTTCTCTTCGTTGGATAGCGTTTATGAGGTAACGGAACGAATTCTTACTAATATTATTATAATCTTGATTTTATATTTGCTTAGATAAGGAATACACGCACTAACGTTGAAATTTACTAATAATGTATAGTAGTAATAGAACACATGCAGCTGCCTAATCTGCCTTCTCTTCTTTCAATACAAAAGTGGATCCACTACTATCTATCCTTCCAATTCTGTCAGTTAAAAGATTACTTTTTATATTAACTTTTTATCTAATATTTTTTGCTTATTTTTAATTATACTTTATTTTGTATCGACTAAAAAAATAATAACTGAATAAAATTTTGTCTTTTATGATCATAATCCATTTGTGCCTTTCATATAAGATATTTAAATTTCATTAGTTTTTTTCTTTTATGTGATTATGTCATTTATAATAAATATGTTTTTATGCAATTAATATTATTAGCCATTGTGCATCATTTATATTACTCAATTATGTTATTATGAAGTAATTTTAACGCATTTACTATACACTAAAATATTTTATTTTCTTGTTATGTTTAATTAGTTTAATTTATTAGATTATTTGTTAAGTTAATATAAATATTTTTTGTAGTTAATCATGTCATTAAAAAATACTTCAAATTTTTGTACCTTCAATTAATTTTCTTTGAATGCTGAATTTTATTTTATTATTGAATTATGGCTATAATTTAGAATCACATTTTTTTGTATCTTCAATAAGTTTTAACTAGAATAAAAATTTATTAATTTTTTTATCATGATATCTTTTAATAGGGAACTCGGATTTTTTCTAACTCCGTCATTGAGCATAAATAATTTTTTTTCATCTAAGACCGTCAATAAAATGTCACAAGTTAGCACAGGACATCTATGATGACATGATCGGCTGCTACGTGTAACTCGTCCAAGTAGAGCTTTTTAATTGCTACCTTGCGGATAAAGCACAGGATCGTAATCTTTTAGCATCAATGTTGAGTGAGTTGTTGCCTCATCACGCTTGAGACACATGGAGGCAATCGACCACAAAGAGACGGGAAGGGGATGATAAGTGTGGAGGCGGATGGGACTGACACCTTAAAAACTTCGCATAGTGTTTAAATCAGAAAATGTAACAATGAAAATTTTAAAAAAATTAATTTGATAGATAAATTTTAATAAATATTAAAATACAAAGTAAGAAGTAAATAAATAATTTATTATTTTATATGCATAAAATATTATATCATATTAAAATTTATTATATTTATATATTTTTTAGTTTACTTGGAAAATTTGGCTTCTATTAAAAATTTAAGTTATGGCACAATATATTAATATTCATTTTGATTAAAGGTTTTTATAATATGAAATTAAAACCATAACGTAAGCAATATATTAATAAAATTATATTATAATATAAATTATATCATGTATTCTTTTTCTAAAAACAATTGAAAATTTTAATTAGTAAAATTTATTTGAATACAATAATATTTAAGTTAATTTTATCATGGAATTTCTTTAACTTTATTGTGCTATAATACTAAGTAAATTATATATATGTAAAATAATAAAATGATTATTAATTAGATCTAATAAATTTATTTATAAGTTTTATAATAATATATTGATAAATAAATAACTATATATATTATATGTATTAGTAGATATATGAGCCTAATATTAACAGTAAATACTATACTATAATATTACTCAAAGTATAAAAATAATTAATAAAATAATTATTCAATGTTGGATTAAAATATTTATTTTATGAGCCGAATGATTACGTATTAATAAATAAATAATTATATAGATTTATTATACTATAATACTAAGTTAACTATTATAATTATTAGATATAAATAAATTTATTTCTAATAATTTATATATATAACATATAATGTATTATTAAATAAGATTAGTAGGTCTAAAAGTAGCTATGTACTTTTAGATCTATACGAAAAATAAAAAAAGAGGTTAATTACTTATTTAAGTCACGTGATTAAAACTTTTGTTCTAGTTCAAATTTTTTTATGGACAGTTTGATAGAACTTAGATAAGAATTTGTCCAAGTTCTACATCTAAGAATGATATCCTAAAAATTTTGCATGGAGAAAAAAAGTGTGGATTGACCGCAAGGAGACATGGTGCAAATAATCGAACAATTCAATTGACCGCGCATTTTCTCAATCCACCATCGATCTTCTATATGCCCGGTGCATAAGACAAGTATTATAGTATCCCCATTAAATCCTTCTACATTTTATAAGTTATTTTGTTGATTTTTATGTTCAAAATTTTAAGGACTGTTTGAATATTGGAATCATAATTTCTTCGAGTTTTAAGTGAATAATTGAATTAATAAATTAGTTCAGTACGTGTTTAGATGAAGAAGTAATTGATATTATAGGAAAAAATAAATTTGATGGATTAATTTTAATGAGTGTTTGAATTAAAAATACATATTATAAATATAAAATATAAATTTATTGAAAAAATCTAAAATATATATTTTAAAATTTTTATTACTTTTTCTTTAAAAATATATTATATAAATAAAAATAGATATTATTAATATAAAATATAATTTTATGTTAAAAATAAAAATATAAGTGTAGATTAAAATTTTTTATTAAAATAATTTGTTAAACATATATTATTTTAATATAAAAATCAAATTTTAATAAATTATATTTAATGACATATTAAATATTTTAATTACATAATTACTAATAAATGATATTATGTTAATATTTTATTATAAATATTATATATAATTAAGAGACAAATGAGAGAGACAAAAAATAGGGAAAGACAAAAAATGAAATTAGAAAAATGTGGATGATGTCTACAGTGCCTTGATTCGACGAAAAAGTTGAAATTAGACTTTCCATCACTTGGTTCCTAACTTAGCCATGACTTGGCATTTGAGGAATTAGCATCCTAAATGTCATTTTATAAGAAAAAATTATCTGTATTTAGAAGTTATTTAGTACTCTATTTTTTGGATGATTCTCTTCTTTCGGAGGCTCTTGCTCTCATGTATTCGGACAATTATGAAGTTTCCTATAATAGATAACCTTTTCTTCTAAAAAAATAAAAAAAATAAAAATTAAACATTGTCAGGATAATAAATATGGTATAGACTTAGAAAGATTATTTATGAAACTTTGAACAAAAAAAATAAAGAAGAAGACAACTCAGAGTATTTGTTCTAAAAAACGTAAATAATTGGAAATGAACATAATTATACAGCACAAACTACGATTGCAATCACAAGTGAGAAACGTGGCACCTAAAAAACACATGGTACCTAGAAACTGGAAAAAGAAAGCTCGGAATAGAAAGGGGACGACTTGGCTACTTTTTCATTTTAGTTAATTTTCTAGACTACCTCAAATGCAGTCTTATTAATTAATTATGTCAATTAAATTTTGGTTCAGAATTAACTATAAAAGGTTAGCAATAATTCTTTTGCTGAAAAAATATGGTTTGTTCGATTTATTTTTTTATACTGTCCTAAGTGTAAATATGATATTCAAAATTATTAACACCTAATTAATTTGATGGTAAATATGTACTCAATTAACTAAAAATAATGACTTTAAGGATCGATAAATATGCATGATCAAAGAATTAATTCCGAAATTAGGGGCACATATCGAACCACCCAACATTCCTACCGAGTCATTTTTTTAAAAAAAAAATGGCTGATACAAGAAATAGACATTTCAGTGAAGTTTGTTTTATTGTAAAGTTAAAAAGAATAAACTTTATCTAGAAAAGTTGTTGGATTAAATTTATTTTCGAAAAAACTCAACATTTTCTTTAATCTTTCTATTGAGATCTAAATCCAGTCGGCTAAACCAACAATTAATCTTGGTGATAGTTTTTGTTTGATGATTTAAGGCGATCGTGCGAGGGGGCTTTTACTTTTAGAAGGATCCCAAAGAAGAAATAGAAGAGGGGAAACGAAGAAGTGAAGCATAGTGAAAACCAGAACAAAATTAACAGAGGGGCACAGCGATGATGCAAGAGAGCGTTCTCTCGTCTCGCCGGTCGCCGTTGGGCCTCGAGGGAGACGAGGAGGCGGCGGCCCTCGTCGGCGACGACGAGTCGAAGACGACCAGGCACGCCGCGGCCGCCTCCCTCACCGCTCGGATCTCCGCCAAGCTCCCGCCGCTCCGCCTGGCCCCCTCCCAAACGACGCATCACTGCGTCGCCGTCGCCGCCTTCGCCGCTCTCCTCCTCGTCGCCTCGGCCCTCCTTTTCCTCGCCGCCCGCTCCCGCCCTGCCATTTGCGTCCCGCCCTACGGCTCCATCGACGGCGCCGGCCTCTTCCGCCCCACCCTCGACGGACTGGCCTCCGAGTTTGGTTCCCTCGGCGTGCCATGGTGTAAGCCTCTCATTCTTGTTTCTGCTCTTTTAGCTATTTTCCGCCGATCCGTGGAAAATGTGCATTTTTTTGTCCAACTCCATCGAGATCTGGATATGCTTTGCTTCCATTTTTGTGTTTTGCTTCAGATATGTGTACTTTGAGTTAGATTAAACGAGATCATACATGGAAACCCTCATAAATAACGGCATTGTTTAGACTATAAGATTTCTTTCCTGAATTCCGCTCCATATTCAAATCGAATAGCAGAACGAATGTAGCCGTGATTTTTTCCCCAGGAGGATTTCTTTTCCGTTAATTGAAACAGGAAAACTCGAATGGCATCTTTATATGTTTTAGACATCATAGACTTTCATGACATTCTTTCTTAATTCTTTTTACTTGACAAAAAGGCAGATCGAAACATGGTAAAACGGTGGAATGGACTGCCAAGGATCTGCTCAAAGGCTTGGAGGAGTTTGTGCCCATCTATGAGAACCGCCCGATCAAGAATAACATGTATGGCATGGGCTTCGACCATAGCTTTGGGCTTTGGTTCATGGCACGATGGCTTAAACCGGATTTGATGATTGAGAGTGGTGCTTTTAAGGGGCATTCCACATGGGTCTTACGACAGGCAATGCCGGAGACACGGATCATTTCACTTTCACCTCGTCACCCAGAGAAGTACTTAAAGAAGGGACCTGCCTATGTTGATAGTAACTGCACATACTTCGCGGGGAAGGATTTTATAGATTTTGGTAGTGTCAATTGGAACAGCATTATGAAAAAGCACGGAGTTTTAAATCTAAGCAGAGTCCTGGTATTCTTTGATGATCACCAAAATGAACTGAAGAGGTATATCATCCTTCATCCTGTATTGCTTGTTTCCAGTGTCCTTTAGCTATATTTTTCATGCTTATTCAGGAGATCTTGTAAGTTTCATCTTCTTTTAGTGATAATTGATGGTTTATATCCTTTTCATGTCATCAGGAATTGAATTGTCAGTAGTTTTTCCTATTAATAATTTATTCTTTCCTTGTAGTTTGTGTATTATATGTGAAGTCAATGCCTAAGTTTTCTTTGATGATATAGAAGAATCATAAAACCTGTTTATACCCTTTGGAACAGATTAAAGCAGGCACTTAAAGCTGGCTTCCGGCATCTAATATTTGAGGACAACTATGACACTGGAACTGGAGATCATTATTCATTGCGTCAGATATGTGATCAATATTACATTCGAGGTTTGCAATCCTATCTGTTTTCTTTTTCTGGTTGCATCCATCACTATTTTTTTTCGTTCTAGGATGTGTTTTTACTTCTAGTGGAGCAGAACCTCACATTATTATCAAATGACCTATAGACTTTTTAGTTATTATGTGGTGTTGTTTTTTACAGGTTCAACAATTTGTTTTAGAGACGTGTTGCATGCTTTTCTCCCTTTTAATGTGTATCAGAGAATTCTTGCTTGGTTATCTTTTACTCCTCTACATTCCAAACATTCTTTATTCACGGCAAAAAGAAAAAAAAATTGAAGTACACAGCAAAATTCTTGCTTCACGTTCCATGTATTTGACGAATTGTTTGAATTTGTTATTTCCTTTATACAGTAGTAAGATTACTTAATCCAACTTGGATTGCCAAAACTAACTTTCACAACTTATTGTCGCAACATTTTGCTTTCCAAATGAGTGGGCATATAATCCCTTGGATGCCTCTCCAAAAAAGTGTAGCAAATAGTTATGTATGAATAGCAGAGGCAAGTCTAGATGCTACACCATTGTCATTAAACAATGTAATCTGTGATCTCTTTGACATTCTAAATCCTTTAGCATCTGGCATCTTTGTATGAAGTGAAAATGGCATTGATCCGTGAACTATTTCATTTTGACTTGGTACGTACATTTGGTGTTTATGATATTTGTCAGACAATTTTGTTCCTCAAGGTGTTATAAAATATTGGATTATGTTTGGTCATTCTAGGTTGCACTGATAATCAGGTTTCATAACTGTGAGGTGATAATAATATTTTCTTGTAGGTGGTGGACACAGTTGCTTCCGAGATAGTGATGAGGCGAGAATAAGGATGAAAAGAAAGAAGTTTTGGGAGAAGTCTGTCGAAATAAAAGAATTATGTGGAAAAGAAGAAGCATGGTGGGGTGTTCGTGGTTACATGCGTGATGATTTTAACCACAGCAACAAGATGATTTCATATGAAGAACACTTTAAGAACAGTAGGTTCGTGGAGTCTGTGCTGGATGTCTACTGGGAACTCCCACCGGTTGCTGGCCCTTCCCTTACTCACCAAACCAGATATGACCCTGCTCGTTCATCTGATCCAATAATTGAAGACGGCCGGTTTGGTTTATTTCAAAGGCTTGGTCTCTCAAGGCTTGAAGCCTCAGTGTTTAATGGGTACACACAAATGGTGTATGCTGAAATTTCTCCTTCCACCCTTTAGATTTAAGTGGAACAGTTTTGAGAAGCTTTTCTTTGTTGTTCTTTTCCTCGTGCTCGAGGAATGTGGATATTCGTTGATATTGTGTTAACAGTAGTTTTTTCATCAAAAGTTCACAACAGCAGGTTCTAATGCAAGAAAGATAATAATTCTTGTATTGTCTGCTTATCTACAACATTCTCATGCGGTCACCGGATCAGTCACAACCGTGAATCACACGTACTGCAAATTTTCAATTACTTGTCTTCTTTGTAATATCTTTTCAGTCAAAATCCTTATCTTTATCTTGCAGTAAATTTAAACAAACTTGGGTAGCACCTAATTCTTAAAGATGAATCATTTCAAATTCAAATTAATATAAGGGTTGTTTGGTACGAGCTAATCTAAATAGATTATCGATTATTTTATTTAAAATTTACAGGGCTCATTTCATTATCTCATTTGAACGTGGTTGATTAGCAGACATTCCAAATTATCAGGTGGGAGGGAATGTATTTTGACGAAAATATTCAATTAATTAAAATTTTTATTTAAAATATTTTATTAATAAATAAATATCATTTAATTTCATTTTTTATTATTTGGAATCTTTTATAAATAACTCTTGATTTTGTCTCATCTTTTTTACATATATTTACTTTTATACTTTTTTCTTTGTTTATTTATAATAACATGTTATTAAATCGTTTCAAAAAATAACATGTTATTAAAATCTAAATAATTTTAGGAGTATTTTGATAATTTTGTCACTATCCATTTTGACTATTATTTATATTACTAGTACTTACCAAACACTGTAATGTAATATTATCGGTAATTTAAATAGTGATAATCTATCTAAGTGATGATCTAAATTATCAATTAGTTAAATCAATAATGCGCCAAGCGACCCCTAAATTATCCCTAACAATTATGTTGGTGATAAAACATACATGAATTATGGATTATGGCATTCTAAGTTTTTGTGTTGAATGAAAAATATCATTGGCCTCTCAAGGATATGTGCATCTACCTACCTTAATTTATTCATAATGAACGGTTAAATTACACGGATCGTCATTCAATTTTAGGACAATATCTTAATGATCTTTTAACTTTAATTTGTAATTAGATTGTCTCTGAACTTTATTTTTCTTGCACGCGTCGTCCTCTTGATTTCCCGGTTATGTTACTAGCATGATACAATAAAAAATAATATTTAAACAATTTAAAAATAACAGAGGGCACTGCCCCTGTGTCAAGTTCTCTAGCACACAAATGATCAATATTATAAAAAATATGCAATACATAATTGTAATATTATTTTTAATAATGATCAAAACTAATATATTATCACTTAAATGTAGGATAAATTACGTCAAATACCCTCTAATTTTGACAATTTTTCCAGTGCTATCCTCCAACTTTATGTTGTAATAAGATTGTTCTCCAACTTTGAACTTGTTTTATCAAATGCTCTTTTAACATGTTATAGGTCGTTACCTAGTCGCGCTGCTAACGTGGCACTGACGCGACATCTTATCTCTCCTCCACGCAAGCATTTGTCGACATGACAATATTAAAAAAATAAAAATGAAAAAAAATGGTTGTGTGGAAGACCGGGGGGGGGGGGGGGGGGGCTCGCCACCCTTTGCAACCTCCGACGAAGACACGGGGGGCTTCTAGCCAGCACACATAGAGAGGCCCGGTCCGACACGTGGCCTTCACGAAATTCTACCGAGCCATCCCTACTCGCCACGAGTCCGATTAGAGCACAATAGATAGGTCATGCTCGGGTTAGACTATGTCAGAGTATCCAATAGGATGCAAGGCATGGCCCTATACTAAGCCAAGGAATCGAGCCCATGCCGGGCTTGGTACAGTGAACAACATTATTTTACATTTTATATTTTATTACATATTTAAATATTTAATAATAATTTATACCTATATTATATATAAGAAATTTATTATATATCTAATAAACATAATATCATATATTGTAATAATTTAATTACACCTTTGTCCATCTCTACAAATGGGTTACTGTATTTTGAAAAGTTTAAAATTCAATTTAAATATAACAAAACTTCAACTTCTAATTAATTTTTTTCTTCTTAAATAATTCATTATTTTAATTAAATAGACTTACTTTATTATTTATAAATTTTAAATTTCTTTTATAAGGCAATATTATTTTTATTGGACTCAAATTGAATTCTTTGTTTTAAATTATTTTTAAAGAAATATAGTATAATATTTTATTATACTTGTACATTACTTTTTAGAAAGAAAAGAATATTTATTTAATCATACTCAAATTTAATATTTATTTCTGAAATAATATATTATTTTTTAAGAAGAAAATATTTTTTTATTATAGTTGTCCATTAGCTTTTAGAAAGGGAAATTAATCTTAATTTGGATTAAATTTCTTAAATTAAAGTTAATCTTTTAATGAAAAACTAAGTCATTATCTTTCAAAATTATAAATAAAATGAAATTATTTTTTTTAATTTCTGACAATATTTTTTAAAAGGAAAGTATTATTTATTTTATTATACTTGTCCATTATCTTTTAGAACTTAAAATTTTAATCTTAATTGTACTCAAATTATTTTTTTTATTTTTAATTATTTTAATTAAAAATAAAAAAAGTTATGTTTCATAAAGGAAATTTGTTATTTGTACATTTTATAAAGGAAATTTTATTTCTTAAAATCATAGTAAATTTTTTCTTCTAATTAAATTATTTTCCTAAATTTAGAGTAAATTTCAATTATAGTCATCTAACTTAGGGTATTCCTTGTAAGGTCATCAAACTTCATTTTGTAACACCACTATCGAGTGTTAAAAGTATTTTGGTCGTGGTTATCATGATCGGTTATGGCCAGTGAACCGGTAGATTGCTGGCGTGTTTTCTTACGTGGCACCATGTCAGCATTTTTTTTATTTCACGTTAGATTAAAGAAAATAAAAAATATCACGTCAATATTTTCTTTTTGTTTGTCCAAACTTAATTTTGTATCGACACGGTTATCTAACTTTTCAAAACTTTGAGAGAAGGTCATTCAGCTTTTGAAATTTTCAATCACCATCATCACTAAAAATTTAAAATAATAAATAAGTAAGTAAAAAATTGAAGGCTCTTAGACTAATTTGGTACAATTTTTGGCATGAACCATTCGAATCAAGTCACCCAATTTTTTTTTGTGTATTAAATATATAATAATTACTCATTTTTAATGAGGAAAATAAAAAAATAGAAAAATAACATATCAATTATATTTTTCCCTAAAATATTAAATAATAAAAATATTCTAATTAAAAAATAAAAAAAATATTTTTTTGCACGAGATTTCATTAGTGCCGAGCCAAATCATACTAGATCGTCTAGTGGGGTGCCGGGAACGACTCAAATCCAACGGGTTGCTAAGCAAAATTATTGATTATCATAATATTTAAATCAATATGATTAATTATTATTAATTTAGTATTCATCTATCTTTGTTATCTTAGATAACAAACCATTATAAGATAGGCTTTAGTTTTCTAAAATTGTATACATGTCCATTATCTTTTAAAAAAGAAAATATTAGAATAGATTAATCTTAATTGAACTCAAATTTAATTCTTTATTTTAAATTATTTGGAATCAATTGAATTAATTGCTTTAACTTTTTTATTTCTAAATAATACATTTATCTTTTAAAAGTGAAATATTATTTATTTTAATCCACTTTGTACATTGCCTTTTGCAAAGGAAATAATATTTATTTAATCCCAATAACAATACATTATTTTTTGGAAATGATATATTATTTATTGTATTATATTTTGCGCGTCAGCTTTTATAAAGGGATGATTATTTATTTTAATAACAGTCAAATGGGTAAAATGAAAATATTAATCTTAATTTGACTCAAAATGGATTATTTATTTTAAATATGAAAATAATCAATTATCTTATAAAAGAAAATATAATTTATTTTATTCAAACTAAAAAAATTCCTTCTAATCAAATTATGCTAATAAACGTAATCTTCTTTTATTTTTGTTATCTTGCATAACAAACTATTATAAAATAATTTAAAATGAAACATTTTATTTATTACACTTGTACATTGCCTTTAGGAAAGGAAATATTTTTTATTTAATACGAAAAGTAATACATTATTTTTTAGAACATGTTATTTATTTTATTTTATTTTGTGTATTACCTTTGAAAATGGGAAGATTATTTATTTTAGTCATACTCAAATTCATAAAAAAGAAAGATTAATATTAATTTGACTCAAATTAAAGATTTTATTTTAAATCATATTTTAATTATGAAAAATAACGAATTATCTTTGAAAAAGGAATTGTTATTTAGATGAACATTATGTTTTAGAAAGAAACTATTATTTATTTAATCATACTCAATTTGATAGAAAAAATTAATCTTACTCTAATTCAAATTGAATTATTTATTTTAAATTATTTTTAATTCCTAAAAGAACAAACTATATTTCAAAAAGGAATTATTATTTACTTATACATACTTTTTAGAAGCAGGATACTATTTATTTAAAGTATACTCAAATTTATATATAAAATTTTAATTTTGAGTTGACACATATTGAGATGTTCATTTTAAATTATGTTTTAATTACAAAATAACAAAGTATCTTTTGAAAAGGAAATATTATTTACCTACACATTATATTTTAGAAAGAAAATATGATATCTTAATTTTAAATTATTTTTAATTACGAAATTAACAAATTATCTTTTGAAAAGGAACTATTATTTACCTACTCGTTATATTCTCTATTTTAGAAAGAAAATATTATTTAATTTAATCATACTCAAATTGATAAAAAGTAAATAATATTAATTTGACTCAAATTGAAATCTTTATTTTAAATTATTTTAATTTCAAAAATAACAAATTATCTTTTTAAAAATTAATTATTATTAACTTGCACATTATTTTTTGGAAAGGAAATTATGATTTATTTTAATTGTACTCATATTGATAAAAATAAAATATTAATATTAATTTGACTCAGATTTAATTACTTATTTTAAATTATTTTAATTGAAATAAGTATACTTTTAATTAAATTAATTTTTGTATGCTTATAATTATTTTAAAGAAACAATCTTTCTTCTAAACAAATTAGAATATTTAAATATTAATAGTGTTTTAACTCCTACTTAGTCATAAATTTCATGCCTTGCCCCCGTCAATTTACCTAACTAATATTACAGTTATATATTAATTTATCTTATTTAACTAATTTTATAGGATTAGTTTTATCTTTTATATTTATTTTTTTCATATATCATATGTTATATTAATTTTTAGTTTTAAAATCCCTGCTCTTAGTCAAATTAAATATTTCTATTTAAGCAATTAATTTTATTTCTCTCTCTCCACCTTGCAGTCAGATACCTTATTTATTGTCTTAATTTATCTTTTTTGTTTAAACTCATCTTATATTATTACCTTACTTAACAAATATTGGAAGGCTAGTTTTATATTATTACCTTATTTAATAACCATAGATTAGTTTTACCATTTGGGATTTAAACTTTCTTAAATTAGTTAAAATTTCTTATTTGACATGTGTCACTGTGATATTCTACCACTTTTATTGTGACATTGTATTTTTACCTCTCATATTATATAGCCGGTGATGCGGTGCTCAATCGAGGTCTGTGTTGCGGTGCTCAATCGTCGAGATCAAGAGAGAGAGAGAGAGAGAGAGAGAGAGAGAGAGAGCTCGCGACTGTCCATCTCACGAGATGAATCTCAATCGTCGGATCAATTGTGGACGACATCCAATTAGATCTAATCAGATCTGATTTGAACCGTTTGTTTGATCTGAATAGTTGAGATCTTGCTTCACAGCGTGTGAAGCAAAGGGTGTTTTATATATACATTATATATATATATATATATATATATATATATATATATATATATATATATCAACATCTCTAATACAAACGAAATTAGTTTGGACCATTTTCATACTAAAAAGATAGAAAAAAGTTTAGAGACGTTAATTATAGTTAATAAAAGAAACATCCTATATTATTCTAGTTCAGATTTTCTTATTGTAAAATGTCTGTTTTAGAATAAATTTGTCTTTCGACTTTGATTATCAATATTTTGATGATATATAAAATATTTAATATAAGAATAAAATGATATAAAACAGAGTGGCATTAAAATTTTGTTTGAATTGAAGGTTTTAAAAGAATGAAGGAATTATTAAATATAGACCAAATTAACTCTCTCTAATACTTCTTTTTTCTTTCTTTCCCCTCTCTCTTCTTTTTCTCATAAACATCTCCTCTCTCTCATATTTGTAAACAAATATTATAATAAAATATTTTTTATTCATATTTTATTTTAAATTTATATTTGTTTTCGTTTATAACTTTTAAAATAGGTGAAAAATAAATAATATAATAAAAAATAGAAAATATAAGTCAAACAAGAAATAAAAAAATAAGTGAAAGAAATATATGATAAATACTTGTTAGTGATTAAATATTATAAATAGCTTAATATGTAATGAAGAGTAAAAATAAGTTTTACACAAATAAGACACCCCATATTTTTTATAATTTATTATCTAAACATAATTTTCTAAAGACACATCATATTTCACCATCCCATCACTCAAAGTTCATCTTTTAGAAATTGGGTGTCATGATTTGTTCTTTTTATTTTTGAGATCTAGTTCATCTTTTAGAACTCTCATGCATGGCTTTCATTGGACGGAAACATTATTTGTGCGGCTGTTGCAGCTCTTTTTTTTTCGAGTACAGAATCATCCAACATTCTCTGAATACAGTGTTACCATTATATCATGATTCATGAAAACATTTTGGCTCCGACTAATCTAATTCCAAGTAAAAGGTTAAACATCTTCCCGAGATTTCATCCGCCAATCAGTTGTAATAATTATGGTAGATCACGAAACCCTTTTATTATATGGTTAACGCTCGTGATTCCAAATCCACACATTTGGATGCTTAGCAGGGGATGGTTGCAGATCGGCCTTTACTACAGTCTACAGGTAACCTGTACTGTCTGAGCAAAAGATGGTGTTCATGGACATCAACGGCAGATAAAGATGCCAGAGCAGCTTTGCAGATGGAGATGCAGATGCAAGAATATTTGCAGAACCAATCGATCTCTGAAGGATGACAATACATCGACCACATGGTTTTACTGCACACCAGCGAGAGCCGAGCGAGAGGGAGATTATTCCAAGTACTTCAAATGTTGGACATCTTGCCACAAACTTTATAGCTTTACGTTCCTCCTTTAAATTTGTCGTTGCATCGTTGGCGCAAGCGTTCGAGCAGGACGATTCAAACGCACGACGGCAGTCGACTCTCATAGTGTTATAATTTCTCCCATTGATTCAGAAAGAATGCTCAGACTGGCACTAGTTAGCATTTCTTTTTTGCTGCTCCTGTTTTCCGCTTGATTCAGACGGGATGTTCAGACTGCAATGGCACCTTTGGTGCCTGGACCGTGGCTTTGCAGCTCTCTTCAAGGATGTTAGAAGGAAGCCCTGCATACATACATGATACATGGACAGGAAACAACCAAAAGATTGGATGATGCCTGATGTTATGCGGATTTGATTCTTCCAGTAACTGCAAAATAAAATGAATCAGCATTCTGAATTCATAGAAGCAGTCTTAAAGCACATTGTGGTGGCAAATTATTCTCACAAAGACAACCTGTTAAGAAAAGAGGGTGAGAGAAAAAAATTACGCACACAGAAGAACTTTTAAGTTTTTATATAGGAAACAAAAATCCTAAACCTTAAAACATACTTCCGTGTGAGACGGTAAACTTCGCCGCTCCAATTGTTTGAGCACCTGTATAATATAAGGGTCAATTAAGATTTACAACTGAATTAGAATTCAAAGCATTATAAAGAGAACTGAACCTCTAACCGAGGACCACTAACTCCCTCGTATCTGAACTCGATTTCAACCTGCTAGTCGGTACTTGAACCAACTATGCAAAGTGTTGTTGGCTATTCCAACCTTGATAGGAGGAGAAAAAAGAATCACACCTTATTAGTCTACGCATTCAGGCTTCTTATAGTCTATACTTACACAAAAAGTACACAAGTTAGCATGCTACTCAGCAAAGTCGAATCAAATGCAAGCAGTCTAATTTATCAATTTGAAATGGAATATTGAAGAATTTGTCATATAGATTGTCCATGCTCTGTTAATTACAACAAACATCATTACTAATTTAGTATGTTTACAAATTTTTCATTGGCAGTATAAACACTGAAAGGAATATCTGTAGGTTGAATAAACCATAACTAGGTGCAGAGTAATGGATGTTTTTCTCAGGGAATCGTACATCAAAACCTGTTTCCACATACATGCATCATGCCATTAAGGAAGCTAAAGTTCATCACGGGAATGCCCACTTTTCAACAGTGAGTCAAGATGATGCAGTGAGCTACACATGGTACGAAAGAACACTTCACCAAAAACCATGGGCAATGCGCATCACGCATAAGTCAAAGATAGTGACACCACAAGCCCAACCATTGTTAATTGTATTCTGCGTCAAGTGGAAAAAAATTTGAAGTCCAGGATTGAACTCTATCTTCAAATTCCTGGAGTTTTTACCTATAAAATAGGTGGTTAGCGGTTGTTGATTGAAATGAACTTACTCTATCTTCCTGTTTGCTGAAATGAATGATGTGAATATAGAACAAAAATGTAGTCATGTGAGGCCTTTTTACATTAAAATAGAAGCATCCTTACAACCGCACTTAGAAATAGCTCAAGTCACATCAGCTCAAACGTTAGAGGGAGCCATCTAATACTATGGAGTCATAGACAAGGCACAAATCTTGAATCACACAACCTACTAAGCAACATGACTAACTTTAGGAACTCAAGTGAAGTTTCACCCCACAGGACAGTCCCGCAGGTCGGAAATAAAAATCATTACTAATCTACATATCTTTCAGCTTCGAGAAGGGAAGATTAATCCTTCAGCATACACGTGCCTAATTGACTGCTGTAAATGCTGCTAGTTCCATCCTTTAGACTTGTCCATGGACCTTGGAGCTGTAAAAAGAATTAGCACAACAAAAAATGAATATTGCACAGACAAAAAAAAAACAAGACGAAACAAATAGTCAAGAATACATAAATGCAAAGAGAAGAACATCTCGTGCTTGGAGATTCTGTCATTAAGACTGTAAGGGGACAGTAATGGACTCACAACTAATTAACAATGTAAGAAAAACAAGTGCACAATGATGCATTGATTATCTTTAAAGTTTGTGCAGCCATGTTAGTCATCATTCTTTTTTCTTTTTGAATGAGATATTTAAATCATAAATGGGATCACTAGTGAGGTTAAATACGAACCAAATCCAATAGCATCTGAACCCTTCATAATCCTCAATCTTCGACAAGAATCAGTGAACATACTGCAGCAACAAGCAAACAAAGTAAATAATTATGTCAGATAACAGTATGGAAGACCATAAATGTTGCAGTATAAATTTATTGGTCCAACTATCAGAAAAAGAGATATGCTTCCCTTACTGAATATGAGAGAAGTTTTTTTGAAAGTGTGAAGATGAGAGAAGTTGTAAACTAGGTCCCACAAGATAATGCTACATTACATGCTACTCTTACCTTTCTTCTAACAATAAGTAAGAAAATGGACAATAAAGTAAAAAGGTAAAAGGAACCTAATTCTTTATGAAGATCATCAAGAGGCTTAGTTCCAATGCACAGGTAATAATCTTCTAACACAGTTAGACAATTTTGATTGTGGTTCATAAATAATGGCATGTTCTGGCATTCATTTTAGATTTAAACGATTAAGATTTCCTCATATAGATCATTGTAAATAGAATAATTTATTCCACAATATATTTATGGCCTTCCAGCGCTCTATTGCTTCGTTTACACAAAAATGCAGACAAGTTACTTACTCCCACGGGACATCACCAACAAGCATCCAATCACCATCTTTATCTTCATATGTAACAACATATTCAGACCCTTGAAGAAGATTCATCATTCGGCTCTCAGTTAGTTCCTCTCTTCCTGGTGTCCCATTCGGACCACAATGCCCTGAAACCAACAAACAAGGATATTTTAGATTTCTCCTTGCTCAATGAACCCAAAGAGTTTCTGAAGAAATACTGTTTATAAAGCCTTTTGCACAAATAAATAGTTTGAAATATGCCAGTATATGATTTCTAGTATTTTTTTAAATACAGCAGTAAATGATTTCAGAAAAAGATAAGACCAAGAAATAGTTAAATTTGAGAATAGTATCAAATACACCAGCTATCGCAACAAAACAAAAAAAGGCCCTGTATTACAAGACCTGAAGACTACGAACCCATGATGTCGAAAGTTCTTGCATGTGATAATTATATTTAGCAGCTAGCACTCTGTAAACCACACTGAAGATATTTACAACATAAAAACAAAAATTGCTAACATAGTGACATGTGATTCACATAAAGAGATGGCTCTGGCAAAGGAAATTTGCCATGAATTTTCATAGGAAACAACAACAACAACAAAGCCTTATCCCACTAGGTGGGGTCGGCTACATGGATCATACGACGCCATATTCGTTGATCCATGTTCATGAGATTCGACAGGGTTTTACGCTGGCTGTCGGGGCCTAACACAACCCTCCTCCTTTATCCGGGCTTGGGACCGGCTATAAAACATAGGCGGAGTTTAAAGTGAGCAAAATTAACTAAAGTTTCTTCTGTAAAAGTGAACAAAACGGAACAACCAGCCAATAAAGTTATACAAACAACTCTAACGGCAACTGATTAATTATGAATTATCACAAAGAACCATCATTAAATACGCAAAATATGGACTAGAATTAAAAGGAATTTCCATATTTCCACCCATGCGTTTTCTGAGATTTCTGCATATCAAATAGCATGCCACCTCCCCATTTCTATTTCCAACAAAAATAGTCATGCCAAACTCGTGATGCAATAATTTCAGAGAAAAGCAAAGGCATAATTCATACATATATCAAATAGCATGCCACCTCCCCATTTCTATTTCCAACAAAAATAGTCATGCCAAACTCGTGATGCAATAATTTCAGAGAAAAGCAAAGGCATAATTCACACACTATGAATATATAAAAGTAATATGCAACCAAAAGTTGTACAACCAATATGCATCCAATGAATATGAATCGTTGGATGATGATTACGTTAAGATTAAAATTAATAATTTAACATTAAATTCAATAGAGGTTGAATCTCAACCATATAATCATGATCTAACAATCCCGATTTATTGATTGTACAAAAGTTAGTTGCATGCTACCTAACCTCTCTCTCTCTCTCTCTCTATATATATATATATATATATATTGATGCAATAATTTCAGAGAAAAGCAAAGGCATAATTCAAATATATACTGGAGAAAGCGGTTGCTCACCACTGATGGTAAAGTAGTTGAACATCTTCTCAAGGGCCAACAAAAGTTCCTTGTAGTTGCAGTATGTTTTGAGGTCGATTTTTCTGAGATATGGAGCACCATCCATGCTAACCTTAATGTAAAGGCATTCTGACCCTTGTTTTACTGCAGCATCTTCTTTATTCTTTGATGGATTGGTTGCCATGGTATTTTTCCTGTAACTACGAATCGGTGGCCAACCTACAACCTGTGCCCTGTATTTTTCAAATAACATTGGTGAAAAAACCCTCCTTTGTTTTAAGATTTTTGCTGATAAACTTTGCTTCAAAATTGTATTTGCTTCATCTCATTCCAGGTAAGCAACAGAGATGGCACAACAACAAGCAAGCAACAATTAGTTATGATTTCCTTTTGAGCATTCATGCAATTGATAAACAGACAACCTTAAGATCCCGCCCAAAGCTCACCAAGGATCAACAAGGGGATACTTCATGGAATCAGTAAAGAGACTAGAGAAAACAGTCAAAACAACTAAAAAACATTGAAACCTCATCGTCAATCATTTGAGGAACATACTGAAAAGAAACCAGAACGTACAACCATTTGAGGAAACATAGATACACAAAGAAGAAAGAGGATCTTGACAGGTTTACAACACAGGCTCCTTAAAGAGTAGGACGAAATGCAAAATATAATACCTTAACCACTAAATTGTTCAGGAGGAACCAGGGATTATTGACAGTTCGTTTTCAAGTCTTCGCTAGCAATTAACATCTCTTATCCCTCGTCACTAGATATCTACAACTCAACAACATTAAAGAGTACATAGTAACAATTTCAGCTATCCTCTGCAAACGATGCACAAAGATGTTACAGATAAACATATAATCCTATTTATCCTCTGTTCCAATACATGAAATTTGGATACTTTCGAGCTTCTTAGTTATGTCTTAAACAGAAGACAAGAAAGGAACTTTACAAAATATCAAAGGGCTTTCCTCAGCATTAAAATAAAAGGGAGCAGCAAGAACGAGCGCACTTACTTCGTCGCCGGCGCCGCCTTGGCCGCCGGGCCGCCGTCCTTCGCCAAGCCGGCGTGCGTACCCGACGGTTTAGCGGCACCTTTTCCGTCGCCCATCGGGAACAAAGCCCCGCTTTTTTCCAATTCGACATCCGATCCGCGCCCTCCGGAGAGGCACCACTTCTCGCCACCGTCGATCGCGACGGAGAAGCCCCGTTTGGCGCCGGCGGAGGGGAATCCGCCCTTGGGTGGCGTAGGCCCCAGCGTGAGGCCGACGCATTCGCCCGGCCCGGAGTCCGGGAGCCCCAGGCGGAGCTCCGTCCCCTTGAGGTCGGCGGCGGCTTCACCTCCGTCCCCGGCGGGCGAGGAGACCTTGTCCCCGGGCTTCTGCCCCGAGGAGGCCACCGCCAGCCCACCTATGTAGTCGTGCTCCAAAGGCGGTGTCATCAAAAGGCGTTTGCCTCGGCGCTTCCCAGCTGCAAAATGTTACTCTACACAAACGAACCAGAGGAAAGAACAAAAGTAGTAGAACTTAGAAGAAGAGTAGTAGTTTTGAGAGCAATAGAAGTTGCTTCTATAAACACACCTCCTCTTCTTCTTCTTCTTCTTATTAGAAGTTTTCTATAAATACATCTTTTCCTTTATTTATTTATTTATTTATTTATTTATTATTATTTTCTCCGACTTCCTGTCATATTAAATAACTTCATTTTTTTTATATTTAAATTATCACGATTTTTTCAATTTGATTCTTTCGTCTAATTTCATCGATTTCTTTATTATTTTTTATTTTTCACATTTGTAAAAAATTCATTATGTCAATGTTGATATCGGAAACTAAATTATTCGAATTCCATAATATTCTATAAATTAGTTATTTGTCTTATGATATTAATGCATTGTCGTCCAATCAATCAAATGTTCAAAAACTTAATGCTGTGCATATGTGATTTAATAATAATAATAATAATAATAATAATAATAATAATAATAATAATAATAATAATAATAATAATAATAATAATAATAATAAAAAGTGGGGGGACAAACCTACCGACAGGTGACTGAAAGTTCCCCGACAAGGTTGCAGATAACGTTGGCCTGTTAGGAATTTCTCGTCCCCCTCCTCCTAATCTAAATTATCTAATCCCAATCCAATCTTTGCACACGAGAGAGAGAGAGAGAACCAACCCCTTTGTTTGCCAACTTTTAACTTTAACAAAGGTCTTAAAGCAAGATTAACAGAGCCCAAAGTGGAAAGAGTAAAAGCTACTGCCCTTTTTGCTTGTTTGCTTTGGCTCCATATCTACAAGCAAAAGTGGAAGTATAACTTGTATCTTTTACGTTAACTTCATTAGAAATATATGATAAAATTGCAAGGAAAAAGATATTAGAGTCCTTGTTAACTCTGATTCAAGCTACAGTTCCTAAAAACTAGTATGAGCATTTTTTAGTTCTTCGGTATTCGAGATTAGTCGGAAAGATAAAACACTAATAATTTATTTTTTGACTAACCTAACGATTGTAAAATTCGAATCGATAGCTACTAAATTGAGCTAACCACTATTAGTTAGCATGTGCAATTTAGTCTTAGTGTGTGTAGTTGTGGTATGATACCCAGAGTTGGATGTGGGTGGGGAGGAAGTGAGCATTTATGAGTCATCTTCAATCATAAATTGTCTACATTTTAGAGGCAAAACCTTTTTTTTTTTTATCTTTTTCCGCTCTCTTTTTGGTGGTGGCCAACACTTGGATCACTGGGAAGTGAAGCCTTCTACAAAACGTTTTTTTTTCTATAGCAAATGTGTATATCATACAATTAAATACAAATGTTCGATGCACGGAGGGAGCCGGAAAATATTTTAAGAGGACCAATAGAAAATGATTCGGATCGACTCGATTTTTCAATTAAAAAAAACCATTCATTACTTTTTGATCCATTTTTTAAATTACAAAAATCGACCTAAAATTATTTAGAAAAAGAAAAAAACTATCCCAATTTTTTCGAGTGATTTTTTTAATCTCTATTTAATTTAATTTTAAATTATTATTAATATTAACATATTTAATTTTATAACTAAACATAGGATATAATATAAAAACGGACTCCACGAACCCCTACGAGTTTTTCAAGTGGGGCTTTTATTTAAGCGGATTAATTTTATTCTATTAAAAAATTGTCCTAAATTGTATTCGGTTTTCTAATTTTTAATTTTTTCGATTTTGTTTTTGGGGTTGAGTAAATTTTTCGGGTCGGTCGAATTTTTCTTACACTACTAACATATACCATAAAATATATAATTTAAAATATAAATGAAATAAATTAAAAGTTAATCAGTTTTAACTTAATAAATAAAAATATTAGTAAAAAATACCAAAAAAAGAAGGATAAAAGAAAGTATAATAAAAAAAATAGCAACAAAAGAAATGCAATTCTAAAAAAATGAGTTTTTCAAATTTATGCCTTTGGTCTCATGTTTTTTTAATATATAATTAATTTAATTATCATATATTCAAGTTACATGTAAAAATGTGAAAAAACAAATCTAGACCACGAGACCTCCAAAACCTTAAAAGGTGGCACTTACCAGCGCACCAATTTTGATTTTTCTAAGTCTATAAGGGGCCAAGCTATATATTATTTTAGTATCATAGGTACTATAATTTAACTCATTTTAGTCCCAGGTTCGACGTCAACCATTGTGTAAATAGTAGCGGCGAATGATTTGAACTCATGACCTCATTTTAAATATTTAATATTTAATATTTAAATATTTTGAGAGATAACGTATTCTTTTGAAATGATAGAATATATGTTATTCTCGGTGCAAACTTCAAAAATAATTAATCCGATAGAATATGTGCATTTATTCCGTCCATTTCTAATCTCTAACCAAACGACCCTAAAAGGTGGCACTTATCAGCACACCAGTTTTAACTCAGTTTCGTCCCTGGTTCGACGTCAACCATTGTGCAAATAGCAACGGCGAATGATTTGAACTCATGACCTCATTTTAAATATATAATATTATAATCATTACGTCAAATTATTATCTATGATACATGTAGCCGATCTCACCTAGTGAGATAAGGCTTTATTATTATTGTTGTCTTAATTAATATCATATTATAGATATTTAAAATTAATATATCAATATATGTACACATATTATAGTTAAAATGTGAGTACATCTCCAGTGAATCGAGTATCATAGCTAATGTAGTCTACTTTAATATTTAAATAGGGTGATTTATGCATGAACTAAGTTCTCATCTTCGATCATTAAGAAAAAAAAAGTGATTAGCTGATTTTGAAGTATGAAGAGAACTCATAATCATAGATGGGAAAATAAAATAAAGCTTAGCCGTAGGGAAAAAAACTTCATTACTTGTTAATGAATCAACCTCGTTCCAAACTATGTGAAAATTGTAATGTCAAATGCAAATAGACAAAAATAAAAAAAAACATAAGAAGCATACTTTTATTACAAAAAAAAAGGAAATTAAAAAAAAGTAACTCTGAAATCATTTCTATACATCGATCATCATATGGATGGAACTCTTAATCTAATGGATATCCAATCGATGTGCA
Source organism: Pontederia crassipes (assembly GCA_030549335.1). NCBI lineage: Eukaryota > Viridiplantae > Streptophyta > Magnoliopsida > Commelinales > Pontederiaceae > Pontederia > Pontederia crassipes. The sequence continues at coordinate 45,273,101 of CM060187.1, read as the reverse complement.
TCCCTTGGATCTTGTCAAATATTCACTATCAACTTTTTTTTGTACCCACATTGGATATTCTTAGTTATTAGCATTTGATTAAAAGTCGAGGTAAAAAGTATAATGATATTTTTCTAATCAATGACTTTAAGAATTTAAGAATCGAATCCGACTAACTATTAACTCGTTGAGTTACAATCTCACTAATTAATTGTGTCATCAAACTTAATCGCCATATCTAGTGGCCTTCTTTGCGTTGTCCCCAACAATTGCACTGCATATATATAAATGCGTGTATGCAACAACATTTCACATTTGTCGTGTGTTTTATTATAATAGTTAAGCAACTTTCGTTTAAAGTATCAATTACAGCTCTAAGCATGTACGTAAGTATATTCTTTAGGAAAATAAATGATCCAAATGTAGTTTTTTTATTACAATGCTTGAACATATTTTTTTTTAACTCCGCCTATGTTTTATAGTCGGTCCCAAGCCCGGATAAAGGAGGAGGATTGTGTTAGGCCCCGACAGCCAGCGTAAAACTCTGTCAAATCTCATTAACATGGATCAACGAATAGAGCGGAATGACATCGTATGATCCATGTAGCCGACCCCACCTAGTGGGATAAGACTTTGTTGTTGTTGTTGTTTGTTGCTGCTTGAACATATTTTTTTCCGAAAATTATCAATCGCAGTTCTAAGTTCAAAAGTATAGTTATTATGAAAATCATATTTGTTTAATAGATAGTAAAAACAACAAAGCAAAACTTGACACAAAAATTTGACAAGGTAAAATTCTTTGGATCCATATGAACAATATGGAATCATCCACGAAAATATGAATAAAAGTTATTACATCATAATAAACCATAACTCTTTTTTTCATCTTTTTTCTTTGATAATCCTGAATACATCTAGTAGAATTATTCAAGAAACATCAACAATTATTTATATGTTGAGAACAAATATTTTAATAATAGACAATTATGTTGAGAAAGATGATTCTCATTGTTGAGAATCAAACTCAAGACCGTCCGATCATTAACCCATTTTTTTATAAACTTGTAATGGAAGTAGTTTCTTTTGAAACACTGATAAAATGGAATAAAAAAAGTTATGAGTGAGAAGAAATATTATGATACTCATACTTCAAAAGTTAAGAGTGATATTCTTATTTATACTTTCCCTCCCTCATCCATGTTAGAAAATACCCATGTTTTCCAACAATAGGTAGAGATGCCTTTCCAACAATGCCCATGTTTTCGCTAAAATTTACTAATTGCTCCTCCTTATCTCGATTTTCCTACCCTTAAATTTTTTTCTTTTTCTTTTGTGACCAACAAACAATAGAGCACCATTGAGCCAAGGACATTTGTCAAGCGAAAGCATGCTCTTGATTTCAACTAGTTCCTCAAAATCTTAAGGGGATCTGATTTTCAAGGTGAAATTAGACTTTTTTGTTGCAATTAGGATCAGGTGATCCTGATTTCACATTCTAATTTTTTTATGATATGTTACTTTTTTTTCTTTATTTTTTTAATTTTTTTATGAATTGACCTTTCTTTTAGAAATGGAGAATTGAAATTGGAAGAAGTATAAAGAAAATGAAGGAAAAGGAATGGTGGTGGGGTGTGGGGTGGGGGTGCAAAAGACATGCTAGAGAATAAGGGAAAATATTATTTGCTTGTTGAAGATATAATTATAAGAGGTTATTTTACCAAAATATTTTTTAAAAAGAGAATTCTAAAGATTGTGTTATTAAGTGTGGCTTATTTATATTAATATATGAGATTAGTCATTAGATACTCATAAGTATACATTAGCTAGAATTTTATGGGATCAATTGGTCTAATAGTGGACAATGTAGATCCGCTTATGTTTTGTTTCTTCCTATTGCTAAGTTTCTTAGGCATATTGAGAATCATAACTTGTATCAGTCTAATTAGGTGGAGTTTAATTAAAATTTTCTAATCACATAGTGAAATTGTGATATATGCACGCATTCCACTTTAATTCCAAAGTTTTTTATGATTAGTTAAGCAAGGATAACGAACTACTAACTTTTACATAAGTTTGATGAGTTCATACTCATGGAAAAAAAATTGAAAATCTAATAATTCTGAAGTCAATTTCTATAGAAATACTCAGCAAGTTAAACACTTTCAAAAACCTTAATTAGTTCGTGGATTTAAACCTTAATTAGTTCGTGGATTTAAACCTTAATTAGTTCGTGGATTTAAACCTTAATTAGTTAGGCTTATGAGATTTAAACCCTCCTTCTCATTACACTCATAACAATTAGTCGAACTATACAAGTAACCGAATTGTGTGTGGAATCCTCATGCAGGACCCTGTATATGTAAAAGGGAATCCTCAGCAAATTTTTTTTCTTCCAACATGGTGGAGCGCAGATATCATCAATGACACCTATACTATATAATAAACTAAAGGCAGCCCTCAACACACCGTCAACATGTCCGAGTGGTTAAGGAGACAGACTCGAAATCTGTTGGGCTTTGCCTGCGCAGGTTCGAATCCTGCTGTTGACGTTTTTTTTTTCTCCTTTTTTGTTCTTGAACCCAACGGAACGGAACGGAGATTTTGAGAAAAGTCCAAAGGTAAGGTGCTACTGTACTGGGTATGGGCTTCTCGAGGGAATGACACACCTTCAATATTTTGTAAGGCCCAAATTCAAGCAAAATTTCTTTTTATCAGAAACTCTTCCCCTCCCTTCTTTTTCCAGATAATAAAAACTTGTCCGTAAATAAAGGAAACAAAAAAAAAAGAAAAAGAAAAAGAGAGAATAGGATGTGATATAAAGAAATAATATTAAAATGAAAAAGCTATTTCAGTTTGAGTTTATGAGTTATATGTTACAAAGATTCAGATAAAATACTATTAGATCTTAAGATTTTACTATCCTTTTCTAATCTTGATTATATCTTGAAAATTTTATATGTAAGATTTTTATACGATCGATCTTACAATATCATATGATTCATATAAATATTTAAATATTAATTAAAATATATTTATGACAATAAAAATTAAGGTAGATAGAATTTAATATATTTTCTTTATTTTTTATGTATTTTGATATAATTTGACTTCAAATTGGATAAAAGAAATTGACTTATAGAATTATAATTTAATATTTAAATGTGAAAAATTTATCAAAAATATATTATTATTTTTTAAACTATATCTTTTATTAATATTTAAGATCTACTATCCTCGATCTAATCTTATAATTTTTAGTCATATGATTCTTCTCCAATCTTATGTAAAATTCTAATCTTGCCAACTTTAATTTTAATTTATCATTACATTCAATAATATCATAAATTCCAGGTTATCCAAAATTTGTTTTTTTTTCTGGGATACTCACTCCTGGCGATGATGTTCAGGGATATCAACATTTCGTTAATTCGAAGAATAATATTTTCCAACTAAACGATGATTAAAAAAATTGAGACTAAGAATGACTACATATATTTATTTCTATTTTTTAAAGTGAACCAATTAAATTCTATCGGTGATAGTCAACAAACTTAGTTTAGAATATTTAAAATCAATATATATATTATTATATATGCACAAAATATGATTATTTTGATCCAGACCGATTTAATTTTTCAAGAATATTTTCAATCAAAAATATATTCAAGTCGGATCGGGGTCTCAAACTCAATTTTGCTCACTCCAACTTAATGGTGCCTTGCTGGGTCTTCTTCGGCTCTTCACCACTAGTCACTAGTGTAACATATCTTATTTTAAAAATTAATTTTGATAATTAATAAATTTTAAAATTCTAAATCATATTGGTTTCACGATAATATAAAGTATTGCGTAAAATACTAAAATTAAATTTCACATTCAATTATTAAATATTATGATTTTTGAATTTGATCGAAACTAGTATATATTTATATATACACATGAACATCTAGAACAAAATTGTTTTGAAAAGTAAAAGAATATTCTTCTTATATTAACTAATTTATTGAATTTTGTCAATATTCAATATCTATTAATTTTGTTGCCACATAAGTATTAACATTCTTAATGATGTAACCACAAGTTATATGCCAATCAATAATCTCTCTTAGCTTTTAGTCCTTGTCATTGCACTACATAGTTGCGTGGATTTTATTCTCTCTGCTCACACCCTTCTGTTGGCTAACATTCCCTTTCACCTGCTCATCTCTAACATGGTACCATCTCATTTATTTATATGCTTGCTTTTTCACTAGTTCGTCACAAAAATATATCTACTAACACTTGTAGAAGTATTTGTTAAATATAGGATGCATGAGATGTTTATTTGATGAACAAGTTTTCCAAAATCTAACATTTTAACTTTCTAAATAATATATAATGATATAAATATGAAAATATCAATATATATTTTAATTCGACGAGGCATTTATTAACATAAAATGTTTTGCAATTGTAATTATGCGTATGCAAAATTTATAGGGGTGTCTAACTTGGTGAACCTGATCATGTGATCGGGTAAGGTACTGATGTGTGTAACAACTACAATTTTCATAAAAAAATTAAAACTTTATTTCCTGCTAACGTCAGCCACAACAAGCGATCGTTTCACAAAACGGGCTCCCCAAATTGCAACCGGCATGAAAACGACCGACTACTCCACTAGTCGTCTACTTCATGGATCAACATCTAGTGACACAATGATAGAATTTGAAAAGAAGATCGATTACGATTTTCTTGACCATAATGAACCGAATTTGAGGGAAGTTTTTTTTTATAACTTCCCCTGCCCACGATCTCAAGAGTTATGGATGAAGTCCCCCATATTCTACCCATAAAGACCATGTTTGATTTCCTTCTATGTAATTTGTCTTCCATCTATCTCATATACCATTTCCACCATTGTTGTGCTCTACTCTTGGTTGTCTCAGCTAGAGGACCTAGGAGAGACTTTTGTAGGTGCTGAGACCTTGGTGAACCAAGGAGGATGAAGAGGAAGGTTCTAGGGCTCAATCTAACGAAAGAAGAATAAAAAATCATCAAGAAAAGATGTGTTTACGGGATTTAGGTCATGTGGTAGTTTTCCATAAAAAGGTGCACATTTTAAGGATCATAATAGGGTTAAGATCCAAGCTAGATTGGGTAGAACTCATGCCTTAAGATTCTAATTAGATGATTTCGACTTACTTTATTGTTAAAGGATCATTTTGAAGTTCTTTTGAGTGATTTGCATGCCATGACTTTTGCGATGGTATAAATTTTATATTAATATGATTATTAAATTAGCTTTAAGTCTATTTTCGAGCATGATGTTTTATGAAATTACAGATAAAGATTTGTTTTAAGATGACTAATAAGATTATTATGAAACTTCTTATGGTTAATTTAGAAAGAGATGTTTACTCACAAAAGTAGATGAAAAATTGGATATGACATGTTAAGAGTTAGCCTTTGAAACACACTAGATAATAGAAAGGGGTTGGTATATGGTTAGATATATGTTTTGGATGAAACTTTATTGAAAACCTAATTGATATGGACGATTGATCCTCAAATCGAATGTCCATTTCTCCTCGACGGGAGATAGAGACTAGTAGATCGAATGTTGAGACTCTAACATGATCAAATGTTCGACTGGACACTTGTTTTGGTCTATCGATGATCATGAAGCGGGCTAGATTTCTTCGTGCCCTAGATGGATTCACTACAAGAAATTAATCAATTAGTGACACACGTATATTGACTCTAATGCATCGCTAATTTGTTGCTGAACAATGTAGTGACGAATTAGCGTCGCCTACACGTCACAGTCATGGCAATGCCAAAGGTCCGACGCTATTTGCGTTGTCATTACTAGTTCGGTGCTAAAGCGGTGCTGAGTGCTTGATGCTAACGCGATGTTGAGTTGACGCTAACATGATGCTAATATGACGCTATTTTGACGCAGGTATGACGCTAAAACAATGCTTAAGTTTATCATCATTGTTGGGGGTGGCGCTATATAGATGCTAGTGCGACGCTAAATGGTGATGCAATTGTGTGACTCTAAGTGGACGCTAATGAGGCGTTAAATTTCTGACGCTAAGGAGACGCTAACTACGACATCTTTATCCAACGAAAATAACATGCTTTGTATAATTTAATTTACATTTCACATTTCTTTACACAAGTTTAAGATACTCGATCATGTACACGTTCTAATCATATTCATCAAATTACGCATAACACATTATACATCAAGTTTACATACACATTTCAAATTACACATTCTAGTCACATTACACATTATACATGATCAACCGCACCAACGCCGCCTTCATTCATAGCATCAAGACACGGATCATGGTCAAGGACCTCGCCGTGCAGTGCCTCACCCGCGTGTATCTTCCCCTCGAGTCCTTAGAAGTCCATCCACACCACCGACAGCATGAAGTCGCCGACATTGAACAACCCGGGCAGCATCATGAGCTCGGCCACCATCTCCTTGAACTCGTTGGCCTTGGAGCCTTGGTCTCAAGCAAGGAGGCAGGGACGACGTTGGGAAGGTAGGCGGCGACAGCGGATGCGTCGACGATAGGGAAGAAAAGGGCGGAGGGGAGAAGCTGATGTCTCGAGTAGGGAGGCAGGCGGCGGTAGCGGACGACGTCAGGGAGGCAGGCGGCGGCAGCGGACACATCGGTGGCGGACAACGTCAGGGAGGCAGGCGGCGGTAGTAGACGCATTGGCGGCAAGGGAGAAGGGGTCGGAAGGGAGAAGGCAGTGGCAGATCTATAGAAAGAGGATGTTGCTGGCATTAAAAGAGAAAGAGGGATCGGCTTAATAAAAAAATGTGTTATGAATCGTCGGATTAAAAGAAAAGATGGTCGGGATTCGTTTCTTAGCGAGCACATGGATCGCCAGTTAGCGACGCCAATGATGTGGCACTATTGACTCACTAACATGGCGCCATGTTTTATGCTAAATAGCGCCGCAAGTTAGTGGCTCAAAATATTGTGATGCTAAGTTAGAGTATCACGTTGCATTGATGTCGCACATTGGAGATGCTAATTTAGCGTCACAACATTGCAACGCTATTGTGGCGCTACAATGATGCTAAAATGAAATTGTCGCTATTGTGATGTTGAAGTGGCGCCAAACTATAAGTTATTTATTAACTATAAATTGATTAAATGTATATATGTATGTATATGTATATATGTATGTATATTTATATGTATATGTATATGTATGCATATGTATATGTATGCATATGTATATGTATATGTATATGTTTATCGATGTTGTTCGAAAAATTTGAGAATTGTAAGTCGATCAAATGAGGCCATTCTAAGAAGTCTCGAGAGGTCCATTTTCGAGAAAGGTAATTTCTAATATTTTTTAGGCGCACTAAACCATTTTGAATACTCTTTTTAAGTTTGTATACAAAAAAATTCTAACAAAATCAACATTCTTCAGAAAAATTTGAAAACTCTATGTCAACTAAATGAGAACATTCTCAGTGCTTCCAAAAGGTCCGATTTACGAGAACGTGCAATTTTAGATTTCTTAGGTGGGGAGGAAGTCTTTAAGAATTTTTATAATTATGAAAAATAGGTATTTTGAGAATCGTATAAAATGAAAAACACCTGAAACATAAAAGGTTTGTGCCGCCCCACCTTCTTGAGTCATTCGAAATGCCTATTTTTTGTGGCAATCTGAGCAAGAATCGTGGAAAATCGACCATTTCTATTTTGAAAATTTGCTCATTTTATTGAATTTCTTCTGACCTCCGATCGTTGCAATTCTTGTGCGAGTGGACAGCTTGCGTCGATCTCTATGAGTCCATAATTTTTATTTCGACCGATTCCCATTGGACTCATGTCGGCAACCGTCAGAAGCCTTTTTCCCTAGGTTCTTAACTCTATTGTCCGGCCTTCTAAAATCGGCAAAAAATATTGAAAAATCTTTGTTGTAGTTGTCTATAGGAGGTATAAATTTCATGATGACCCGACAATCACATCTCCAGCAATCACCATTTGAATCCTATGGAAAATGAAGAAGCACTATTCCTCCAATTTTAGAATTTGGAAATTAGAGTATAATGTATGTATAGCATGGTATATTAATTTTTTGTATATTATATAATAAAATAATATACTATAGTATGGTGTATAATATAGTATAATTTATATTATAATAAAGTATAGTATAGTATAGTATACTATTATATAATATACTCAATATATAACATATATTGCCAAAAAAGCCAAACTAGCATCTACTTAGCATCACAATCCTCCGACGCTAATATTGCGTCGCAAGTGTCGACGCTAATACAACGCAAGATGCCGACGCTAATGTCGCCTCTTATTTTAGCGTCAACTTAGTGTCGTCATTGCGGTGACGCTAAATTAGCGTTGCATGCTTGCGACGCCATACAACGCTACCATCTGGCCGAGCATTTTCTAGTTTTCGTGCGTAATAATAGCGCCGGAATAGCGTCGTGGTGGCGCCTCATTTAGTGTCGACATCCTTTGACGCTGATGCGATGCTTAATTGACGCTATAAAGAGGCAGTTAGCATATGCTTTTGTCTACTTAGCATCACGTACTATGGCGACGCTAATTCACGTCGCTATTTGACATTTTTTCTTGTAGTGATTGGATGACCGGTCGAGGATTTAGACATTCAAAACTCTCAATCGAGAGTTCACAATTCTGCCCAAGGGATAGCGGACAACCGCTCTGCCTATCGTGCATTCGATCCTTTCCCAGCCCTTGAACCGTTGAAAGATGTACCTAGCATGGGCGTCAGCCCTACTTAACGGATGATTGATTGCTTCTGATGAACTAGGTGTTTGCTTACTCAGTGGGCGATTGATGAACGACATATCGGGCGGTCGTCCGCCTATATGGACGGCCAATGAATCATGCCCAATCGCTCGACTCAATGGGAGTTTGATTCATGGACAAATTATTAACATGATTTTAAATTAACCACTATAATCTGATTAGTCTATGTCCACCTGATTGTACTAACTTCTATGATTCCATATGATAATCTCTGCCACTTTTGCTCCTTGAAACCTTGATTAATTAATGTGATCAAAAGATATGCTAATAATTAATGAAGATAAAAGATGAAACCGAGAGTTACCATTTTCTACCTAGATGGGAGGTTATCAGTCTTATGTGAGACATTCTCCATGAAGATTATCAAGCTTGTGTGAGGCACTCCACCTTTTCTGAGGATGTATCAATCTTGTGTGAGATTGTCCTCCCTCTTTAGGAGGCACATGTTGTAACATCCACCATTGACTTACCATGGTGTAAATAGCAATACGCTTATGTGTTTGCAATGGTACTCCCTAAAAGTTTGAGAGTTGTTTCAACTAAAAAAAACATATAAATAATGGATAAAGGAAATGGAAGAACTATGTCCCTATGAAATGAAATGGACTCTATTAGCCAAATGCAAGATGACAAGTACTAAAAATGAATAAGAAATGAACTCTATTTGTCATTGTTCCCTATGTCGAGCTCCATGATTTATATTATATTTGCATTGTGTTTTTTTACTTCATTCTTATTTTTATGGATCGTCTTTATGACCTATAATGAATTTACGCTTAGCTTTATGCTAAAGAGAGGGATTCCTCCCATGTGTTGATCCCTGTAGGCACTTGAATTAGTCTGATTGATGTGTGTGCGACAACTTCTGCGCATGTATGCTTAGCTTAGCTTTACACGTATGCGCATGTATTATCCTAGAGTCATGACTTTGTTTTTATGTTATTAGAGCATTGATGCATGCAAAATATAACATATTTTAGTTTATTATTTTAATTAATTTTTCTGTAATTTGATCATGTCATGCATCATTTTTAGTCACTTTTAGTCATAATTCCGGATTTATCAATTTTTATTGTTAATTCTTTGAATATTTTAATTGTGGATGGATTAATTAAAATTTGATTATTATTTTGCAGGAAAGGCCGAATACACAATTATTCGAGGGATTATTATTAACATATCGGCCGCAATTCAGATGCAATGTGATTTATCAGCCACAATTCGAATATAAAGATGTTATCGGTCGAGAACTCCGACACCGAAAGATCTATCCTTAACCAAGGTGTATCGGCCGCAAAAATCCAAGAATTTTATCTTTAACGGCTGATATCTTTGAGTACAAAAGTTTATCATTAACCAAGGATCGGTCGTAATCATCAACCAATCGTAGGGTGCATACGACACATGTTAACAAAGTTTTGTGGCCGAGATTCAGAGAGGAATATCAATTATCGGCCGTAAAATTATATCGTCAAAGTGGATAGAGACGTAATCAACTCAAGTTTTATCTCACAAAATTAAATTCGACCGTACGATGTTATCAATTGGGAACAATTTGATTACCCGTTCGCACCTATAAATAGATGAAGATACCATCGATCCAATTGGTGCTTTGAAGTGTGGTTTTCTTCCACGGCGAGTCGAGACTCTGCATGCTTCGACCAAAAGGAGAGAGGTGCGACGGCTAGAGGTTGATCGTGACTCTGATCAAGTCCAAAAGGCTGCTCAGCTGTCTGCACGTGATATGAAGCTTCAACTTTTTATTATTTGGGTATAATTCTTTCAATTTTTATTATTATTTTATTATCTCTCCAGAATTTCTAAGATGAACTCCATGTTTTTATATTTTATATTTTAGGAGATTATTATTGAAGAAAAACTATTTGGACCATATATTATTTATTTTAATCTTTTCTGATCAATTAGTTAATTGTGCTTAATGCTTTTAATTTAATTATTTGGATTTCTGAGTTGAGTAATTACCAGTTTGTGGTCTATTTAATTTCATAATTGATTAATTAAATTAATTAATTTTATATGAAATTAATAATTGACATAAATTTGATAACTAGTGTGTGGAGAATTAAGTTTGTGTGGTCTATTAATATATACCAGTTTGTGGAGTGATTGATAGTTTAGGGAATCCAATTTAATGCATTTTAATTTTAATATGATTTGATGAGATGCTAATTTGTGGAGACTTCAATTCTTATTAATTTAAGATAGTTTAATTTGCATACTTAGATTGAGGGGATGCCAATTTGTAGAGACCATAATTTAATCATGTCAAGTTAATAATTTAAGAGGACTCTAATCCATCATTAAAGATTAAATTTATCTTTTATAGTTCAAATATTTATCATGATCTTTTTTCATCCTAAGGTCTAACTTCAACACCATTATATTATCTTATCTTATTTTCTTTATTTTGTAATTACAAAACCCTTTTCCAAATTCCATGTTTTCTTCTCTATTGTTAATTTATAAAATCAGATATTTTATTAATAATATTTCTCGTGGATTCGACACTCGTACTCCTATTTTCTATATTACTTGAGCAACTAGTGCACTTGTTAGCGAGTTTATTTTGCTACATCATTTTACACATCAAGTATGTATGAGACCTACAATATAGTTGTATTAGGGCATGGTCTTTATATGCTTAAACATATTATATGATGTATTCATGTCACCAGTGATGTACTCTTTCAATTCAAATTATTATTTTAGCTTTTACATTATCATATTTAAATTGTTGTAATATTCTATTTCTTTAGTCTTTCGCTTATATATCACCCTTATTGATCAACTGGATTAATGAAAGGTCAATATGTACCGAAGAATTTTACCGCCTCAAGAGGAGATTTTACCACGTGACATGATCGAATTTCGAGGCATTACAATGCATATACAACATTTCTAAGAGTGTCGACTCGGTGAATTCGATGATCCGCACAATCCGATCTCAACCCGACATATCCAAAATTTTTCTATTCTTTTAAAATTTGAATTTCAGCTTATATCTTATATAAAATTTTTAAAATATATTAAAATAAAATATTTTAAATATGTAAAATATATTTAAATACTTATCTCTTTTATGATTTAAAATAAATATTAAATTATATTAAATAATAAAATGGTAAGAAGAAAAAAATGATAATTAGATAACCCAATCAACCTGACTCGATCCAATCTGATCTGAATCAAACCGGATTGAATTTGGGGTTGGGTCAGGTCAATGTCGATCCATAAACACTCCTAAGTTCACTTTAACATCATATTTTTTTTGTAATAAATAATCCCCTTTAAAAAGTTTTACAACAATTGCAAAGAGTTCCAGAACCACCTAATCAAAATACTTTCTTATTATCTATAAATTATGTTTAGAAAAAGTTAATTTTATTTCTAAAATAATAAAATTGAATATTATCATATCCAAAATTTGAATTAAAATTAAAAAAAACAAAGGAGCATTTCTTTTCATGATCTTGCACTTTCTTCCAAGTAGGTGGGAATAAAAGCATCTTTAAGACAATAAAACTTGGAACAAAGTAGTTTTGCATTTTGCAATGATATATCATTTTTTATTATATATAATCAAATAAAAAGTAAACTTATTTATGACCAAACAATATTGTCCATGGCCCAACATATGATTCTTAGGGTGAGAAGGTCCGGCTATGTTCATGATGGACCTATCACAACTTATTAATAATCTTTGTCGGTATATAATAGTAATACACAATAATAGACCACACCTAATATAACATCCTATTGTGCCAAGGGAACTTCACTCGTGCGGTTGATAAAAAAATATGACTCACCAATTGAGCATATGCAAGAACAGTATGATCCTGAATGTCGTGACCTCAAGTAACCATAGTTGTAATAGATGTCGTTAAATTGTGTAAAATTATAATTTAGTAGAAAAATGTATCATTTGTAAATATATCATTATTGTTTTAGAAAGTTGAAAGTGTTGTATATATTCAATCACTTGAATCATATTCAAATTCATATTTGTCATTTTTGTCATCGTCGTCACCAATAAAAGTGTTATCATTCATTTTCAAAGGTCGTTGTAAGTCATTTGAATTTAACTCTTCAATTGGCACAATGTCATCTAGTAATTAAATATTCTCCATTGATGGTATCAACAACCTCTCATTCATTTGGCCTTCTTGATAGTAATAATCAATTGGTACATCATTCAAAGTAAATGATGTGTCATATTCTCTTGTCATTATTTCATCTAAAAACAATATGCTTCTTACTACGTTGCCTCATTCCATCTTCGGTTCTTTTACATGTATTCATATAGAACACTTTTTATAATTGTTTTGCCAACTTGAATAGATCATAAGAATGACGTCTTGATCAAGATTTTAAATCCGCAATTCTATACTTTTCATTGACTTTTACTCTTTTTTCTAAATCAACCCAACATCATTTTGACATCACATTTTTTTTCAAATACATTCACCATATTATTTATTCAGTAATGTAGTAGTATAAGTTATTATTCTCGTACAAAATTTCAAGTATGCAAATTTCACAATTGACATTTGAACATTATTTGTAACTGAAGACTTATTTTGTGCAGAACTTGCAATCATTGACTATTGCAAAATTGTATCTGAAGACTTATTTGTGTGATCCATAATTGAAATTTTGAGCCAACAAATTTGACATTGACCAACTAAAAATTGACAGAGTTTTATTTATGATGTTAAATTTAATATTTGTATCCTCTCCTAATAAGTCGAGTCAATTTTTTTCGATCTATGGTCACGTGTATCACCTATGTCCAGTGCTACTAGCACTCAAGCAATCCGATTTTGGATGAAAGTGGTAAGGATAAATTCTGGCAACATGGTGACTTCGAAAATTTTGAAGATGGATAAAGTGTGTCTATTAACTTCTTATTATCAATACCAAATTGCAATGAAGTAAATTTAGAAATATCCTCAATACAATATGCTTCACAAATATAACTCTCATGTCTCACAAATTATATATGTAGGCATATTATAGGTACATTTACTAATTTTAATTAATGATGTATATACTTATACACATTATATGTGTGTGTATTTAGTTAGTTATATTTTATATGTACATATATATGCTATATACTTGTATAGCATAGATATATTAATATATACTTTTATATGTGTATTTAAATAATGAATACAAATTTATTTATTACTATGCCTATTTAAAAACTAAATAATATGATGTGTTAGTATAAATTGATATGATGAAAATATTTAATTCACCGTAGGGACACATATGTGCCTCAATAGAATCTCATATATGTGTTAATGAAGTTGGCACCCTAACAACATCTAAGTAGCATAACCAAGAATGACACTAACATTAGCGACGCAATCTTTTGACATTGATATAGCGCCAAATATCCCCACATTTCTTTTGCACACAATATTAATTCTAGTATAGCCTCCCTTCAACATTAAAAGCTATAGTGCTATCTTGACGCCAAAGGCACCATCTACCCTTCGCCCACAAGGGAAGTGACAAATAGTAGCATGCATGGCATCGGTTCAAAACTCTTCGTGCAAGATGTACGTCTTGACGAGTGCCAACTCACATAGCGCAAACTCACTGTGATCACTCCACAAGCTGATGGTTCCGACATAGCTGATGCCATTGGCTTCCGATCCCATGGTGGCGGTGGCCAGAGACTCCTCCAACCGCTCAACTTCCCCTCGCACAGCCACTTGTAGCAAGCATTGTGATGAGAATGCCTACTGTTGATCCGTAGTGCCACTTGGCATCATCGTGCACCTCCCTCATCACTCAAGTGAGAGATCAAAGGCAAATGACATGGGTGAGTGATTCATGAAGCTGACTGGTAGATCTCGTCGCATTAAGAAGAACATATTCAATCATAACACAAAAAAATTAACGAAAAACTTATGAAACATAATACGATCAATAAGGGTGTCACACTAACGAAAAACTTGTAAAACATTACATAGCTGAAACATAATATGAAAGCTAGCAAATAAAATCCACAAATGAGTACATAATGCACAAACTCGACTATAGTAAATACATCACATGATCCCAAATACATGACATATAACATCATAAGCAACTAAAGTCTATGCCATACTATCTCAACAAGCAATAATCATAATGGTATAAAAATATAAACTATCCATATGCACACACCATCCCCAAGCAATGTCGTCGCATACACGCATCAACCGACCATCAAGAGATCAAGTACTTGCGGGGACTTTTGGCTAGCATAAGGTTAAATGTGATAACATCATATGAAAGCCATAAAAAGATTCTTTAAGCAATAGCATGAATAAAACATTTACCTTTGAAGTTCATAAGGATCAACATATAAAAAAAGAATAATGTAAATGAACTCAGTGTCATAAGATTCAAAAGCTTTTAAGTCTGAGTTTGGATAACAATTAATATGTGAAGGTAAATGATCATTCATAATGATAGTTCATTTTTATTTGGAAAGATTTAATTCTAGTAGGTGATTTTTAATTTATTAAAACTATTTTAAATTATATCCGGATTCTTAATTCTTAATTTTTTGATTCAATTTTGTTGGGTGGAATAAATTTTTAGGTATGAGTTTTTCTTACACCCTCGTCCGCCCTCACAGCCGACGTCCAAAATTTGAAGTCAGTATTTATTTATTTATTTATTTATTTATTTTTGTAACTTGTGATGTGTTAGAGCAGCAATTGACATCATAGAGATTTAACTGGTCTCACTCATGTCATCGTTCGTCCGCCAAGAAAATGATTGAGAGGACATATTCTTTAATGGACATTTGAACTTACACATTGACCTTCTTCTTCTTCTAATCGACATGTTTTGGCCTTTTATCCAAGTTATTTTGTTCGATAGTTACACGCGAACTGAAACATGTCACAAAACTCACACACTACGCATATAAAGGCTTCATTACAAGCATGATCTAGCAACTAGGAAGAAGACAAGAGATGATGCCATTAATTATTCCAGACAACATAAATGGTAACAAGATCTTGACACGAAATATATCGCTAGAGAGAAACAAATATTAGTGCCTATATACTACTTTCGACTATAAAATTCATACAAACTAATAGATGAAATTAATATAAAACACATAGTAATCGTACCACAAAATGTGTCTTAAAAGAAAAAAAAAACGTGAGACTGACGTGAAACATCAAAGCAAACACAAATAGGTTGAGAGGTTTCATTCGGAGGAGACGGCTACCGGGGTCAAATTAATTGAAGTCAATAATGTCGAGTAATATAACCGGGAGCTATGTACTAATGTCACCATCTTATATTCTTATGCTTTCTTGAACGAATTGGTTCGATTGGATGCTTTCCTTGTCCTATGATTAATTAACTCGTGGTTCACAATAGAATTAATGCGTGATGTTTAATTTTTTAGTTTTTTTATTATTAGACGGCCTAAAATATAATGGGGAAAAAACATAAAGTTTAATGAATGTGAAAAGTTCCATCAAGGATGTATTTGAAATGTTTTAATTCACATATGAGTCTACACGTAACGACGTACGCCGTGTAAGTTTAAAATGAGTTTAACACATTTTTTTTCCAAAGTTGATGAATTTGTAAAACAAAAAAGCGCTGTATATATTTATGATATTAGCACCATAATCTTTTGAGCCGACAACATCCACCAACGGATCGTTCAGAATTATGCTTTTCAAACTTTCCTTTGTACTAAAGCTTTAATTTGTGCCTCTTCTTTGTAATCGAAAATTTTTCTCCGACCTGAAAACTCGGAATGCATGAACTTACCGACATTTAATTCAATCTGGTCTAACGATACTAAGCCTGCCTATTAGTCCATTACTAATGTTAGAAAAAGAAGGAGAGAGAATAGCACAAACACAACAAAAATAAAGAATAAAGAGATTTACAAATTTCATTCTTTCAGCAAAAAAATAAAGTTCATGACGGCTTCGCCGTCTCCTTTGTTTAGACGTCTAAATTGCATAAGATCATATAGAATTACAATGGATTGAAATTCAAAGCATTATCAACAACTAATTCAAATTAAGTCAATCATAACTTAATATATATACCTTTATATTTTGTATTAACAAACTACTTCTCATTTTATTTGTATAATCAACTCGTGAGTATCTTGATTTCCAATTACTAAAATTAAATAGATGTAGTGAAAATATTATCTCATTATAACAACGAAGTTCCTTTCTAGGTAATCACATACATTAATTTGCGTTTCTTTAAAAAAATTGCTTGACTGCTTATACATGAGTTAATTTTCTGAAGACTTAAAAGCATATAGAGGAACTTGTTACTCTACTAATTAACTTCGGAAAATTACGAACCTATGTGCCTACCATGATATTTCAATATATATTAACATATCTAATCTCACTATTTTTTGTTGGTTCAAATATTCGAATAATTAATGCATGGGAAAAGAGAGATAAGCCATTCGTTTTGTGTAGTGTAAATGACACTTTTGTTGGATCTATTAAGCGCTGAGCCTATCTACATGTTGAAGTTAAGAAGAGTATACAAACTGGAAGGCAGCATATAAATTAACAAAAAGCTATACTACAGGTACCAATAAACGCCTTGCTAATTAAGCTTGCTTTCATTATGTTTTCTTTGGATAATGCGGGAAACTAGTTAAACACCAACATATATCCTTTTGTATTACTCAATAATAATACTGATAAAATTTGAGTTTTTATGTTTTCTCCATATTTTTTTCCTTCTTTTCATTTGAATAAAAGCTGTCTAGGATATGCTTTGGAGTCCCAAGCAGCAAGTTTTTTTCTTTTGCTTTGGATTTTGATCCGATTATTCGGAGAGCAATTCTCTCGACAGTAATATATAGCTACAAGTGATACATAGTTAATTTGCATTGCTTCATTAAATACTTTCTGGTCTCTGAAGTTTTACCACACCAAGCAGCACCTGATCACCCCTTCCTAGTTTGCATGCTGGATTTCAGCTCCATGTAACTTGAAAAGGAGACATTTCCTTGGAAAAGAGAGATATCCCTATGTCTGATCAATAATGTGGAGCTTTTGGATTTATAAAAGATATATGCAAAAGTTAAAGGCCGTGGAAGAGGAAGAAAAAAAAACTAAAGAGAGAGCAAAAAAGTAAAGGAAAACAAAGGGCGAGCTCTTTAGTTTCTTCTGGCTCTTGCAATGAGAAAAAAAAAGGTTTCAATAGCTTCCTTCCCATGGGCCATTATATATCCAAGACATAAAATAATGGAGCTCGAGAATGGGACTAGATACATGATATACACGCATCCATGTAAACCATTATTGGAGGTCATTATTTTAATGTAGGGTAAATTTAGCACATGTTATGGGGAATATTGGGTGCGACTCAACAAGACAAGGGAGATGGAAAAGAGGGGCGTAAACAAAGGAAAAGGGTGATCGGAAAAGACACGACGCCCCCGACAAAGATTTTAAGCTACGTACGGTCAGAGAGAAAGAGAGAGAGTCAAGAGCTCAAATGGAGGGGTCTTTGGGGCTGGAAATATACTTTCGATCTCTCTCTCTCTCTCTCTCTCGGAATATTGTGCGATGTGGGAATGATTGGAGTTTGTCGACGCTCACTCGCCATGGGCTATGCATTTTTTTTAAATAAGTAGCATTGATTGATGAGTTAAGTGCCTCCTTTGCTGCTGTGGAGTGCCCATAAAACCTGCACTTTGAGTTGCTGCTGTTGGTCTCTACTTAAAAGAAAGAGATATCATCATGATTACTCCTCCCAGAGTTTTTGTCATGGCTTGATTAATTTGATGGCTAAACAGGTCCAACTTCATATTAGTTTATTATGGTTTGGAACCTTCCTCTTGAGAGGAACTTTTGTCTTTTTTTTCTTCTTTTAATTTATGGTGTAGATCCATTGATAGAACTCTAAAGTTAGCATCCAATTAATGATGAATTATATTGTAGTCTGCAATAAAATGCTAAATTTAGCAGATATAATTTTTGCCCAAAGAGAAAAGTGATCAATTAAATTAGACAGCATACTAGGATGTATATATATATATATATATATATATATATAATAAAATAAGATATTTGTAAAACTGATAACCTACATAAATCACGAGCTGCATCCATTTTTGCGGAAGCTTCGCAGAAGGGATTACTAATCACAATAGGATTGAGATAAAGTGATAAATAATTTATCCTCCTTTAAAGAAATCTCGAGTTCGAAATTTATCGTATGTACATAAAATATTTTTATCTTTATTTGACCACTCCGAATCCTGCTGCTAAAAAAACATGTGATTACTGAGCTGAGATGAAACTACGAATTCATGATGATGTTGCAAGTTTCATGAGCTGAGATGAAGCTACGATTGCATGAACATATCGTAAGTTTCTTGTTTGGTGCAACTAGCAACTGAATAATGAAACGCAATAATAATTAGAATTAAGCTAATGCCCCATAAGTCTGTCTCATCAAGGATAATATGGACAAGGCGAAGCTGCTGCTAATTAATATCTAGGGGTATATCTTTATTCCCTAAACAACATAGATCAACAAAGCATATGCCATTATTCTATTCTTTAAGGAGGAGGACCCCACAGGTAATAAAAACCCAAGAATTACTCTTATTAGGTGCAGTTTGATGATACCTACCACTAAACACTATATATATTGCCAGTATGAAGAGACACACAATGTAGCTAATGTTTAACTTTACCCATGTCATCTATACAAAGGGTGGTCCCTGTTCTATAACCTAACATATATTAGTACAAGCTATAAGAAATATATATATGTGTGTATGTAAATGCTTGGAAACATGTGTTGTATATATATCACTCCCAAATCCCGATTTTTTTCTTTGATGACTTAATGCAATTGATGATAAAAAGATCATCTAAATTAGAGATACGTAGCCTGCCCAAACCCTCGAATTGGCTCTGATCAGTCCCAACAATTTAATGAATAAATAATTAATCACTCACTAAGCAGACAGTATTATACATTTTCAAGCACTCCCACTACCTTTTTTTATGTTCTACTTTGTAATAAAGCAAAAGCAGAAGAAAAGCAAGATGAAAAAAATGGAAAGCAATGGAAAAATGCCAATAAAAGATGGATGAAAAAGGGGGGAGAGAGAAAGAGAAAAAAATGGGCGAGAGAGAGGCTCACCATGGTTCCAGTGATTAATAAAGACCAGTGCTTTCTTTTCTCAACCCCCTCGCTCTAGAAAAGCAAAGGAAAGCATCCATGGATTGACTTGGCCGGCTAAAGGAACAAAAGAAGGAAGAGGCGTGAAAAGATAGGAAGGACAAAGAAACGAGAGGTCCCGGAAGGGTCCAAGGCGTACTGATGAATAGCGGAGCCTCTCAGAGCTCCCTAGTGCAGCAAATGGTGGGCGGAACCCCTGCGAGCTGGTGCAGCATGAACGGCCTGAGAGCAGTCCCTCAAGAGATCTCCACCTTGTTCCCCCCGCCTCCTTCCTCTTCTACTTCCTCTTCGCCTTCCTCTTCATCTTCTTCGGTGTTGCCTCCCAACGTCAAGCCCGGCGCCAACCTCCCTCCCATGACCCTTTGGCCTGCTAACCAAGAATCATGGAGCCAATTGTTGCTGTACTATCTCTCTCTCCCACTCCCTCAGATGCATGTTTAATTTAGAGATCTTGTTAGATACTTGTGCTCTTGACATGCAAAGGCAAATAAAAGAGGCAAGGCTATGATTACTGATATCTATAGTTGGAAGCATCATGTTAGTGATATTTCATGCATATAATTCGTTAAATTAGCTACTCATCACTCAAAGTGTATATACACAAATTAAATTATATATATACATACACTTTTTTTCCTTCTCTAAGAGTGCTTAGTGTATCTCTTAGGGGAGGAGTTGTGGAGGAAGAGGATGCATCCAGTTTCGCTCCTTATGCTTCAGGAAGGAGATCAGTTGAGAATTGGGAGGGACACCCACCGATGGTTTACCATTCAACAGTTGACACCCAGATGGAGATGAACATGAGGCAACATAATTCACCAAATGGACGTGCTTATTACTATGGATCTGATCAAAAAGCTGCACAGGCAGCAGGTAGGTCTTCGTGGAGCCAATTGGTCCTGCCAACTTCTTCTCCCAGGTCTTGCATCACGGCCAGCTACGGTAACAACATGTTGGACTTCTCAAACTCCAACGGTGAGAGGAAAAACCAGCAGTCTGAACATTTATCTGAGGTATACAGTGAAGATTATTTTTTTTTCTTTATCTTTCTAGGTTTCCTTTGCTGGATCCATATATTATTGTTTTGTTGATATGATCTTGTGCATGCTATTTAGGAAAATTTAATTATGTCCATATTCTCGGTTCAGCTGATTTATGTCTGCTATTTAATCATGCAGACTCTCTAAACAAGTATTTTTTTTTCATGCTAGGGTTTCTGTTTAAACTTCTTCAGATCTACAAAGGTTTTGTAATCTTCCTTTATGCTTTTATTCTGCAGTGCAATAGCGGTAGTGGTGCACCTTTCAAGAAGGCTAAACTGCAAGCTTCCTCAGCTCAATCACCTCTCAAGGTTCTCTCTCTCTCTCTCTCTCTCTCTCTCTCTCTCTCTCTCTCTCTCTCTCTCTCTCTCTCTCTCTCTGTGTGTGTGTGTGTGTGTGTACCTGGTTGACGGACGAGCAAATTTTACAAATCACCCTTTTGAACAAGGTAAAAGGAAGAGATCAGTATAAAGATAGGTAAAGATATTTATACTATTTTTTCCTTGTTTCTTGCAGGTGAGGAAGGAGAAACTAGGAGATAGAATAACAGCACTTCATCAGCTCGTCTCCCCATTCGGAAAGGTATTATCATCTTCTTGGCATCCATATTATATTTAGTTAGTACGTACAAATCTGACACTTACCAGTTAACTATAACATTGCACTTAATATTCTGTTCCTCTTATGGTTGTCGTCTATGAACAAATCCCCTTTATTCTCTTCCCTTTTGGTTCTCAAGCATAAAGAACTGACACGGCATCCTTTTTTCAGACTGACACCGCCTCGGTATTACTAGAAGCCATTGGCTACATCAGATTCCTACAGAGTCAAATTGAGGTCTTCTTCTCTCCTTTTTAGCTCCCTCCCTCCCTCTCTCTGATCCCTCCTTCTCCTGAATGTAAAATCTCAGCACCTGAACGGCTGAACCAAAGATGGTCCCGTGGCTGTTTTACGAGCACGCATTAAAAGTTGTCTTCTGAGCGCACTGTCATCATCTTTTAGTTATTGCTGTCTAGTTTATGTTTAACGCATGCATTTTCAGAGACCGTTGTATATGCAAACTTATCATTCCTTTACGTCCAGGCTCTGAGCTCCCCGTACCTGGGCAACAGATCTAGGAACGCCAAGAATAATGTAAGCATTCAGACCTATATGAGATACTCTATCTTCCCCACGAAGAACAAGATTATGCAGTACATTTAAATGCATCAGGACCTACTATTTTCCATGGAGCTAACTTTTAGACATCAATCCTTCAGGGTAAAGGGGAGAGAAGTAGTATCTTCCCTGAAGACCCCGGCCAGGTATATACAGATCTAAATACCTACAACTGTTTAGTATCTTTCCGAACGCTATATATAAACATGTTTGAATACGCTCATCTCTTTGTTATGATTGTATATCCTTCTTTGCACAGTTGCTGAATGATCATTGCATGAAGAGAGTAGGACCACCTGATCAGGTATCATTATTCCAGGATTTAAAGTTGCTTCTGCTGTGCTCATTGTGCGTTATGATTGCTCTGGCCAAGATTGTTATCAAGCATTAAACTTTTTTTTTCCTGTGAATCATTACTTAACCAAATAGGATGCCGTTGGCGATCAGCAAAAGGACTTGAGGAGTAGAGGACTGTGCCTGGTGCCTGTGTCCTTCACGTTGCACGTCGGAAGCGAAAACGGTTCTGATTTCTGGGAACCGGCTTTCGGCGCAGGATTCCGGTAGACGGCACGGTGCATGGTTTCAAAGCCGTAACATCAAGAGCAGACAGTACTCTCGTATCTACCAAAGGCTGATTGCTACTGATGCTATGTGCTAATCATAGATCTAGTGTACCGGCGAACTGTCTTAAGAAATTTAATTAGTATGTCCGGGAAATTATTTGCTCGTGTTAATTTGGAAAGGACGAAAAAGATGATCATCGACACGTATCTGCGTTAGGTTTAATGTTATGTGCAATTCTTGGAGCTTCCTCTAGCACTGTGATCATGAATTTTTAAGTAGATAGTATACGATAGGATTCTGTGCCTTGTTAGATCAGGAAATTAGTAACCTGTTGACCGTAATTAACCAGAAGCAGTCTATATGAACATTGCTATATATAAGTCAGCTCATCTGCCGTTGTAATCATTAATTATGTAAGGGTAGTTTAAAATGGTGATTCAACATATATATATGTTATATATATTATATGTATGTATGCATTCCATCCTGGAAACAAATGCATTTTAGTTCCCGCTTCCAAGTGCAAACTAGCTAATATAACATACTTTTTTAGTACTTATCAGTAAAGGAAGGGTGTAATGCATGTACGTGCCAACTACATAGTATAATATACTTTTGAAAAATTGAAGCTAAAATCGTCTATGTTATAAATTTGATTAACTGGCGTAATTTCTCTTTTTTTCTTTTTCCCTTATTTGCGCATATGAGATTTTTTTTATTAAATAGGAAAACTCATATGCCTAATATATAGCTTAGATAATAAATAACCACATGAGTTTCACTAGAGAAAATAAATCTCTTGATCCATATATAAGTCATTGCATCTTTATTATTTGCAATTTTGTTAGGACAATGATAAATATGCAGCTTCGAACTAGCTTATCACGGAATATATCAAAATACAATGTTCTGATGTTGGTTTGTTATTCTTGTTGGGCACAAGAGATCAAATACACAAAAGAACACAGAAGACTGAGGAGAGATTAAATATGTTTTTGAATAACCATATAATTTTTATTCAGATTTGAGAAATCACAAACAACCCCTGGTAGGAATAGGAAAGGTTATCATAGATCCTCTCAAGATCTTACCCGGGTACTATCAAGGGTTGAAGCCGCCCAAGTAGGTAGGATGAAAATGTGGGATTACAATTGTTTATAACTTTTGATATCGCATCTATCATTCATTTATGTTCTCTTGAGTCATGAACTCACAATCCAATTGGAAAATCTCAAATCCATCTAACTCAAACAGAAAGACAATCTTATCTCAAATAGAGAATTGTCATCATAAAAATAAAGTTTGAAACAAATAGAATAAAAACCATACTCTACTTTAACAAATCTCCATTGACTTGAATTCCTCATATGACAAACAAAATTGTTAGCCTTACATAGGAGTGCAAGAAAAATTTCACCAGCCCCAAAATCTGATCTGAAAAAATCGAATAAAAAATCAAAATTTAGGAACTTGAATATAATTTAGGATAGTTTTTAATAGATTTAATCCACCCATTAAAATTAGGGCTCATCCAAAAAAATGCAAGGGTCCGCGGATATCATTTTTATTTATGATTGTTTTATTTATATAATTAATTCATATGTCATCATATTTTTATTATAGGTATAATAATTTTGGTATATAATTTAATATTTCTTTTGCATTATGAAAATATAATTTGATAACTTTAATTTTTTAGTAGCATATTTATATTTCGTTTATACAATTAAATATGTTTGCATTAATTATAAATTCTATATATATTAAAATAAAGTTATATAAAAGTAGAGTCTCGAAAAAATCATCCGAAAAGATCAAGGGTGATTTTTATTTCCTTAAATGCTTTTAAGATGATTTTTTAATTTAAAATTTGACTAAAAAATATTGAATTTTTTAAAAAAAATAGAAAAAACTAATCATGATTAATTACAACTCTAGGCACTGTTTGGTTGATGGATAATTATTTTGAGATTTAGAGTATTTATTCTGATAGGATAATTTTTTTAAACTTGAGATGAAGAATAAGTAATTCCACACTGGAATTATTTATCTCTAAAAAAATCACTATTCATAAGTATAATTTTTTTAAAATGACAAAAATATTCATCATCATTATTGTAGAATAAATTACATGTTTGACAGAATAAATCAGAATAATACTCTATTCTCCAATTTATCCTTAAACCAAGTAGTACCCTAGTGTTTTACAATGTATTTGAATAAATAAGATATGTCGTCCTACCAACAACCCCCATGGTCCTGGTGCCTTGAGTCACACCAAGTTGTATGCACCATACTACTATGAGTTGGCCAAAATGACTTCCTGACAATGTCCTTAGCCATATATACTTGTTGAATTACATATATGTTAAGTTATGAGAAACAAAGTTAAAATCAAATTAGCTCCGGAATCAGTGGCACAATGACCGATACGTTATTTGTTTTTTTTCAAATGATTGTAACAGTGTAATAGAAGGTTCTAGACTTTAGTTCATTTACATATTCATATAAATAGAAGGGTTGTAATATGAAGTAGTATGACTGATAATAAGATTTCACTACTTTGTGTTCTTCCCCCAATATCACATCTATCAGATCTGTGCTGCAACATGACAATCACCAGAAAGTTGACATGGTATCAGAGCCTGGTTGCAGTATATGAAGCATCTGGTTAGATCGTCATTTTCATCGTTCAGCTAATAAGATTTGTTGTTGTGGTTTTCCATTTCTTTCATTGTTATGGCTTCGAACTCTGGATCTGGATCTGGTTTAGTTTCTGGAATGGTTTTGATACAACTAGTCCATTATTTTTACATTCGTCAGATTCCCCAGGAATGGTTTTAATTCCTTATCAATTGACGGATTCGAGTTCATATTCTCGTTGGAGAAGCTCAATGTATAATGCTCTTTTGGCAAAGAACAAACAAGGGTTTGTGGATGGAACCTGTTTGATTGAACATGTTGATTCTGCATTTCACTATCAATGGCGAAGATGCAATGCTTTGGTTATTTCATGGATTTCAAGTACAGTGTCTAACGAGTTGATTTCAGATGTGGCTTTTTCATAAGATGCTTTTACTCTTTGGAATGATCTCAAAGAGCGTTTTGATAAGGTTAATGGAATGAAAATATATTCAGTACAAGGTGAAATTGACACTATTAATCAAGGAACAATGTCTGTTTTGGAATATTATAGTAAACTCAAAGTTCTTTGGGAAAAATTATCTGTTATGGTGCCTAATCTTCCAGTCTCTGATCAGAATCGAGAATATTATGAGTATCTCCAGCAACAAAAACTTTATAAATTCTTATTTGGTTTGAATGATTCCTTTAGTAATGCGAGGTCACAAATTCTATTACAAGATTCAGTCCCTTCAATTAATCGTGCATATTCTCTTATAATAGAAGAAGAACAGAGGTAGGGTAGAAATGCATCTAATTCTACTACAGAACATCCAGTTTTTTATGCAGCAAAGAATCAAAATCAAAATCAAGCTCAGTACATGAAACCCAGGAGAGATTATAATGTTATATGTGATTGCTGCAAGAAGGCAGGACATAAGAAAAAATGCTTCAAAATTGTTGGATATCCTCCAAGTTTCAAGTTTAAACCTCGAAATCCAGGAAATATCAATGCAGCTGCTGTTCAAGAAAGTTCTGAATTGGGAAGTTCTGGACAATTGCCTGTTGTGAAGGAGGAAGAACAGAAGTTTACAAGTGAGCAATTTAAGCAAATTCTACAATTACTGAATAAGAATCTAGAAAGTGTCAAAGCAGGAGCAACGTTTAATTTGACAGGTACAAGTTTAGTAGCAAATCATGATTGTTTAAACTATTGGATAATTGATACAGGGGCCAGTAATCATATGACCTTTCATAGAGAATGGTTAAAATATGTTAAAAAACTTTCAAAAAGGGTGGTTATCACTTTACCAAATGGCAATACATCAATAGTGACTCATTCTGGATCATATTTGATTGGTCCACAGCTCATCTTACAGGAAGTTCTTTATGTTCCTGATTTCATATTCAATCTTATATCAGTACCTCAACTCACTCATAATTATCCCATGATAGCAGTGTCATTTAATGTTGATTCATGTATGATTCAGGACCTTTGCAGTGGGAAGAGGAGAAGCAGAATGGACTTTATTACTTGGTTCAGGAAGAGATTTCCTTGCCCCCAGCCAGCATGAGTTTATTAGCAGTTGATGAAGTCTCATATTTGGAGTTATGGCATCGTCGTTTAGGACATCTCCCTATGCAGAAATTATCCTTGTTACCTCAGTTGAATTTCTGTAATAAAAAGGACAAGTTTCATTGTTACATTTAGATGTTTGGGGGCCTTATAAGCAGCCAACTTATGATGGTCATAAATATTTTCTTACAATTGTGGATGATTTTAGTAGACTTACTTGGATTCACTTGCTCACTAAGAAATTAGATTGCTTTGTTGTTCTAAAGAATTTCCTTATTATGCTAGAAAAGCAACATAATGCCATTGTTAAGACAATAAGAACAGACAATGGTATTGAATTTTTTAATTCAGAGTGCAATAGTTTGCTTATGTCAAAAGGTATTATTCATCAAAGCTCCTGTGTGTTTACTCCACAACAGAATGGATTGGTTGAACGTAAACATCGACATTTGCTTGATACAACCAAATCTTTGCTTTTTCAATCGAATGTTCCAATTAAATATTGGGGAGAGGCAGTCCAAACTGCTGCTCACTTGATAAATAGAGTGCCACTCAAGGTCTTAAACAATATGTCAGCTTTTGAGAAATGCTTTAATCGACCTCCAGACCTGTCTTATCTCATAGTTTTTGGGTCTCTTTGTTATAAGTTACATAAGTCCATAACTGATAAGTTTGCTCATAGATCTTCAGCGTGTGTTTTGCTTGGTTATTCACAAACTCAAAAAGGATACAGATTGCTGGAGCTAAGCACAGGGAAAATTATAATCAGCAGAGATGTTAAGTTTGTGGAATCAGTATTTCCTTTTGTATCTCAGTTATCTGCTCAGGAGAATCCTATAAAACCTCTTGCTTCTCTGCCTGTAGTTGAAGATGACAATTCAATGCCTTCTGAAATTCATAATTCTCCTCTAGATGATGCTACACCTAATCCAACACAGCCTTCTAATTCTTGTTCAAGTAATGATTCAAATGTCCATCTTGAAACTATTCTGCTAGATATCTCATCTCCTCATATTGTTCCTTCAAATATTTCTGAGAATATCATTTCTTCTGCTCCTCTTATTGAAAAACGAATTAGGAAGCCTCCTGTTTGGCACCAGGATTATGTCATGCAAGCCAATTCAACACCAGTAACATATCCCCTGCAACGTCAATTATGTTACACTAATTTCTCATCTAGTTATAAAAGTTTTTTGGCTTGTGTTGATTCTGTTCGTGAGCCATCTTCTTATGGTGAAGCAGCACAAGATCCTCTCTGGATGCAGGCCATGCAAAGTGAATTAGATGCACTTGAAAATAATGGGACATGGGAACTAGTTGATTTGCCACCTGGAAAGAAATCTATTGGTTGTAAATGGGTATATAAAATCAAGTTTAAAGCAAATGGTGAAGTGGAGAGATACAAAGCTAGACTTGTTGCAAAAGGATATAATCAGTTGGAAGGCATTGATTATAAGGATATTTTCTCACCTGTGACAAAACCAGTTACTATTCGTGCTGTTATTATTGCTGCTGTGTCCCATAATTGGCCTCTTCTACATCTGGATGTAAATAACGCGTTTCTTAATGGTGATCTTGATGAAGAGGTTTATATGGATCTTCCTTTAGGACTTTGCACTAAGGGGGAGTTTAATGGCAAGGTGTGCAGACTAATTAAATCGTTATATGGCTTGAAACAAGCCTCTCGTCAATGGAATTTGAAATTCACTCAGATTCTATTAAATTTTGGGTTGCTGCAAACTCAAAATGACTATACCCTTTTTATCAAAACTTCAGGTTCAGCTATGGTCATCCTACTAGTATATGTAGATGACATTCTAATAATTGGGAACTCAGAAATACTAATTCAAGAAGCAAAGGATTAGTTGCAATATGTACTGAAGATTAAAGACGGTCCTCTTAAGTTCTTTCTTGGCATGGAAGTTATAAGATCGAAAAAGGGGATTGTGATCAATCAAAGAAAGTATACTCTTGAATTGTTATCAGACCTTGGTTTGATGGCCTGCAAACCATGTCCTACACCACTTGAACAGAATATCAAGTTGACTTCATATGAATATGATTGTTATCTTGCAGCGCAGGGAAACAAGTTATCAGAGGATCCTTTGCTTGATGAACCTAAAATCTATCAGCGTTTGATTGGACGATTGATTTACTTAACACAAACACGGCTAGATATTTCATTTGCTGTACACCATCTTAGTCAGTTTATGCATCAACCGAAGCATTCGCACAAAGAGGCTGCTCTTAGAGTTGTTCGATATCTGAAAGGTACACCAAGTCGTGGTTTATTCTTCCCTGCAGAAAGTTCATCCTCTTTGTCAGTCTTCTGTGATGCAGATTGGGCAGCTTATCCATTAACTCGCAAGTCTATAACAGCTTTTTGTATAAAACTAGGAGGATCCATCATTTCTTGGAAATCAAAAAAACAAGATACAATCTCTAGATCAAGTGCAGAATCAGAGTATAGAAGCCTGGCATCAACTGTTTCAGAAATTATTTGGTTACATCGTCTTCTTATAGAATTGTGAATATCAATTCAACTACCAATCGTAGTATACTGTGACAGTAAAGTTGCGATACAAATGGCAAAAAATTCAGTTTTCCATGAGCGTACAAAACATATAGAGGTTGACTGTCACTTTGTTCGTGAAAGAGTTCTTCAGTTACTCATTCAGCTACAATACATTTCCACTAAAAATCAGCTTGCAGATGTGCTTACGAAGTCACTTGATCGCGCACAGCATGAACGCCTAGTAAACAAGTTGGGGATGTTAGATCTTTTCCATCCTCCAACTTGAGCGGGAGTGTTGAATTACATATATGTTAAGTTATGAGAAACAAAGTTAAAATCAAATTAGCTCCGAAATCAGTGGCACAATGACCGATACGTTATTTGTCTTTTTTCAAATGATTGTAACAGTGTAATATAGAAGGTTCTAGACTTTAGTTCATTTACATATTCATATAAATAGAAGGGTTGTAATATGAAGTAGTATGACTGATAATAAGATTTCACTACTTTGTGTTCTTCCCCCAATATCACATCTATCAGATCTGTGTTGCAACATGACGATCACCAGAAAGTTGACAATACTAGATCTAGGATGGCACCCCAAGAGACTGTTTGGTAGAGAAACATCACAAGAATATCTCACTTTTTTCAACTTTTCATCCAAATAGTCATAAAATATGTTGATAAACCCCACATCAAGAACAAAAAAATGTAGGGATATGTCTGTTCTTGCTCCACCCAAGAACAAAATGGGAGCAAATAAATTTATTTTTGAAAGATGCCAAACAATGGAATCCCCTTCAATTCAATAGTATTCTTGGATCCGCCTCCATGGCGTATTTGGCATCGAGTAATTAACATCTCTTCCCTTCATCATTGTTATCGTCGATGTCTTGCCATCTTTCCCACTTCCTTATATCGCAACTAATCATCATGTCTTCCTTTGGCCAACAAGCAACATCAAACTTCGATGCTGTTTCTTACAATACTAGAAGCACAATTTTGATACGAGTATGTTAAGATAATAGTATCAAAATATGCATATGTGATAGTACCATACTACCATGTTATGGATGTCAGAGCAAAAATTTACAAATGCTCTTGGGAATATGGTTTAGAGTAAAAAGATAGGTTTCACAGTAATAATAATGACGGGATTAGATAATTTCGTGAGTTCCCGGTGTCGTCAAGAATTTGATGATCCCATTAATTCATTAAGTTGCCGAACGACTTTGACGTAGCAAATTTATTCCTTACAATGAAACAAAAAAATAGATGCAAAGAAATTTGGACGGACTATAATCTTGCATCTAATCGGTCTTGAATCTAATACTCTTACACTTGAGATGACATGAATCTAATACTCTAATACTCTTTCTTCAATTGCGCATTTATGAACACTGTAAACGTGACATATTTGTTAAAATCTTAATATATATATATATATATATATTATCAATTCGGCACCTTAATTTAATTATATTATAATATTCAAATTATGGGACAATTAGCACCTATGGTTGATTCAAAATTATAGGCCTGCACCGAGCTCATCGGAGACCTCGACCGGGCCGTGTCCATCGTCGCATGTTTCGAGCTCAACTGCCACGCTGCACTGCCCCGCAGCTTCGGAGAGGCCTACGACAATGTGGCCTACATGGGGCGGCTGGGATTGGGCTCCCAGAGCAAGTCGCACCATCGGACACGCTTAAGTTGTCGCACCTGCATTAATCCCTTTTTTTTTAAAGAAAAGATTATCTATTCATATATGCTCCCAACGAGTCCGAGTACAAAAAATTGAGAATCTCTGGAGTAGAAGTTACATCCCAAAATGTGTCAAAAAAATTCATTCTTCCGTGGCATACCAGATAATTAGCTACTTTGTTAGTTTTCCTATAACAGTGTGTACATTTAAAATATTCAAAATGGGAAATGATTTGATGAATCTCATGCATAAGCGTCAAAATCCTCCAAGGGCAAGCAAATTCGCCACGGATGATTGCGACGAGGTTCGAGGAGTCACTCTCCAGCCAAACTCGATTGAGCCCAGCCTCTTTGCATCTCCTAAGACCAGCAAGCGCGCCCCACGTCTCGGTCCACAGAACATTGCACGCTACACAATGTAAAGCACCTGCCATAAGAAAGGATCCATTAGCATTTCTAATAATAAACCCCGCCCCACTCGGAGTCCCCGGGCTAGTGAAGGACCCATCCGAGTTAACCTTAACCCAAGTAGAGGGTGGGGTCTCCCACCGGACCCATATTAGGTCTTGGGGGGAATTGACCTCAGGCAGGGTGAATCTGTTGAACTCATTTGAGCCCGCCAAAGCCCGACCCCAGACATAAGACACGGCAACTTGTTTGGAAGCGAAATGTGCATCATTACGAGCAAGCCAAATACCCCAGAAACAGAAAATAATGATAGAGAAAAGTCTGGCATGCGAAGAGGGGGACAAGTCCAGTCCCTCACGAATCCAATCCCCAATATGCCAAGAGGCAGTAAAGGAGAAGGTATAGGAAAGCTCACGCTGAACCAGAGTCCAGAGTCCAACAGCAAAAGAACATGCAAAGAATATATGGGCGTTCGTCTCAATAGCAAGGCCACAAAGAGGACAGCAAGTATTTATATTAGGATTAAACATGGCAATTATATCAAGAGTGGGAAGCCGAGAATGAGTAAGCTTCCACAGAAATATTTTAATCTTGGGTGGGGCATTCATTTTCCACAATTGCTTCCAAACAGGTCTACCAGGTGTCGAGTGCAGAGAGAGCTGGCGACTCAAAGATAGGTAAACAGAGCTAGACCTAGCATCACCATGTGGGTCAGCAGTCCAGATACACCGGTCATCACTGGCCGGGCAATAAGATGGGGCTAAAGGAATCGCAGTAATGAGATTAACAATTGACAAATAAAAAAGGTCATTGATAAGGGATAAATTCCATGAATTATTATCAATCAGATCACTAACATTAAGCAAATCAAAGGATTCATGCATGTTAATGTATGTAGGCATATGCGAGAATGGGGTGTTGAAAATCCAAGGATAAAAAACACAGAAGTGGAAGTTCCAGAAGCAATAAATTTTTTCATACCAAATCTAATGTTTTGCATAATCTGAACAATCATTTTCCAGGGCCAAGCGGCATTCCCCATGTCCAAATTCTTCCAAGGTTCAAGGGGTCCATACTTACAGTGTACAAGATTTGCCCATATGTTATGCTCACCATTGAGTGCACTTAGAACTCTCTTAGTCAGCAATGAAGTTCTAATCCAGCGAAGATTCTTGATCCCCAAGCCACCCTACATATGATGAGATTGAACCACTTTCCAACTTAGCAAGTGCATACCAGTCTTAGTGCCCTTACTGGACCACAGAAAATTCCTAGAATATTTCTCCAAAGAATTGATGTGATCGCTTGAGATATAAATAGATGACATTACATGAATAGGTATGGAGTTTAGCACGAATTTAATCAGAACAGTTCTACCAGCCATGTTAAGCATCTTACCTCTCCAACCAGATAACTTAGAAACACACTTATCATGAAGATGTTGTTGCTGCCTTTGACTAATATACTTATAAGAGATAGGAGCACCAAGGTAGTAGAAAGAAAAACGCCCTTGCTTAATGTTGAGAGTATGCATGATTTTCCTCTTACGAGATAGATTAAGCTTAAGTGGAAAAAATAGTTCAGATTTTTCAATATTGACAGCTTGATTAGTGAGAGTGCCATAAGCCTTTAAAACATCCTGAATCTTTCTAGCATTCTTAATGGTAGCCCTTAAGCACAGTAAAAGATCATCAGCAAATAATATATGGCTCAAAGAAAAAGATTCAATGCTGAAAGGAATAATGATGTTAGAGGAAACAACAGCATTAAGCATAGACGATAAAACTTGAGAAATTAGAGTGAATAAATAAGGAGAAATGTGGTCCCCCTAGCGAATGCCAAGATGAGAGGGGAAGTAAGGAGACTACTCCCCATTCATCCAACAAGAGAAATTTGTAGACTTAACACAACAGGATATCCAAGCAACAAATTTTTCAGGGTAGTTCATTTTAAGCATGACAGAAGTGATTGCCGACCAAGATACTCTATCAAATGCC
This sequence comes from Pontederia crassipes, assembly GCA_030549335.1. NCBI lineage: Eukaryota > Viridiplantae > Streptophyta > Magnoliopsida > Commelinales > Pontederiaceae > Pontederia > Pontederia crassipes. The sequence continues at coordinate 45,239,475 of CM060187.1, read as the reverse complement.
TTGGTCATATCAACCTTAAACATGAAGAATTTCTTCATACCCTGTGAAAGTGAGTGTGTCATTTCCTAAGCAATAAGAATATTATCTTGAATTGATCTTCCTTTAATGAATGTAGATTGACAAGGATCAATGATGGAGGGTAAAGTGGGTCGCGATCTATTAGCAATGATCTTCAAGACAGCTCTATAGATAACATTACATAAGCTTATGGGCCTGAAGTTTGAGGGTTGTTCTTCTTGGGAATAAATATAAGTGCAGTCTGCCCCCACTAAGGAGGAAAGTCATAATTATTGAAAAGGTTTTGAATGGTAGTAATGACTTTACTCCCAATGATGTCCCAATAGTGCTTATAAAATTCTAGGGTGAAGCCATCAGGTCCAGGAGCACGACCAGGTTGCATGGACCAAAAATCTTCCTTGATTTCTCTAGGGGTAACAGGAGATGCCAATTGTGATCTAAGGAGGGAAGATTAGTCCAGGGTAATGTGCTACTGCATGGTTGAGGAGGAGCCCATAAGGAGGTGTAGTAATTAGTAAAACAGTTCATTATGTCAATAGTACTTTCAATAGTGATACCATTATTATCCCTAATTGAGTGTATATGGTTCTGTCTCTGCCTAATCGTGGTACTTAGATGATAGTATTTGGTGTTCTTGGCCCCATTTTGAATCCAATTAATCCTAGACTTACTCCATCACTTAAGACTAATTTGCCTAAGTAAGGCAGCATGCCTGTGGTAAAGCTCCCTTAATTTTAAGATTTCAAAATGAGTAAGACCAAAGCACTCATCTTTTGTCTCTAGGTAATTAATGTGATTACAAGTATGTTTTACCCTCACCTCAAGCTTGCCAAGGTCGTGGTTGTTCAAATGTATGGTTTTCTCCTTAACTAATTGTAACAATTGGTAGAGGGATTTATTGTGATGGTCTATGTTGCTAAGTATTCTCCACAATTTTTTTAGCCTGTCCATATTTGAACCAGAAATGTTCATATTTGAATAGACGATTTCGGCCAAGATTGGTCTGGAAGTTAAGGATAAAGGGAGAGTGATCAGAGGAAGTCCTAGGTAAAGTGTTAATCAGAACATTTGGAACCTTAAGTAGCCAAGAAGAGTTAACCATAATTCTATCAAGTTTGCATAAAATTCTAGCATTCCCTTGCATGTTGTTACACCAAGAAAAACCCCTCCCAGGTGGATTGAGGTGAATAAGGCCTTGCTGATGGATCATATTTTGAAGAGCAGAGGAGGAAGAAGAGTGTCTGAAGGGCCTTCCTCCCCGCTTCTCAGATGGATTGAGAATATTATTAACGTCTCCTAGCACTACCCAAGGGATGCCCTCTACCCTAATACCTGCCAATTTGTTCCATAAGTCTTTTCGTGTAGTATGATTGGTACTAGCATAGACAGCAGTAAGCATGAAAGAAAATTTTTCTATGGTAACAATCGCATGAATGTATTGTGCGCATAGCCTAATAGATGAAAGCTTCACCCTCTGCTGGCGCCAAGCCAGGATTAGGCCACCGGTAACACCGCTGCCGGGACTCCAGCAACCACACCAGGCCGGGCGCAAACGGCGGACCACCAAAGCAGAATTGGGAGCATCAGCATGAGATTCAAGTAAAACAAGGATATCTAGATTTTTATTTTTATTTAAATTACACAAAAAGTCTCTAATCTTACTACGATAAGCACCTCGATAGTTCCAAGATACGATTTTCATAAATAAAAATCCAGGGGGTGATTTGGCATAATCACAATATCAGAGTGATCATCGATGTTAGATTTAGTGTACTTACCTGCCTTACCAGCCTTGCCCCTTTTCATTTGCCTTTGCTTGGGTACCAGGATGGTAGGATTCGCAGCCTTCTTCATCCTCCGTGGAGAGCGCTCAGATCTGGCAACCGGCGGGGGCACAATATCAGCGTCCTCCAATTCTATCTCTGAGCCTGAGGCTATGAGCTCCGCTCCCTCCACAGAGTTGAGCCGAGAAGTGAAGAAGTATGTGGTGGGTTGTAGGGGTCGGGGAAAGCTCTTCGTTCCGGCGGCTGCTGGGTAGGCAGAGCAAGAGCAGTAACCGATGACAAGATACCAGGTTTAGAAGGGAAAAAGGGAGGCGACTTCGGAGACAGAGGGGAAATGACAAAAGAGGTGAGCGGCGCCTCAGGACCAGCAGGTATTTGCCCTAATCCACTTGGCAGCCGATTAGCGTCCAGAGGGATCGAATGGCCCATGCGTGCCCGGGAGTCATCGTGATCCATTCCAGGCGGTACATTTAACGGTCGAGAGGACTTAGATTTCGAACCGTTGGATACCGTAGTCGCATCCGTAGCGCCAAGTGGCAACAGATCCGCGTGCTCCACCAGAGCAGTGGGCATCGATGTCTCCGTCACCGGAGCGGCACTGCCGGCATCCTGTCGAGGCTCGCCTCTATGCCGATTACAGTCTCTAAGAGGAAGCACAGTTCTCCGATTCCCTCCCACAGACTACATCCAGGGACCGTAGAGGAGCACCTTCGGACAGGGGGTAGCATCCTCGCCGCCGATGATCGCGATGCTTCCCGTGGAACAATTCTCAAGCCGATGACCCATGATTCCACACCTAAAATAAAAAAGAGGAACATTTTCATAAATGACATGTTGAAAATACTGTAATCCGGTAGTTTTAACCATACTCCCTGCTTCAGGGGTTTAGAAACATCAATCTCTACACAACAACGTGCGATGGCGGAGTCAGCATCGACGCGCAAGGGGTTCCCAAAGGATCCAGCAACGTCTCCGGTGAGCACATCTCCCATGGAAGCCCCGGCAGAGTGATCCACACCGGTGTGGTAGCAAGTCGATCCTCAAAGGGCTTGAAGAAAGGTTTTGCCTGTGCCACATGGATCATGGTTTGCTTGACCGTCCAAGGGTTCATCGTCAACACGTGTTGTGGGATCACAAGGGGCTCCAAGAGGGGGGGTGAATTGGTGTTCAATCAAAAATATTGATTTCACAAAAACACATTGCGGAAGCACAAAAATTGATTCTTAAATAAAGCAATTCAGATAATAATATGAACGGGGGGAGAGAGAGAAAATCAAACGCAAAGACACGGTGGTTGTTGACAAGGTTCAGCCATACCTTGGCCTACGTCCCTGCTCCGACTTCTCGACCTCGAGACTACCAGAGATTCCACTAATCCCTTCCTTTGTTCCAAATGGGGCAAGGAAGAAAGCCCTTTACATCAACCACATTTTCTCCGCTTCGAGAGGCAAGGCAACCTCTCATCCTAGGAAGCTAATCTATTTCTCTCGCTCAAGAGGTAAGATTTTGAATCTCTTTTACACAGGAGCTCTCTCTATTTTTTTTTAACAAAAGTGTTTCTCTCTTTTAAAATCTATGCTCACAAGAAGAGAAGAGAGAAAGAAGAGAAAGCTATAAAAAATGAAAACTTCAAGAATTGATCTCCCTTTGATAATTTGAAATTTTTCTTCAACGAGTGAATGGGTGCATTTGCCTCTAGCTTTGGCACTCCTTTTATAGTCTTCAATATGTGGAAAATTCGTCCAAAAATCATTCCACAAATTCCTCCTTCAAATTTGACCATTACTGTTCATTTGACTCGGAGGCCGGTCGACCGCACTTCTGGATCGGTCGACCGGTCTATGTGACCGTTGTGCATTTTCTTTACTTTTGCGCTTGATCGGTCGATCGGTCTGTCGATCGATACATCGACTAGTATCAGCTCGTCGTCATCCGGAGCATGGTCAGTAGTTATCGGTCGACCGGCATCTTCTGTTCGGTCGATCGGTATCTTCTCGATCGGCCTTCTTTGCATCGACGGGCAGGTTGACCGACCTGCACTCTTTTGATCATAACTTTCTGCACGGTTATCCAAATTAGATGATCTTAAAGTCTATGGAAAGCTAACATAATTTTCTACAACTCTGTTCCACTTTTCTCCAAAACTAATTAGATCAGTGATAATTATTTAATCAAAGCACAGTGCATAAAGTTATCCATTTTTCTTTAAACTTTTTTTAGCATTCCAACTTTAATCTTTCGAGATTTGTTTCATCAAAATATAATTTTATATGTCATTAAAATTTTGACCCAACACCTGCAATTTATCTTCATTGTTAGAGAACTAATCATCAAAAACGAGTTAACCATTTCACGGATCTTAGTAGATCCACTCAGTTTCCACAAAGGGGCGACAGACTCCATGAGTTCTTGTGGAGGAATATACGGGCCGATCACTTTTCCGATGAGGCAAGACTGGAGCGCAACAGATCGCCCGGTTGTTTCCTCAAAGGAGATGCACGCTTCTTCCCTGATCGATTCCTTTAACGTGTGCAATTGGTTTGGTGAGATGCCGGAGATCGGACGATTTGGTTGACGCCGCACCACGTCGGACCAGGACCTATTTCCAGATGGCGGCATCTGCTTTCCATCCGGACCAGCAGGGTTAGGGAGGAGAGGGGGAGGAGAGGCATCATGATGCTCAGAAGAGGGCAGGAGGGGTGGAAGGGGGGATGGGTGTGAGGCGGCGGAGGGGGAAGGCTTGGAGGCATTAGGGCAACCGCTCTCTTCTCTTTTCGAGTGGTGCAAAACTGAAGTTGATAATCCAGAAGAACATTACTTGATTTCAAGTTGTAGTGTATTATATTATCGGACCCAAAAATGAAGATTTTTTTAGTGGCGTGTAGTGTATTACTGGATTGACCGAAAAGTGTATTCATCTCTTTTCTATTATCGGACCCAAAAATGAAGATTTTTTTGGGTGGATGAATGGGGCCAAAGGCCGAAGGGCTACTGTCACAATCTAACTTATGTTAGCTTCTATGTAAGCATGCCCTGCTTCTTTGTATGAGATGACTCTATGCTCTGGGGACAAGAACTAATTGCAGATGAGTCCTTTTAGAGAAGCAGTACACACATGATTACGATTTTAATTGCTTGGCTGAGACTTTTTTCCAAGGAAAGAGGTGCATAATACTATATGCCATCACAGAAATTTCTTCATATCAGTCTAGGCTAATGGTCATTCACATATACTGGTATTTTGCCCTCCAAATGTCAACACATAACATGAAGATATTATACATTCCCCTGAATAAATTAAGATATTATAATTGCAAAACTTCCTAGGACCTCAAGTAGCACCTTAGTTATATGTTTCTGGGAAAATCATTACGAGTTATGCATCTGTTAACATCTCTTAAGCCTGTGATTTTGGCTTCTTGTGAGGTTGTTTCAGGGGCTCTGCATCAAATTTGGAGTAATCTCTTATTGTTGAGGTTGTTTCTTGCTATTATTTAAGTATAACAGAGGTACCCAATCTAGACTTTATTCTATTGGAGGAATTTTCTCACATTCCATTTGTTGACTCAAAATTCATGAGAATAATAGTAAAGAGTAGGGGTAAATGAGCATACAACGCAATTTTGCTCTGTAATTTACAGCACACAATGTAGTGCACATGTGCACTATTAAATGAATTCTTTGTTATACACAAGGATCCGGGTGCATGTGAAACATGCAGCATACTCATTGCCCCTAAAAATAGTGTTCCCTGTGATTCAATAAATTGACCAGCTCATTTACTTAAACATAATAATTATCAAGTGAAGATTCAACAAATATCTTTCTTGATATAGAAAACAACTACTAGTATTCAAGGTGGTTTTGTGAAAGATAAATTGTTCGTGAATAGCCACCACGCACGTCACCGGCAACCCATGTCGGTGGCGCCACCAGCCATTTTTGACATCCCCTGTCGGAGGCGCCACCACTACGCTTCCGGCACCCCGTCACCGGTGCTCTGTTCGCTTCCGGCACCCTCACGTTCCCGGCAACCCCACCGCTGGAGCTCTATTTTTTCCTAAACTTCCTCCAGGATGCAGCCTCATCTCCAGCAACTGAACAATGGCTGGACGGCCATCTCCCGGTCACGATCATCCCGCCGGCTGGCAACTCATTGTTTCCGGTGTCTGGGAGAGGGACATTTTGCTCGCTCGTGCTCTGCTCCCGTCCGCTGCCTAGAGTGTAAGAAAGAGGACCATCGGAGGGCCCTCTGTCCTCAAGTTAATCGGAGGCGACCTGCCACATCGGCTGCTACCTCCCCTCCGGTCGACAGGGCTGATGGATATGCGCTGCCGCTTGTTGTCTCTGTTCCCTGGTCGGCACAGATGTAAAGGGCCACTGATTTCCTTCGATCATGTCTCATCGGCGAATCGTCCGACTGACCCCCAGATCTGCCGGCTGTCATCGCGTCCGTTGGTGCGTCGCCGCCTTTTCATCTCAGCAGCATAACGCCGACGATGTGGCTGCTGGTACCGGGCTCATCTCAGCAGCGTGAAGCGCTGCTTGCGATGGCATCTCCAATCTCACCGAAATGTTGCATCCGGTGGCGCCCCTGGGAGGAGTGCGACGGCGCGGTGCCCACGCCGGCGTGCGATAGGATACTCATCGATATCCATTGCCTTCCTCTCCATCTTCTGCAACCTGATGTTGTCATGGCAGTCGCACGCTCCTTCGCATGTCCGATGTCCCTCTCACTGTCAGCGATGGGATCGCCTGATCTCTTGACTGCCTCTATGGAGGTGGCGATGACAACTGGCGCCTCCTTTCCCTCCACCATTACCTTGCAGTGCGGCGTCACCTCCTTCCTGCTCTAGCTCCAGCGTGCCGGCGCGGCGACCACGTGGGCCGATGTCATCGCCAGTCGTGTAGTGTCACAGGCAGTGGTCCGACCGCCGCCCAGAGAGGAGCACGAGCGAGCACGTGCAGCGTCGTACGGCCACACTTTTTTTTCAAAATACTGTACACGCTACAGTACCAGAACCTTCCCCTGGGACAGCTTTCGCACCCCCAATCCGGCCCCCTCCCCCACCCACCAACAGCCCCCTCCAACACGTCCCTGAGCCACACCACATAGCCACGTCCACCCATTCTACCAACCCCTCCCTCCACGTCGACTCCTTGCCACCTCAACCCCACCCAAATATCCTCACACATCAGTCCAAGCTGCATAGCCAGTCCCGGTGCATCCTCCGACATACACCCGACCTGAGTCCAAACCGCACCCAAACCCCTAAGTCAACCTGGGCCGGGTTCCTTGCGACCCGATCCGGGCGACAACCCACCCTCCCCCCTTCCCGCGCCATGCCTTCCTCCGATGCCTCCACCGTCGCCGGACCAGCCTTCCAGTGAGCCGCCCCTCCCATTCCATCTCCACCAACAGGCTCTCGACAGCTACCTCCACCTCCATCGCAAAGGGGACGCCGGGCTGTGTCCACAAGAGTGTACGGCCGCCGTCGCCGTCGGGACGCTACTGCCTCCATGTCTGTCGTCGAGCCGCTGAAACCCTGCGCAGCACCCATGTCTCAGGAGGCCCAGAGATCTTCGACAGGCAGAACCTCTTTGCCTCCTTCCCTTCCCCCTCCGCCCTCGGTGCCCTCAGAGGTGGATTGCACGACGACGAGTGAGCCGTCCCTCCTTCCTAGACGGCTGGATGCCGACGTCCTCGATGTCGCCGCCCGGGTCGGCTTCAGGCTAACCAGATGACATTCCCGCCCGCGACTTGAGGTTCGTCGGCGACCTTTTGTAGTTCACCGTCCCCCAACGGTACTTCTTGCTCACCCGGGGTGGCTCCAGGAGGCGGCTAGCAGTGGGTCGTGGTTCACCCACGGGCGCGACGACTACGGTTTCCTTATGAAAGTTCTTACTTGGAATGTCCGTGACCTTGGGGATGCGGGGAGGCGCCAAACCCTTGGCCGCTATCTAAAGGAGTGAGATGTTTATGTAGTCCTCCTCCGGGAGACTAAACTCATGGAGTGTAGCACGCGGATGTGGGATCAGATCGGCGGTTCTCGGCTAACCCAGCACATTTGCCTCAGTTCAGTTAGGCAGTTCGGGAGCTATATCATTGGTTGGCGGACAGACCATTTCACCTTGGTGGATTCCTGGACTGCCCATTTTTCGATGATGGACCACTTCAGATGCTGCTCTGATGGTTCTGCCTATCTATTGTACTGTGTCTACGGCCCCTGCTCGGGCTCCCTTCGGCCGATTCTATGGGAGGAGCTATCGGCAGCCCGCCTTCATCTCCCGGATGGCCGATGACTGGTCGGCGGTGACTTCAATGTCACTCCGGACATGGATGATCGCCCCACCAGACGACAAGGAGAGACTTTGGAGCTGAGGAGTTCAGGGATTTCATCGACTCCATGTCATTGTCGGATCTCCCGGCGACGAATTGTAGATTTACTTGGCGGAGCACGGCAGCTCCCTCGGCCAGGTCCCGGCTCGACAGATTCCTTGGCTCTTTAAAGCTGGTGGAGGCGCACCAACTGTTGGTGGTTGTGGCTATGGATCGACCCTTTACGAATCACACACCCCTCCTGTGGAAATCCGGAGATGGTCAACCCCTGCGTTCCCTGTTTCACTTTGAGAGGTCCTAGATTTTTGAGGAGGGGTTCAGGCAGGCGGTGACCGAGCACTGGCAGAGTGTTCCAGCTTCGGACTCTGCCTCGCAGATTCTCGCTGATAGGCTCCACAGCCTGAGGCGTTTCCTTGTGGACCGTCGGAGATAGATCCGGACGGATCGGGAGGCACGGAGGACCGAGGCTTTGGAAGTCATTTCTCGACTTGACCGGGAGGAGGACTCCCGTCAACTCACAGAGGCTGAGGTGACTCAGCGCAGGCAGACCCAGTCGACTATACACTTGAAGGACAGGTTGGTGCAGATATTCAGTGGAGGCAGCGCTCCCGACAGACCTGGCTTCGGGAGGGAAATGCCAATACTCGTTTCTTTCACCTATATGCGGGCTCGCGGCGGCGGACAAATCGGATCTTACCAGTTGGAGGTCATGGGTCAGAGGATCACTGGCCACCACCGCATCGGGACAGTCATCGCCTCCTTTTATCGGGACACGTCGGCCTAGAGGTGGTCCCCTAGGAATATTACTTGTATTACTGATGATCAGTCTTTCATGCTAGTGCAGACTATCACTGAAGACGAGGTCACCGACGCACTCCGCGACCTCAATAGTGAGGGGCCCCCGGCCCCGACGGCTTCCCGATTTTCTTCTATAGAGAGTTTTGGCCAGTGGTGAGGGAGGACGTCATGACGGTCATCCAGGAGTCCACTTGTGGGAACCGTGGCTTTGAGCGTCTGAACCAGTTCCTACTCTTCATGCTGTCCAAGCGCACGCCACCAGACAGAGTGGAGGACTTCCGGCCAATTGCTCTATCTAATGCCATATATCTCGTGGTGGCTCGGGTGTTGACCAATCGGCTTCGGGAAGTGCTCCCGGACCTCATCCCTGCCCAGTCATCTTTCGTTCACGATAGATCCATCATTGATAGCTACTCTATGGCCTCTGAGATTCTAGCACAGTGGAGACGTAGCAGCCGCCAGGCCTTTCTCTGGAAGGTTGATTTTTTCAGAACTTATGATTCTCTCATGGTGAGAGGGTTTCCTACGACCTGGATTGCCTGGATGAAGCGTTGTATCACCACCGCTTCCTTCTCGGTCCTGGTTAATGGGTCGATGGCCGAGGGTTGGGTGCAGCCCCAGCGAGGTGCCCGCCAGGGGTGCCCCCTTGCACCCATGCTGTTCACGCTGGCAGTTGATGGCCTCGCCCGATGTACTCAGGAGGCATGCCTATCTGTCCTTTTCAGTGGCTTTGCCGATGGGCTGGTGCCTCTGCTCCAGTATGCTGACGACACCATCTTTTTCATCGAGGGCTCCATGGCTGAGGCTAGACAGGTGTCTATTTTGGTGGAGCTCTTCGGATTGGTTTCGGGTCTTGAGATCAACCATGCCAAGTCATCTTTCATTCCTTTTAGCATGGTGATGGAGGACGCTATGCGATGCGCGGAGGAGCTGCATACGCTGGTTGGAGCCCTACCTATTACCTACTTGGGGCTTCCCCTGTCAGATCGGCATATTGACTCTCGGAGGTGGACCCCGGTTATTGAGCGGATGGAGCGTCGTCTCTAGGGATGGAGCTCTCGGCTTTTATCTAGTGGTGGTCATCTCACTCTGCTTCGATCTGTGCTCTCATCACTCTCAATCTACTTCGTGTCGGTACTCCAGATGCCTGTTTAGGTACTCTTACAAATTGACTCTTTGAGGTGCAGATTCTTTTGGCAGGTGTGTAGCCTCGCTCGTCGGGCCCACTTTGTGGATTGGAGCAACATATGGAGCAGCATATGTAAGCTCACCTCGCAGGGTGGTTTGGGTGTTCGAGATCTCCGCTGCACCAATTGGGCGCTCCTTGCTAGGTGGGTGGGCCGAATTATGGGGCCCGATGACAACCTAGCTCGTCGGGCCCACCTTGTGGATTGGATCAGCATATGTAAGCCCACCTCGCAGGGTGGTTTGTGTGTTCAAGATCTCCGCTGCACCAACTGGACACTCCTTGCTAGGTGGGTGGGCCGGATTATGGGGCCCGATGACAGCCTATGGAGACAGGTTTTCTTCACCTGCTACGGTCGTGATCTCTCGTGGGACTCTAGGCCCACCGTTCCTCGGGGCTCTTCTTCATTTTGGAGGGGGGTAGCAGTCATTTATCAGCGTGTGCGATCATTCATGATTCCATCCCTAAGCTCTGGGGAGGCCTTCTCCTTCTAACGGCATGACTGGTTCCCAGGGGGGCCTCTTGCGGATTCCTTCCCTTGATTACTGGCTCTTGCGTCACACCCGGAGGCATCGGTGGCGGAGTGCTTGTCTCAAAAGGGTGATCCTGGGATCGGGTCCTGGACCCCTCTTTTCAGATCTCCACTTTCTAATCAACGGCTTTCTGATTTATGTGCTCTTCATCAGACGATTGTCCCTTTTCATCCTCATTCGACCCAGTCTGACGGTTGGGTCTGGGCATCGGGTGCTTTTTCGGCACGCAGCCTCTATCTTCATTTTCTCCCGGCTTCCATCGACTCAGAGGACCTAGAGCGGACTGCAGGCGCATCTGGCGCTCCCGCTTGCCGTTTAAAGTCAAGATATTTGCTTGGTTTCTGCGACAAGAGCGGATCTTTACCAGAGTTTATAGGGCGAGGTGGGCGACGCACGCGGACACCTCCTGTGTTATGTGTGGAGAGGCAACACAGGATGTCACGCACTTGTTCTTTTATTGCCGCGTGGCTTGAGAGGTTTGGTCTCGGATTTCAATTGTGGGTGGTTTCCCACTGGTGGCGGCGGACTTCTGGCAGAGTATGAGGGCATTGAATACTCGGAGGACGGGCTGGAGACTTTCTGTGGCGTCTTTTATAGCCGGTGCCTGGGCGATTTAACTCCAACGCAATCGGGTCATTTTTTTGTGGAGAGAGATGTCAGGTTGATAATATAGTACACCACATATTTTACCTTCTTCATGAATGAAATTTTGGGTAGCACTTCTTTACCTTTTGCCGCTCTCCTCTGGAATCATCCTTTTGCTTTTTGCCGCTCTCCTTTTATATCCTAACTGGAATCATCCTTTTTCCTCTCAAAAAAAACAAATATCTTTCTTGTTAATAGCAAGATTAAGACCAGACTCCACGTAGTGACGTATCCATCACTTGAATTGCAATATACCTTTTACAAATTGAGTTCTGTTGGCCTACTTCTTTCTCATGGTTGGATCCTTGTTTAGTACTATTAACTTTTGACTGACTAATGTGATTCCTTTTCAACTGTTGAAGTCGGAGCTTTCTCTCTATAATTAACGAGAATGGAAAAGGGTATTAGGAATGGCAAAGTGTGCACTGGGTTGAACCTAAGATAAAAGAATGCCTGAAAACCAGATACTTGATGTATAATATTCTTAACATTACCATTGTATATGTGTGCAGTCAGTGACCTTTTCGTCATGAAAGCATGGGGAAAAACATATCCAGAAAACAAGGACGTGAAGTTCCTCGCTGATGGTTCTGCTACCTACACCCATGCCCTTGGGCTTGAGCTTGATCTCTCCGATAAGGGACTTGGCATTCGTTCCAGGAGGTTTGCTCTCCTTGCTGATGATCTGAAAGTGAAAGTTGCAAACATTGAAGGAGGTGGTGCATTTACCATATCGGGAGCTGATGAGATCTTCCAGGCACTTTAGTTTTCTAAGAAGAGAGTAGTAGTTTTGCTGTCTAGTCCTCATAGTTTTGCCCAAGCACATGATATCATTTCGTGTCACACTTTGGAGGCTGCCTTCTGATGAACTTGGTTAAATTGGTTTGTGTTTGGAGATTTTCCGGTCCTAGTGTTCGGACATGAGACAGCTATATGTCTGGTAAAAAATGAGAATATTTACCCTTCTACTACGTATTTTTTTAGTACATCTTTTCTGTTTCACTTATAAATTAGGAAATAAATAGGGCACGGGTGAGATTAACGACGATTAGCCAAATTTGAGACCTCTTAATATATTCCTATGCAGCAAATTTTTTTTATCCTTCCCGTAATCGTAGGAGTTCTATACAGAACAGTAACCAGCAAGGATGCCTATTAATTATCCTTTAACGCTCCATGTTTATGTATAACTTCTATGCTGAAGGCTTGGCCTTCTATAGATCGTGACATACGATGTGACTGATGCTGATAAGCAAATAAATTCTCCTATAATACTGTTTTTAGGGGGAAGGAAAGTAGTTAAGATTATGGTAGAAGGGAAAATATCTTTTCCATCTCAACTGGTTTTGTGTTTTTATACAAGATTAATCATAATCCTTTTTTCACGTACAATGGGGTGAATTCTACTTCTCTCTCCCCTTTTGTGCGTCCGGTTTCTCCCTCATCTTAGGAGATCAATTTGAAATACAGTATTTAGAAAAAATAAATAAACGTGTCAATTTATGTGTATACATATGAGAGGGTGAATTATTGAGTCATTATTTAATTCATCTTTACGGAGAATTCAAAATCAAAATGATTAATAATTTTATATAGACAAAATACGAAGTTGATCATAACTATTCGAAACGTGTTTTAAATTCGTGCCGACCGAAAGTGTTACAACATGTGTGATTGAAATTTTCTTAAATCAAGTTTGTAACAAATCCAGACGTCCACAAAACCTTTTTAGAAAATAAATAAAGAAATGCATAAGCAGAGAGCCGTATCCGATATGTGGCGAAAAATGTTCATATGAGTTATAAATTATAAATAGCAATATGCTGTTACAGGAAATGATAGATAAAGGCGCAGATTCAGGCGGCCTGATTCTTTTTGTCGGGAAAAGTAAGACTCGTATTCCCACCAGGCAAGAGTGTTTATTCGCAAATGGGTTATGGCTATAATGGCAAAATCAGCAGCAAACGAGGACTCCTGAAATATTTTCTTCAATTACTCTCGAGGAGTCTCTTCAGCTCCTTTTTATTCACCTGAAACAGGAACCAGGAACCACCATAGCCAAGAAACATTCAGATGCCTTGTTGAGCAAAGAAATATTCGAATGAAAGGTTTAACAAGAAGAACAGGAATCTCACCTTTCCCATGGCGTTTCTAGGAAGTGAATCCCACAAGAACAACTTTGTCGGAATCTGAAGAGCAACAGTAATCAAACATCAACAGTATGTTGGATTTTTTTGAGAGAAACAGTATGTTGGTTGAACTATTACTTCTATCAAATCACAATGTTCCTAATTTTGGACCATTTCGGTGGAAGCTTAAACCGAAAATCCAGATTAAGCTGTTTCACATAATTTAGGAAGTATAAGGAGAACCTAATAGCAAGCCCATGCAATGTTAATTCTATGGCAGATGCAAGAAAGATGCCATCGTTGATTTATTTGTCACAAGCCATGAACTCCAGAACATGCTGGTCGTTTAAAAAGATGAGTTCAACGCAGGATAGAGAAATTAGATAAACATGAAACCATAAAATGGCATCTCAGGAGGTCGTTCTTAGTGTTATATCTCGGTCAGTAAACCACCAATCTTTTTTCGAAGGTAAGTAAACCACCAATCTTAACTTCCCTCAAAAAGAAAGAAAAAACCCCCAAATCTTAATTGAGAAAACCAAGTTAGACCCCAAAATATACTGTATTCGCCACGAAGTATTTCTAAGCTGAAATAAACAAAAGATCTGTAACACATTGGAGTATTGCACCAAGAAAATGAAAACAGAAATGATGTCAGAAAAGATAAAACTGGAGTGAACCTTGTATGGAGCTAGTTTCTCCTTTGACCAAGTTCGGAGCTCTTCCAACGTCATAACTGGTTTCAACTCTCTCTCAGCCATCTTCTTTGCATCTTCCTGAGGCACAATTATGGCGCATACAGCTTCCCCATAATCTGTATCAGGCACCCCTAGAACGCAACACTCTGATATAGCCTCGTGCTGTGAAGAAAACAACTTTTTATGAGTTCTGGCAAGTTAATATATTATCTCTGTAGTTCAAATTGAACATTGCATTTTCAATACAACTATAGTAAAAGTTCATGAAGTGAACATCAAATTGAAAGCCTAAACCCGGAAAGCTAGTTCCTGCTTGTATTTTATTTTATTTTATCTTTTTTTTAGAGAGAGGGGAAATGATGACCGCTGGTATATCCATGTATTAACTATGGAAATGTCAACATGTACAAGTAAGAGCTCTCCAACGGAGAGCAGCAAAAAAAATGGAGAAGTGTCCCACCTAACCAAAACCCCACGACCGAAGAAGAAAGGAGATGTGGTGTTCCCTCAAACAAGCATTTATCTTATAATCTTAAAGATCACTTGGTTTATTTGCATAACAGCTGGCAAACTAAAAGGATATTAGGATAAAAATCCAGTGGGACCATGATAAAATTCTAAATGTCTGTTCTATCTTCGACTCAAGGGCAGGTATGATCAGGTATAAATTTAAGATCATTGTCAAGATACACTTGCCTCTAAAAGAACAGATTCAATCTCTAGCGCTGACAGCTTATAACCTCCAACTTTCATGATATCAGCATTGGTGCCTGTGAATATAAGAAGAGATGTTGCAAATCTAGTGACCGAAAGAAAAAAGCAATAATAAATTCCTGAACAAAATCAACTTTGTATCACTATCACGAGCACAATTGACAGAAAGAACCTACATAACCAGGTTGTGAACCAAAAGTATGTTCTGATTTAACATATACCAATGTCTAGAGAATACAAATGATATGAAAATCAAACAGAGAAAAGCCAAACAATTTCTTTAGGAAAAACTAAACAAAATTGAATGCACAAATGACAGCAACTTACGTCCCAAGATTACGTAGTATCCATCTTCATCCATTGTAACTGTGTCCCCGGTCTTAAAGAACCCACCTTCAGTGAATGATTCCTTTGTGACCTAAAATAAAGGAACTTCACTAGATAAAATTTCTATAGTATTTATCATAAGGATTTAAAAATCAGTAGCTGGTAAACCAAAGATAACAGAAAAAGCAAGCATTATTTAAAGCAAATAATGTATAGATTATACCTCAGGTCTCTTCCAATACTCCTTGAATAGAGAGGGACTTCTAACACAAAGCTCACCCACACCTTTGGAAGGAATTTCATTATTGTTTTCTGAAATGATTTTGACCTAACCAGAAGCCACAAAAAATATCTACTTTCAGATTTACATTATTTGGAAACCGTATGCAATGACATCAACTTTATATATTAGGAAAAAATATTAAAGCTTTTATGGTTGAATTTATTGACAGTTATTCACAATGATGACATTCTGCCAAAATAAGAAAAAGAAACAGCACATGCCAAGTAAAAAGAAGGAACAAAACTGACAAGTTCTAACACTACTATCTTCTGAGAGCTTTATGATCAAATTATATCTTACAAAAACTTTTGAAGTAACAACAAATTAAGAACATTGAACAACAGTCCTTAATTAATGCAAACAGATTGAATAGTAAAACTCAAATAACAGAAGATAGTAGCATACCTCCACCCGGGGAAGTGGTTTACCAACAGTACCCCCTTTCCGATTCCCATGCAGGGGATTTGAAAGTGCCATGACAAACTACAAGCCATTATTCAACCAAATAAGCAATAGAGGTTGCAAATCCCAGGAGATGATCAGGTCAAAATGTCATGAATAAAACTTGGACAGCATAAAAACATTGAGAAAATGTAACACTGACCTCAGTCATGCCATAGCGCTCTAAAAGTACATGGCCTGTGACATCTTTCCAATGTTTTAGCACAGGATAAGGGAGTGCTGAAGACCCACACATCTAGGTAAAAAAAAACATAATAATGCCAATCTTGTTTCAGAAATGAATTTTGATTGTGAATGAACCTATTCAAACGTGAAATTTTAATAAAAGTGTCCCACAAAAGAATTCAAAACCACTAGCAAATAATACTCCCAAGTCCCAACAGGGCCAACAATGATTGAGATTCATTTCTAGAGTTAAACAATAGAACTCCCAAACTTGATAGGTCCTTTTGAGCCATTCATTAAATCTATATGATATGTTACAGTTTATGGCTACAAGCAGAGAAGAATTAAGGCTCATCTCTCAGCAGTCGTCTTGTGGTCAAGTTGATTGGTTTATATGTAGGTTAACCATACCGTTCGGGTGTTTCAGAAAATTTGGCAAATGAAGCAATTAAATCTTCATTTATTCGAGATATGTATCTACGTAATTACTTTGAAGTGAAAACAAATCCAACTTGAAGTGATAATACTGACAAGGGAAGATTACCATACATAACTAACGAGTCACCCCTGTTTAGCATGCTTCTAATGAATGGACTAATACACAAAGGAGAGATCTTTGTTAGATTCACCAGCTAAATAACTAAGGTGAATGAGGAAGGCTTGTGAAGTATGATCACTTATTACCATTGCCTAGGATTTTATAGTTAGAAAAATAGTGTTCGTTATATGGAAATTTTTGCACAGATAGATATCACATTTTTCCAGAGTATCTGGCAATCGAAGTAATAAGTCCAAAACCCTTTTAGATGGTTTAGAGTTTTTTCCTAGATCAAGTAATATTTGCTGTTCTTCAAGTGATGTAGATGAATATCACACAAAGCTGATAAGAGAACTTACCATAAGACGGAGTTTATTTGCTGCAGAGGCAGATGCTGCTTGTAAATCGGGATCCATAGATTCGTAGCCTTGTAGTAGTCTTGTGTACATAGTTGGAACCTGAAAACATCAGTCTAAAAATAACTAGTGGAGTATTACAAGACACTAGACTCATCATAAAGGCATTGCGGTAGGAAGCACCAATGAGGAGCGAGCATTGCCATTGCTGGGATATTAAAACAAAACAAAATAAACTCAAAAGACAAGGATTATCAGTGGCTTGCATTGCAGACAATATGGTGATCATGCCAACTTTTCTGATGAATCAAGTAAAAGAGAATCCAGTAGTTATCAATGTGTTATAAATGAAATTTGTAAATGAAGGTTAGCATACTCCAGTAAACAAAGTAATAGCATCATCCATTTTACTTCCATCTGTTGGATATGATTCGCGCCATCTCTGCCAAATACCTCGCACACTAAATTTTGGCATGAACTCAACCTGGAAATCCAATCAGATGACATATCTGTGAGAATTCAAGAGGGTTGCATGTTGGAAATTAAGCAATATGAAAACAGAAGCAATGGCTTCTTTAGATGATGTAAATTGTAATATAAAAAATTATGCTTTAATCGTTTCAAAAAAAATTATGCTTTAAGTTACATGATTGATTGTAATGAGCACTTAGAACTTATAAGTCTAAAGTTATTTCAGTTTCTCCAATGTCAAACGATGCAAAGAAGACAGCAAAGAATAAGCATAAGACGAGGGCATTTTGTGAAGTCCCATACTTACAACAGCTCCTGCATACAACGGCGCAAGTAAAGCATTGAAAAGGCCATGTACATGTAACCAGAGGTTAAGGATTCCAGAAAAAACAAAATTGTTAAATAGACAAAAGAATAACCTGAAAAAGATTGACAGGCCCGCATGTCATATCCTATCATATGCATAAGACAATTGCAGATGGTGTAGAAATCAAAATATTGGTGTAAGACATAACTAGAAGTTGGACATAAAGAGAAAATGATAAAAAAAATGACATTTAAGCCAATGAAAATTTATATCAAAGTCATCATTCTTCAAGGATATGGTGCAGTGGTAGACAATGCAGAAACTGATCATTAGAACTGTATTCCCATGCCTCTGTCAGAATTTGGGTCTGTATTAAGTCAAAGAGAAGTATAAGCAGTTGGGACAGAATATATTCAGCTAGGTAATAAATAAAGATCAGTTTATGTGTGTGATATATTATCAGCACTCTAGCAATGAGTTATTTTAAAGTTGATGAAATGTAAAGTAGAATCAATCATGTAGTTAAGCTAAAAATTAAATCAAGAAACTCTTTTTTTTATTTGTGAAACTACTTCAGCTTGCAGCATTTAAAAAAGAAAGATGATGCTTAGTTTGTCAATGAATTCAAGTCATCAAACCATTTCATTCTGCACAAATTTGTGCTTAACTAATTTCTTAGATAGTAGTTACAAACATTTTCTCAAAGATTTCTTAGTAACAAGTACAGAAGCCAAGAGATGTAAAAATTTAAGCCAAGTAAGATGTCATATCACATGAGCATAAACATGGCATTTTTTAAAAATGAAAAGGAAGGTTAGCCTGCATAATCATTCATGATTTTATTATTAAATGGAAATGTGATTACGAGATTTTTCAGAATTAAATTCTGCCACTTGTCCCCTCCCTCAACATACCCTTTGCCAATGCAACAATGTTTTCAATGCGACATCGTTTCCCCTGAAAAATACACCTGTTACAGTGAACTCATATGGACCATAGACATGACAATTACCTCTATCACATTAAGATACAAGACTATGTCCTAATGATAGATAATTGTTTCTTTGTTTACTTTTATCCTATGGTCCGAAACTAAGTGCTAAGGAAGTAAAGTCGATTAATATACTAACAATCAGAACTTAAGAAAATATACTGAGATTTAATAAGGAAAAGTAGTATTTGAGCATTTACCTGGGAAATTATGCTTCTGTGAGTGTGGACAACCCCTTTAGGTTTACCAGTTGTACCACTTGTATAAAGAATCAGAGCAGGCTCATCTCCTACATGCATGTCCACAGTTTTGCAGTCAGAAGAGGCAGAAAGAGAACACAATTTTCAATTATCCTTTAGTTTTGATTTCTGTATATTCGAAACTTATCAGTTCGGACATGTGTATGGATACAAATGTTGAAACACTACTCAAATAGTTCCATTATGATTATCAGAAATAACAATGCATTATGTTTACAAGATACTTTTTTTTAGATGTATTGCTCTGAAATCTAAACTTCTTTAATGGTTTTGACTTTGAGATGTCTCTCTCCGAAACCTTAATATGATACATGCCCGCTCTATGAGTTTCATCTGGCATCAGATAAGCAGAATCACAACTGGCTTATTAGGTGAACTAATAAAAACTTGTTAAATAAGAGCTAGTAGATGTAGGACAAGACTTTACTATGAGTGGTGATTTTCTTTTTATCTTCCACCTTTATGGACTTAATTTTGTGAAGTTATGGCTTTGGATTTGGATATGGTGCAATATGAGAGGTTTAATCATTCAAGAGACATGCCACAAATTCAAATAAGTTAAAGAATTAAAAAGAGGGTAATTACCTTTAATTTGTATTGAATTCTCAATTTCTTTTATCACTTTCCCAACCGTGGTGATTGCTTCATTTTCTGAATGCTCATGTGCATTGTCATTTTGGATCATATTTCTTACTGAAGGGATGAGTGAGATTTTAGCAGAGCATTTGGCAGCTACATGTTCCATAAGCTCTCGATGCTCTATAGTGCTCAGAATCATCGATATATCCTACACATTCAAAAGGTCTCAGAATAAGTGAAGAAATAAATGTCTTGTGAATGACAATAAGATGGTTGGAAAAGCATGAAAAGTTATGGCAAAGATCAGTAGAGAGTTGACATGGATACATATATATGCCTAGATGATGATGGGATTGCTAATAGCAACATTGAAAACAATAGAGCAAAAAATCAGTTCTCAATTTACATACACAGAATATAAGAAATAAGGAAAAGTCTAATATGCCAAAGTAAATAAAAGAGAAACTCAGCTCTTCAGGTTGCAAGTAAATAGAGCTTCCATATAAAACAAGGATTAAAAAAAAAGAAAAAAAGTTTACTAAATTCTCACAACCTTTTTCATGTATAAGTTTTTATCTTTGAGAGGTTATATGCTTTTGACGTGGCAGACATGCATGCAACAACAACAACAACAACAAAGCCTTATCCCACTAGGTGCAGACATGCATGCATATTTCAATTATTTGAACAGATAAAAGAGAAAGACATAGGACATACAGAATCTTCCATCACATGTAAAAGCTCTGCTTCTGGATAACTCAATGCCAGAGGGACAGCAACTCCTCCACAAAGCCAAGTTCCTAGGATGCCAGCGACAAACTCAGCTGAAGGTTTAGCAACAATTCCTACTCGTTGTCCTCTGAGAGCATCTTCATGAAACTATAAGCAGATGGCAGAGTATCAAGCAAAAAAGTGAAATAGTTATATGACATAATACTCAAATGTTATTTCTGCATTATTTGATAAAAAAAATTGATGAGAGTTTGATGCCTTCGAATATTATGCTGTATTTCCTAATATTTTACTCAGCAAACAAAGAAAGTTAATAGCGAATATATTGAAGGCCTTTTTTAATGGATGCAAGAATAAACAGTGTAACACTCAAAAAACTATGCCAATATAAAAAAAAAAAGGAATTTAAAATAACGAAAAGAGGATACAAGTGTCATGAGTTTTTAAGAAAAAGTGACAGACCTGCTTGGTTAAGTGTGGAGGATAGAAACAATAGTTTATAGAAAGAATTCTAGATAAGCACAATAAATGTATACATCACAACAAACATAAAATGCTGATATATAGTTGGTGAGGGTAATATATGCGTGCTAGTAAAGTGGTCTGTATGCAGGCAAAGAAAGTAGCACATGGCATATATGCATGTGGAATGCAAAAGTTATAAAAGTTGTTTGTATGCCAAGCTTGGATAATCAATTCCACAAAAACTTGGTGCATTTTTCAGATGCAGTTTGTTGCCTACCAACTTGAGCAGTATTCAAATTTTTGTAATGCAACATAATTTTCAGCAAGAAAACATGAATTAATGCCAAACATGGTTGAGATCTTTAACTCGGGCACTAAGAAGAGCGTGCATCAGAATGACGATTTGGGTACAGGTGAAACATTAATGAAATAGCACTCACAGTCTTGGAATCTATGTCAAGCAACAATTTTGAGATGTTGAGAGCTGATGTAACGATCTGGGCAAAGCTATAGCTCTTCTGTTCAGCTCTTATTGCAGCACGTTCCTGTGCACAAGAACCGTGCTTCAGAACTGCTTTGACGACCTCCATGAAGGTGCGGGATGACGAACCAGTGCTGTCAGCTACAAAGCACACAATGGTCAGATTACATATCAAAAAAACAATTTCCAAAATATAGCAAACCCTGATAAAGGGGATTCATATAATTCCTAATCATTCTTTCTGACTACTTCAAATTTCCCCCCAATTCAACGATTCTGCTTCTAACTTCTAAACCATGTAGAAATCGCAATCATTAAATGCCAAATTTTATCCATGTCGCTCGAAGAAAAATAACAAATTAAATTATCAACTCCGTTGATTTGAACATCACATGTAATCGAGTGTGCTTTTCCGCACACAATTCAAGGTTTCTGCTTTGAACCAGAAACCTGCATGCAATCAATCGAATCAAGAATAAAAAAGGAGAAAAAAAGAAGAAGGCTCACCTGAGAAGGCTCGAAAGTGGGGGATGGAGAGGCCTCGGCGACCACGGAGATGGGAGTAAATTAGGAGGTGGTCGCGATGGTGGTGGTGAGGACGCAGAAGAAGAGGGAGGAAGAAGGAAGAGTAGTAGGAGTAGTAGTTGGGGGCTTTGAATGAGTTCATAATAATAGAAACATAAGCTACTGTGATTCCTACAATTCACGGCTAAGTTTTAAAGCGCATTTAATCGCCACCGTTCGCCCCGTCAAAAAATAGAAGTCACGGAGAGAGAGAGAGAGAGCGGGTAGCAACAGGACAGAAATTTCTCTGTCTGGTGGTGGCCTCGTCGGAGTGCGATCGCCGTCGCTGTCGCCCCCGGAAGGGTTTTTGGACACGTCTTTTTTGCTCCCCGGCTCATTGACGTCGCATCGCGCCGCCAGGTAATAAAAGATTAGCATGAAAGAGCAGTTAGTGTCCCTATTTTGATTAATCCGCAATTCAAAGTAAAAAAAATTTATTATTATTATTATTATTTAAATTATTGATAAGGTATAATACTATTTTACCCTAAAAACATTAACGTCATTTTTTTATTACCGATACTTTCTTAAATGAGAAATTACCGCTTCGTCAGTTTTTTTTTATTAAATTTGAATAGGTTTATCTTTGCCTAATAAAATATTCTAAAGTGATAATAGTGTGATACTTGGTAATAACGCCATAGATATTAAGGTAATTATCTAGTTGGGTGAGGGTGGGTGAGACTTGTGGTTGTGGGGTATTAAATTGTGTACCTGTAAGGTTAAATAAGTCCTTGGCCCCTCCTAAATTAATTCATAAATTAGTTACTGGATATAAAATCTAGTAAAAAACTGAATAACTTTATTGTGTATTTTCAAACTTTAGCATACTAAATTAGATAACATTAACATATAAATTGAATGTTTAATACTTTTTATCATATAGTTTAACTTTTATTATATGTTACATTGAGTTTGTATGCATATTGCAAAAAAAATTGATCAACTATCGATAATATAATATCAATTTTTCAAAAGTTATTTTAAATTTTAGTCCGACAAGTGTAGAGAGATTATTGATCCCTCCCAAACGTTTTACTAATTATGCGTATTATATGTCATATAAATAAGCTACATGGATTATTACTTAAATTTATGGTATTTTGATTACCATTAAAACTTTAAATAAAAATTAATTGTTTGGCGCACCCCAAATGTCCCCTAAAGAATAATAATACTAATAATTAAATAAGTTTATAATTAATCGAGGTTAATTATTTAGGTCTTCATTTAAGTTTTACTTCAAATATATATAAATTAATCTTCCTCGATTAAAAAACTTACCATTCTAGTAAAAAAATATTAAAATAAAAAGATACATAAAGTCCATAATGGAAACTCAAGATCAATCGAATTACAATTATTCTCATATCATTCAAAAGAAAAGCAACTATATTTCGGATATTCCAATTTTATTAAAAAAAACTTTCGACGAGCATTTCTGGTGTTTTGGATATCAACATATTTTCCGCGAATATCAAGGAATGGTTTATTCTCTCCATAATATGTTTGGTAATAATAAATTAGAGTTTAAAATCTAGTATGAACTTTTATTTTTAACTAAAAAAATTACGAACTTTAATTTTGTTTTCAAATTTAGTCTAAACTTATATTTTTGTGTAAAAAATCATGAACTTTAATTTAAGTTTCAAATCTAACTTAAACTTTTATTCTAACATTTTACTAGTTATAAATATAGCATATTATTATATTATTAAAAATAATAATTCAATGATCATTACATAGATAAGTCATAAAAAATAAAAGAGTAAAGGTTAAAAAAATTTCGACAACTTTGATAGTAAATTGGTTTAATGTTTAGCCTATTTAGATTTTTAAAGCAACTAAAAAAATAGCCTAATTATAAAATAGGCTAAAAAAATTAAACTAATTTACTATCAAAATTGTCAAAAAAAATTAATTTTTACTGTTTTACTTTTTATGACTTGTCGAGTTATTATTTTTAATAATAAAATAATAATAGGATATATTTATAATCAATTTAAAATTTTAAAAATAATTTTTAAGCTAAATTTAAGACGTAAATTAAAATTCATAACTTTTTGTATAAAGATATAAGTATAGGCTAGATTAAAAAATAAATGAAAATTCGTAATTTTTTAGGTGAAAGTTGAGATTCTTTTATACAATTTACCCTTAAAATAAAATACCACCGAGGATGGTCAAGTGCTTAGCCTTCTCTTTGGGACCTCACTAATGTTCAATTTTTGTATTCCTACCTCATTTTATTTTCTATTTTATGTCATCAAATTTTCATCCAACAGTTCGTAATTGAATCTATCAAATAGTTTATCACAGTTGGATAAAAATCTAATGGTGAAAAAGATAATAATGTGAGATAGGAAACATCTTAATTTTTTTACTACGATATATGTTATTTCTTTGTATTAGATTGTATTTTATTGTTTATTAAAAGTAAATACTTATCAATCCATGAATATAACATATAAATTTGTTCATCACTCGAGCTTCCTTTTTCTAGTGTAACCTGATTTTCACTTTGATCCAAATTGGTAGGATCAGGTTTGGAACGCGAGCACCCTTAAGTCCATAGCTTTTTGCATTCATTCTTTGTTACCGTTGTTAAGAGAGGTTTAAGTTTTTAATTTTTTCAGTAAATCAAATTAATTTTGACTTCGGCTCTATTTTTCAATGCTAAAAATAATGTTTGGAGTAGTGTTTAGTGGTTGAAACACTCTTTTATCCGTTTAGGCTCTGTTTGGCAAAATTAACGGTTTGATTAGAGGATAGTGGTTCGACTAGAGGATAGCGATTTAACTAGAATATAGCGGTTAGTTATTAGAGAATAGCGGATAGCGATTTGTTTATAAATCCAATAAAATCTGTTTAGTAAACATAGCGGTTAAATTAGTGTATAGTATAAAATGACGAAAATAGACATAACATATAACTTGTGATCATTTTTATATACATCATATTCATATAATTTAATTTAAAATAATTATTTTGAATATTAATACTTTTAAAAATATTATTTAATATAAAATATTGATTAATTCAAAATAAAAAAAACTTATTTGGGTTGTGAGTAAAATTAAAGATGTGACATATAAAATAAAAATAATATATGATGTTTAATAAGTAAATAATTTTTTACTTTAAAAATGAAGGTATAATAAGAAGAAAATATGAAAACGCTACATCTATACTCTATAAGCTAGTAGGAGTAGCGTTTTGTGTTCAAACATCTAAACGCTACTGAGAAAAAACTTTTACCAAACACTTGTAGTAACGTTTTTACTCTAACAAAACGCTATCCGCTACTAAATACTCTACTTTTTTTCGTGTCAAACAGTGCCTAGACATAATCAAGTAGATTTTAATGTTTTGAATGAATACTTCTACTAGCGTTTAGCTTTTAACGTTTAGAGATTTATATTTTTTTAATTTTATTCTTATTCAAATATATTATTTTTTTATTTATCTTATTATTTTATCACCGTACAACTATATTTCTTTTATATTCATATTTAATTAATTACAAAATATTTATTTATTAAGAATGGATAGAAATTAATTTAATAATTAATATTTCCATATCATGTATGAACTATATAAAATGTATTATAAATATATATATTAATGACAAATTTATTTGTAAAATTTTATTTTATTTCATTGAGATATTAATTATTTATTTATTAAATTTTAATAAAATTTGTATAACGATTAAATTGAATAATTTATTATATGTCTAATTATATTATTTTATATTTATTCGCTAATTCTGATGTTAAATTTATCAAATACATATTTATTAATATTTTAAATGAATAACTAATAGCTAATTATCAATCGCTATCGTCAAATCATTAATAACAAAAAATAGCGACGCAACTAGCAAATAACGCTCTAGCCGTTATACGGAGAGATCAAATATGTCGTTCTGGCGGGGAGTTTTAAACTGTATATAAAAAAGTTTGTTTCCAGTCCAGTCCACCAACGGCTTCACGCCTTTTTTAGGCGTCCGTGTCGTTTGTTTTCCAATCTGAGGGTTGTTCCCGTTCCCATCCTCCGCGCTGTTGGATTCTTGCAGAAATCTGAGCGACGTTGTCGGGGAATCCAACGGAGCTCCTTCCTTTTCTCTCTCTCCTTCCCCTCTCCGCCATGGAGATCTATCACACTCTTGAAGATTTATCCCCCATTTACGTTTCCGTTCGATTGCCGGAGATTACTTTCGCTCCCATCTTTTCTTCGGTCAAACTCCCGGCAAGGTAACAGAACCCCTTTTTCTCCATTTGATTCATGTTAAATGAAGGCTACCTTTAGTTAGACGAAACCTTGACGTCATCATTTATAAGAGATTGGATACTCTTCTTATATGTACAGACCGGAATTGTGTGGCAATCTCATTACATGAGATTTCCACTGTGGAAATTTTGATGATTTTTTTCGTCTCTTCTCATGGTGTGTGTGTTTCCTTTGGGTGGAGTTACACAGTAATTTGCTGAAGGGAAGAGCACGTCAAAGGGATGGCCACTCTTGGGGATATCAGCGTAGGTGGGGCTATAAACATGGCGTCCGTCCTTTTCTTCTTTGTGGCTTTTGCCATGTTGAGACTGCAGCCATATAATGATAGAGTGTACTTTCCGAAGTGGTACCTCATCGGCAAAAGAAGTGCCCATTCGGGAGAGAACATACGCAACTTCGTGAACTTGGATTTTAAGTCGTACATCAGGTTTCTGAATTGGATACCTGAGGCAATTCGGATGCCAGAGGTTGCGTTAATCGAGCATGCAGGGCTGGACTCTGCAGTGTACATCCGCATCTACCTACTCGGGTGAGATTAAAATGCATGTGCAATTTAGCATTTGAGTTGGTCCTGTGATGTTACTTGCTAACATGAATAAAGATGAATATGAAATTGACATGAAGTCCGACTCTTTTTGTTATCATTTTTTTTCCATGCAATTGCTTTGAGTTTGTCTATTTCTGCAGGTTAAAAATATTTGTTCCTTATACAATCGTAGCTTTCATCGTATTAGTTCCGGTCAACTGGACTGGTGGCACCCTGAAACATGAAGATTTGACATTCAGCGACATCGATAAGCTATCGTTATCAAATGTTGCAGAAGGTTCTATAAGGTCTTTACTTTTCCGTACTTTTGATCTGTAATATTCATTGCTTTCCTCGTTGTTAATGCTCTACCTTCTAAAGGATTCATCCAATATCAATGATTCTGCTTGAAATACTTGGTGTACTTTCATTTACGAGATATTATTAGGTTATAGAATATGGAATATCAAACTACTCACCATGTCTTAGCACAATATCTTGCATGCCACCCTAAAATGTATATATTTGTGCCACAAAGTAGCTTCTTTCTGTAATTTGTCTATTTGTGGTATTTGACATATGTGAACCATTGTTGCTTAGTGAGTGCGAGCATAGTATGGGTATTTGTCAGGTCATCCTAGAGTAGCAGTCCAGTAGGTCCCAACCCAGTTAGATTTCCATGAGATTGATTTGAGGCCTTTGTCCCTGATGTGAAAACTTTAATACTTTAGTTTTTTATATGCAAGATATTAATACTTTAAAATTTGGAACACACTATTCAAGCTACATCAATGCAATCATGGTCTATAGATGTAGTCCATTTGGAAATATCTTTTGCTCCAGATATCCAGATGCTAGTAGGTTCCATGGAGTTAGGGGTTTTTAGTATCATGGGAATCATTTCAAATTTGATATGTTTAGAACTGTCAATTTTAGTGTCAAAACAAATTGTGGCATTCTGATAAACCAAAATAAAAATGGATCTAATGCATTGTTTTCATTTCTTTCCTTTTTGTCCTCCATTTTTCCTGTCACGTCTTTCCCTCTCTCTATATCGGTTTCATTAGCCTGACCTATATAGCCCTTGCACAACATATTTCTCTTTGACTCCTTATAGTTTGTATATTTACCTTACTTCAGAAGGTTGATTGCTTTTGTGATTATACTTAATACATTGGCTTCCTCAGATTTTCAGCACATCTGATAGTGGCCTATCTTTTCACTTTCTGGACATACTATGTACTGTATGATGAATATAAGACTGTGACATCAAGGAGATTGCAATTTCTTGCAACTGCAAAACGGCGACCAGATCAGTACACAGTATGTTCACTTTTAACTATACAGTTGGAAGTAAAGGGAATTTCTGTTTTACACATGTTTTGGTAGTAACTAATGGAAATTTAAAATATCCTTTTTTGAATGTAAGACTTGAGATATGATAGATAGTTCAGGACTTAGTGTTACTTAAATTATGTTCTTTCTCTATCTAGAGATAGCTCAGAACTTAATGTTACTTAAATTATGTTCTTTCTCTATCTAGACCATTAGTCCTTGTTATTGCACGTGCAAACTTTCTACTTCATCTTTTATGGATTTTTTAGTTATATATTCTGGTTGTGCCAGTAAAAGAAATTTGGGAAGGATCTTGAGCAACATTTTCTTTGAAAAAATGCACTATTTCTTGAGATCTAAGTTTTTATTATATGATACTTCGAATATGAGCCTAAAATATAATTCAGTTGATACACTCATACAAAGCCTGCAAGCAGCAAGTTTGTATAATAAGCGGACAATCTGCTCATTGGTCGAAACTAGATGGAACATTGATCGCATTGGAAAGAAAAGACTCTTTTAAACAAACTTGTCCATGTTAGTTGAGATTTCAGAATCGGGCATTCTTGCTATGTTATTTGTATATTTTAGTATTCTCTGGAATGAGGTAAATTTTAATCCCCCCTTAAATCCTTAAGAAGAAAATGCTTTATTAATGATATAATATATTAAAATCTTGCTCATCACACTGCCTTTGTTGTTGCATACAGGTTCTTGTGAGAAATATTCCCCCAGACACTGATGAGTCTGTTAGTGAACATGTTGAGCACTTTTTTTCTGTAAATCATCGTGATCATTACCTGACACAGCAGGTTAGGATCTCAGTCCATAAACAACCAATTGGTTAATTACAATTGAAAATAACAAGAATATATACTTAATATTCTCGGTAAATGCATAATTATTCTCATGTTATCGATTAACTCCAACACCCACCTACCACCAATCAGAGTGTTTTATCCTCAAAGTTGCCACTAAAAAATAGCGATCTTGGTCAATGGAATAAAAATGGGGATGAAAATGTCTTGGGATGGGAGTGAAGGGCAAGAACTGCTTATCCTGAAAAATAAGATGGTGTAATTATTTACGCTCCACTCCTCAAAAAAAAAATATTTATGCTCCAGTTATATGAGCTTTTGCATCAAACATCGCCCAAGTGTTCTGGAGTATATTATCCTTGATGATGGTATGCTACATGTTGCAATATATGTAGAATGGTGATTTTCCTTTTGTGCTTATGGTTGAGTTATTTTATGCAGTTCTATATAGAACCAACGAGGACATGCATATTTTCATATGTACATGCACGCATGCAATGTAGTATCATTGTTTTTATTATTGTGTTGATCCATCAGAGCTTGCTAACTTGGTTAGCCTCTTTTTATTCCGTATTCTCTGTGGTAATTGGACAACCTTATAAAGTTCATTTGTCATAAACTTTATTCTCTCTAGTGATGCAATACTAAACAGTTATGAAATGACTTATAAAGGAAGACAAGAATTTCTTAGCTTGGTTGTCTGCAAACACATATCCTTTATATGGCTAGTCCTAAATACTCTAGTTACAAACTAGTTTGTCATGTCTTCCAGGTTGTATTCAACGCAAACAAGCTTGCAAACTTGGTTGAGAAAAGAAAAAGTTTACAGAACTGGCTTGTCTACTATGAAAACAAAAACCAAAGTTCTGCAACTAGGCCAACTACAAAGGTGCCGTTGTAGTTTAGCTAATATTTTCCTTCTTGATGTACATACCTTGCTTTGATGAAGTGAGAGTTAAAATGAATTTCCAATCTTTTAATAGCAGTATTGATACAAAACAGAGCAATTAACTTCATTTGTAGACAGGATTTTGGGGTCTCTATGGGAAGACTGTGGATGCCATTGATTACTATACTTCAGCAATTGAAAATTTGACAAAAGAGGTAAATAATCACATTATCTTCCTCTTCTTACATATATTTTTTCTTAAAGATCTTCTAATGTTACACAACCTTATATTGTGCATATTGTGTTGAGTTCTCGGGTCATAGAGTTCAGAAATTTGCTGTACATATTTCTTCATGTCAGAATTTCTTATGATTTATACATTATAGAACTATCAACAAGGATTATCGATGTTATTTTCTATTTGTATGAAGGAACAAGATGTATCAAGATATATTTGTTTGCACAATTGTGGATTTGCACATGTCATAGTAGTCAAAGGATAGCTGCCTCAAATCTGGACAACTAGAAGTACACTATTCCCAGTGAAAAGAAAGAGGCAGACCAGTTTTCACAGTTACAATGGGAAACTTGCAAGCCTAACATTTGAAAAAACGGAAATGAAACCTCTTGATCAGATCTATGATGAGGTTGTGTCCTTGCACTATAACCATGTTCTCCAAGCACACTTCCTTAAATCATCCTTAATTTTGTGGTGAATTTGCACTAAGTTCGTACTGTGCTATGGTGAGGCCTTAGACTTTTTCTTTAAATGAATATTGTTTTAGATTAGATAAAAATTACTAAATAGGTTTTCACGTATATTTTTCATTTATTATACATCTATGTTTCTAGTAAGATGAAAATTTTTATATGTATCATACCTCAATTTGAGGCTATGTTTATGAGCTTGACTTGCAACCTGACCAGCATAGTGATGGTACTACTTAGGTCCTCTCTGGGCCACCTAACCAACTCGCCCTTGTCACTTAGCAAACGCATATTCACAGAAAAAATCCTACAATCACATTACTTTAAATGATTGAAGTACCTAGTTTCACTTCAAATGGTGAAAGTACCCACCTCTAGACCATAGATGCAGTCAGTTTTCTACTATACATGCATAGCCAGTTGCCTGCATCAATGTTTCCATTACACTATCCTAACTTTTCATTCTACTTCCTAGCTTCCTAATAATATTATGGAAATTATTATTAACCTTGTAACTGATACGACCTTCTTTTCTTTTGAAGGCTTAAGGTATTACTCACAATGTAGTGCACTTTAAATTTTTCTATGTTCCATTTACTGCAAATAATATATGCTCTATCCTTATCTTATCATAGATAACAGATGTAGGGGCATGATGTATCTGAGAGATGTCCAGATCAAATGTGTTAGATAACTTCATTGTGTTTTATAGAGCTATTTCTACTTCATTATTGTATGAACTCAATTTCTTGCAGGAAGCCACAGAAAGAGAAAAAATAATGAATGATCCTAAAGCTATATTGCCAGTTGCTTTTGTATCATTTAAAACCCGATGGGGTGCTGCTGTTTGTGCTCAAACACAACAAACAAGTAATCCTACATTGTGGTTAACTGAGTGGGCTCCTGAACCTCGTGATGTTTATTGGCCTAACCTTGCTATACCTTATGTTGAGCTCACACTACGAAGGCTGATAATTTCTGTCGTGCTGTTCTTTTTTACTTTTTTCTTTATGATCCCAATTACAATCGTTCAGACTATGGCAAACATTGAGGGAATTGAAAAGGTTTTTCCTTTTCTGAAACCTCTGATAGAAATGTAAGTCTTCCTTCTTCTCGTCTTCTTAAACAAGTCATTACCTCCTCACATGTGTGCATTATTTTTCCATTAAACTGATTCATCGGTGACCATGCCTTTTTGTGTTAAGAGTATTATCTTTTTCTGAGCACATAAGATCTTGCAAATAAATATTCAAATATGACTTTCAATGATTGGGGCCAAAAGAAACAAACAATTGTAAACAACATAGAAGAAGTGAGGCAATGATGTAATGGTAACTCATTGAGGTCTTGAAGAAGAGTACCACAATAAATGTGATAAAAATACGTATGTTTTAACATTATAGTTGTCAGTGTATCACCAGTAGAAGGTTATAGAGAAGTTTATGTGTAAATCTATTAGCATGTATGGAACCAAGGGGCTGAAACACATTCAATTGACAGCTTATTGTGTGTCAGATGCTTAAAGAGCATAATTCAATAACATGATAATTACATGGTAACTTTGAAGTTTGAACTAAATGATGAACCTTTTGATGGACAGATATTAAAGAATAGTGAGCAGCCCTCCCTATAGATAACTCTCTCTTTGAGCCACAAGCCCTGATTTAAATAACATATATCTAAAAGTTTTGCATCATGATTTCATAATTTTGTTACTTTACTCCTGTCGAATCTCATGAACATGGATTAACGAAAAAATAATAGAGCAAGATCTATTGGTGAATAATATACCGAAAGGTTTGGTTACTAATAGAACGAAATGGCGTCGTATGATCCATGTAGCCGACCCCACCTAGTGGGATAAGGCTTTGTTGTTGTTGTTGTTGTTAATTTACTCCTATCTACTTAATATCTTTTACCAAAAAGATGTTGCAGTTATAGTGATTGAAATCAATTTATAGTTTTGGGAAAGTAATATTCTAAATATTTAACAGTAATATAATTATCTTAAGTTAATTGGTTTTCTTGATTCCATGGAAAAAAACTGCTTATTATTTATGAAAATTTTCATTATTCAACTTGACATCCAAATGTGTGACATGTTTCTCAGGGATTTTGTTAAGTCAGTAGTACAAGGTTTTCTACCAGGAATTGCATTAAAAATATTTCTCATCCTTCTTCCAACAATACTCATGACCATGTCAAAGGTAGAAGGATTCACCTCCCTATCAGCACTAGATAGAAGATCTGCTTCCAAATACCATCTTTTTCTTCTAGTTAATGTATTTCTTGGAAGTGTAATTGCTGGGACAGCATTTCAACAACTCGATGAGTTCATTCATTCATCTGCTAATGAGTAAGTAGTTTTCTGAATTTTCTATGCCTGGGCTTTAATATCTTTATAGTACTAACTGTATGGAGTGGCATTAGGGTTTGAATTATTTTACTGGCTTAATATTGATAATTTGTTTCCCTTGGATTTGGATTTTCTTGGTGGAACTGCTGTTGGGACCTCCAAAATAGACTAGGAAATTGTGAGCTTCAACTTTTAAGTATGTCAGCCTCAAGATGTTCTCTTATGATAGTTTATCAAAGAGTTTGGTTATAGTAATTTATGAAAAAAAATTAATAATATTCAGCAAAGAATAGAAATCAATAGTATGCACCCAAGTATCTGGTCTAGTTGTGACCAAACTTTTTCATTGCTCATTAATGATTACCATCTTTGGAAGGTCACTGATACTGAGCATTATTTTATCTCTTTTAGTTTAGTATGATAGAACGGAAAATGGACAAACTTTTGTAGCTTAAGATTGGCTTATTACTGAAAGTTATGATTAAGTATAATCAACATCAAGCTTCTCATGTTTTGACCATATTAGTTCATATGGAATATGTAAAGCTGGTATTGATCAAATTCTAGGTGTCATACGATTATAGAGGTGGCTCGTAAATAATAAATGGCATTCTCTTCTTATAAAGTAAGGGGCAGAAATATTTATTTGTTTGGAACATGGCTAATGCCTAGTGGCACAGTATAATAAATTATCATTGTTAAGAATATAAAATAAATGATGTTCTTCTTCCTAATGGCTTAAGCTTTTAGAAAATTTGGTTAGCACATCAAATTTAACATAGTATGAGAGCCATCCAGAGGTTCTGAGTTCAAACATCGTTAAGGTCTTATTAAAAAAAATTGTTTTTCTTCTTTGTTGTCCACGTGGTAGGTTGGGCTAGACCAAAGTTGTCAGCAACCCACACGTGAAAGGAGGTGTTAAGAATAAATGATGTTGCTCTTTCTAATGGCTTAAGCTTTTAAAAAAATTGGTTAACACATCAAATTTAATAATCATATCAGCATATTATCCAAGGGACAAACATAAATGATTTATTGTTTCATTTTTAAATAATTAGGAGAAAATTTATTAGGTTTTTGTTATATTCTGTCCACAAAAACATTTTTTACTTTATCATGTATTGTGATTTTATTCCAATAAAGTTTACTTTTGAAACAACTTTACAGATATTTGGTTTTTATGCTTCAATTTGTGATAACAGATGTTTCCATTATGCAGGATCCCAAAAACTATTGGAATGTCTATACCAATGAAAGCAACATTTTTTATAACTTATATAATGGTTGATGGCTGGTCCGGTGTTGCTGCAGAAATTCTTCGATTGAAACCATTGATTGTGTATCACTTGAAAAATATATTCTTAGTCAAAACCGAACAAGATCGTGAGCAGGCTATGGATCCTGGAAGCTTGGAATTTTCCTCCTCTGAACCTCGACTGCAACTTTATTTCTTACTTGGGCTTGTTTATGCTGTTGTTGCTCCAGTAATCCTGCCTTTTCTGCTTGCCTTCTTTGGATTGTCATATGTTGTCTTCCGGCATCAGGTACTTCTTTTGCAATTTGTTCAAGTCATATAATCTAATCTTTGACGGAACCTCCTGTTCCTGTTGAGTTGTTTGATGGACTTGTAATATGCATTAGTCGCTTATACTGTGAGTTTTTTAGGAGCGATATTTATGCATAATTCCTATATATGAAACTCTGATATTTCCTTGCAAAGTTAGTGACTTTTATTGGGTTATCTTTTCTTTTGCTGACACATCATTGAAATTGTGTAGAAGATCAATTTGACTTTATATCGCATATGCATGTCTGGCCCTGATACATTGCCCATCTTATAGAAACAAAGGTGTTCTTTAGATGGTCATTTATCTTAAAATATCGTTAGTTTTATGATGAACAGAAGTCGTCTAGGTAAATTGATGCCCAGAACTATATTGCTTTAATGTTTATTGCATTTTATCTTATATACTTGAACCTGATTACTGTCTCAACTTTTGAGCTCCTAGTTTGGAAAACATTCTGCAAAGCTATAACTCATCAAAGAAACATGAGTTGCTTTAGCTCATAACTGTTACTTTCTTGGTGCAAGATCATTAATGTATACAACCAAGAATATGAGAGCAGTGCAGCTTTTTGGCCGGATGTTCATAAACGAATAATCGTGTCAATGATCATTTCACAACTCTTGCTCATGGGATTAATGAGCACCAAGGCTCCTTACTGCACACCAGTTCTTCTTGTACTTCCTGTGTTGACAATAGCATTTTATTATTACTGCAAGGGACGATTTGAACCAGCATTTGTCAAATTTCCTTTACAGGTATACCTCAGTTTTTTCTTTTTTTCTTTTTTTTTTTTTGGTGTGAGAAGCACACACTCGATGTTCTCCTGGTATTTTGGTTTTGTTTTTTAAGTTTGATGAGTT
Source organism: Pontederia crassipes (assembly GCA_030549335.1). NCBI lineage: Eukaryota > Viridiplantae > Streptophyta > Magnoliopsida > Commelinales > Pontederiaceae > Pontederia > Pontederia crassipes. The sequence continues at coordinate 45,204,296 of CM060187.1, read as the reverse complement.
CGGCCCACTATTAATGGAGTTAGTCCAATTGGTTGAGATATAGAAAGGCCCATGAAAAAAGATTCTAGATGCAGTCTTCTTTACTGCAAATCAAGTCACATTTGTACACTAACCCCATTTTACAGGATGCTATGGTGAAGGATACGTTGGAGAAGGTTAATGAGCCAACCTTAAACTTGAGACATTACCTGCAAAATGCATACATTCATCCAGTATTTCGTGCCGAAGAGTTCAATCGACTTGCGGATGTTGACTCAGAAGAGGACAGCGCACTCGTCAGCACGAAAAGAGTTTCTCGGCTAAGTACACCCGGGGAAAGCAAGAGATACAGCTTTGACATTGTTTCGGAGAGTTGATGTTTCTGGTATCACAATGCTTCCAATCTCCAAGCTGTGCAGGTTGCAAGTTCCGGGCCCTTCGGCAGCTTTGGTTCTTCTATTTGGTGCAACTGACCCTGTGGATGCCCCAGGTATATACACTGTCGAAGTTGTGCAATTCATGGGAAATGATTCATCGTGGCAGAAAATATTGGGTCTCCAACCCTCCAAGGAAGCCAGCACACCCTTGTATTCAGTTGCAATTTGCATGCATCTATAATTGTTCACTCTCCCCTCCCCTTTTCTGTCACCATGCCTCGTATCGTTTTAATAATTTGTGCTCCTCTGTTCTGATATTTTTGGGTACAACGATGAGGCTTGAAATGCATATTATTGTATCTATCCATCACCAAGTCGAGATTTTATGCTAGTAGTCTTTATCTCCTTTTTTTCCCCTTTAGCGCGACCAAATCGATTAGAACACGGAGAGATTAATGTTGGTGACGAGCTTTATGTGCCATGATCCATCAAATGACTAATTAAATTGGGATTAATGTACACCCATAGCACCTCCTGGATGAATGTTGGGGTAAATTACCCCTCAACTTTAATTTGTTACTATAATGTTCTTCAATTTTGATTTTCTTGCACTATTCATCCACTTGATCGTTGATAGTGGAATTTCCGATTATCTCGTTTACGTGACCACCACATCCATTTTTTTCTTTCATCCACATCATTTAAAAAAATAATATCAATATATAATAAACTAACATTAAAAATAAAAATGGAGGAGCGTCGACGAGCACGACCGCGTCGACGAGCACACGACCAGAGGGGGCCAGCCCCCTCGCGACTTCCTCGTGAGCGGCAAGGAAGAAAAGGGGGGCACCATCTTTCTTGCACGCAATGAGGAAGAAAGGGGGGCCGACGCTCCCCTCTGGGGGCTCATAGAGGGGGGCGTCGGCCCCTGTTTCTTCCTCGACGCGTGTGAAGAAGATGCAAGGGTGACCAATGCCCCCCTCCTGAGCTCGCACACCAGTGACCTCGCAAAAGGGGTGCCAACCCTCCTTGTTTCTTTCTCGTCACACGCGAGGACAATGTGAAGGGGGCCGTCGCCCCCCTCTACAAGCTGGCATACCGATGAGCTCACAGAGAGGGGTATCGGCCCCATTGTTTCTTGAGGAAGGTGCGACGAAGGCGAGTCTCGCACAAGGGGGGCGCCGTCCCCCTCGTTTCTTCCTCGCCGCGTACGAGGAAGTCACGAGAGGGGCCGACACTCCTCTCTGCGAACTCGAGCGCCGACAAGTTCTTAGAAGGGGGTGTCAACCCCTCCTTTTCCTTCCTCGTCGACGCGACAAGAGCTGACTCCCCTCCCCCATGGAAGCTCGTGCATCGATGAGCTCGCATAATGGGGTGCCAGCCTCCTTATTTCTTCCTCATCGCACGCGAGAAAGTCGCGAGGGTGGTCGATGCCCCCCTCTGCGAGCTCGAGCGCTAGAAAACTCGCAGAGGGGGCGTTGCCCCCCCCCCCCTCTTTTCCTTCCTCGCTGCACATGAGGAAGACGCAAGGGAGGCTGGCTCCCCCCCCCCCCCCCCCCTAAACGAGCTTGCGCGTTGGCGAGCTCGTAGAGGGGGGCATCAGCCCCCTTATTCTTCCTCGCCTCGCACGAGGAAGATGCGAGGGGGCTTGGCGCCCCCTCTGCGAGCTCGCACGTCGACGAACTACACAGGGGGGTCGTCCCCCTTGTTTCTTCCTCGCCACACATAAGGAAGATGGAGAGGGGGAGGGCTGCCCCCTCTGCAACTTGTTAGGGGGCCGATGCCCCCCTTTTCTCTCTAGCACGTGCCGATGAACGTGCACGGGAGAGAGAGGGAGGGTGGCGATGGCCCCCCTCTGGTCGTGCTCGTTAGTGTCGGTGAGCGAGGTCTCATCGATTTTATTTTTTTATTTTTAATATTTATTTATTATATATTTATATTATTTTATTATTTTAAAATAATATGGATGAAAGAGAAAAGTGGATGTGGTGACCACGTAAGAGAGGTAATTGAAAAATCCACAGATGAAACGTGAAAAAAAAAATCAAAGTTGAAGAATATTGTAATTACAAATTAAAGTTGGAGGATGATCCGTATAATTTAATTTATCATTAAATTTGATAAATGATATTTATTCAATCTGATAAATGATATTTTTAGATGATGAAATTTAATTACTCATTTTCATTGATTAATGGATCACGATTGATACGTGCTCTAACATTCCTTCAAAGTGGAAGGATTAATCCCAAATAAATTATTATTAACAATTAATAAATTAAATGGTTGCACAGTTGAGCATCCGCTTTGTTAAGTAAAATCTGTTTTCTTCTCATCAATTAAGAAAATTCGCACATACGTTAACCATAATATATTTGCAAATACATTAACTTTTTAATATGATAAGACATGAAAAATTTTATTTGTTTGGAAAATATCTTCTTTTTTAAATTTTGCGTTCGTTCAAAAACTTATTTTCAACTAAATAATCATACAAAATGTTGATTGGATTATGTAAACTGCGATTTCTTGGTCATTAGAAAATTTTAGGTAATTACAAACAATAGTAAGAGCAAAAAGAAATGAAAATACATGTTAATAATATGAACATGCTATTGCATCTTCCTTTCGGTGAGAAGTTGTACCTTTTTTAACTATTATTGTAACAAAGTCCTGCTTTATAATCATAGAATGTACTGGTCGTCTTTGTTCGACATAAAAAAAAGTGACAATTAAAAGCAATTGCTTTTACCTTGCTTTAAGACTGACCTGAGTCAGCTAAAATTTGTGATGACTCACAATTTTTAACAAAAAGTTGAATTGACTGGCATATTAATTTGATTATTAGAGTTGAAATTTTGACTTGAGAATTAAAGAAAAACTAATTTGAAAAAAAAATATGAGAACTGTAAAGGTATATTATAAATTTTAAAAAAGATAATATTGAGTTGAATTAAAATATAATAAAATAACTTTTGACAAAAACATAAGATAATAAATAATGTCAAATTAATCATATGTATAATAAATATATTATAAATAATAAATAAAATATTCAATAATCTATTTATAAAATAACGTAGATACCTAATTAATTAATCAGTCAATTAATGATTTTTTATAAAGTTATAAACATTTTATTGACTCATCCGAATAAATTAATATTTGTAATAATGAATGAGAAGTTAATTAGAATTTTTATGATCATATAATTGGGTTAACTAAAAAAAAGAAAGGAAAATTCAAAATAAGATAATAAGAAAAAGGAAAAGATAATATGAAAGAGTGAGAGAGGAGAGAGAGAGCGTGAGAAGGGAGAAAAAGGTGTCACCTGAAAAGAAAAGGTAAAAAGGGTTATTAAATCGATATAATTTTAACTTTGAAACTATAATAAGCGATACCCATAAATAAAAAAATGGACGAGTGTATAAAGTCGTGGATATAATTTTAACTCGGTCAATTTTTTTATAAGTATAATTTTCAAAATAGAGTTTAATACTGGATGATAAATTATTGTAGGCTACTCTATGAATTTTGGAATTAGCGATTGCGTCCTGTTATTCAAAATATATATTATCTTTCTATCTTAAATATTTTGATTTAATTTTTAAATATCACAATATTTTTTTAATTTCATTAAATTATTTGAATGAATCATCATATATTTTATAAATAAAGCTATATCTCCAATGTATATAACTATATAAGAATGTAAATAATATCTTTATGTCAATTTATATTATCAACGTAATAATTAAATTAATTTAACTTTTATTAAATTTGCTAACTACATGTATTATTATCTGTCTATTTAATAAATAATTAAATTTCGTTAATCACTGTTGCACTTTAAGTTTTGTTCGCTGCCATTAAATTTGAACCTAATTGGATCCAATTAGCCGGTAGCAAGATGATTTAAGGGACATTTTGATAATTAAATAATTAATGAGAGATCATTTATTATTTTATAAGAATAAGAGATAGCATTGAAGAATTAAATCTAGTCTTAATTCTGTTTTCTTTCGGCCGAGTCGACCTGAGGATTTGTTTTTTTAATTGTCTTATTTATTTAAACTGAATCCTATATTTGATTTAAAAATTATTTAAAATTTGAAATAAAATATTTAAGTATACAATAATATTTATATAGTTAGAAATTTATTTTATGATTTAAAATAGAATTAAATAAATGTAAAGCAGTAAGAAAAATAATTTAAAAAAAGAAAATGAGGTGATCTAATAATTCAATCATTCGATCGGACTCGATCCTAGGTCGAATTTGACTCTCAAAAAGTTCTTACCCGATGGTCGGGAGGTCAAGTTCAATTTAATCCGTGAATACTCCTGTTTTTTAAAATTTTATTTGGCAGAATAAGAAGAAATAAAATTTTATTGTAGATCTTATTCCAACCAAATGACTCCTGGACTTCGTATAAAAAAAAGTTTGATGTGCCCATTCGGAAATTAAATTATTCATATCAACATAAAAGAAGAGGTATGAAGATCCAAGTTTGTAAATATCTTGCAGTGCATGCATTCACTACAAGAAAAACGTCGATTACCGACGGTCCGAACCGTCGGTAATCAGCTCGAAAATCGTCGGTAATTGCGTTATCGACGGTTTTTCAGTCGAAAAAACGCTCGTCGCAAACGGATTTACGACGGTTGAAAAAAATTCGTCGAAAATATCGACGGTTCTGGCCGTCGGAACAGTCACCGGCGGTTCGATCCGTCGAAATTTTCCGACGATTGCAACCGCGTAAAAGTCCCCGGCGGTTCGAACCGTCGATATTTCCGACGGTTGCAACTGCCGAAAAAGGCCGGCGGTCCGAACCGTCGATATTTCCGACGGTTGCAACCACCGGAAAAGGCTTCCGGCAGTCCGAGCCGTCGATATTTCCGACGGTTGCAACCGCCGAAAAAGGCCGGCGGTCCGAGTCATCGCAATTTCCGACGGTTGCAACCGTCAGAAAAGGCCGGCGGTCCGAGCCATCGCAATTTCTGACGGTCCCAACTGTCGAAACTTTAGACGATTGTCGCAACCGTCGATCTTTTGACGGTCGCAACCGTCGCAAATAATTTTTTAAATATAAAAAATTAGCGGTCGGATCCGGCCGACAGCAGAGAGAGAGAGATGCCGGCGTGGAGCGGGAGAGATACGCCGGCGCGGGAGAGGGTCGCCGGCGTCCGGCGCGCGGGAGAGGCCGATCTCGCGGCGTAACCGGCGTCCGGCGTCCGTGCTCGCGGCCGGGAGAGGGAGAGAGGAGAGGAGGGAGAGAGAGAGGAGTGGAGGGAGGAGGGAGAGAGAAGAGGGAGGAGGGAAAATATATAAAGGAAAAAAGTGGAAAGAAAGCGGTAAAAGGGAAAAAAAGCGGGATAACGAAATTTTAATTACCGACGGTTTCGACCGTCGAAAACATAAATAATAAAATTTTTTATTTTATTTAGTTATATATAATATTTATTTTTTATTTTACCGCCGGTTTGAACCAATGGTAATCTTTACCGACGGTCAAAACCGACGGTAATTGTCGGAAATTGCGACGGATTTACCGACGGTTACGACCTTCGGAAATTGCGACGGATTTTGCAACGGATGGATATCCGTCGAAAATATCGATGTTCCTTACCGTCAAAAAATTAAATAATAATATAATAAATTATATAATTAATTTTTTTATTTTCGACGGTCTCAACCGTCGGAAAATCCGTCGAAAAAATTTAATAATAATATTAAAATATATAATTTAATTTTTTTATTTCCGACGGACTTAACCGTCGGAAAAGTCGTCGGAAATTGCGACGGATGGATATCCGTCGAAAATATCGACGTTCCTAATCGTCAAAAAATTAAATAATAATATAATAAATTATATAATTAATTTTTTAATTCCCGACGGTCGTGACCGTCAGAAAATCCGGCGAAAAAATTTAATAATAATATTAAAAATATATAATTTAATTTTTTTATTTCTGACGGTCGTAACCGTCGGAAAAGTCGTCGGAAATTACGACGGATGGATATCCGTCGAAAATATCGACGTTCCTAATCGTCGAAAAATTAAATAATAATATAAATTATTTCCGACAGTCATAATCGTCGAAAAATCCGTCGGAAACGGAACCGTCGAAAAAATCGTCGTAAATAGCGACGGATTTAGAACCGTCGAAAATTATCCGTCGAAAAATCGCGATTTTCTTGTAGTGATTGTACAAGTAATGTAGCTACATCTTTTCCTCATAGCAAGCAAAGTTCCTCCTGCACGTTGAAAAAAAAAGGTCATTATTATCTGTGAGGCAATAGTGATACCAAATACCACTTTAACATTGCAATAACAAGTTGATAATGCTTCAAATGTAGAACTTGGAGAGCATTATTTTTGAAGCTAATGGTTACTTGTGTCTGAAGAGAAAACTAACTTCACCAAACAAATATGATTGATAGATCATGAGTTTGTAGATTAGACCTTACGCCTCACTTCTACATTTGTATTAAGAATCAATCTTTCATTAATAATTAACTATTTTCATGAGACGCCTAAGATTCAACTTAGTAGTCCATTTGAAACTCAATTTTTTTTAGAAAAATATAAGAGAGAAATTATAAAAAATAGAATACAATTATAATTTTACAGAAGAATGTAACTATTAGTTATATTGTAGCAAATAGAATATACAGTAGAATTTATAAGTTATAATTTTTATTTAATATAATTATATTTTTGGCATTGAGTCAAAGCAAACTTTTCGTTTTCTATAATTTTGGAAATCAATATGGCTACGAACTTTAATTACTTAAGTTAATTTTAACGTGAAAGTTATAATGGAAGTAAATATTAACTATATCTTGACTAAATAAAAGCGTCATAATAAACAAGAAAACATATTTAAAAAAAAGTGTAACTGGGGATTTGAAATGAAATCGGTTGGATTCGGTATTTTGAATGGAAGGTGTTTAAGAAAAGAAAAATCATCTAAGGAGAAGTTTGATGGAGTTAAAAAAAAAAGGGTATAATGTACGTGCGAAATACTTTTTATTTTGAAGGAATGTTTATCAACAATTTAGATTTGCCAAATATTAAAGTATTTAATTATGCCACTCATTTGAATCATTAGTAATTAAGCGAAACAATAGTTAGGATATTCTTACAATTCCTTCAAAAACATTATATACTTGAAGATGCTTTAAATACTATATATTCAATTGATGTAAGATTTATATGAATATCATATTAACAAGGAAATTTTTGTTAGAATTAGACATTGTACATGTCCTGAGACGACTTTATTAAATTAATTAAATTTGATGATTAGTCGATCTTACAATATGTTTATATGAATTAGATCGTCGATTTCGAACTGATTAAGATCATAATGATTTTTTTCATCTAATAAATCTGTGACATACTGTACAGTACTACTACGAGATAGTTCCTTTTTTTTTTACAGGGTGGTCAAAGACTGTAAGGTGAGGGTGCGCTTTGAATTTGAACTCACACAGGAAACAGAACCAGGACATTATGGTCATTTCGAGTCTTCCAAGTTCCAACGGATCTTTTAAATGACTTGAAAGTTCTTTTGATTTTATTTCATTTTTGGATGAGTTGAAACTTGAATGATCCATTCCAATTTCCAGGTGGTGGGTAGTGCTCTCTCTCTGTCTCTCTCTCCTCCCTCCACCAAACACTTATTATTTATTACTACTGTACTGTGCTGTGGCTTCATACTGCTGCTCCTAAGCCACCACTTCCACGCCTTGGGATGCGGAGCAGCACACGACAGCAATAGAAAAGCAGCATGAAGAAGCAGAAGAAGAAGGAGAAAGAAGACGACCACGACCGCAATTAATGACAAGCGCCACAAGCAAAGATCCGATCCCAACTCACCTTCCAAAACCCTCGACCTGCGGCCCCTACCCTGTTCTCCCACTCTCTCTCTCTCTCTCTCTCCAGTCTGCAAATAAAAAATTTCAGAACCTCTTGGGCCCGTTTAATTAAAAAGATTCATTTTTTTTTACTTCTAGCCGTTTTGCTCTAGTCATACACTTCCGTGTTATTTGAAAATAAAAGACGTTACTTCTAGCCGTTTGTTCTTCTTAGTGCGTATGCTTCTGTTTTGATGAGTTTTACTTGAATTATATGCATGCGAAAATTAATTCTTAGTCGTCTAATTAAATTTACTTGGTGAAATCACTGCAGATACAGAAGAAATTTAAAATATTGCGATTAATCTCATATTTCAAACGTCAAAAAACATCGAATTCGAATTATTGGTACAATTTAATACTCGTCTCTTCCTCGATATTAGTTGGTTTTACCAAGCTCTATATATAATACAAGGACGCCTGTTAAGCAATTCCTTCAATAACAATAATGTAATTTTTTGGAAGTTGATGAGTTTAAGCATAAGGGGGGGGGGGGGGGGGGGGGGGGGGGTTATCTCTTCATCAATTTATATTCAATTAATTAAGTCATTATTAGACCCGACTAGATTTGGGCATGTAAAATGGGGATAAACTTACATCCCTAAGAGAAGATACTAAAATTGAAAAGAAATAATTATAACCTTGATTTGAATATTGGATTGGGTACTAACTAATACAATTGGTACAATTATACCTATAGCCTATGACAGACATAATAAATACTAAATGATAAGTGTAAAAGTTTGATGATAGGCTTTAGGTCATTAATTTTTTAAAATCTGATTAATTCCAAGATGGAGTAAAAAGTAGAATGATATTTATGTGACTAATCAATAGATTTTAGGAATTGATTTTTTTTTCGATTGGGATCACAATGTTTTAGAGCCATCGAATAAAAATTTAAATTTATTATTATCCGATTAATATGTATCTCAATTACATGTTTAGATAGGACAGGTGAGACGGCAGATTTCGATCTTGAGTCCTTCTTAATATAAGCTACTTATCAATTTATCCCAACCTCTTCTAATGAAATTGATTTCATTTTGATATAAAAAACTTAATTCCCTAACTTATATTCTAACCAAGAGTGGTCCTCAAATTTTCTGAAATTGAACTCAGTGAAGCATTGCTAATAAGATTCTTTTCCGGACGAATCAAATATTATTATATTGTGAAAATAAGAGATGAAATTTTTGAGTTTTCAAATTGAAACTTGACAACATAAACGGGGGGTCCTCTTTTTTTTTTCATCTTTTACTTTGTTGAAAGCTCCAATCCACTTTCTCGGTCGCAAACTTTTACTTTTATTGCATTCCCATTCCCACTCCCACCACTCGACTCAAGTAAACGAACATGGGATTTTTACTAGATTTACGTGCTAAATTTGTTGCATTTGCTCAGGCGCACACTGTCCGGTGGTGTCGCGTAATATGTTAACGAGCCTAAAAGGAGCTAAACGATTGCATGTTAACAGTTGTCCCCATTCCACTGCACAGGGACACAACAGATACCGTGATTAGCGTATTTATTAACGCATCAAGCTTTTTGTTTTGTTTCTCTCTCTCTCTCTCTCTCTCTCTCTCTCTCTCTCTCTCCCCCCTAAAAACTATGCCCTACGCTGTGCCAACTTTGTAGAGAGCATTTATAGCAGTTGGTGTTCTTTTACTTTGGTCTCGCATTGCGTACTGCTGCTGCCTTCTGTACACCTGCCATTCATCGACCTGGTCCATTGCCATTAGAGTTCTTCCCTTGGCTTACAAGACAAGGTCCCTCTGCGATCCTTGTAACCCTTCTTCTTCTAGCTACTATTCTCTCCGAGCGGTCGCTTGCTGTCTTCTCTCCAGTCTTCCCATCCTCTCTCCCTCCCCACACTTCCAACAGGCTCTGGGAGAGCTTTGATTGACGGGTGGAAAGAGAGAAAGAAAGGGATGAGTGCTACAAAGTTCATTAAATGTGTCACTGTTGGAGATGGAGCTGTGGGCAAGACTTGCATGCTCATCTGCTACACCAGCAACAAGTTCCCTACTGTATGTAAAGCTAAGCCCTTAACTTTCCATATGATCCATCGTTCTTCCTTTGCTCTGAAAAAAAAAAAGATGTTTATGTTTTCTGGGAGAGCTTTGATTTTAATGGTTTCTGGTTTCTATTCTTCTGTCAGCTGATATCTTGTCTCTGCAGCAATTATTCCTCTGTTGTTTATATCCATCATGTTCATATATTACTAATATATATAAATCTTATTTGGGATATAACTTTACATTGTTTTCAAGAAACAGATCTTACACATAAAGTATTCTATCCAAAGTAAAGTATCGAACCGATGCGGATTGGCATGTTTGTGTTGTGCAGGATTATATCCCCACTGTTTTTGACAACTTCAGTGCAAATGTATCTGTGGATGGTAACATTGTGAACTTGGGGTTATGGGACACTGCAGGTAGAGGCATCTTTATCTGTGTGTTTTGTTTCTTAACATGAACCGGTGTGGTGTCTATTTACTGATCCATGTCACTTTCTAAAGGCCAAGAGGATTACAGCAGATTAAGGCCATTAAGCTACAGAGGAGCAGATATATTTGTGCTGGCTTTCTCATTAATTAGCAGGGCAAGTTATGAAAATGTTCTCAAGAAGGTAATGAATGAAGAATCACTTTGTCCCAGCTTTTATTGCCTTTCAGGGTAAAGGACGTCCAGTTTGAATTTAATCGTGATTACCGTTTTTGTATCTTTTTCTAGATCTTCATCTATTTCAGCAGGACTGTTAATAAAAGGACACTTTATCTTTTTTCTGTACTATGAATCCTACTAGAACCCAGCTAATATTGACTGTAAAGATTGCTTTTACTTCAAAAAATCAGGCATAATCTTTAGCTGATTTCTCTCTCTCTCTCTCTCTCTCTATATATATATATATATATATATATATATAATATATCCATTATATATATATCCACTTTTTGTTTGTCTTGCCTTCTCATGGTTATGAGTTATGACTTATGAGTATCATCACGCTTGTTATACTGCCGAGTGAAAAAAAGTATCTGGTTAAACCTGCCTCATTTTGATTCCTTCTGTTGATCAGTGGATGCCAGAACTCCGTCGCTTCGCTCCCAATGTTCCAATTGTTCTTGTCGGCACCAAACTAGGTGGGGTTATTTTCCTTCTTTTTTTTTTCTTTTTGATCCCAAAATTGTTATAATGTGATCTAAGGGACTTTTAAAAACTTGAACCCTTGTAACACCTCTATCGACCTTTCAGATCTTCGTGATGACAAAGCATACCTTGCTGATCATCCAGGTGCAACTCCCATAACTTATGCACAAGTAAGTTGACGAGAAATGCTTTAGACAACTTAACAATTGCCGCAAACAAAAAGTAACTGTTTCTGGATAATAAACCATGTTCTGCAGGGAGAAGAACTCAGAAAGCAAGTTGGTGCTGCTGCCTACATTGAATGTAGCTCCAAAACCCAACAGGTAAGTGGACCACAACAAGATGGGGATGTATCCTTGTGCATTATATACATATGTACGTAAATACTTACATACCTGGAACTTGCCTGGGTAAGATTAATTCTTTTTCAAACATTTATAGTATACTAAAATAATTGCCCTTCTTATTTTCATGGACAGAATGTAAAAGCTATCTTTGATACTGCCATCAAAGCGGTCCTTCAACCTCCCCGAAGGAAGGAATTAACAAAGAAGAAAAGAAGAAGAAGCTCTGGCTGTCTCATGATGTAAGTGGTTGGCAGTTATTATTCTATGATTTCTGTTTGTATCATTCACCTTCACGTTTGGTTGTGTGTTGTAACTTGCTTACATTTATCTTCTTCCTCATTGGTTCGGCTTTGCCATCAATCTGATATATTTTTCTCCATTATATTTTCACAATTCTGTGCAGAAAAAATAAAGGATTCTGCAATCTATTTCTAATATGAAAATCAATGTGCAGGAACTTCACATGTGGAGGAATGTGTGTGGCCTAAGGGAGGGACAGAAGGGGAAGGGGATTATGTAAACAAGGAAAACTCATTTTGGGAGTATGGTACTGGTAGTGAGGTGTGCTGCTGCAAAGGGTTTTAGAACTCAATAGGCATTCAGTTCTTCAAGGGCCTCTCTCACAAGCTTTTTGTTGTTTGGTCAATGGAGAAAAAAAAGGAACCTTTGGTTCCTCATGTGGTTTGTTGTGGATGCCTATGTTTTCCTTTTGATTATTGTAATATGTCTGTATCCAATGCTTCTTTATTGACTTGCAATTATCTGAGGTGAAGTGTCCTAATAGTAGCTGTAAGATTGATGGCAATTGAATTGATATATGTGGTTATCTTGTACCTTTACTTTCCTTGAATGACAAATGAAATGTGCTTACCGTTCAATCATTCTATAATGAAACAGCTTTATCAGTGTGTTTAGGTCAGGACAGAAGATACAGCTTGTGAGCATAAAAAAACGTATCGCCTTTTCAAAAACCTCTGTTACATACCAAAAGCCAACGGGGACAATTAAAAAACGATGCCTTTCTTTTTATGTAGATCCAAAGATCATGCGTGAAAAACCAGCAGGAAAATTTTGTCTGGTCTTGTGCATCAAACAAGTAGGAAAATTTTGAACCACATGGCACGTGGAACCTAATTATCTGTACAAATAAGTTGAAGTAAAACAAGCAAGAAGACATTTGATTAAATAATCTACTAATTCAGAAAAGTTGAAAAAAGAAAAGACATGTGGTCGAACTACAGTTTGCTCGTGATCCAAGTTCTCTGTAGCATTCTCAAACTTCAAACAAGTAGGCTATCAATGTAGCTCTTAGTTTATAGTAAAGAAAAAGGAACAAACCATCTTTCTCGGTTTATATCTCCATGGTGATCACTGAACTCTGCAAGATTCCAAGTTACTCCTTTTTATCAACAGATGATCAGTTTAATGATCAAGACTCTGAATTCCGAAACAAATGATATCAAAATTAGATCTGGAAAAAAATATTTAAGCTCGAATTCTACATCTTTTTTGCGCATAAGAACAATTATAAAGCAGCGGAGACTGAATGACAAAGTGTGCATGAGAATGAGCACACGAGTTATTTTTATAGCAGCTTCAAATTTCCTTTAGGGGAACAAAATAATGATAGTCACACACGTATTTTCGTTCCTCTTTCCTTTGTCTCCATAGAAGTCCGGATCTGATGGCATAGCAATATGTATAAAATCAGATGCAGTATTATCATTTTTTACACTTTTTTATTTTCCACTCCAAAGCATTTAAGAGAAAAAAATTCATTTCATACATCATGAGAAATACATTAAATAACTAAAAATTCGAAGCACTGCAATCTCTGTATGTTACAACTTGATATCGATCTCGATATATATATGTAAAGCTTCATTACAACCATACATGATCATATAATATTAAGATCAGAAGGCCACAGATCTGGTAATAAACAAATGTCAACTAAGATTTTATGCTACGTTTTTACAATAAGGTAATCTGGAATAGATGCTCGGATGTGTTAGTATTTGATTCAGAACAATGTGAGAAGTGTTTATTGAACCAGCATAGAAATTCATCATGCTTAAATATAAAGAAGTCAAAATCATGTCAGGTGAATGGAGACATTCTTATAACTGTACATATCACTTGATGTTGCTTATGCTAAACTTGAAACTTGGAGCATCTTTTCCTGATACATTTTTCTACATGTCCACCTGTAATAGAAAAGACTAAACTTTAACTTCTCTCATGTATTCGTTATCATCGTCGGGCAGGGTGAACTCAGCAGGGTTTCGGTTGAGTACACAATATTCAGTTGCATAGATATTCCTTGCATGCTGAAATGTTTTCCCTTTATTGGAAATAACAGCCCGATCCATTCGGTATCTAGAATCACACCCCTGCACAAAAGAACTTCCAGCAGACACGAGTGGCATGTTTTCCCTCATGAAAATTGTGTGATCCATGTTTCTGCTTTTGAAATAAGGAGAATAAGAGTACTCTGCTTTTTTTCCACTTATTTGAAGATGGGGCAGTTCGTCAGACCACCTAACTTCAGAATCTAACGCCATTCCATATTTATTTGTGCGAGTCATAATTTCATCTTGGAGCGAGGGGCTGAATACACCTATTCTAGCAACTGGGCGGTGAGGTTGGGAGATACTTGTACAATTTTGGCCCTGGTTATAGCATGCAGCTCTCCATGGTTCATTTAGCATCTCTTTATTCCTCATTCCAACGTCGGATCCATGTATCACAGAGCATGGAGAACTACAGCATGCACCAGAATTTCCAACAGAGTTTCTGTCCAACGACGCACCTGAGAGTGCTGCCTGATTCACAAGCCTAAGAAGATTTGTGGCCGATACGGTATCATTACTGCAAGAACCTGAAAGCTCTGCGGTTCCAAAATGACATTCATTTTGTCCTTGCATAAGATGGTTTTCAAATGGACGAGGCACTTTATTGGTGGATTGTTCAAGTTTCCATCCAACATTCAAGACATAGGGATCACTTGGATTCCTAACTTCCTCAGATTTCTCAACAGCTGTCACAAGTCTCCCCTTGAGATAACTATTGTGAGAATCAATATTCACACAATTTTGCTCAGGACAGCTCATCCTCATGCTGACTCCAAAGATTCTATCACTGGCTGGCAATGACAGCTTATCAGTCACGGTTCCACTTGAACCCTGAGCAAAAGATAAGTGATCCCTATAGTAAAATCCAAAAGGCTGCATTTTGACTTTATCACATGGAAGATACTGACAGGAATGGATTGCTTTTGTGTTATCAAAAGGAGGTGCAACTTCAAAGGAATTGTGACCGATGCAGCCTGGCATTGCCTGATGAGAATCTGCTGCGTCTTGGTTCAGATCAATATGAAGATTGCGCATAAGTTTCTTAGAAGAATCACATGATTCTGGTCTAAACTGAAAACCTTGGTCTCTGATATGAGTAGCATATTCTATATCATTGGAAGTGTCTGGATTGGTGTGCATTGTGTCACAACTATTTCTTTCGCAACCCCTTGCAATGCAAGAATCAACGGTCGTTGGCACTGAATAATTGGCACTGGTAGAAAATTTAGCAACTGGCAGGTGCTTTTCATGCTGGATTTTAGCTAAAATTTCTACAACGTCCATTGGAATGTCATCCAAATTCTCTCCAGATTTATTAGTCATTATTCGCTTCTTTCTTGTTTCCTTCTGCAATAGAAAACAGACACGTTCAAATATGTGATGGAAGACAACTCCTACAATGTTGTTAGACATCTCTCCGTATTATGTTAGAAACAAAGATCCATCGTACCACTAAAAGAAGCTGGTATCATGAAAACATACAATTTCTTTGCAGCAAAGTAAAAAAAAAAAAAGAATCTAAGAGTTAGTATTTTGTTGGCCAACTTATCTGTGTGTCCTGACAATCTGCGACATATTTCAATAAAAGAAACCTTAGACTGTAATTGCAAGTCAGCAAAGGATAAGAAACAATGAAGCGAATGAAAAACATTATGTTTAATGATTATAATTCTGCAAATGAATTTAACTTAAAAAATATTAAGCGCTTAAAGTCACTAATTACAGTGACATGTATTTTTTCGACCTTCCAATACCATCGCATTGATAGAAATGATAATTTGCAACAGAAAATTCAACAAGCGAAAAGAAAGTAGAATTGACCAATGAAAGACTTTTTTCCTTTAACAGAAATAAGGTAGATGAGCAGAATAAGTCAATGATATCCACAGGATAGAACCTGCATACCTTTGGCCACTTCCTGGAAGTACTTTTAACTCCAACTTGAAGCATCTCTTTTGGTTTGTTATGTGAATCGCACATCTCATCATGAGAGTTATCGATATTATGATGATCAATATGCAAGGTCTTCTTCCTTTTCGAAAAACTATGCAAGCTCTTCTTAGAGATCCCATTTCTTCTTCTCATCTGGATGGTTTTGGAATTAACAAGATTTATCCGCTCATCATCGGTTGTCAAGTTCTTCTGTTGTGCTCTAGGGCTTGGGTTTACTGATTGAATTCGAGGCCTCTTATTTTCCTTCTCTTTCGCATCGGTTTCTTGGGGTCTATCTCTTGAACTTTTGTTTTTATGATGAACACCTTTCTGACAGGATGTACCGATAGAGTTGCAAGCTCTGTCTTCTGTATGCTTGGATAAGGAGGATCCTTTATTTGCAATAGATTTCTTGGAAACTGACATTAGCCAATGGTTTAAAGAAGTCTCCTCATCATAATTTTCATTATCTTGGGAACCAAGTAAGCACTTAGCAGTTGCTGATTCAGCTTTTTGTCTGGTAAGCTTGTTCTCGCAAGAATGTTTTGCTTCACAGTTCAATCTGCAAGGCCCATCATGAACACTTTTTGGTTTTGACAATTCTGCATCTCCTTTAGGAAGGCAAGGATCTTTAGGAGTCCTCATAATGTCTTCCAATGATCGTAATCGTACCTTGGGAGCCTTCTTATCATTGGATTTTCCTTGTGAACTACCTGCTTTACTTCCATATTTTTTATCATCCACGTAGACTGGCAGATACACATTGCATGACATTTTGTCTTTGGTCTGATCTGAGTTTACTACTTCCTGATTGGTTGAAGGAGACTCAGTTATAGATAGTGTGGCATCTCTTTGATTGCACGAACCATTAAGTGGAACACTATTTTTCTTGGACACATCACCAGAGAGCAACTTTGTTTTGACTCCTGCACTAATGCTGTCATAGTCACCATGGGAGGATGCAACAATATCAGTTCTGTTGTAAGGCAGAGCACCACTAGATATGTCGTCACTCTCATATGTACAGTTCAGGTCTATATAACTTCTTTTGACACACACAAAATTATTAATACTTTTGTCGTGAGTAGTGTTTAAATTGCTCCCATAAACTGTACTATTTTCTCTAATGTCCTCTGCTGCACCAAGAGATTTATGTTCTGTTGCAGCAACAGCAGAATTATCTGGTTGATGTTGAATTTCTCCAGATACAGGGTGAATCAATTTGGATAGGTGACTACCTGACAATGAAAAGGTTGTCACATGTGAACCCACGAAACAAAAGGGGTAAAATGATAAAAATAACTCACCAATGGATTCTTTCGAGAGATTCTGCAGTTCTTTGCCATCATGGCATAACACTGGGCTTACCTCACTGCCTTTGACATTGGCATCGACAGAACTAGTACCTACTCCTGCTACATCAACTCCAAATGTTCCAACCCCAGATGGCTGCTGGAAGCTTGAAAGCACATTATCTGCACCATCCTTTGAAACTGCAGAGAAATCTTTTATCCTTGCTCCATTTTCTGTTCCAGATATAAGAATTGAATGAAGACAGTTCTGGCAACACCATCTTCGAAAGCCAGGAACAATGAGTGGTGGAAGTGAATTGGCAAGCGCCTCTACTGTTTGACTATGTGGAATGGATAATGGCCAACAGGTCTTCGCATCATGCTTACGAACATCAGCAACATATCCACTGTTTGCGAGTAAATAACATCCCATATAACATTCCCATTTCAGAACAAAACATTATATGAGTTTGAAGAAGATTCTAATTAATTATGTCAGATTGAAAGTAATTTAAAGAGAAACAACAAAGACGTGGTTACACAAAGTATGCACGCAAAGTGAATCACAACACACATAATGTCTTACCGAATAGTGAAATGGCCGCACTTGTTTGTTTTCTCCATTCCATCACCTGCAAAAAACTGAACGAATTGAAGTTCGCTTAGGAAAAACAAGAATACTAAGAGACAAGAGAATGTTCTTTTTACAATATTAAGTTTCTTTTGTATGAACCTCTATGCCTTGAGAATATCATATATGCATACATATATATAGTGTCTATGTGCGCACCCAGGGAAACAACAATTTCTAAGGGAAACTTCTAGAGCCTAGACTCGATAAAGTTATTTATAATTTTGCTCTTAAAGTTTTGCTAAATAAATAAATAATATGAATCATTCGTTGAGTAAGAACTGTTTTGTTATTTACGAATGCCTAAGATGTTTATACTTTGCCCAAAAAGTTCCAAATGAAAAAAACAAAAATAAAATCTAGGCATGTTCTCACCATGATTACTACTTGTCATTATCGATAAGATTATGAAACATCTGATTGTGCATGCCACAAATGAAATAAGGATAAGTATTTAAAATATATGGGCTACTTCAGAATCTGTGCAGTAGTGACATTAAAAATGGAATGGTTGCCCCTAGCATAAATTCTGGATATTAACACTGGGTACAGACAGTTAAATCAGGTAGAAGAGATACAACAACAACAAAGTCTTATCCCATTAGGTGGGGTCGGTTACATGGATCATACGACGCCTAATCCATGTTCATAAAATTCGACAGGATTTTACGTTGGCTGTCGGGGCCTAACACAGCGCCTTATCTCACTAGGTAGAAGAGATATCCACAAAATATATGTTTTATCAAGAGTGGCCTCATAGGTTTTATGGTTGCACAAGAACGCAAACTAGCATAAGTCAGATAAGAAAACAACGTCCACAAGTTAATTATCGCTATTATGACCAACATAGCATCTGGTATTTTCACTGTACGTACGAAATAAGAGGGTAAATGAATAGTAAATCTTACAAGACAGCCATTTTAAGGGTAAACAAGTCTAGACGCAATGAAAATGGACCATATCACAAGGGATCCAACAGAATAAATAAAAACTGCAACATAAAATATAAGAGAAGAACAAGTCTGTAGTCCACTCACACGCAATGATCAAATCATAAATTACAGCTTTGATCAAGCCGTACACGTTTATGACAAGACGAAAAACAAACGGGAAAGTTCTACATCTTGCAAAAAGAAGCCACCAAACGATGGGTAAAACATATACAGTAAGACCTGCATGCAACACTGTGCATATCATGATGTTTCCTCAATGAAACCAAGTAGAGACCGTGCTTCCTGAAGTGTTAGAAAGTACAGTCTAAATCCACTACAGAAGCAAGTAAGCAACTCCAATCCAATTACAGACTCCATCTCACAGCACAAATGGAAGAATTTTAAGTTAAATATAGAAAACAAACGAGATAACGAAAGTTGTAGATGCTGAAATCGTCTTGTTCCAAGTTACACATAGTTTCTCACATAAAATAATAGCAGCGGAAACCAGGGAGGCAACCCCAAAGAAAGATCAACCAAGACCTACAACAACCCAGCTTGGGACCAAAATCACATCTGAGACAATAGAAACAAGCACAATGAATAAGGAAAAAATGGGCTTTAATTACTATCAAGCTGTCACAAAGAACTAGAAGAAGGAAGAAAACAAGAGGTTTTTTTCTGCTTAAACCCCTCCCAGACAGCAGTCCCTAATTGTTCTAAATCGACAAAGATCCAAGCGTGGAACATGCACAGCCGATGGGAACCATCCGAATCCAAGAGCTGATCATAAGGGATCTTCTAAACGGATCGCCCGCGAAAACCAATAATTTAGAATAGCAAGAGCGAAAAGCTACCTTGGGCGCTTCCGAGGCGATCCTCGCACCGGCCTACGACCTCCGTTCCCGTGCCAAGCATCGCCACTGAGGAGGAGAAATTGGCCTGAGATCCAGGAGAATTGGAAGACAAAGGGCGCCTCAGGAGGGCGAAAAATCACAACTTTTCCTCTCTTTCTCTCTCTCCGTTCCCGGTTTGTTAGGGTTCCTTAGGAAAGAGAGAGGAATCTGTGGGCATGGAGAGAGAAAAATCGCAGCGGAGAGGACGCCTCCAATGAAATTAAAACACAAACTACAAATGGGGATAAGCATGTGAATTGTGACATGTCATCCCATCAAAACCCCCCATTTCCCTACTCCAATTTAGTGTGCAAGAGAAGCAAAGAAACACCCCCCCCCCCCCCCCCCCCATCAATTAACCCTGATGCCTTCACCGAATCCTCCATCGCTTCTGGTCACCCTCCATTCTCCTCCCCTCTCTACTCTCTCTCTCTCATCTCCTTTCTCTCACCGACCTCAACCTGACCACATGTGGGAGCGAACCCTAACCCTAATTGTGGATTTGCTTCTTAAACAAGTCGGTCGCCGTGGACCATATCGACAAGGGAAATGGAAGGGAATGGTGCGTGTCCCCCTTGGCGTGGTGGCGGGGCCCACTTCACCTCCTCCTTTCCACTGTCTGCAATTAACTCCGAGAGGACAGAGATCGTCCGGACGGACAATCCGGGCCGTCCATCGTCGTCTGGATCTCGTCCTCCCTCAGGGACCCCACTTGGAAAATGTAGTCGAATAGGACAGTGGAAGAGAGAGAAAGAAAGTGAAAATTATTAAGAAAAATGATATTTAATAACTTGAATCCATATATATATTTGTCACTAGGGAAAAAATATTTTTTCCAAAATTAGTTTACTGTGATGGATTTTTTTTATGTGGTGGTCAGTGCATGAATGGCTCTCGGTTGGCTCCTTTTGAGGGGGTGGGGGAATAAGTGGCATGCATTCATGACACATGCACATGCTGGACGACATTGTTAATGCAACTATTTTGGTGCTGATAAATAAATATTTCTGACGCTAATATTCCTAATTCATTATTATATTTACATCAGATAAAAATTTAGTTTGGCATGAAAGAGTTGACAAAGAAAAAAATGTTAAAAGTATGCTCTTTAAAGAGATTAATTAATGAGCGCTTTAAATGTATAAGCATAAGCGTGAAGCAAAGTGTTAAGTAATATCCTATTATAAAAAAATAAAATAAAATATAAAGGATCACGTAGTCATACTCCTCCGTTATTTTTTGTTAAGGGCATCAAGGCCTTATATCATAAGCTCATTAATCTTTCTTCTAAAATCTGAGTTCTGATCCAATTGAATCACCCAACTGATATATAAGTTTTTTTAGACTAGAAAAGGAGAGATAAATCAAGATCTTTAATGTGTTGGTCCTTTAGTTAGTCAAAATATTGTTCGTTTTAATTTTTTGCTCGAACGAATTTAAAATACGTACGTAATGTTTTGACTAAACTTATAAGTCAGTAAAAAAATAATTTATAAGTTGTTATAAGCAGAATGAACTCAAAGGAAATCCCCTTGCCGAAAGTGTTAACTATAATAATAATAAAAAAACAGATTGTTTAATCCGATAGTTCTATGTTAAGTCGTTTTATTTAAGTTAAAAAAGCATTTCTAATTCCTTCGATCCCATTCCAAAACTATGATGTTTTAGACCTTACAGCACTTGAGTCGGCATAACTTTTTTTATTTAACTACAACTTGGTAAACTCTCATTCAGCAGTTAGCATAGAGTTTGATATCATTTGTCGAATTGAATAAATTAAACTTATGGTTGAGATATCATACGACAAGTAATTTGATGGTGCTACGAGTGAACTATCAAATCGAAATTAAAAAGTTGGATGAGAAAATATTTCAAGTGGATACTTATATTATGTAGGTTTAGAGTGGATGCCAAAAGAGAATTAAACATGTAAACATATATTTTTATTGAAAAGTGACCATATGGACACCCCAATGGTGACAGCATGCATACATTGCTGAGAAAAATAACATATCACAGCTCATCTTTGTGTTGGTGGTGTGGTTCTCCCCCATCCCCATTCCATTTGGTTTGTGGACTTTTCTTTTATCAGCCTCTTGTTGAAATGGGGAAGCACAGGAACATAAGCATTGTGTAAATTAACATCTTGGATTTTGTTGTTTAAAATAATAATATGAAAAAGATGATAAAAAACAGAAATATTAGCATGAACATTGCATTGCATAAGATATTATTATAAGCAATGTTTTACTCGTATTAATTATTTTTATTTTTTATTTTTTATCACAATTTAATGAAAAAAACTATTATTATTATTATTCCTTTTTATATAACCTCTAAGGAGAGAAAAAAAAAGGAATATGAAAAGTGCTAATGCATAACTAATGGAGCATGTCTTTTGCCATGAGCTCTGCTGCATGTCCTGTTACTCCTCTTTTTTTTCTTTATTGATTGTCACAATTCTATATTAAACTTATATAATAAAAGTTAGATAAATAAATTGTCCCCTCCCCAAAACCAGGAAAAAAAAAGATAACAAGTTTTTTTTTTCTTTTGGGGCTGTGTGTGATTACCGCTCGCCTTCTTTGGAGTTCAATTGCATATATCAGCAATATTTTTTTCTTGTTTTTAGTGTTGTCTTTTCCTTTTATTCTTATTAACTTTTTTTCTCTTTCAAGGTTGCATCTCTTTTATTCTTATTCTTATTATAAATTTTAGTACAATTTTTTAGAACTAACATTCTATTTTTAAATGATTTTTTATTACTATTATGTCATTCATTATAATTTTTATTACCAACTTTAATATTCATATGCATGTGTCTGACATTTTTTTATTTTTAACCATGTATTATTTACTTCCAGAAAAAATATATAATTGTGACAAACTTATTAGGTCTTATTAAATATGTAATTTAATTAAATATGTAATTTAATTAATGATGAAATATTCCCCTTTTAGGTCTTATTCTATAGACAAACTTATTAAAAATTAACACTATCAACTTTTTAAAAAAAAAAGTGTTACATATGCGTGTGTTTTAGTTTTAGGATATTTTCTGTTTTGCATTATACTATCACGTAGTCTTTAATATTTTTCCCCTAATCTTCTTTTTTTCCTTTTAGTTGCCATATTTAATTTCACGAAGTTCTTATTCTCACTCAGTGAAAAAAAAAACTCCTGCTCGGCCATTAATTAAAAATATTGAATTAGACAATGTTAGCATTTTTTTTTTTTTGTTTATCTTATCATCTCTCTCTCTCTCTCTCTCTCTCTCTCTCTCTCTCTCTCTCTCTCTCTCTCTCTCTCTCTCTCTCTGGTATTACATAAAAATCATATAGACATGGAGTAGTTCAGCCCGTACACTCGTTTGTGTGCATCATTGAGGTAATGATGTCTGGATGTCATCATTAGGAAATTGAATCGGGAATCCCATCTGACAATGCACCAAGCAAAGAGAATCAAAATCAATTTCCCAATCTCCACCCAAATAAAATAAATATTTTAAAAGTCTCGACGGGCGATCATGGCATCCAGGCTGAAGTACACGTGGATGGGGTAACCAAAGTTGTCATTTAGATAATTGTCACAATTAATTTTCATGTAGTTCGTAAAATATGTATTACCTCTATAAGATATATCATAAAACTTTATGATATCTTGGTCTTTGATTCTCTAGTTAGATATTCATTGAAATTTTGATATGAACAATCTTGATGGAAACATTACATGGCATTTTTTTAGTGCATAAAGTTTCATCATAAAATGTACCTGTTTGATATGTAAAAAGATAGACTATTTTAATAGAAAATAATATTTTTTAAAATCAAAATATTATTATAAGTGTTTAATAAATATTTTTTCTCGATCAGCAGCGTTTAAATATTTGAACACAGAACGCTAAGTTATTTCTACAAGCTTATAAATTAAGATGTAGCAATTTTATATTTTATTTTATTATATCATTTTTTGATAAAAAAATCAATTATTAAAAATTATGTATTATATATCGCATCTTTAATTTTATTTACAGTTCAAAATAAGAGTTTTATTTTCAAATAATCAATATTTTTATATTAATTTTTTAAAAAAAATATTACTATTCAAAATAAATTATTATGACTATGATGTGTACAAAAATGATAAGAAATTATATTTTATGTCTATTTTTGTCATTTTATACAAAACACTAATTTAATCATTATATTTATCAAATAATTAATATTAAATGTATAAATAATTTATTATCCCACTAATTATTAATGTCATTATACTTTAATTAAATTATTATTCTCTAATTTAATCGTTAATTTTACCGAACAAGACCATAGCAAAATACAATGGAATCCGCCCATCACGAGTGAACTAATACGAAAGTTACAGGATGGAAAAATTTACAAATAAATTAATATTAGTGTGAAAAATATAATACCTAAAATAAAGAGTCCAAGGAGAGACTGTAATTGTAATCTTAAAATTAATTTACACTTCAATATAATGTGTTAGGACTTAGGAGAGGCCAACCAGTATGGTTCCATGTAAACTCCAACTAAGTTAATTTATAGTTATTAATATAAATTTGAGACGACTAAGAATATTCCACCAATCAAACATTGACATATTGTTTCGTGTCGCAGTCCATTCGTAATTGTGCGCGTGGCATCGAATAAAATGGAGGCAATATGTCACACAAGTTGCTCCCTACTACTTGCATAAGACAAATGCACCTCCAGTGGCAGTAAAATGCCCGGTGCCGAAATAAATAAATAACCAGGATTTCATGATATTACCACTCCTACGATTTCAATGACATTTTTTAGTACAATTTTATCTGTTATCTAATTATTAATAATTTAATGATATGTAAAATATTATATGTTCGGTAATAGTAAACCCAAAAGGGGATATATGCCGAAATGCTCGACAAAGAGAAAGATTTGTTTTAATTCATTTATTTGCCAAGAAAATTGTACTTGCATGGATATTAGCACAAAGATGAGGCAACTTAGGAGAGCTGATTTTTGTGATTAATCTATGATCATTCTTTAGTATCGTTTACTTCAGAAGAAATAAAATAGCAGACAACCAAAAACTAATTAATTTTAGAAATTTGAGAATTGAAATAAACATTCAACTAAATATCAGAACATGATGCAGATCCCACGTGAACAGGAAAACAATGAAGGAAATAGAGATGAAGGATGTAAGCATGCTAATACAAAAAGGGATGGAATTAGAGCGGAAAAAATTGGATGACAAGAGGAAAAATCATAAGGCATGAAACTGCTTGCCAGTACAAAAGAATTACAATGCACTGATATAAAGTAACAACAGGGCATCAACCGCGTGGTGATACCATCTTCCAGGTTACAAAGAACACAAGCATGCTACAGTATTTAATCAACTTGGTCAACCTTGAGCTTTATCAACTGTTGAATCGTATATTGGACCTGCTAGAGTGGGGCTGTTCTACTTCTATCATATGATCGTGGAATGTTAACTTGGCAGCAAAACAGTTCACATGAGATTGCTTGACCCCTAGGCAGAGACTCAAATTAACTAAAAACATGTCGAGCTCAACTCATTAGCCCTTCCCAGTGTCATAAAGATTACATGGCTGCTTTAAAACTAATAGTAGGTATGAGGATACACAAAAAGCACGGTTAGCTTACATCTCCCCTCGGTAGCCACCTGAACCAAAGTAATCCTTTCTAGAGCCAGCAATGGCCATGGTTTTTTGATGCTCCAGTTTAGGACAGTCCCGAATACGATGTCCAAGCCCACCACAGTAAGCACAACCCTTTACTCCACTTGCACTGGTGAGAACATCGCCATCTTCCATCGGATCATTCAGCTCCGCTAAAACAGGAGGAATTCTTTGTTTTGCTTCTTGAAGTAGATGCTTTAAATCAAGAAGTGTTGTTTCAGTCTGATTCTTATTTATAAACGTTGTCGCTATTCCTGTTTTGCCGCACCTTCCAGTTCGTCCAATTCGATGCACATAGTTCTCAATTTCAGCGGGCATATCATAATTGATGACGTGCTGGATATCAGGAAAGTCGAGGCCCTTCGAAGCAACATCAGTAGCAACCAAGACATCTTTTTCCCCAGCCTTAAACCATGCAATTGCTGATTCTCTATCCTCCTGATGCTTGTCTCCATGAATGGCAACAGCTTCAACTCCCTTCAGAAGAAGATACTCATGAATCTCATCCACATCAGCTTTGTTCTCACAAAAGATCAAGACAGGAGGTGGAGTCTTTTGCAAGCACTCAAGAAGGTACACAATTTTGGCCTCCTGTTTCACATATTCAACTTCTTGTATAACGTCAAGATTTGCAGCTCCAGCTCTTCCAACATTCACAGTGATGGGTTTTACTAATGCACTTCTTGCAAAGTTCTGAATCTTTTTAGGCATAGTGGCGGAGAAGAGTAATGTTTGCCTCTGAGCTTTGAAATGATCAAAAACCTCTCTGATATCATCCTCAAAGCCCAAATCAACAAGTCGATCAGCCTCATCCAGTGTCAGATACCTGATAAAAACAACATAAGATCAATAATTTGACCAAAATCATTATGAAAAAAACATATGAAATTAGTGCACCATAAAAGATGAAAAAAATATGCAACTCCTTTCAATAACTTGAACTTCCAGGTTTTCATTGCAGATTGTGAAATTTGAATTCACGCTTTCAATGATTCTATCAGGTATTGATGTGTGGCAGGAACCAAAGCATGAGGATTTTGAATATTCTTTTCACAAAAAGGAAAACATTTCTTACTATTTTATTTCCACAATAAATACAATATAGACCCTAAAGTGCACTGAAAGTATTGAACAAGAATGTATGATGCATAACAAAAAGAACCATTACAACAAACGGAAATGAAAAGCATCAATTATTATTAGCGAAGTGGTTATGACTTATGACAACCCTTTTCTGCCATTTCGTGTAATTGTATACTTTCATGTTATGATACTTCTGATCATCCTCATAAAAGATGGACTTGGATGCTTCCTTTTGGTCCAAACATATCATCTTCAATAGCTTTCCCTTGGTTTAATTTTCCAAGTGCTTCACTATAATATCACTACAGCTGTAATTTCTGAACTAGAGTTCCCCAGTCTCTGTTTATCTTACATTCCTCTTCTCAACTACTACAATCAATTGCACATGGTTCCAGGCACTGGTTCCTCAATAACATCTCACACTAAAACCCGTTCACCTCTCAAAAAAAATTATCAAGAGATAACGATCAAGAACATAGTCACTCATGCATCTATCCTGGGACAATATCTTCTTGAATCCTCCATTATTCTTGAGTGATAGATCTAAAATATAAAAAATTCTTTCTTGACAATCAATTTTCACAGTAGTATAATTTGTCTTATGACTATTTGTTTTGGTATAGATATAAAAAGACAAGGTGTGACTTAGACTACTCAAATTAGTATGTTTATTGTTTACCTGATGGTGACATTTGTTCTTAAGACAAATCCCTACTTTTGATACCCTACCCAGATGAAAAAAAATGTAATTTCCCCACTATTCTATGCCACAACAAAAGAAAAAAGAGTCCTACCTATTATGTACAACTAAATATCAGAGAATTCTTCACGAAATTAATGTTACAAGCAGCCAAACAATTTTAAAGAAGTTTTAATCATTAGTTATTTTGTATCCTTTTTGGCACGAAGACTTCAATTGCATACATTCAAACAACACTTAAGGTGCGTTCACTGCATTGCCATTCAACATTACTTAGCAATATAAATTGCCTCTCAGAAAGATTGTCACTTGTTAAATTGTCAGCAATGTACATTACCTTGTTTAGTATACATAAGTAATCTATCTGGCAATCCATATTAGTTATTTATAAGAAAATACATATTTATGAGTTAATATATCATTTTTACTAATATAACCCTATTCAAAAGAATTATGTCTAGATATATAAATTATTTTTAACTTCATAAACTTAAATCACAAATATATATATTTTCACCCATAAAATTAAAATTTATAAAATAATTAGTATTTTTTAAAATATGGTAATAATATAGTCATAATAATTATAATATTTATTTGATTTTTTATAATTTATTTAATTATTATTATAATTTATTCAATGTGTTTTAGAATTTTTTTTAAATAAAACTGCAAAGGACAAATGCGGAAAGTAAAATTTAAAAGATTGTAACCCAGGTGGTATTGTGGATTGCCCACCCTCCCATAGGCAATCTACATTGTCACTTCATAGACAATGTGGATTGTCTGAGCAATGCAGATTACTCGTTACCTGTCACAAGTGAACAGGGTAATGTGGTGGGCCCAGGTAATTTAATACAACATTACATGATAATCTACAAAGATTACCTCTAGAGAAACGCCCCCTTAGTGTAAAGATCTTAGGTTGGAACTTGCAATTTTTATCCCTATGAAAATTTTGTAATACCAATAATCACTTATCTAAAATTTACTCATTGAAATGCAGTGAATTCAGTCATAGTAAATGCATTCAAGATATTGACTAAGAAACTGAAGCACTAACACAGATAACATTTAATACTAATTGATGATTCATATGTTAAGCTTTTAGGGGAAAAAAGCTTCAAGCAAATGTACCTGCAGTTGTCGAGATTCATTTTCTTCTTTGCCAGCAAATCCTTCAGTCTTCCTGGTGTGGCCACGACAATATGTACCCCTTTCTTCACCACCTCCAGCTGCGATCTCATGTCCACCCCTCCGATGCATAACAGTGGCCTCAACTCTGGATATCCATGCTCCCTCAACGGGACCAAGAACTGCTCAACGACCTCATAAGTCTGCCTAGCGAGCTCCCTGGATGGACAGACAATCAATCCGAAAGGCCCCTCCCCAGGCACAATGGGCATCATCATCTCTTCTTGCAGTGCAGCCATGATCAAGGGTAGCACAAAAACAAGCGTCTTCCCTGAACCAGTAAACGCTATCCCAATCATGTCCCTTCCAGAAAGAATTACAGGCAAGCCCTGGACCTGGATTGGCGTGGGCTGAACGATGCCCTTTTCCTTGAGCTTCTTAAGTATTGGCTCCGGAAATCGCATGTCCCGGAAGTTCTTAATTGGGGGCGGAACTTCATCGCCCTCGACGAGTATGTGCCACTGACGACGGATGGCATCAGCCGCTCTCTCTGGCATACGGCGGATGCGGAGCGGGGGCTTCCAACCGGTAGGCATAGGATCTGTGTAGGTTATTCCTTTGGCGAGCTCGCGGACGGACATGAGGGTCTTGCGGTCGGAGAGATGCTCGATCATCTCCTTCTCCTGCTGAACGAGTTGCTCGGTCGGGCTGATCTCCGGAAGGTCGCGCTTCATTTGGGTCGCCTTGACGAGAAGGCTGGGCTTGGCCTCGGCGGGTGAAGGACCGGCGGGGAGGATGGCGGATTGGTCGTCTAAGGAGTCTCCGACGGAGGACGACATGAGTCGACCCTTGCGCAGGAGTATCTTCTGGGCCTCCATGGCGCGGCGCTTGTGGACGGGGATGTACTCCTGGTAATCCTCATCTTCTTCCTCGAAAGCATCTCCGGCGGTCCGCCCCTTCAATTTCTCAGTCGCTACAACGTCGGAGGCGGCGGTAACCATGGCGGAGGCGGTGGTCGAACGGGGGGGGAGAGAGAGAGAGAGACCCTTTGAGCGCAGAGTAGCACGGCGGCGAGAAGATCGGCGGGCGGCGATTGGTGTTCGTGGCGGCGTCGATCGAGGGATCGGTGCTTCACAAAGTTGTTTTTTTCTTCACAAAGTTAAAATAGGGATAAAACGTAATAATCAGTCGTATCCGTTTGGTTCAACAAGCCGAACCGACTTCATATGGCATAAATTTTGGTCCGATCTCTCGTCCGACTCTGACTCGATTCAACACCACTTCGAAGTCGGAATGTTTCAGGCTTTTTTTTCTTTACCAGATTTTAATTTATTTCAAATTTTAACTTTTTAATACCCAATTCCACACGTGCAAAAGTAACATTTGGTTAATCAACTGTGTCAATCAAACATTGTCTTTGGCCTATCGTGATTTTTTTTAATAAAAATTTGATCCGTCAATTTTGAAAAATCAAAATTAACCAACAAAAAAAAATAGGTTTCGCCCGTGGTAAATATTTATTAAAATTAATATACAAATTAATTTATTTAATTAAAAATCTTACAAATTATATAATTTAAATATAATAAATCATTTTTTAATATTTTATAATTAACAAAATATTAAATTTTTAATAAAATGATAAGTAATAAATAATATTATATTAATGCTGTATAATAAATATTTTTATATAATAAGTAGATTTTTTATATAAAAAGTACAAGAGAGAAAATAATAAAAGAAAAAAATAGGTTGTAAAATAAAAAAATCACGTAATAAAAAGAAAACAAAAAAATTGAATGACAAGTGGAACCAGTAATCTTACTCGAAAATTAAACCGTATTCAGATGACGTTTGAAATCCCATTATTTTATGCACAATAATAATGCACAATAAATTAGGAACAAGATAAAATGTGAAAAAGATTAATTTATTTTTTATGCACAATAAATTGCAAACAAATATTATAGCCGACAAAACTAATGTTTGCATTGCAAACTAACTGGAGTTACTTGGTTAACGGAGTGAGCTTAATTTTATAAAAAGTTAATATATATGAATTTAAATTTTGAATAATACAGCTAGGATGAAACTTACCTCAACACTTTCAGAAAAAGAATAGATTGTTAATAATTGTATATATTGATCATTTTTAATTGATAAAAACGTAAATCGCCTATCGATATCATACAAAAGGAATTCAGCGTTTATCCGAATTATCTTAATACTTAGTAGCAGTACAGCACAAGGATAATACTTTAGTTTATAGAAAATACTAAAAATAGTTTGACCAATAGAAAAAAAATTGGAGCGTGGTCACCAAATGAATTAACCACAGTAAGCACTAATCCTAATCATTAGGCTTAATGTTGTTTAATGCCAATA
The DNA here is from genome assembly GCA_030549335.1 of Pontederia crassipes. Lineage (NCBI taxonomy): Eukaryota > Viridiplantae > Streptophyta > Magnoliopsida > Commelinales > Pontederiaceae > Pontederia > Pontederia crassipes. The sequence continues at coordinate 45,173,465 of CM060187.1, read as the reverse complement.
TACCATCTCCACTGGATCCAAAAAGTTTTAAGATAAAAAAAACTGATTCCAAATATTTTAGATCAGGTAACATATTGAAATTACTACAACCCGATTCAAAAAAAAAATACTAATATTAATATATTTTCTTTTTGATAATTTAGTTGAATAATTAATTATATTAATGTTTATTACTCCTAACTTTATTAATTTCAGACTTTCGAACTCCTCCATTCAACCCAGAAACTTTTAGGTCAAAATTCAATCAACGGGTCTTTGGTCAAGGATTAAAATAAGGGAGGTTGAGGACCCTTTTAGGGTCCACAATTGTGCGCTGTCGTCGATAGTAAGCACAAAGATGCACGTTTTAACCAACGGGGGTGGAGTGGATAGCAACTTCATACCGCTCCGTAGAGGTTTCGGGTTTGAGTCTCTGCGAGTGTAAAAAATCTTCGCTGGGAGTCTCACCTGCCATAATCAGGCATGTTGCCCGGGGCGACATCAGATTAGTCGGAGTCATGGTGGGCCGAGAACTTGATTCACGATGATGCACACAATCGTTAGTGCCGCGCTGAGTTGGGCGATCGGCTCCGCTTCCTGGATACTAAGGTGGCCACCAAAAAAATGCATGTTTTATGAATTTGCCTGATTGTAATTGATGATTTGGTTTGGAAGACCGATTTCAGCCCTTAACCACTCCGTGTCTCTGCCTCAGTTGCTCAAATCTCCACATCCGTCCTTCGCTTCTCCACATCTCCGACACTCGTCGTTGCCTCTGAGGAAGGTTTTCACTGCTCTCATCTTCCGCCCTTCACTGCTAAGATGTCGTCGGTCATCATCTTCACCTTCTCGCTTCTCAACTTCGTTGAAAATGGACGCCGCTGCCCCGTCTGCCTCAGGTTCGTCGGATGTGAGGAAGCCACCCCGCAGTCTCCTACCTTCCACCGGAACTGAGGTCGACGTGCTCCTTCAAGGACTGGAGAAGCGGAAGGTCTTGCAGCTGAAAAGAAATCAGCAACAGTGATGTGGAAAAAAATCACATAGAGAGAGAAGGGAGAGGGAGAGGGGAGAGAGAGAGAGAGAAAAGGTCTTTGCAGCAGCGAAAGTGAAGAGGAGAGAGAGAGGAAGGATCTTACAGGAGTGAACGTGGAGAGAAGAAAAGAGATGAGAGAGAGAGAGAAAAGGTGAGGAAGGGTCTCGGGAGAAATGTGAGGTAGCAGACGTGGAGAGAAGAGAGGAGAGGAAGGTATAGGATCCCAAAGAGCACAAAGAGGGAGGGTGAATTGGTGTTCAATCGAAAGTGATTTCACAAAAATACGTTACGGAAGAACTTTTTTAAAACCTTTTAAAATAGAGCAATTCAGATCATATCAAACTCAATGTGAGAGGGAGAGAGAGAAAATCAAACGCAAAGACACGGTGGTTGTTGACGAGATTCGGCCACACCCTAGCCTACGTCCCCGCTCCGATTTCTCGACATCGAGACCACCGGAGATTTCACTAATCCCTTCCTTTGTTTCAAATGGGATAAGAAAGAAAACTCTTTACATCAACCACCTTTTCTCCACTTCAAAAGGTAAGGCAACATCTCCTCGTAAGAAGCTAATATATTTCTCTCGTCCAAGAGGTAAGATTTTGAACCTCTTTTATACAGGAGCTCTTTCAATTTTTTTGAACAAAAGTTTTTCTCTTTTTTACAATTCTATGTTCATAAGAAGAGAAGAGAGAACGAAGAGAAAGCTATGAAATGAAAACTTTAAGAAATAATCTTTCTTTGATAATTTGAAGTTTTTTTTTCAATGAGTAAATGTGTTCTTTTGCCTCTGACTTTGGCATTCCTTTTATAGCTTTCAGTGTGTGAAAAATTCATTCAAAATTTGCTCCACAAATTACTCCTTCAAATTTGACCGTTACTATTCATTTGACTCGAAGGCTGGCAGATTGACCGACCTGCACTGTTTTGATCATAACTTTCTGCACAGTTATCTAAATTAGATAATCTTGGAGTCTATGGAAAGCTAACAGAAATCTCTAATCATATCATGGTAAATTATGTAATCAAAGTTCATTCATAAAGTTATATCTTTTTCTTAAACTTTTTTGACATTTTAACTTTAATTATTTGAGATTTGTTTTATCAAAATATAATTTTATATGTCATTAAAACTTTGACCTAATAGAAGAGTCTTTGGAGAGTAGAGGAAGGGTCTATGGAGAGTAGAGAGGGGAAGAGACAGTAAGAGGAAAGGTCTGTAAGTCTCTTGTATAGATTGAATTTCATGTTTTTCATCGAACCGTCTCTTGTGAATTCCAACAAACCGAACTCCATGGAACCACAACTCAACCGCTTGTTGGGCAAATGCCCTTTTGAGCATATTGGCTGCGCGTGCGCGCGGCCCACATGGGGGCAAAGATACGCAGGAGAGTGCATCCCGCGTGCACGCGGACCGCGCTATCACGTGCGGATCGTGCACGTGCACGCGGACGGCGCGATCATGCGATCGCGCACGTGCATGCGCACGCGGATGACGCGATCACACACGTGCACGCGGACCGCGCGATCGCACGATTGCACACGCGAACTGCATGGTCGCACAATCATGCACGTGCACGCGAACCGTGTGATCGCGTACGTGCACGCAGACCGCGTGATCGCGTACGTGCACGCAGACCGCGCGATCGCACACGCAGAATGCACGATCATGCGATGTGTGATTCGCGGGCTGTGGGAGCGTGTGATCACGCGCGATGGACGCACGTGATGCGTTCTACTTAACCCTCGCCCAAGTCTCTCTCCCCTATAAAAGGGGACCCATACCATAGATCCCAAATGCGCTTTTGTGGAGATTCATTCAGAGGGACTTGTGTTGTGGCGAAGTGTTCTGTTCTCCCGAGGTTCGATCTCCGATTCCGAAGTACAAGTGCGTTCGTCAAGTGTTTGTGAAAAAGTCCTGATGATTCGTTTTCGCTGCAAGAGGTATTCCGTAACCTTCATGATTTATATATGTTATAAAGCCAACACCACTGAAAAAACACGCGCCTTTCAAACTGCCGGCCATCTTGTGATGGACGGCATGTCACATCTATGGACCCTTTTCAAGGTCTGGAACTGCCTTTTTCCCTTAAAATAATTATAATATGATTGGCCCAAAAATATTGAATAATTTAGTTGAATGATAAATAATATAAATCTTTAATCTTATTTATTTTAGTTAGTACTATTTTTATACTATTTTTAAAATGTATATTTACCCTCATTATATTTAAATGTCTGCAAGTCAATGAAGATATTTTTTAAGTTATATATTTTTTCAAACCCAATAAAAAATCTCAACTCAATTAAAAAAGATTAAGTAGATGATCCTATCCCTGATATGATAGATATTCAAGCACTTCAAACTTATATAATTGTAGTGTATGCATGACTTATTCATCTTTCCAACGAAATTGGAATTATTTAAAAAATAAGAACACGGGTAAAATTTTCTCAGTCTCAACGTCCATTTTATTGGACAATGTTGACATGCTGTCAAGGGTAAATATCAGTAAATTTTCTCCAACTTTGACACTTTCTCAGTATTATCTTCTAACTTCATTTTGTAACCATATTTAATCTTTTAACTTGTTTCACTATTGCCCTTTTGACCTGTGATCGATCATTTTCCAATTGCCCAGTCGACGTGACATCCATGCGAGCCACCGAGCCACGTGGAATCATTAAAAAAATATTATAAAATAATAATTAAAAAAATTAAAAAGTGGGCACTGCCCTTTCGATCGTCGGCACGAGGGAGCGGCGCCCGTCTGGCACGCAAGCAATTGGCCGGAGGTTGTGGGGGACATGACCCCCACACCGGTAGAGGAGCATCGCCCCTTGCTTCGGAGGTCACAGGGGGCGATGCCCAATTTTAAAATTTTTAAAAATTTATATTTTTTAATGGTGCCACGTCGTCCAATTGCTAGTGTGGAGGAGAGAGAAAATCACCACATAGATGCCATCGGGTAATAACCGATCATAGGTCCAAAGTACAATTGGTGAAACAAGTTAAAAGACGAAGGACAGTCTGATTATAAAATGAAGTTAGAGGATAACATTGAAAACGTGGCCAAAACTTGATGGTATTTAATGAAATTTATCCAACAATAGTATAAATCTAATTTTAAGAGGTTATTTAAAATTCGTATCACTCACATCCTAAAGAGGTTATCTAAATATAGTTTTAGTCTAAAAAAACTATATATGATGATAACTAAATGAATAAAAGTATGATAATTTAAAAAAAATGTAAGTACCATAAAAAGAGTAGCGAAGAGAATAATGATACAACTCTGAATTATCGAATGAAAATTGAATTATAGAAATTGCTAAAGATTGACCAAATGAGAGTTCTTCCATAAATGAACTCAAATAAGTGTGGTGTTCCATTGAAACATGGTAATAAAGTAACTTATTATATAATCCAATTTTTAATTAATTAAAGTGGATAAGAAAAGATTTTAAAGGAAACACAAATATAATTAGAGAAGGAATGATAAATCTTAGTTGAGAATAGAAATCTTGATTAATTCAAGATTAGGAATTTAATATGAATTGAGATTCAAATATGAATTTATCTTATAGAGTACTCGCAATTATGATAGAATTAAGAATTTAAAGTTATAAAAATATTCAAAAATAAAATAATAATGTTTCTATTATTTTAATTAAAAACCAAGTGATAAGATAATTTTATATTATTTAATAACTTTAAAATTTAAAGCAAACAAACAAATAAATAATAAAATATACTATTTCTTGAATAGAAATAAAAATGAGAAACATAAAATAATTAGAATTTAAACTACTAAAATCATAATCAAAATTTGAGTTTAATTAGAAAAGGAATTAGGTGCATTAATTAGAAAAGGAATTAGGTGCATCTCCACTGTTACAAATACACTTTTTCTTAGGTTAAAAAGTTTACATTTCTACACAATGTTCTCATCTTCTTCTCTTGTGTACACACAAACAGAGGCACAAAAATGAAAAGTGAGCGAACCAATTCAAAACTCTGACATTAGAGAACATTTATAAGGTTTCACGTACAATTCAAGGTGGCAACACAAAGACAATGACAAGAAGTAGTTTGTGTAGAAGAATGAGACAAATTTATAATTATTTTTTTAGTCAATTTGAGATACACAAGGGATAACTATATTAAATATTTTTATTGGTATGATTTTTGTCCTTTATATGGTATATTGTATGGTTAAATAATGTCTTAGAAATAGGATCGAAAGTCACGTTGAAAGATATGACTTTTGAAGGGCTATAAAATGCAATCTGAATTCAACAATACCGGCTCAAATCTTGAGGACAAAAAAAAATTCAAGAAGAATCTAAATCAAGTTCGGACAACTTGAACTAGATTGGATTTTGAGAACCTATAGTTGTTGATGATTGAAATAAGAGAATTCATATTGAAGTTTAATTAGTTGAGCCTAGCGTTCTGTAAATGAAGAATAGGTAGACCGGAAGAAGAATTGACTTTTATCCTAGTCTTTGTGGATTTGATCCAGATTCTATTGATAGATAATGTTGAAAGTTTTGATGGATGCACATGGCTTAGATTTCTCCCAATCTAGATGGTTTTTTAACAATTGAAAGTGGATAATAAAAAATGGAAAGGACATGGATTGGGTGCTACCTTGCTTGTTCTCTATTGGACCCAATGGAGGTTTTGATTATGTAAGACATATTTTATGTGTTTAATTATGATGTTTATTATATCAATTGTTCTTATCATAGTATTATAATTGATCATTATTTATTTAGTTATTGTTGTGATTGATTATTGTAGTATAAATTATTTATTGTATAAATCAATAATTGATTATTGAGAATTAAAAATTGTCAGTCGATAACAAATTGATGCTTGATGCATTATTTGATTAATTGATGTGGTCTAGTGATCTATATATTTCCATAATTGTACATCAAATTGAAAAGGTGTAAAGATGAAAAGATGATACATATTTAAATATATATGTCATAAGTAAAATAAGATAAAATATGAAAATTATCAATCATCATATGTGCATTTGTAACTTTTATGATTTGGCATGAGGTTTTCATGAAAAGTATTGAAAAGCTCTTAAATATCTTTTATGATTAAAGCAATTCTTGTGATTCAAAGATAATTCTAAACAAATAAAGCATAATAGTTTTTTGTGATTGAAGTAAACTTTATGGCTGAAGTATAAGTAAAAGAACATTGACCGATAATTGATTATAATCTCTTAGATCAATGATAAAAGTTAAACGATTAATAATTGCAAGCTATTGATTATTATGATTGATGAATAATGATTAAATTAATAATTATTAATCACAGACACTAATTTATGAATAATTGATGATTGATTAATGATAATTAATAATTAAAGTTGATCGATATTAATTTATCATTAATGTATTTTTGGTATAATATATATATATATATAATTGTTATATGAACTATGATAAATTATTTACTATTAATCAATAATTGTTACAGTAAATTGTTATTGATAATAGTAATATTGATAGTATACCATGTATATTCATATAACATTTATGGAATTGATCGCTAGTGCATATGTTAAAGGTTTATGAATATCTCATATATTATTGTTGAGCGACCCTATATATTAATGTATACTCACAGGACGAATAAGATGATATTGTGATTTTCTTTGATAAATATGAACGTTAATAAGGACTTAATAATATATGATGTGAGCACATAAATTCACACATAATTGGATATTAGTATAAATTACTTCCACCATGATCATGTTTATTGTAATTACGTTTTTCACTTAAATATACTAGTTCAAAGTGAAAAAAGCCTTATTAGTAATAGTCAATTGAAATTAATTAAGATTACATGATAATTGATCACTAAAACTTGTGCATAATTGATTGATTATATATCTATTTCAATTGATTTATGTTGTTCCTTTTTCATTTGGGCAATGATTATTGCTATATTTAGGTTATACATATTACGTTTATACTCATAAGATTTCATTATATATGTAGTAGTGTATGCAGGGTATAATAAATAATGACGATGATGTTATTGGTGATCGTTGATTATTAACTTTGCGCATGAACATAATAAGATGGTCTTAGCTTAATTTTTAAAATTTAATTAGTCAAATTAAAATTTCTAAATTCACGAATAGTTTAATTCTGATATTAAAATAATAATAATAATTTGTAGTCATTCGCTCATGTGTATTTAATATAAGTCAAAATTAAAATTCAATAGAGTCAAGAACATTACAATTATTTATCTTTTACATAACATAAAATAATAAGAGATATAATTAATGATCTATTATGTTTCATAAGTGCGAATTTTATTGGATTCTGCCCAATCTTGACCTTAGAATCCACTGAGTCATGACCATCGGACCGTAGGTTTCGGAGCTCCCCATGTGACGCAAGCCAAGTGATAAAGTGGATCCCGCTGAAATATATGCACAAACTCGAAAAATATGTAAAAAAATAACCCCAGGCTCATCGGACGGTTCATAAGGCTACATCCGAAAGCCTATGAATTATAGTCGCAGGATCTGATCAGACATTTACAGCCGTTGGATTTCGTTCCCGACCGAATCGCACCGTAAAATAATGTAATTTGATTTCAAAACCTGAGGGAGAGAAAGCGATTCGCTCCGTTCTCAATCTCTCTCTCTCTCTCTCCCCCCTCTTTCTTTCCCGCACCTCAGATTAGAAATCCTTCCTCCTTTCCCTCCGGCCACCGCCCGCCGCCGTTCTCGCAGCGGATCCCGGTCGTTGTGTTGCTCTGTTCCGGAAAAAGGTATATGGCACCGCTTCCAGAAGGCGTTTTTCCTGCGGCCAGGGCTTAGTCGATCGAGTCTCTTCGGTTCGGGGATCTGGTCGTTGTCAATTCGTGAGAAGTACAAGGAGGTGACGGGGGTTTTGTTCTTCTTCTTGTTCCGAGATGATTTTTCTGTGAGAATTTGGGAAGTTTCCGTTTTCAGTTGGATTCGTTCTGAATCTGCGATCGAAAGCATTGAATGGAGCAAGGCGGAGTTCAACAACCTGTGGCATCAACGCCAGCGGATTTGCCCCCAAAGAAGCTTGTCCGACAGCTGGATTTCACGTCCGCCACCTGTTCTGGAACCACACCTCCGGCCTCGGTCTCGGCTGCTCCGGAGCAGCAACCACAGAAGCAACAGCAACAGACGCCGCCCTTGCCATCCACTTCTCGGGCGTCGAATCTGTTAGTTGTGTAAGTTTTTTGCATCGAGGGCTTATGCACTCGTTGAACTGATTTCAACTGACATCTCCCTTTTTTTCTCCTGCGTTCAAAATTTAGGTTAGTTTTTGGGATCTTTTTCGCTCGGTAATGTTAATTCTTTTGAACTTTGCAAATCACGGACCTCGGTTCTATAAATCTCACATGTAATCCTTTGGTTCTGTAAGTAATCGATTATAGATAGAAATTTTAGAGCTTGATTTTTTTCCATTTTTCCATTTTGGGTTCCTCCATATTCTTAAAGTAGTGGAAAATAATCATACATATAGAAGAGACCTGTGCTGTTGATACTTCAAATATTCTCTTCTATCTGTAATGTTTAGGACTTCTCACAGATGCGGTTGATCATCTCTTCATAATAAGTCAACTTAATTTCTTAAACGGGATTCATTCTAAATGGCGGGAGCTCTGGGTTCAATAAAAATACTTTACACAAATGGAAACTTTTTAAAATTTGATTAATTAGTTGTGCCGCCTGGGACTCGTGCTTAGCTGCTATAAACACATATAACCTTAAATGCACTATATTTACGGTAGCCAATTCACTTTACAGGACCTTGCTTACATAGTATGTGGACCAATGTTGGAGTCTCAGTAAAACTTAACGTTTTTAGTCATGTATTTGCTGCTGTTATTTGATCTTGGAGGTGGAATAGATTTGATATTTTTAGTGTGTTATACAAGGGTAAAATGAATATCTAACACAGGCTTTTCACAAGGTACCTGAATTGTATAGGAAGCCACATGCGTGTTGGCATCCCCGTGCTTCATGCTCCTTAGTCCTAACTTGTTTGCAGAATTATTTGCACAGAGAAATTTCCAACTACAGATAAAATTGTCAATATTTCAGTGATGGTTTTCGTTGGAAAAGGATTAGCAATTAACTGCTTTTCCCTTTAACCAGCAAGGAAGAATCTCCCAAGTCACGGGCACGGCAATTGTATGAAGTGAAAGAAGGCACACCGACAAGGAAAAAGAACTGTAACTGCAAAAATTCGAAGTGTCTGAAACTGTATGTCAATTTTCTCTTATCACATAGTCAATTTGGTATATTAGTCATTTCAAGCATTTATGTCACGTGGCACATTATTTGAGTTCACTGTTCATATTTGATGTGTGATGTATGTTGTACTATATAATGTTTCTACAAACTTCCCATTGGAGGTTCATAAGTAAATGCACTATGAAAATTCAAGAAACAATCTGACATTGAATCTTTTGCTTTAGCCCTATTCAGATTAGAGTCTATTCCTTGGGATATTTTGTGTATGATCCATGTAGTGGTTTTAATAACCAGAAACTTAGATATTCAACTAAAATCAATTTGCTTCCTTTAGGAATTGCCAAACCAGTATCTAGTTTAATATTCACCCAAAATAGCTTTTAGTGTTAGTTCCAATTAATTTTTTGTATTTATAAAGGACATATGTGCTGAGTACAAAATAGAAACCGAGCTAGAGCATCTAAAAAACTAAAGTAGAAGCAAGTAAGATAGTCCCTTAAAATAAATAGATCTTACGTAACTGTTTGGACTTTAATCCTTGATTTCTATGAAGAGCTACTGTCCCAAGTTCCAACTAATCCACCTAAAAGATGATTTTGTGTCAATTGCAATTTGACGAATAGGACTTTTGATAATTGATAGTGTAAGTAAACACTGAGAATGTGATACAAAGCTAATCTCTTTTGGTTAGCTTTAGTTGACAGTTTGCTGATTTGCTCTTTCAAAATCTTGTGGTAAAATGTACATGCAATATGCATCATGAACTGATGGATCATATTGTTTTATGCATTCCTTTGCACTTTGCCACTTTCAATCTTTTAAATTAAATGCCTGATTTTGGAGTTTGTGGTTTATTTATTTGATGAACTTACATTATGGATTTAGGTATTGTGAGTGCTTTGCTTCTGGAGTTCATTGTGATGGATGCAACTGCACAAACTGCTACAACAATGTTGACAATGAAGCTGCTAGGCAAGAGGCAGTGGAAGCTACTCTTGAACGCAATCCTAATGCCTTTAGGCCTAAGATTGGCAGCAGCCCACATGGAGCTCGGGAAAGTAGGGTATGCATTTAGTCCTTTGTCATCAAGTTTACCTAGAAATATGGAAATTATTTCAAGAGATCTACTTTTTCTATTCAAGTTAAAGACCTACTTATAACTAATTTAAATGGTAATAATTAATCAAGTAAAACAAACTTATCACTTTTGATTAATTCGAAGACAAGTACAATCAAGTTTCTTGCCACAAAGTTCTCACATAACTATACTAACTTCAGTGCGCTTTCATATGCAGGATGAGGCAAGAGAGATGCCATTGGTGGGAAGGCACAATAAGGGATGCAACTGCAAGAAATCAGGATGCTTAAAGAAGTACTGTGAATGCTTCCAAGCTAACATTCTTTGTTCCGAGAATTGTAAATGCATGGATTGCAAAAATTATGAAGGGAGCGAAGAAAGAAAAGCTCTTTTTCATGGTGATAATGGAAGTAGCACTTACATGCAACAAGCAGCCAATGCAGCCTTAAATGGAGCTATTGGTCCCTCTGGGTTCATTTCTCCTACATCAAAGAGACGGAAAAGCCATGAACTCTACTTTGGTACATCGGTCAAGGATCCAGCCATGAACAAGCTTTCTCAGATTCCACAGGTATTCTTCTTGCCATCCTGAGATCAATTAATGTGAGTGGGAGACAGTTTTGCCGTATTTTCTTCTTTCTGACATTAATGGATTACTGGAGTGTTTGGCTTGCTGGTGTTAAATTGTTTTACCATATTATATTTTTCAGTTTGACAAAAATAAGGCAAAATCATTGTTGTCTTTGTGATCAAGCATCCATTAATTATTGATTTTTTGGAAAAAATATTTGTTCTCACTCTACTGAGTTTTTGTATCGTTGTCAGACAGCTCAATTGAAGACTTCTTTACCAGCTGCTCCATATTCTTCTTTCTCATCTGTTCCTGTAGTCCAGGCTACTAATCCTGTATCGTTGTCGTCTACGAAAGTCACTTACAGGTGAGAATCTACAATCCTTTCTCAGTGTCTAGGTTTTTTTTATCATCAACTGGGAGCATTTAATCTCATTCCCAATCTAGATATCTGTTAAGATTTAATTTTTCTTGTTTTTGTGAAGGCCTGTTCTTGCAGATGTAGTCCAACCACAGCATATAAAGGATCTCTGCAAGCGTCTTGTGGTAGTTTCTGCAGAGGCTGCCAAAACATATTCTGGTATATCATACATCTTATCATATTATTTGTATTTCTGAAAACTATTGTACTTTGACTATACAGTTTCGACATAGTAGGTTGTGTTAATTTGCTGATCATGCCTAATTGCCTTTGTAGTTGGAACATTAGAGGAATAATTCATGGTGCACCATGATCACACCCTTTAAGAGATATTATGAATAATTTACAATAAGCTGTAGGTGCAATTCAGATGTTTCTTATTATTTCTTTATGATGTTTAAATAGTGGGTTCCCAATTTAACAATATTTATTTAGCAACAATTTCCTTTGACAAAAAACAAAATATTATGATGTTTTTTTAATATTCTAATACCTAAGAGGGGGTTTGGAATTTTTCCTAAGATGGATTGTTGGCCTTTACAATCATGCTTTTGGTTAAAACTACTAGTTTTCTTGTTTGCTTCGTACTTTATTTTGTAACTTTGAAGCAGATGAAATACAAGCAGCTCAAGTTTTGTCTTTTCCATCTTATGCTATTGTATGTATAGATAAACCGAAATTTCTTCTTACCCAAAAGAAAAACAATTTCTAAAATTGGACAAGTGGATCATTGAATTCACTGTAGAAACAATGTTAGTGCGACAACTATTTTTGAATAGTGGTTGTGCAGCCATTTTTTCTTCTGGTTTTGGTTGTACCTTTTTACAGATAATAATCTAGCATCTGTTGCCGATGTTACCCATTACTGACATTAAAAAGTTGGTTGCATGATTTGGGTTACAACTGCAAGGATGTTTATGCTTGTTTCCGGAAAGCATGTGGTCAATAGTCATGCAGGTTTCTGCTTCCTGTCACGTTTTTCTTGTCTTGGGACTCTATGTTAGCTATTCACTTCAAGATGACAGAAATATTGCAAAAGCATTTCTTAATACAATTATGGAAATGACAAATGACAAACTCTGACTTGTCTAACTTTATTTCTAACACTTTCATTTTTATTAATTCTTGAAACAATTCCTGTTCAAATATACATACAAGAGTTGGTTGATACATCAAATATTCTCTTGTGAATCACCCATTTTCTTACTTTCTGAATAAAACCTTTTGCAGATAGAAAAACTCAGGAGAAACTAGGTGAGAGCAAAGATAATTCTGTTGCCTCATTAAATCCTAATGGAGAGTTGAGATCGAAAGAGCTTATTGTTCAACAAACACCAGCCAACAGTCTTCCAAGTGGAATTAGTGTAGAGAAAACAAGTGCAGAAGAGTTTGGATCAGA